>OX377621.1:115955580-117155580 GCA_947397865.1 Polietes domitor
AACCAACTGGGCACTATTTTTCGTCCATTTCAAAATGCAAATGGTGATTTAAAAAGGGTTCGGTTTTACATGGAATGGTCATTATAAAAGATAGTTACAATATGTAAACACATTTTAATACCATTTAACCAACACACATATAAAAAATGCTATAACAAAAATAATGGATATTCAAAATTTTCTGACTTCCGGGGTTTCTAAATGAAGCTCGAAAACACTACAGCTGGATCCATGCGACATCTTATTCGAATCGAAACCGTCAGTTCAAATGCCAGATTTATTTTCAAACATTTTTTGCATTCCACCACTGTGCATCCTGTGGTGGTGGAAACAAAAACATTACTGCCTGGTATTACCATTTACGTTATTTATTCGGCTGGAAGCTAAGCATGCCATGTGGAACTGGCTCAATTTTTCGTCACAAAACACTCATTCATGATAGGGAACTGTGCAGAGAATTTATATAATTCTTACAACGACAATCAATAACTATATTTGCCTCTTTAATTTCAATTCAATAAGTGATAGGTGATACATAAACTGAAGATTGCATGATAAAATAATAAGGTATGTATTTGTATTTAGAACGTACTAAATTGGTGTTAAACACGAATAGCAATTCTATGTACATGTGACAGAAATTCCTACTCTATTTTGTGTTGGATGGTAAGCTTTTAATTTCAGTTCGATTGCTAGTTTTACCAAAAGCAGTCCGTTTTTAATAGCATATATACACCATGAGCAACAATCTTTTCTTTTTAAGTCTGGCCGATATATTTTCTGTATATCCTAAAATATTTGATGAAATAGTGTCGAACAGGGTAAATGTGACCAAAATTTATTTACCCAGTGATATTGATTGGCAGGATAAAATGTATTACATGCTATTAGAAGTGCAAAAATCTGTTAACGAAGCTCTAGAAAGTGGACAGTAAGTACTATTACATATATACACATTAATGGGGAAGTGCTAGTCAGAGGAAGCAGAGGTTTTGAGAATGTGTCTCGGACATGTAAACGCTAATAGGACATTCAAGCGAAATTCGAAAAAATTCTAAAAGATTTGTCAATAAACGATTTTTTTTATTTGTTCCGATAATATGTATTAAAACCCTTGTCTGTGCACTATTTACTTAAAATTTACAATTATGTATTCCATGATGTGTATAGTTCTTGCGACCGTCTGAATCCGTTCATAAACTTCTGTGATATTGATTATTCAAAGTGTGTTCTTAAAAATGGCGGTTGTGGTTTGAGTTTTTTGGCCAAAGAAAAGTATGGCTTTAAAGTATGCATGATTCGCATCCAATGATATCAATGTTATCAATCATAGTCCAATAGATATTAATTCAGATTTTAGTGGCAATTTTCAAGAAATTTTACTAAAATCTTTTGAATTTCCTCAATTAAAATCAAATATTTATATAGAATTTTGATATCGTTTTATGCGGAGTCACTCATACTTTGTTGCTTTGCTTTTTATTTTCCCAGGAAAAAGGTAATGAATAATTCCTTTCGCGGGAAATATAAAGTTGTTTTTTTTTTGTATGGTTATTTTGAATATTGGCAAAGGATATAACTCGAAATTGAAATTTGTTTTATTTACAAACAAGCGGATTTCCCTATTAACACTGTTTGTTCGATAAATTGTCAGGATTTTAGAAAAAGATTAAATGTAATGAAGTGAAATTAAATTCAAGACAGAGTGAAAACCTAGGTGGGTTGTGTAAAATTGATGACTCAGCGAATAAAACCATCGTTATTATTATCTTAAATGCAAATTAAAACGAGAATTTTATTGATTGTCGAAAAATTCCGTACATTTTGCTTCTTGAATGTTGTCAAAATATTTCTTACAAAGAGTTCCAAAATATGGCAAATAAGATGAATACAATGTACGTTACACAGTGCGACAAATTGCAGTTTAATCTCTGCAATTCAAGCACCACTATGACGGTTCTTTAGTGTATCCAAAATGATGACGATTGCCTAAAGGATTTTTTTTCCTGAGGTACCCGTTTTCGCGGGACGCCCTGGCGCGCTCCCCCCACCCACTTTTGTTATCTTATGGTCTTTTGTTTGTCATAACTCGAGAACGGCTGTCCCGATTTAGGTTAAATAAATGTTGAAACATTAAGAATTATAATTCCTTTAATCTATTTCTATGCTCTTTGTCGATATTTTAAACAGTTTCGCAGATATAAATAAATTTATGAAAAAAAAATTCCCTAAAAAATTTAAATTTTTCGTCATCATTTTGGATACACTAACGAATCGTCAAAGTGGTGCTTGAATTGCAGAACCACTGTGTTATTATCGCGAAAATTTGAAGAATTATGCAATGAAACACTGTAATTGGTATAGCACGCAAGTGACCCTCCATAATATATCGATTCAAGGCGGCATAATTATTATAAAGAGTGATTTTTTTGAGGTTAGGATTTTCATGCATTAGTATTTGACAGATCACGTGGGATTTCAGACATGGTGTCAAAGAGAAAGATGCTCAGTATGCTTTGACATTTCATCATGAATCGTCTTACAAACGAACAACGCTTGCAAACTATTGAATTTTATTATCAAAATGCGTGCTCTGTTAAGAAAGTTCATTGCGCGCTTCCATTTTATGGTCAGTTTAATCGACCCACTGAAGCGGCTATTCGGGCTATTGTGACTAAATTTCGCACCAAATTTACATTGTTGGACATTAAACCACCAACACGCTTACGTAGAGTGCGAACTGAAGAAAATATCGCAGCTGTATCGGCCAGTGTTAATGATGACCACCAATTTTCGATTCGTCGCCGTTCGCACCAATTGGGTCTCTGTTACTCAAAAACGTGGAAATGCCAAAATTGGACTAAGCGGATGGACCACCTAAGACGCAGCCGCGGTCAACATTTAAATGAAATTATCTTCAAAAAGTAAATGTCATGGACCAATCTAACGTTTCAAATAAAGAACCGATGAGATTTTGCAAATTTTATGCGTTTTTTTTTTAAAAAAAAGTTATCAAGCTCTTAAAAAATCACCCTTTACATATATACAGTACTAGCTCGATGTTCGCAACTAATTACAGCGCATGCCTGTTGCGATAACTAAACCTCAAATTGACCTTAGAATTAGCGACATCAGTAATATATGTTGATTCGGCTAATATTATTTAATAACAACACGAAACGCATGCATAAAGCCAATTGGCTATTGTACGACCGAAAATCAGATCGATTATATTGCCATCGGCAAAAAATGGAAAGGCTCCAGTGCTCCAGCAAGCTGTGACCACCATCTACTTCTAGGAACACTTTGATTCAAAGTGGCAGCAATCAAAGAACAGTGCAAGCAGACGCGAGCCTAGATTTGAGACCCGATTAACCCAGGTATTTCATATCGGTTAACCAGTTTTCTCATAAAACTAAATAGTAAAAACAAAGCAATCCAAAAGAAAAATGTATAAGATGTTATTGGTTCAAATTGCTACATGTTTCTTCTATCTTCTCCAGAACACATTTTGCCGCCACTTTGTGAAATAAAATGAACATAATTTTAGATAAAGAATATTTGATTTTTATGTATCGAAACGTCCGAAAACAGTGCTGCTGCGGTAAGTTAAAAATATTAATAAGTCAAATTGGTAATAACCTTTTAATGGAGTCTATATAAAAACAAGGTCCATCCCAGGTCGACCAATATTAATTCTACGAAAGTTCTTAACAATTAGCCAACGATAAATCTACTTAGCTGGTGATTCTAATCCTATAGGTATACGTAAAGTTGGGCCCAGATCGAAACAGTCTGAAACATTTGTTATGGTGCTGCTTTAAAATACCCTATTTCACAGAGTGAAGTAGAGAACTAGTATTTCTTTAGAAGTAGAGTATTAGAATTTTTTAATCATATCTAACTATTCCATATTAAAAATCGAAACCAGTTTAAACCGGTTATTTTCGATCGGTTTAAACCGAATCCCGAGTTTCTAAAAATCATAACGGGGTTTTTATTTCTCTAATTAAGAGGAACATTGGAAAAAAGTGAAGACAGTAGAAACTGCTTCGCAACGTATATATGATCTAGGTAGGAAACAAGGGAATCATGGATATCTGCCTTGTGGGAAGCCTGGGGTCAAGTGTCTCCAAGTCACCAGTTTTTTCGTCACTTTGGGAGACTTTTTGTTGACATTTTGTTGTTCGATTGGGCTTACTAGCTTAATTTTTGTATGGATTTTACTTGTAGAAAGTAGCTTACTACTTTATTAGTTACCGAGTAAGGTGGTGCCAGATTTGTATCTCTGTTTTATTTAAATAAAACCAATGGATAAAAATGTTGCCACCTTATCAAGCATCTAAATTGTAAGCTAGTAAGCCCAATCGAACTTTCTGATATGCCAACTTGAATGTAGTTTATGACGAAAAATTAAGCATTTTCTGATGAAAAAGGGCTGTAATGAACAATAGAGGTGGGATAGTGCACGACTTCTCGATTTTGATATGCTGGAACCCCTTATTTCGAAAAAAAAAATTAATGAACCAAAAAATGGGGGTGGTGGGGTGAGTGTACGAGGTTGCTCATCAGGGTCAAAGGTGTGGGAAAAGGGGCAGGGCCGTGCGCAAGGGGGGTTTTGGGGGTTCAAACCCCCCAGAGAGGTTTCGAACATATACTTTTTAATACCTTCTTTCTGAAGCAATAAAATATAGAATTTTAAGGTCTTTTTAAAATAACTCATCTGAAATGGTAATTTTGCAGTAAAATCATGAAAACATGAAAATTAGAAAAAAATCTTGGACACTTTCTTGAATTTCGGACAAAGGTTATGAAAAATACAAACAAACTAAACGAATTGTGCCAATTTCAAGATTGTGTTAATTTCGCTAATGGACACCAAATTGTTCGGAAAATTTTCATTTTATTAATCGATACCACTTCTTGACATTCGACTAGAGCTATATCTTATGAACTTTTAATTGTGTACTGCAATAAAAGTTTGGAAATTTAATAACAAAATCGTTTAGTAATTTTAAAAAAGTGTATATAAGAATCACTATAATACCATAATGAAATCTAAAATATTCTTAATAAAAGCAAATAATTTGCTTGATGCTTATAGAGCGCTAAGACGTAACATTTGCGATTGGACATTTTTATGGAGCTGTATCTAAATCTGAACCGATGTGTCCTATTTTCATCACAGATGCAACAACAACGGTTTCTGTTACTTCCAATGTTTAGGGAGTTTGCAATTATAATACAAATCCATTTCGACAAACGAATAACTTATTAAACATATTTCTCTTTGTTCATTTACAACAACTGATGACATGTTTATCGCAAACAAACTAATTTTTCCCAAAAAAACGATGTTCACGTGTCTAAAATTTCGTTTCTACGAAATGCATTTTTTCTCTGCGTGTAGGTATCTATTTTAAAACCCACTTTAAAGTTGCGAAACAATAAGAAATGAGTTTTAACTTACTAAAATTTTTGTTATATTTATCACTTATGCCAAATATTTTTCAAAGTAAGTATTTTTTGTACATATGTAACAAGTATTATTCAAAAGAGAAACAACAAATTCAGTAACTTGGATCTACGTAGGAAAACGAAACTCTAAAATACCATTTATTTGTTTTTTTTTTTTTTTTTTTGAATTAAAATTTCTAGTTGTTTCTTCTTCATTTCATCGAATACAAAAAAAAACTGTATTTGTTATTCGAATACATATTTACGATTATAAAAAATGAAGAAACATTTTCAAATATTTTTTATTTAATCGGAATATGCGTATTTAATCGGAATATGCTGCCTATCAGCAGACACTTTTCTGCTATTACAGCTGTTTTTGACATAACAGCAGTTTTCTGCAATCTTACATCGCCATTCACACTGCTAAAGAGTTTTCAGTCTGCTAAAATTGGCTGTTGTTAATTAAAATATAAGCGTTCATAAGCGAGTTTAGCTCGAATTTTCTTTTATATTAGCTTGGGACAATATGCGTATCACATATATTGCTAAAAACAGCAAACAGCTGTTTACCATCTCAGCAGATACAAATCTGTCTGTCGGACGAATGTATCAAAATATTTCTCGAAAATCCTGGCAATAAAATATGAGTGGTTGCCATACGCTCCAGTAAAAATTTCCTAAAAAGTTGGAAAATTAACTAAGTATGTGTAAAGTTTCCTTCTTTCAAAGCCATAGTAAATAGTTCATTTACTAGAAAAAGGGTAGTAGATTTACTCAAAAACATTTCTTTGGATCTGATAAAAAATTCTTACAATTGATTAAATTCAAACTCATGTTTTATGTTTTAAGTGAGAAAAAATCTGAAATTGTTTGTATGGAAAAAATTCCATTTAGGAAATTTTAACTTAAAAATGAGTTTTTTTCTAAAATGAAGTTAAAATGTTTACTGAAATTTATGCCGAGTTCTTCATACATTTAAGTATTAATGAACTTATAAAAAACATTTGAAATTGTTTAAAAAATTATTGAATATTAATCAAAGAAGTAATTCTCTTATTTCTTAAATACTTTATGAATTATTCTAAACAACCACTGCGAAAGCGCCTATCTCGCCTTCGCAACAATCATGGAGTAATAGCTCAACTCCTTATGGCAGATGTATCATGAAACTTTTGAGAAATATTTCATGTTGTCATTTTTTGTATCAGTTTTGAATACTCTGAAGCAACACTATTTGTTTGATTTTTTAGTTAAATTGAACTTATTTTAATTTCACCCTTTTTCCTTGTATAAAATAAAATTTTCCTCAGTTTAAGTAAAAATTTACTTGATTTGAGTAAACTTTTATTTAGTTTTAGGAAATTTTCAGCAATATTTTACTAAGATTTAGTAAAAATTTACTTAGTTTTAGGAAAATTTTGCTTTAATTTAGTAAAAAAATACTATGTTTTAGGAAAAATTTACTTAGATTTAGGAAAATTTCAGCAAAATTCTATTTATATTTAGTAAAAATGTACTTGGTTTCCTAAATTTTAGTTAATTTTAACTTATTATAGGGTTAACTTTTTTATGAGTGTAAATGAAAACCCCCCAGGGGAAAATCCTGCGCACGGGCCTGAAAAGAGGTAAAAATACACAAAAAGCCCCAAAACTGCCTAGGATTCATCCCCAGAGGAGTTAATTGTAAGGCCGACCCCCATTAATTTTCCCTCCCCAACATTTTTTTTGAACACACATTCCCCCTTATCACCACTCGTTAGGGGGGCTCCCATACAAAAATTAATTTTTTATAAAATTTGTTCCCATCGCTCTTACTGGCCCAGGGAGGCCGCTAGTGGAGATAATGTATGACCGACCCCCTATATTTTTTCAACCCCCACATTTTCTCTGAACATACTTACCTCCTATCGTCAACCCTTAGGGTGGTCCCCACACGAATTTTTTATTTTTTATAATTTTTGTTATGACAGTAAGACCCGAAACTGCCCTGGAGTCGACCCTAGCTGGGTTAAATGTAAGGCCTAACTACACTAATTTTTCCTCCCCAACATTTTTTCCGAACAAACGTATCCCCTATCCCCACTCCTTAATGGGCCTCCCATACAAAAACTATTTTTGATCAAATTTGATCCCACCACTCTATCTGCTCCAAGGAGGCACCTAGTGTAGTCAAAAGTATGACCAACCCCCAATATTTTTTTAGCCCCAAAATTTTCTCAGAACATACCTACCCTCTATCTTCAACCCTTAATGTGGCCCCCACACATTTTCTTCATTTCTTATAATTTTTTAATGAAGGAAACGCTCAAAACTGCCCCCTAGTCACCCCTAGAGGGAAGACATGTAATTGTCTCACCCCAACATTTTCCCCAAACATACCTGTCCCCTATCGCCACTCCATAATGGGGCTGTCATACAAAAACTACATTTTTATAAAATTTGCTCCCACCACTCTAACTGCCCCAAGGAGGCCACCAGTGAGTCAAATGTATGACTGACCCCCAATATTTTTTCAGGACCAATATTTTCTCAGAACACACCTACCCTCAAACTGCCACCCTTAAGGTGGCCCCCATACATTTGCCTATTTTTTATGAAAGAAAGGCCCTAAACTGCCCTAGAGGGGGAAGTGTAATACTGACCCCCCTTAATTTTCCCCAAACATATCTACCCCCTATCCCTACTGCTTAAGGGAAAATTTGATATACTTCTTATAATGCATAAGGGGGCTCCCATACAAAAGAAAAATGTGTATTTAATTTGCTTCCACCACTCTAGGGAGGTCAAATGTACCAAATGTTACGGCACAGCACATTGTTACAGTCATCTATTAATGCAACGGCTATTTCGGTAGCGTCTGTGACAAGATGGAATATTTCTAGCGCTTGCTGGTAGTCTTGGCGATCATCCCAAGGTTTTTGGATCGGCAGCAATTAAATCTGTTGATAATCCGAAGCGTGCGAAAAATGTTCCCGTCTCAGGTGTGACGTAATGGCTCAAATCTTTCTTTATGAGAATTTGATTCACTTGTTTTGACGTGCATCTGATTCTTTCCACGCCTCCAAAGCCAGCAACATTATCTGGGCGATCGTGTTTGTTTGTTGCCAATGCCGTCGCTGTCCTACAAGTCGTCTTGTCAACGAATCTGCCGAAAGAGCCGTTGCATTAATTGGTGACTATAACAATGTGCTATGCCGTAACATTTGTTTTATTTGACTCCCCTAGCCGTTGCATTAATTGGTGACTATAACAATGTGCTATGCCGTAACATTTGGTACATTTGACTCCCCTAGAGTGGTGGGAGCAAATTAAATACACATTTTTCTTTTGTATGGGAGCCCCTTATGCATTATAAGAAGTATATCAAATTTTCCCTTAAGCAGTAGTGATAGAGGGTAGATATGTTTGGGGAAAATGTTGAGGAGGGAAAATTAATGGGAGTCAGTATTACACTTCCCCCTTTAGGGTCGACTGCATGGCTGTTTAGGGCCTTTATTTCCAAAAAAATATATAAAATATAGGCAAATGTATGGGGGCCACCTTAAGGCAGTTGCAGGGTAGGTGTGTTCTGAGAAAATATTGGGCCTGAAAAAATATTGGGGGTCAGTCATACATTTGACTCCACTAGTGGCCTCATTGGGGCAGTTAGAGTGGTGGGAGCAAATTTTATAAAAATTTAGTTTTTGTATGGCAGCCCCATTATGGAGTGGCGTTAGGGGACAGGTATGTTTGGGGAAAATGTTGGGTAGAGAAAATTACATGTTTCCCTCTAGGGTGACTAGGGGGCAGTTTTGAGCGTTTCCTTCATTAAAAAATTATAAGAAATGAAGAAAATGTGTGGGGACCACCTTAAGGATTGAAGATAGAGGATAGGTAAGTTCTGAAAAAATTTTGGAGCTAAAAAAAAATTGGGGGTTGGTCATACTTTTGACTCCACTAGGTGCCTCCTTGGAGCAGTTAGAGTGGTGGGAGCAAATTTGATAAAAAATAGTTTTTGTATGGGAGCCCCATTAAGGAGTGGGGGATAGGGGGTAAGTTTGTTCGGAAAAAATGTTGGGGAGGATAAATTAGTGTAGGTAGGTCTTACATTTAACCCAGCTAGGGGCGACTCCAGGGCAGTTTTGGGTATTACTTTCATAACAAAAATTATAAAAAACAAGTAAGGAAAGGCTAAAGTCGGGCGGGGCCGACTATATAATACCCTACACCACTCCCTGCGTATGTACCTCGCTTTGATTACTAAACCCAGGTATTTCATGGGAGCAATTTTATGTAGTTCATACAAATTATATAAATTATATTCATATAATTTATATGTTATAAATTCATCTTTAGTCAAATTTAACGAATATGGTAAATAATATGGTAATTGATCCAATTGTCCGACAGACAAATACAAATTATACAGTAAGTACACCAAAGTCATACCAAAGTATGGACATATGGGCATCTCCCAAACAATTCTCATTACAATTCAATTCGGTAAAAAATTGAAATCGGGAAGGATTTTTGCATCCTGTAAATGTATGTGTTTGACAAAAAATGTTAAATCGGAAAGGACATTTGTATGGGGGTATATTGAAACCTGGAACGATGTGACCCGCTTTCACCATGTCTGTTTATTGGTGAAATATAATATGTAAAATTTGGCCAAAATCGGTTAAACATTCGGGAGCAACATTTGTATGAGGGCTATATCTAAATCTGAACCTATCTTACCCACTTTCACCATAGGTTTTTTAGTTGGATTATAAGATGTTGTGCCAATTTTAAAGAAAAACGGGTACAATATGTGGATTTTAGAGCGGAAAAAGTCAAATCGGGAGCGATATTTGTATGGGGGCTATATCTAAATCTCAACCGATCTTACCCAATTTTTGCATACGTGTTTCTAGTTGGATTATAAGATGTTCTGCAAAACTTAAAGAAAATCGGGTACAATATGTCGTTTCTAGAGCGGAAAATGTCAAATCGGGAGCGACATTTGTATGGGGGCTATATCTAAATCTGAACCGATCTTACCCAATTTTTGCATACGTGTTTCTAGTTCGGTTATAAGATGTTCTGCAAAATTTAAAGAAAATCGGGTACAATATGTCGTTTCTAGAGCGGAAAATGTCAAATCGGGAGCGACATTTGTATGGGGGCTATATCTAAATCTGAACCGATCTTACCCAATTTTTGCATACGTGTTTCTAGTTCGATTATAAGATGTTCTGCAAAATTTAAAGAAAATCGGGTACAATATGTCGTTTCTAGAGCGGAAAATGTCAAATCGGGAGCTACATTTGTATGGGGGCTATATCTAAATCTGAACCTATCTTACCCAATTTTTGCATACGTGTTTCTAGTTCGATTATAAGATGTTCTGCAAAATTTAAAGAAAATCGGGTACAATATGTCGTTTCTAGAGCGGAAAATGTCAAATCGGGAGCGACATTTGTATGGGGGCTATATCTAAATCTGAACCGATCTTACCCAATTTTTGTATACGTGTTTCTAGTTCGATTATAAGATGTTCTGCAAAATTTAAAGAAAATCGGGTACAATATGTCGTTTCTAGAGCGGAAAATGTCAAATCGGGAGCGACATTTGTATGGGGGCTATATCTAAATCTGAACCGATCTTACCCAATTTTTGCATACGTGTTTCTAGTTCGATTATAAGATGCAAAATTTAAAGAAAATCGGGAACAATATGTCGTTTCTAGAGCGGAAATTGTCAAATCGGGAGCGACATTTGTATGGGGGCTATATCTAAATCTGAACCGATCTTACCCAATTCTTGCATACGTGTTCTAGTTCGATTATAAGATGTTCTGCCAAATTTAAAGAAAATCGGATACAATATGTTGTTTCAACAGCGGAAAATGTCAAATCGGGAGCGACATTTGTATGGGGGCTATATCTAAATCTGACCCGATTTCCTCCAAATTCAATACCGATGGTCCTTAGCCAGAAAAAATAACTTCTGCCAAGTTTCATGACAATCGGACAACAATTGCGACCTGTAGAGTGCGAACAGGCTTAGATGGACAGCAGACGGACAGACAGACATCGTTAAATCGACTCAGCTGGTGATTCTAAGCCGATCGGTATACTTAAAGGTGGGTCTAGCTCGATTATTTCTTGGTGTTACAAACATTTGGCGCGAAACTAACTTACTACACCACGAAGTGGTGTAGGGTATAATAAAAAATTCGTATGGGGACCACCCTAAGGGTTGACGATAGGATGTAAGTATGTTCAGAGAAAATGTGGGGGTTGAAAAAAACATAGGGGATCGGTCATACATTTAACTCCACTAGCGGCCTCCCTGGGCCAGTAAGAGCGGTGGGAACAAATTTTATAAAAAAATAATTTTTGTATGGGAGCCCTCCTAACGAGTGGAGATAAGGGGGAATGTGTGTTCGAAAAAATGTTGGGGAGTGAAAATTAATGGGGGTCGGTCTTACATTTAACTCCTCTGGGGATGAATCCTAGGCAGTTTTGGGGCTTTTGTGTATTTTTACCCCTTTTCCCTCACATTTGACCCGGATGAGCACCCTCGTACACTCACCACACCACCCCCATTTTTTGGCTCATTCTTTTTTTCCGAACCTCACAAAATAAGAGATTCCAGCATATCCAAATCGAACTCCTAAAATTCCCATACAACACTATCCCACCCCTAATGAACAACTACCTTTAACCTGTATGTTTGTATGTATGAATTATTTTTTTATGAACCCTATTTATAATAAAACATAAAATAACAACTGTTCGAACTTATGCATATTGAAAGAGGTATCAATATTACTAGTGTGGAAATCTAGTTAAAAAATCCAAAAGTGTAGTCAAAATGTACTACTGAATAAGTAGTTCCATGTGAAGACATTAGGACCACCTAGTTGGTGGTTCTAAGGTAAGTAGTGGATTCTCAATGACAAGCACATATTAAATGTCAACAGTAGAGAGCATTACCTGGGGTATAATTCGTCAGTAGTACTGGTGACGAAGTCAATACTTTATTTATATTTCTTAACCCTTCAATGCGCGATTTTTTATTTTTTTTTTAATATTTTTGAATTCTACAAGTATTCTAAAACTAGAAAAAAATAACATAAAAAATATCTTATTTATTTTTACATTTATTTTTCATAAAAATACAGATGATTCATATATGAATCACTGCGCATTTGTACATATATATTTAGACATTTTATGAATGGCAGATTATATAACTTACATCTAAAAATATAAAAAGGAACCAAAAAATAAACAAAGTATTTATGTATGAAATGCTACAAAACAATTTTTATCTTTGTTAAAACACAGAGCAGTGTTACATTTTTGGCAAACAACAAAAGTTTGCGATTTACAATTTGGAAATTTGCATCTAATTCGTGTATCATTCCATTTGGGAAAGTGACTCTCTTTATCTTGGCGCACATCTAGGGGAGGGATCGGTGCAACATTTGGCTTTTTTTTTTACTTCAATATTACCCTGCAATTCTGAAGGTCTACCACGTTTAGGTGTGTGATGTGAACCAATATTACACAGCGTCCTGGCCAATTCTAGGCGAAAATCTGCAAGTCTCATAGTAGCTTGACTCCCTTGGTAACATATTTTATATAACAACCATGCATTTATAATCGTGATATCTATTAGATGGTAAAATAGTCGCATATACCATTTTCGTGATAGCATTTTTATACGATATCTTCCAACAAAGCTGTCCAATAAATCTACACCTCCCATATGTTCGTTATATTGTTTTACAACAGCTGGGAATGTAATTTGAATGCATTCTTTTTTCTTTCTGTCATACCTTCGAACCATTTGTGTTGGTTCTGTTCCCACAAAAGAAGATAACATCAGTACCATTTTGTTATCCTTCCACATAGTATTTGGTATAGTTGTCCCATCGAAATCAGTAAGAAATTCCAAGCTTTCTCCCCTTTTCATTTTTTTGAATTCAGAATCGGTATCTTTTGGCATCTTGCATGATGGGATCCTATTCCTTCTCGCAGTTCCTAATGAATGTATTCCTTGTTTTTCCAGATAATTTATTAACGATATCGAGGTATAGTAGTTGTCAAAGTATATTTTGTATCCACGGATAACAGGAACTTCTCGCGCTAATCGTATCACTACATTCGAACTGGCTCCTAAATCAGGTTCGCCAGGCAACCGTTTACTATGATCATTTTCAGTTCCAGTATAAATTTCAAAGTTGTAGCAAAATCCAGAAACTCCACATAAAATAAAAAGTTTGAATCCCCATTTATGTGGCTTCAAAGGCATATATTGCTTCATATGATGTCGAGCTTTTGTTGAACAGATCTGTTCATCGATCGACAGCATTTCTTCCATTGGTACTGATGCAAAGTTCGATGTAAGCGAATCAATAACACTACTCAACAAAATGAAAAAAATTTCATGTACTCCGGATGCGATAATTTTTTCTGTGTAGATAACCTTGACATGAGCTCGAAAAACGCAATAAATTTTTTTTTTCGTTTGGTTTTTGTTTTATTTTTTTTTTTTTTAAATTTAAAAAATTTTTTTTTGGTTAATTTGTTTCGTCCGGCATAACTCGGGAACCACTAGCCCGATTTAATTGAATTAAATTTTAAAAAATTTAAAATTACAATTCCCTTAATCTGTTCATATATTGTTTTCCTATACAAGCAACAGTTTCCAAGTTAAAAATGAATATATAAAAGAAAAAACTTATTTTTTGCCTAAAGATTTAAATTTTTTTTTTTAAAATCCATAAAAAATCCAAAATGAAAAAAAATGTCAAATCTTATTACTTTTACGTAAAGTCACATAACCTATGAGCAAAATGAGACAAAGATCATGAAAATCGATGCACGCGTTTCGCTTTTATTCGCAATTGAGTAAAGGTATGAATTTCAAAAATTTGCTCGACATATGCACAACTTTGTCTATGGTAAGGTTTTTTCTTTTTTATTACAAAAAAAATTAAAATTTGTTGGGTGACAAAAATATATGACTGTTTCTGTTTCTCTTATCAGGAACCAGATATAGTCCCCCATCATAGCTTCGTTCCAAAATCCTTGGTATCGGTGCTCAATTTCTTTCATTTGCTGATGAAAACGCTCACCATGCTCGTCACTCACATCGCCCAGGTTGTCCGGAAAGAAGTCCAAGTGCGAGTGTAGAAAATGTATCTTAAGCGACATATTTGCTCTAATTTTTTTATAATTTTGGAGTAGTTGTTCGACGATCTCTCTGTAATTTGAGCTTTTGTTGTTTCCAAGAGATCCGGAAACAATTTGCCGAAATGAGTTCCAAGCTGCAGCTTCATTTGGTGATAAAATGTGCTCAAACTGTTGGTCTTGCAACAACTTTTTAATTTGCGGACCGTCGAAAACGCCTTCCTTAATCTTTGCCGATGAAAGGTGAGGAAAAATGGTTTTTAAATAGGCGAACGCTTCGCCATCTTTGTTGATAGCTTTCACGAAGTTTTTTATGAGTCCGAGCTTTATGTGAAGAGGTGGGAGAAAAACATTTTCCTTTTTTATGAGTGGTGTATATTTCACGTTGTCGCTGCCGGGGATGAAGTTAACTCTTTCTGTCCAACTCCTCCTGGTGTAATGATGTTGACGATCGCGGCTGTCCCAAAGGCAGAGAAACAACAGTACTTTGTGAATCCACCTTGTAATCCACAAAGGATACCGATAACCTTAAGGTCGGCACAAACTTTCCAATCGTGCCTCTCATAGTTAAGGCACTTTAGTAGATTGTCCATGACTTCGTATGTTTCCTTGGTGTCAACGGCATGAGCAATTGGAATCGAAGGTTTCTTGTTGCCGTTGTGCAGTAAAATTGCTTTAAGGCTCTGCTTGTTGCTGTCGATGAAAAGACGCCACTCTCCTGGATCGTAAGAGTACCCGAGTTCACCTAATAATCCGGGAATGTCCTTACAAAACAGATGTTGTCTTTTTTTGTGTAGTACCTTGCGTATGGTTCATGACGCTTCCTGTAGATTGTTGTCACCACACCAGGAGCCAAGAAACCGAACTGTTGCATGCGCGATGCATGCAACTCTGCATCTTCCTTGGAGAGTTTCAATTCTCTAACCCAATCGTTCAGTTCTGCTTGGGAACATAAGCGTTGACCTCCATGCAATGTATATGTTGACTCGCATTCTGATGTGGTTTCTACTGTCTCCGGATCTGATGTTGGATGTATCGCCTCATTATTAGATGCCCATCTTGAAACGGACGGTTGCGGGTCCACTGGTTCTTCGGAAAATGGCACTGGAAAATTCACTGTTGAAACAGCAGCGTAAGTCCATCGTATATTTTTTCCCACGCCTGTTTTTTTGCTAAGACAGAAGTAGCAATCTGTTACATGGCAAAGCGGAGCTCTCCAAAGCATTGGCATGATGATTCTCGGCTGTCGTCTGAAAGAATTTCAATAATAAGTTATATATGTTCTTGAATTTCGTAATCTACACTTACCTTGAGTCAGCTAGCTGTACGTAGCACCTTGGACATAGAGCACTTGGTGTCCACCGCTCATCTATGTTTGAGACCTTTAAATTGAAGCTCTCTTCAAATGAATCTCTCAATTTAGGTGAAAAACAACGCTTGTTTTTTTCAGAAACGTATTCTCCGCACATGTAACAAAAATTACTTGGATTGGTATTGCATTCAAATCCTCGCGAACGTTTGCTCATTTTAACTATCGCGTTCGTCGACACTTGTTGAATGAGTAAAATCGATCAATGAAGACCTATTTATACTGTGTATTGTTTAGTATTTTACTGACAGGTACTTATAAATGGGTGTATATTTTTTTACGGTGGCTACATACCTGTTTCACCATGTGTGAGTCTTAAATTTTCCGAATAATGACCACCCTTAAATGTGGGTTGCATTTCTGTAAAAAAATCATACAGGTAGCCAACGGAAAACCCAAATAATTAAAAAAGTCCCCTTTCCTTTTTTCCTTTTAATTGTTCACGCACATTTATTAGCGTTTATTACTTTGCTTACGCAATCATAAAAATTAAATAACCCTTTGTTTATTCCGTTTTGTTAATTCTGAGAATCAAAAAAAAAAGAAAAAACCTTACCATAGACAAAGTTGTGCATATGTCGAGCAAATTTTTGAAATTCATACCTTTACTCAATTGCGAATAAAAGCGAAACGCGTGCATCGATTTTCATGATCTTTGTCTCATTTTGCTCATAGGTTATGTGACTTTACGTAAAAGTAATAAGATTTGACATTTTTTTTTTCATTTTGGATTTTTTATGGATTTAAAAAAAAAATTTAAATCTTTAGGCAAAAAATAAGTTTTTTCCTTTATATATTCATTTTTAACTTGGAAACTGTTGCTTGTATAGGAAAACAATATATGAACAGATTAAGGGAATTGTAATTTTAAATTTTTTAAAATTTAATTCAATTAAATCGGGCTAGTGGTTCCCGAGTTATGCCGGACGAAACAAATTAACCAAAAAAAAATTTTTAAAATTTAAAAAAAAAAAAAATAAAACAAAAACCAAACGAAAAAAAAAATTTTATTGCGTTTTTCGAGCTCATGTCAAGGTTATCTACACAGAAAATATTATCGCATCCCGAGTACATTTTGACTGTTGACTAGTCTAATGGGTCTCAATTTTTGTAATTTGTCATTTGATTGTAGGGAATTATCGCTAAAATGCAAGCAAGAACGAATTTTTTCAAATTCTTTTTGGCTCATAGCATTTTTTACAATGTCCAATCCAATCACACTACTCCAATACATTCTAATATTAGGCATATAAACAACAGATGATACTATGCATACACCGATATATCTCATAAGATCGGTTTTAGTAAAATTAAATGTTTTTTCTGGATTTTTAGAAATGCTATATCGAGTACTTTCTTCTACAATAACATCCATAAGTTGGTCGTCAAAAAAATATTTGAAAAATTGAAATGGTGTTTGCAAATTTACTATGTTTTGAGGCAACGTTGTTGAGCCGCTAAATGAACATGGTACATTTCTCATATTGTTTTTTCGCCATAACAATTCTCTAGGTTTGGATGAATAAGATGATGTCGATGGTTGTTCAGCAGATTGGCCTGCAGCCGCTTGTTCTTGATTTTCAGGATTGGAATTATTGACATTATTTTCTTGAACATAATGGTTCGTTAGTTCTTCTACATTGTGAGCGGTTTCTTCTGTATCGCTATTATCCATTTCATTTTCATCAATACCTTCAAATTCGTCATCGCTGTCACATGGTATATTGTCAATCAAGTCGAAGAGTTCGTCTCCACTCAGGGCTTCTAAATCCACTCTTTCTGTACCATTTTTGTAAAAAAGTGGCATCTGAAATAAAGGTGTACACGAATCATATCCAAGAAAAAGAAAATAGAAGCCACGTTTACAAATGAAGACATTTTTACAAGCAGAGTTTTTATTACACACGTGTTTGTTCCTCAATGTGTAGAGTTATACGAATGCGCGATGATTCATATATGAATCAACCGAGTTTTTCGATCTACAACTTTGGAATTTACACATTTTGCATTTTATTTTTCACGAATGTCACGCACACATACCACAGAATAAAAATAAAATTTATAAAACTTACCTTGATCACCAATCGCGAATTATTTTAATTTAAAATAGTTATAAATCGCAGAACTGCAATATAATGCGAAAATCGCAATGACAACTGACCAAATTGTTGCCAAAACATCCGTTACAAATCATGTATGGGCTTACAACAACAAATGTCATACATTCTTGTTAGAATCAGCTGAAACTTAATCACTGTAATGTATAATAAAAGAGTAACATGGAAAACAAGTGGTTGATTCAAATATGCATCACGGCGCACTGAAGGGTTAAATAAAAAATTTTTATGAAATAAATGAAGAAATTAAATAAATAAATGATTCAGAGAATGATTAATATAAAGTAAAGAAAGTATAAAGAAATTCAATAAAATAAATGAAAATAATGTAGTAATAGCTTTGTGTTTATTTAACTAATTTCATTTGTAGATTCTTCAATTTGTTCGGAAACGTGACACCTGTGGATATAACTTCGCTGTTGTGTATGAATTATGAATATGACAACATTCATCAATCTACCTAAAACATTTATTAATGATGCCATTTACATTAATTTTTCAGAAGTGCTTCAATCGGACTCCAATACTTCACCATCTGTTTGTTAAAAACCGTTGAAATTTACTTCCCATCTTTTTGCCGTATGTGTTGGTGGTGCTCGACGTTTTATTCGTTTGCATCAGCTGCTGCAAGAATGGGTTAGTTAGAAGTAGAAAAAATAGATTTTAATCAAAATGGGAGTTTCACCCAGCCTTACAATTATGTGGATTGGCTCCTTTGCCCCTAACTGTAGTTCACCACGCTTAAGTTTCCTCGTCCCATTGTCTCGTAGTTATGGAAGATCATTTTATGGAATAAAAATTTAATTTTCTAGTGTTTCTAGTTGGATTATGAGATGTTGTGCCAAATTTGAAGAAAATTGAATACAAAATGTGGTTTCGAGAGCGAAAAAAGACAAATCGGGAACGATTTTTTATGTGGCTACAGGCCCGTGCGCAGGATTTTCCCCTGGGGGGGGGGGTTTTCATCTACACTCATAAAAAAGTTAACCCTATAATGAGTTAAAATTAACTAAAATTTAGGAAGCCAAGTACATTTTTACTAAATATAAGTAGTTTTTTTTTCTGAAATTTTCCTAAATCTAAGTAAATTTTTCCTAAAACCTAGTAACTTTTTACTAAATTTAAGAAAGTAAATTTTTACTAAATCTTAGTAAAATTTTGCTGAAACTTTCCTAAAACTAAGTAAATGTTTACTCAAATCAAGTAAATATCTTCTCAAACTGAGGACAATTTTGCTGATTTTTTCCTCAAAACGAGTAAATTTTTACTTAATCTGAGGAAAATTTTATTTGATACAAGGAAAAAAGGTGCAATTAAAATAAGTTCAATTTAACTAAAAAATCAAACAAATAGTTTTGCTTCAGAGTATGCAAAACTGATACAAACAATGACAACATGAAATATTTCTCAAAAGTTTCATGATACATCTGCCATAAGGAGTTGAGCTATTACTCCATGATTGTTGCGAAGGCGAGATAGGCGCCTTCGCAGTTGTTGTTTAGAATAATTCATATAGTATTTAAGAAATAAGTCTCTGCAAACAAACGAGAATTGCTTCTTTGATTAATATTCACTATTTTTTAAACAATTTCAAATGTTTTTTATAAGTTCATTAAAACTTAAATGTATGAAGAACTCGGCATAAATTTCAGTAAACATTTTAACTTCATTTTAGAAAAAAACTCATTTTTAAGTTAAAATTTCCTAAATGGAATTTTTTCCATACAAAAAATTTCAGATTTTTTTCTCACTTAAAACTTAAAACATAAGTTTGAATTTACTCAATTGTAAGAATTTTTTATCAGATCCAAAGAAATGTTTTTAAGTAAATCTACTAGTAAATGAACTATTTACTATGGATTTGAAAGAAGGAAACTTTACTCATACTTATTTAATTTTCCAACTTTTTAGGAAATTTTTACTGGAACGTTTGGAAATCACTCATATTTTATTGCCGGATCTTCGAGAAATATTTTGATACATTCGTCCGACAGACATTGTCGGCAAAATTGCATTTCAGTAATCCATCTATCAGTACACTCGAAGGAATATGTCAGTAAAAGAAAGCAGAAAGTCTACTGAAAGATCAGATTTTCTGCTGTTATAAAGCTAATATAAAAGAAACTCGCTTATGAACGCTTATCTATTTTTATATTTTAATTAACAACAGCCAATTTTAGTAGACTGCAAACTCTTTAGCAGTGTGAATGGTGATGTTAGATTGCAAAAAACAGCTGTAATAGCAGAAACGAGTCTGCTGATAGGCAGCAGACAATCACTGCTTTTATTAACAGACTTGTTCTCTAAGTGTAGAACATTTTTTAAATAGTTGCTTGAAATTACATACATACATATCGAGGCCTTATATTCATTCATAAGTGGCTATGAACAAAAACATAACTTTTCAGGAGAGCGAAAAAACTGATTTTCTCATTAATTTGAAGAGAAATTATTAATCGTTCTTCTACAGTTTAATCTAAAGAGGATTACTAATTGCTACGATTAAAAAGATTTCGAAATTTTCTATTATTCGCGGTTTCATGGTTCATAGCCACTTTTGTATGTTTAAAATTGAGCACTATGAATGTTGAAATAAGAATAAGATTTATTGTAAACTCCATAACTTTTTTCATGAAATCTTGGCAATGTTATATAGAAAACGAATTTTCTGTGATGTACACAGCGAATTTAAAGATTCCAGCTTCATCCGTCAGATTGGTCGCTTGTAACATATATGTAGCCAGTCGCGAAAATCGCTGCAATTGATGAAAATTGCTGAATTTGCAATTCCTTATATTTTAACTTTCTTCACTGATAATTCTGAAACTTTTCATACACAAATATTCTCCATGAAGTCAGCAATCACATGCCAAAGAAATATTTTGGTATTCTCAATATAATAAAAGTTACGCCGGTTTTTTTCTAAATATACTTTTCACAATTTTTGACTTTACAGCCACCATTTTTCCTAGTACGATATGCCCAAAATCTGGAAAAATGTTTTAAACAAAATCGTTGTAGCGAATTATAACCTTCGGTTTTATGCTGCTCTATTGTTGAACTATTTTATTTCTATTATTTTTATGTTCATAGCCACTTATGCAGTCACAAACTTACGTGCGAGGGGATAGCCAAATCAGAAAATTTAAAAAAATGGTTTTAGAAAAAATCTTTTCCAAATTTATATGACAGATGACATCCAAATCTAAGAATAGTTTGGCATCAAAAACTCATTTTCGAGAAAATGGTTCATAGCCACTTTTGAATATAAGCCCTCGATATATATTTTGAAGAAATATTACACAAAAAACGATCAAACTCCTCGGCGATAAGCTCTTCAGTCCCGCATTTTTTTCTATGATTGGATATGCTTTTTGACAAAGTATGGGTTTAAAATCATTTGGCAGCTCTGTCTGAATAAAAAGTAAAGTTTTTGTGTTCCGTGTTTTTTTTCTAAATAATTGTGATTATTTTGTGTTTCAAGTGGATATTTTTCACAACTAGTGAACTAATTTGAAGATAAGTGATCGTTCTATTGGTGTACTAATTTGTGATACTACTTTTGTTACATTTTTAGTGTTTAAAAAAGTAATTTTTGGTTAAGAATTTGTTTCTTCACCAAACAACAACAATTACTGCTGCTCAATAACCATTATTTTTGTTATTGTGATTAACGTTTAACACTGAGTTTTGTTTTGTCTTTGTTTTAACATTCGTTCTTCGTTTGTCTATTCTGACAGTGTTGCCACTTAATCGATTTCTCAAATTTTTTAGTGATTTTTTTTCACGCGCGTATTTTTTACTAGTATCATTACAGTAAAGGGTGGAATTATTTATTTACCTTATACTAATAATTTGTGCTTGTTTTAAAAAGATGTCTTGTTCGTCGGAAAAATTTAAAATTGTCTCTGATATAGAGATCACGATAGAGTGTTGGCTTTGCACTGGTCAGTGGCATGCTAAGTGTGCCGGAATTAGTGCAAGGATTGTGGATGCTCTATACGGAGACAACAATGGTCTTAGGTGGTGCTGCACTAAATGTAGAAAAATTAGTGTAAAATTTTATAACTTTTTTAAGGGCTCCATGACGGAGGTTGAATGAACATTTGAATGTTGCTGAACCTGCGGCTCAAACTGTTGACGGGTTGGAATCGTCGAATGATAAAAATCCGATCTATGCTACAGTTGCTGGGCCACTGCTTTGTGATAGAACTGTCACAGATCCTCCACAGACCAGCTTGGAAAGCGACAATCCCACTCGTCCTACGGCTGCAACAGGTATGAGTCCACAAACCAGTGTGGTAGGCGGGAATTTACTTCAGCCTATGCCTGTTGCAGACGTACGATCACAGCAATCTAGTGGTACTTCTGGTGGATTGACCATGGCCCCGGAGATGAAAATGGTCTTCGTCTCGAGGTTCGCCCCAGATACCACAGTTAATGACTTGAATGGCTTTATTAGATCCAAGATTGAGGGTGATTTTTACATTAAGTCTTTTAAATTGAAGTCGTCATTTTCTCAAAGTCGGGCTTCTTTTAAAATTATTACGACGAGGGAAATCTTTGACAGATTGATGATCCCTGACTTCTGGCCACCTAGGGCATTTGTTAAGGAATTTGTGGATAGGGTGGACAATTTGGCTCGTCTGCCTTTGAAGTCAGCTACTGTCCCAAAAAACTAATTGATTCTTTTTATATCGGGTATCAGAATGTAAGGGGTTTGAATACGAAATTGAATCAATTATTTGTTGATAGCTTTGATTTTGATTTCTCTGCTCTTGTATTTACTGAGAGTCAGTTTTAGATTCTAAGATTTTTTGTAATAGATTTATTATCTTTAGAAATGATCGTTTAGGAAGGATTGGTGGCGGTGTACTTATTGCTGTTACTAATTCTTTCCCATCGGAACGTATTATCCTCCACGGGCTTGATGACATTGAATTTATTGCAGTTCTTATTAATTACATTTCATTTCATTTATTTCTTTGTAATTCCAAGCCAAGTGGCCAATTATAATTGAATTACAATATTCTTCAAGAAATTACATTTATTAAATGTCTTAAACTATTTAAACAATTAACTATAAGTAATCATGATTCTAACTACAAACAAATAGTATTTAAAAAAATAATAAAAAATTAAATATGATTTTAAACTGAACATTTTCATAAATAAATTAAAATAAACAACAAAATAAAAATAAGTAATTAAACAAAATTAAATAATTAAATAAAAAATAAATAAATAATAAAAGAACATACAATGACAATTTCCAAGTTCCCAATGAATCGCCGGACAATAATAATAAAAATAAAAACAGACGAAGGTCTTTAAAGAAATGCTGCATCGGACATATTTCCAATATAATGATAATAGAAGAAGTTGTTTTAAGAATGACTACTCGAATTTTATATTTTAAAATTTTAAAGTAAAAAGAGACAAAACACTGCACAAGCACCTGTATTAAGAATATTGTATATTACAATATTCTTACAATATTTCTATTACTACTCCTAATAAAATCTATGTAGTTAACTGTAAGTGTTGAAGGATCTTATTGCGCCAGGTCGCACATGACATATTAAAAGTCCTTAAATTAACAGGTAGTTTGTTAAACACACGGGCTACTCTCACTTGGAATGACTTTTCTAGATAATGGTCTAACATAGGGATAATTAGCTGGTTAGATCTAGTGGAGCGCATTAGAGTAAATGCTCTAGCCAGAAATATTGGACAACGATTTTTGTAAACCTTATAGAGCATTATTAGAGAACGTAGATTAATAAATTTGTCAAAAGAACAACCCAAAAATTTTTCTACGTAAGGTGATAATTTAGGGCGCAATAAATTGTTCATTACTTGCTCTTATATTCCTCCATCATCTGAATTATGTGTCTACGAAAGTCACTTGGCCGCGATTTTTGCTTCTCACAGCGTTTCTTCTATTTTAAGTCCCAGCCAACATGGGTTTCGTAAAGGCTTATCGACCACGACGAATTTGACTCAGTTTACATCACACGTTATTGATGGGTTTGTTCTGGGTAATCAAACTGACGTCATTTACACGGATTTTAGCAAGGCGTTTGATAAAGTCAATCACGAGCTTTTGTTATATAAATTAGATAGAATTGGTTTTAGCTGTAATTTTTTGAAATGGATATCTTCTTATCTGAATAATCGTTCGCAGATTGTCAAATTCGGAAATTCTTGTTCTAGGCCAATTCTGGTTTCATCGGGAGTTCCCCAAGGTAGTCATCTTGGGCCTATACTATTTTTATTATTCATGAATGATCTCCCGGAGTCTATTATAAACTCTAGGATTTTGATGTATGCGGATGATGTGAAAATATTTTTGTCTTATAAACAGCTAGAATATTCTCATTATTTGCAGGACGACTTGGATAATTTTGGATGTTGGTGTGACATAAACTGCATGGAACTTAATTTACGGAAATGCAAGCATATGCGTTTCTTTAGATCGAATCCGAAATTTGTCAGATATGATCTTATTGGAGCTGAGATAGAGACAGTTGATTCTTTCGTAGATCTTGGTATTCTGATGGATTCGAAACTTGATTTCAACAATCATATTATGGCCATGGTTAACAGGGCGTATGGTGTTCTTGGCTTTATTAAACGTTGGGCTAAATAATTCTCTGATCCATATGTGACGAAACAGTTATTTACTTCGCTCGTTAGGCCTATTTTGGAATATGGTTCTTTAGTATGGGACCCTCAGTATGGCATCTATATTGACAGAATTGAGTCAGTTCAGAAGCAATTTTTATTGTTTTCATTGAGACAATTACATTGGAATAGTGATTTTGTTCTTCCCCCCTATTCTAGTAGATTGACTTGCCCTCCTTAAAAAGTAGACGAATTATGCTGAACACCGTGATGGTATTTAAGGTTATAAATGGTGATGTCTCATCTGAATATCTTATTTCTAGGATTAAGTTTAACGTGCCATTTAGACCAACTAGATACTATCAGTTTCTTCATATTGATATTCAGCGTACGAATTATGCTTCTGCGCAGCCCATTCGTAGAATGTGTATTGATTTTAATTCATTGTACCACATCATAGATTTTGGTGTCGGAATCGATACAATAAAGTTAAGGATTCTCTCGTACTTGAATGTTTAGTGTTCTGTTTTAGTAATTATTAAATGTAATTATTAAATGTAATGTATTGGTTCTATGTCAAATGTTAGCATTAAACTTTAGTGTAGTTTGTCTTTGTTTTGTTTTTGCCGGCTGAAGATATTTAATCTGTAGCCGGTATTCCACCCTCTACTGCATGTCCACCACAGTTCGGACTGTGGTGTGTACGTTGTCCCTACGTTATGGGGACGAGGCCCTCTCGGTCGGAAGGGGCGGGAGTGAGAGGCGTTGGGACCGTTCGAAAAAAAGGATGTCTAAAGAGTTTTTGGGGTTTTTAATTTATATAGGACATGAGTAAAAGAATGTTTATTCAAAATCTTCATACGCATATTCCGATTAAATAAAAAATATTTGGAAATGTTTCTTCATTTTTATAATCCTAAATATGTATAAATTCGAATTACAAATACATTTTTTTTGTATTCGATGAAATGCAAGAAGAAACAACTAGAAATTTTAATTCCAAAAAAAACAAATAATTTTTGAGTTTCGTTTTCCTACGTAGATCCAAGTTACTAAATTTCTTATTTCTCTTTTGAATAATACTTGTTACATACAGTGGTAGTCACGAATTTAGCACAGTCACCACATGTAACTTTATAAAGCAAATATTTCAACTTCAACTTTATGTTTTTTGACCGATATTTTTTCTAAAATATTACGTACGATAAGATGACCATTTAACGTTGTTTTTGTTCGGTTCTTATGCTGCATTTTAGTTTTATGAAATTTAAAGTACAAATAATACGAAAAGTGATTGGACAGTAATTTAGCACAAATTTAAAAAACTTTAATCAAATCGGAAAAAACTGAACTAACCAATACATTTTATTATAAACTTAATATTTGGTTAGATAATCGCTATTTTGAGTAATAGCTGTACATCTTCTGGACATACTCTCCACTAGAGGCATAAACGACTCCATTGGAGTAGCATATCAGGAATTTTGTGTTTAATTCAAGAAATCGGGCAAATTTTTGGGTTTTATTGCTATAATATGTTGTTAAAGTCCATTCCACAGATTCTCAATAGTATTGAGATCCGGTGACTGTGCTGCACCATTTTTAAAAATCTATTTTGTTCAGCCTCAAAAAGCTCTTCACTGGCGTTAAGTGTGTTTTGGTCGGTTGTCGTGTATAAAACGCCACTTAATTGGCATGTCTTTATCTGAATATGTTATCATAGTATCACCAAATAGGTTTTTGTAAATATTCTGATCCATTAGTGCATCGATTTTGTGTATCGGACAAACGCCGTGTCCAGAAAACGCAGTATACATCATTAGATTTTCGCCAACAAGCTTTAACGTCTCAGATTTGTACTTTGGGTTGTGCTGCATGTTTGGAGGGCACACTTCGTATTGTTTCCTATTAGATCCGCACCGACAAATGTTCGATTCGCCAATCCAGGCGATAAAATTAAATTTGACACTGTAAGCCATATTTTGATACGTCTGGCTTATGTTGAACAATGCAGCCAAGTAAATTTTTTCCATTGGTTCTTCTTCTTATGGTTCTTGAGGAAATGCTAATGTCAATTTTTGCCGAAATATCTCTCTGAATCACAGTTAAGCTCTTAAGTGGATCTGCTACGCAGGTCCTATAAATTAAAAAATCCGATTTATTGCTTGTTTCTCTCGGCGTAGGACATTGTGCGACATTTTTGAAGCTCCTATAAGTGCCAATATGGCTTAGTATATTGCACACAATCTGACTGGATCAATTTATAATGTTTGCAATATCCTCCGCGGTACTTCCACTGTCGTTCAATTGCATAATAACCTGACGCTGCGCCTCAATGCACTATTTTCCTTTAGCAATATCTAATTATAATCTTAGTTAAATAATAACTTCCATTTGAGTAAAAATTACCCAAACATACCAATTAATTAATTTAAACGCAAAAATAAATAGAAAATAACAACTTTTATCAAATGTGCTAAATTTATGTCCAGCCCAGATTACGAATTACTTGCAAAAACATGAGAGTACGAAGAAAAGGCACAAAAGAATTCGAAAAAAAAATTATTGGGCTTACTGATCACACCATAAGCAACACTAAAAAATAAATATTTTGCGCAGAGTTCATTATCTGAACAAATTATTTGCATAAACAACATATATGAAGTGTGCTAAACTCGTGACTACCACTGTATATACAAAAAATACTTACTTTGAAAAATATTTGACATAAGTGATAAATATAACAAAAATATTAGTAAGTTAAAACTCATTTCTTATTGTTTCGCAACTTTAAAGTAGATTTTAAAATAGAGACCAACACGCAGAGAAAAAATGCATTTCGTAGAAACGAAATTTTAGACACGTGATCATCGTTTTTTTTTTTGAAAAATTAGTTTGTTTGCGCTAAACATGTCATCAGTTGTTGTAAATGAACAAAGAGAAATAAGTTTATGTATACCAAACAGTGTTCTTCGTTTGTCGAAATGGATTTGTGTTATAATTGCAAACTCCCAAAACATTGGAAGTAACAGAAACCGTCGTTGTTGCATCTGTGATAAAAATAGGACACATCGGTTCAGATTTAGATACAGCCTCATAAAAATATCCAATCAAATGTTACATCTTAGCGCTCTACAAGCATCAAGCAAATTATTTGCTTTTATTAAGAATATTTTAGATTTCATTATGATATCATAGTGATTCTTATCTACACTTTTTTAAAATTACTGAACTATTTTGTTATTAAGTTTCCAAACTTTTATTGCAGTAGAGAATTAAAAGTTCGTAATATATAGCTCTAGTCGAATGTCAAGAAGTGGTATCGATTAATAAAATGAAAATTTTCCGAACAATTTGGTGTCCATTAGCGAAATTAGCACTACACAATCTTGAAATTGGCACAATTCGTTTAGTTTGTTTGTATTTTTCATAACCTTTGTCCGAAATTCAAGAAAGTGTGCAAGATTTTTTATGAAAATTACATGTTTTCATGACTTAACTGCAAAATTACCATTTCAGACGAGTTATTTTAAAAAGACCTTAAAAATTCTATATTTTATTGCTTCAGAAAGTCTAGAAGGTATTAAAAAGTATACGTTCGAAACCTCTCTGGGGGGGGTTTGTCTATGTTTGTCCACGTGAGAATAGCACGGTCTAGGTAATGCATGAAGATACCACTTTTAACATACCCCATCAATATTGCGACCAACTCCGTAGCGAGTAGATCCCATCCTTGCCAACTCGTCTGCTCGTTCGTTCCCTTAAAAGTCCCTATGTCCAGGGATCCATATAAGATTGACTTCAGACAGACAGCTCATCAGTACACTGACCTACTAATGTAGATGTTATGTGAATAATTTTAGAGACAAAAAGGCAGGTTGACTGGAAAGTCTGTTGCATGCTTCCCTAATAGGTGTAGCAACTGCCATTATTTTTGTATCCCCAATATTTCTCTACAACAAACTTACCTAAAGGGGTCCTCATACAAAATAACTGAAATTGCACGAAAAAATAAAAAAAATATAGAACACTGAAATTACATCAAGTATTAACGCTGTTCAGTATCCTTGGAGATTACTAATAAAAAGATATCATTTACTACTTAAGGGCGAGGCATACGAATGGAGTTAGTCATTCAAGAGGCAATATCCAGAATATAGGTGGGATCAACTGAAACATTCCATTAATAGGAAATTCCAGATTTACATCTGATTAATATCGTATATAGGCTTTTGGTGAAGAATTGCTTAGACAACGTAGAAAGACTGAACGTCGAAATTTATGATGTTAAATCCACTGTTCAATCAATCCTGCTATCTCCTGATTTTAGTAGAAAATTCTACGTTCAATGCGATATATCGAATGTAATATTGAAATTTGAAATATCCAATGTAATATATCGAATTGATATCTTTTGCAGCCATCACTAATCATGCAAGCCTGAAGTGGTTGATGCATCAACAGGACTTCAATGGACAATTGGCCGGTTAGAGTCTTACGCGTCAAGGTTTTTTTCGGTAAAGAACACCGGAAAGTTTCACAAAATGTTATCCATGATATTTTGTCAAAAATTTGATATGGATGAGTTGGATTTTATGGAACAGATAATGCATTTAATACCGGACGCATTTAAGGACTGTAATTAACGTGATAGATGGAAATAACTCTAAGGCTGCGAGAGCATATATTGATAATTGTGACACATGCAAGGAAGTAAAGTATAGTCGACAGATTTTGAGACCACCTATGGGTAGGGAATAGAGTGATCAAACCCGAACGCGAAAACGGGGCCAACCGGTTTTTTCAACTGAAACCGACCGTCGGGTTTTTAAAAATCACAGTTTTCAGAAAACCGGGGTTTTTAAGTCGGTCTCGACCGGTTTTCCATTATTGTAAATATAGCTGTTTCTGTGTGACTTAATAATTCTCCACTTTTAATATTATGGCACGCTTCACAGAACGCTTTTGATTAGGTGATACTTTTCAGAAAAGCGTACTCCAGTGTTTAGCCGAAGTCAAAAACTACGTTGGCGGCGTCCGTCCTCGTTTTTAGGGTGCTATGTAATTAAAATCCTTCCCGTGTGACGTATGTTTAAATGTATTTCGGCTGTATGAAATCGAAATGACATAAAATAATAAAAATTATAATAATTTATAATAATTTCTATAAATATCGGTCATCGATTCGCACCAACTATATCTTATAGGCCAATATTTTTGCGAAAAAATATTCACTTACTGATTATGTGTGCCATAAAATGACGAAGGCGTCTATAAATTTCGCGAGTCGATGACTGATTTTTCAAAGCATATTCGTATTATTTGGTAGAGTTCACGCGAGAATCTATTCATGACGATTTTCCAGAATATTGTGATCATAAATGTCAAAACATTAGCCCTGTTTGACAGCTAGCACTTTCGATAGTTCAAATTTAAGAAAACACCCGATATATTTCCGTAAAATGAAATATTTGTAATTTTGTATGTTTCGTTAAGTTTGTATAATAAATTGATGACATTGTAAGAGAGCACACAAATAAGTTAAAAAGATGTTCATCTTGTGATTCGGAAGTAAAAATTGGAATATTCACCAATCAATTTAACATGGAGTTGTCATAGGAGGGATGTTCTTTATTTTGAAAGACTTAAAAGTTATTTTAAAGTGCAACACATGGACCACTTTTTCACTCTACTGTGAGGCACTCTAACCATCTCAGCTATCCTTTACAGTGAGTGCTGAGTAACTAAAGCAAAACATTTTGTTCGTTAGAACTGACTATAGGAAACTTGACGAAATATTTATTTAGTATGAATTAAGATATAACGTAAATTAATATTAAGTTAAGTTAGCATTAAATAAATTGACACTACTCAACTTTTCTGATATAATACACAGCAAAAAAACTCGGAAGTAGTTAAAAATGAATAGCATTATCATTACACCTAAACCATGCATCCAAGCTAATTAATTCTAAACAGTTTCTCAAATGCAAATATATTTGTCATCTAAAGAAGTCTTTCAAAATCACTTCCAAAAATTTTATTACTTATTCCCAGCAATAAAATGAAAGTATTTCCAAATGAATGAAACTTTCATTGCTCCTGAATCATACATCCATGATAATTCATTCTAAATAGCTTTTCAAATGCATTTGTCCGCATTATATATTAGAATTTTCTCTTTCAATAGAATTAAGTTTATATATTTATTTTTTCATTTCATATCTTCATTAAAGGAAATGAAAAAATAATCAAATATTAAAAATTGTAATTCTGTTGCGTGTATGTTAAATGACTTATTATGGTTTGTGTAGTCGATTTTAATAATCTGTCTTATGGGCAGAATAGAATTATTTATTTGTGCAATTTCGATCTCAAATATTTTCTTTATTGGATAATGTTGGTGCTTCATAGAGATACTGTACTAATGGAACAATTTTTCGTAGATAAAGAAGGGACAATTGTTATAAATTGAGAACATTTTTAGAATATAAAATGTTGGTGATATACTGAAAAGTATTTTAAATCCGAGAGAGAACTTAAGGATTGCGAAGAATTCGACAAGAGAAACAGAAACTGCCACAGATAAGAATGTTGCAGAGAGACTTCTTTCAAAGAAATACAGCATATATTCAAAAAAGTATATAACTTAATAAATATTTTAAAATTAACTAAATATATTTTAAAAAATATTTGTGTTGTTTTTAAAATGTGATAAAAATGAAATATTGCATAATACGCTTGAGTTTTTTTTTAAATTAAACCGAACTAATACAAAGTCTGTTTTAAGAAAGATTCAGATTTGTTTAACTGTATTTTAATTAATTCAGTGAAATGATTCGTAAGAACACTGTGGGTGCAAAGCGGACCTTTTGGGTGCAAAGCGGACCTTTTGGGTGCAAAGCGAACCTTTTGGGTGCAAAGCGGACACCTTAACCTCTGTGATCCCATACTAAAAATTCGTTCCCATGCACTTGTGAAAATGCTATTCGTAAAATTTTACGGGATATTAACATATTATCAACATTTTGGAATTTGATTTGAACTGGGATATTGTCCTGGCTCAAGACCATTTTGCTTCTATATTTAATAGAATGCAAATTTATTTACAAATGGCATGGTGACATTTATTACTTGGCTGCAGACTACCACGATCATTTCGACCATGTCAAAAGTCTTTTCAAGTGGCTTCGCAGCGACTTTTCAACATCAAACCCGGCCTCTATAAGGAGATGATTCTCACAAACGAACGAGAATCACAACTCACTTGCCGAATTTGCGTTTAAAAAATCGCACCAAGTAATAAAGCACACATGCCATCTTACAAGCATCTCATTGAGTTGCATATGTAAGTATGTGTATATGCAGGTATAGTTACCCAGCAATACTTCTGAACTTCCTCAAAAGCGGGAAAAATGCACCTTTGGATTTTGAGTTGCGATTAAAATCTGCTTCCTACGGAAGTACTTCCTTTTTTTAGCTGGAAGTCATATGAAAACAACTATTCAGTCGCCCTAGTCGAACGCCAGTAAACGAGTGAATCAGAGTATTTTGGGCAGTATTCGAACGTTTCTGGATTCCGATCAATCTAAATGGGACGAAGATTTGTTTACAAATGTCGCGGTGACATTACGTGGCTGCTCACTACTTTTATCATGATCAGAAAAGAAATGACATCGAGAAAAAGAAATTGTAATAATAATAATTTAATGGTATCAATAAAAATTAATAATATAAAATTGCTTTCATCCAATCACGGGCAGGTTTGTATGGGAGAAAAAAGTTGCGTTTTTCGCACCTAAAATGAAAGCTTGGCTGGTTTTAAGACTTTGTTGGGTAGTCGTAAAACAAACCAGTCTTTCATTTTAGGCGCGGAAAACCGCAACTTTTTGCAACCCGGTCTAGTGTATATGTAGATAACACGAATAGCTTTTAACTATATTTTTTCTTATTTCTATTACTATTGCTTGAAGTTTACTATTTATTTTTGGATTATTATTTTGGATTTTACTAAATTGTATTTGTAATGTATACTTATTTTCATTAATCTATTATCTATTATTAATCTTAGAATACACCCCTGTAAATAATTAATATAAACTCCTTTTTATGTAACTCTAAAAAATTAGACGCTGAGCGTCATCTTTGTAACCATTATTTTTGAAAAGAATAAAACAGTCGTGAAGCTGTTCGGTCGTTTTATTTCTACAATCTCAGAAGTGGTATGAACAAGAGATTTTTTTCTCTAACGACTACAAACAACAAAAAGTTCTCGAGCCATTTCAACGCCAAAAGAAAAATTGGATAATATCAAGGTTTAATACAAACAGTTTTACAAAATCCAACGTTGTGTGACAAAGTAATGTACGAACTTGAAAACAATTGTGTTGAAAAAGGAACAGAAGTTTGGTCGAACTTATAATCGATCGAACATATAGAGTTGACAGAAGTCATACAAGTAAATGCTAAAATTCCCTCGTACACATTACACATGTGCTTCTTTTGTAGTACTTACACAAGTTTCTTAGTTGAAATTAATTAGTTAGTTGGATAATGGTGTAAGTATATGTAAGTTGTATGTTGCCAATTTCATGAATTTTGTAGCACATAGATGCAAAAATACGTACATGAGCAAAGGTTCCTATAAATTTGTCAAAGTGAATTTCGACGATTAGAATTATAAGAAAACCAAAAGTAGCAAAACAGAAGAAACAACAGACGAAGAAGTAAGTATGGTGAAATTAAAATTTATTTAAAAATTAAATTTTATTTAAAAAGTTTTTCGAAAATTTACCGAGATATTGCGAAAAAACTTTTTTTCCAAAAAAATCGCTGGGATTGCCATTTCGTTTTTTTTTTGCAAAAACAAAAGTTGTGCTGGATTGTGCTAGCGGAGTACATAATTTTACCGTTTTTAAAAAGTTCTATCTCAATCCGTTTTCGAAAAAATCGCTATTTTCGAAAAAATCCTAGAATTGCCATTTTTTCGCAAAAACAAAAGTTGTGCTGAATTGTGCTAGATTTCTGCCCAATTGTGCCGCAAAAATTTTTTCGAAAAAATAAAAATTGGCAGAGATACAGCGAAAAAACTTTTTGCAACAAAAATCGCTGAAATGTTCATTGTAGGGTTTTTGGGCAGCAAAAGTTGTGCTAGGTTCTTCTAGAGCAGGGTGTTATTGCGCCGTTTCAAGCTAATCAAGCCGTTTTCGAGAAAATCGCTTAAATACAATAAATATAGGTAGATAGTGGATGCTACAGTTGGTTGTATTTCCATTCTATTTTAATTCCAGAAGTACAAATTTTGAAAATCGATTATCAGACGTACATAGTGCAAAATAACCTAACTTCATGATTCAACCAATTTTTGTCATAAAAGAAAAAGTACGAATTTGGAAAACACTTTTTTATTGCGTGTCAGAGGAGTGTCAACACCAAATTCTATGATTCTAGCTGCGGGCATTTGGTTGGTACCATTTTCTACGCACTTAGAATTTCATGTAGTAGTCGTTTAGTTTGTACTATTTCTATCCATATGTACCATTGTATCCCTTGAAAGTACGAATTTCGAAAAATCCATTTATTTTCCGTGTCTACGCAGTCAGAGGAATGTATACTCCGAATTTCATGACTCTAGCTGCGGTCATTTGTTTGGTACTATTTGTATCCCCTTTTTCCATTTTAACCCCAAAAGTACGAATTTCAAAAAATCCGTTTATTTTCTGTGTCTACGCAGTCAGAGCTGCGGTCATTTGGTTCGTACTATTTGTACCCCCTTTTTCATTTCAACCCCAAAAATACGAATTTCGAAAAATCCGTTTATTTTCTGTGTCTACGCAATCAGAGGAATGTATACACCGAATTTCATTATTCTAGTTGTAGCCGTTTGGTTGGTACCATTTTTATACCTCCGTACCCATTGTATCCTTGAAAGTACGAATTTGGAAAAAAAACCTTTTATTTTTCATGTCTACGTAGTCAAAGGAATGTATACTCCGAATTTCATGACTCTAGCTGCGGTCATTTGGTTGGTACTATTTCTATCCCCTTTTTTTCATTTTGACTCCAAAAAGTACGAATTTCGAAAAATTAGTTTATTTTCCGTGTTTACACAGTCAGACGAATGTATACTCCAAATTTCATGACTCTAGCTGCTGTCATTTGATTGGCACTATTGTTATCCCCTTTTTTCATTTTAATCCCAATAAGTACGATTTTTGAAAAATCAGTGTATTTTACGTTTTCATTATTCTAGGTACAGCCGTTTGGTTGGTGCCAATTTTATCCCTCTATTCCCATTTTACCCCTTAAAAGTACGATTTTGGAAAAAAATACTTTTATATTATGTATTTCTCAATTAGAGGAATGTACACACCGAATTTCGTGTTTCTAGCTGTTGTCGTTTAATATCTACCATTTTTATCCCTTTTTGCCGCTACAAAGAAGAATCACTTTATGGTGCACGTTTTTGCTATAAGGGGAATGAGCGTGCCAAATATCAAGCAAATATAAACAGACATATTCAAAAAACGTGCTTAAATACGCTAAAATATTAGGGATTATTATGGGTATTTTTAGTCCTTGTGAGGGAAAAAGTTTTCCCTTTGGGCCGATTTCGCTCTGTTTCAATCCCAATCTACGACTATAAGACGCATTTATGGAAAATTTGAACGTTATAGCTCCTTTCGTTTAGATGCTAGCGTGCTTTCAACAGTCGGACAGACGGACGGACGGACATGGCTAGATCGTCTTAGAATTTTATGACGATCAAGAATATATACTTTATAGGGTCTCAGGTCGATATTTCAAGGTGTTACAAACGGAATAACAAATTTAGTATACCCCCATCCTGGCGGTGGAAGGTATAAAAAGTACAGAAACTACAAAGAGGGATAAAGCAGAAAAGTGAGTGTATGTGTGTTAAAAATCTATATATATGAAAGAGTTGCGTGATTGAGTGACTGACTGATCGCTCCCCAGACCAAACGGCTAGAGCTAGAATCATGAAATTTGGTGTGTACTTTTCTCTTACAGTGTAGAGGTGTGATAAGACGTGGTTTTTCGAAATTCGTACTTTTAATGATTAAAATGGTACCACCGCAATAACCAAACGGCTGGGCCTAGAATCTTAATCTTGGCATGAAGGCATCCCAAAAAGTGTATTTTGAAAGTTCGTATTGTTGGGGGGTAAAGTGGGGCAAAAAGGACCAAAAATGGTACAAACAACACTATTGAAGCTGAATCATGAAAATTGGTGTGTAGATTTCTCTTACAGCGTAGAGATCAGATATGAAGTGAGTTTTTCGAAATATCTTACTTTTAAGGGATACAATTGGGTAAGAAGGGATAAAAATGGTACCGCCGCAATGACCAAACGGCTGGTCCTAGAATTTTGAAATTTAATACACAAATTCCTCTTATAGATTCAACGCGCCCAATAAAATATTTTTTTAAATTCGTACTTCTTGAGGGTAAAATCGGGTACAAAGTGATAAAAATGGTACCAATCGAACGGATGGAGCTAGAATCATAAAATTCGCCGTGTACATCCCTCAAAATGCTTAGAAACACAAAATGAACGATGATTTTTCGAAATTCGTACTTTTAAGGGATTAAATGGGATAAAAATTGCACCACCACCCAGACCAAAAAGCTGATCCTAGAATCTTGATATTTGGAACGGCCATTACTTTTACAGCACGAGAGCGATCAATAAAAATTTTTTGTAAAATTCGTACTTTTGGGGGCCAAATCGGGTTAAAAGGGATACAAATAGTACAAATCAAGGAATTTTTCGAAATTTTTATTTTGGTTTAAATTTACTTACTTTTTAGTCGATCGGAACAAAAAGCGATTACAATGGTACCCACTAATGTATCGAATAAGGTATATGCATAAATACTCTGACGTGCATTACAAATGTATTGTATAAAAATGTACATGTAAATCGTACAAAACAAATTGGGGAAATTGGAATAACCAAAGTTTTCAGCTAGAATCTGAAAAGGCTATTAGAAATTCGGTGTGTGCATTTCTCCGAGTACGTAGAGGCGCAACATAAATTATTTTTTTGAAATCTGTACGTTTAAGGGCGGCACATAAATGAATTTTTAGAAATTTGAATTAAAAAGGTACGTGAAGTTCTGTGCGAAAATTATAAAGGGTGATTTTTTAAGAGCTTGATAACTTTTTTTAAAAAAAAAACGCATAAAATTTGCAAAATCTCATCGGTTCTTTATTTGAAACGTTAGATTGGTCCATGACATTTACTTTTTGAAGATAATTTCATTTAAATGTTGACCGCGGCTGCGTCTTAGGTGGTCCATTCAGAAAGTCCAATTTTGGGCAACTTTTTCGAGCATTTCGGCCGGAATAGCCCGAATTTCTTCGGAAATGTTGTCTTCCAAAGCTGGAATAGTTGCTGGCTTATTTCTGTAGACTTTAGACTTGACGTAGCCCCACAAAAAATAGTCTAAAGGCGTCAAATCGCATGATCTTGGTGGCCAACTTACCGGTCCATTTCTTGAGATGAATTGTTCTCCGAAGTTTTCCCTCAAAATGGCCATAGAATCGCGAGCTGTGTGGCATGTAGCGCCATCTTGTTGAAACCACATGTCAACCAAGTTCTTCCATTTTGGGCAAAAAAAAGTTGGATATCATCTCACGGTAGCGCTCACCATTCACAGTTACGTTACGATTCGCATCATCTTTGAAGAAGTACGGTCCAATGATGCCACCAGCCCATAAACCGCACCAAACTGTGACTTTTTCTGGATGCATTGGTAGCTCTTGCAATGCTTCTGGCTGATATTCACTCCAAAATCGACAATTCTGCCTATTTACGTACCCATTGAGCCAAAAATGAGCTTCGTCGCTGAACACAATTTCTTTCTTTCTGAACTTTCTTAACAGAGCACGCATTTTGATAATAAAATTCAATGATTTGCAAGCGTTGCTCGTTAGTAAGTCTATTCATGATGAAATGTCAAAGCATACTGAGCATCTTTCTCTTTGACACCATGTCTGAAATCCCACGTGATCTGTCAAATACTAATGCATGAAAATCCTAACCTCAAAAAAATCACTCTTTAGTCAGTAGCCCCGTCAAAATAAAAAAATATATAAAAATATGTTTGTTCTAATTATAAGTTCAGATTTCAAGTCATATACCGTGATATAAGTTATATGTAAAGGATTTAAAATTACAAAGGGCGTGGCGAAAGCATACATATTTTATAGATTTAAAGTGATTATAAAATCATTTTTAAGCTACTCCGTAGAGTGATGGTATAATTATCTCAGCTTAAGGAAGAAACAGCCAAATAATTTTCTGTTTTATATGATTTTTTTGTAAGAAAATTGTTTAAATTTTTGTGCCTATTGACTACGTATAAATTGATGGCACAATATAAATTGATTTTTTAGTTTGTACAAGCAGGACAAACATTAATTCGGTGTATAAATTCCTTCGGCTATGTAGGATCTGGCATCGAATGCGTAGTTGCGCAACATAAAACGATTTTTCAAATTTTGTGAGCGTTTACAAACGATTTACCATGAAAGAGATTTCCTTACACCACGTACGAAGTAGCGGGTATTTGCTAGTATAGCACAAATCGAACAGTCGCGAAACCGATCGTATAAACAATAGTATGATCAAACTTGTGTGTAGTTAAAAAAAGACTTACTGCCCGACCCACGATGTCGAAAGAAAATCTATGCGAACGAAAGCCAGTCACTCACTTTCGCATCAAAAAGCGACTCACTATCTTCTGACTTTTCGTTCGCATAGCCTTACGTGTTGTGAGTGAATGAAAATGTTGCCAGATCAAAAAATTCTCAAATAATTGCAAATATGCCAAGAAAAAAACGCAAAATGTATAAATTGTACCATATGAAAATTAAGTAGACACCACTATAACGGAGAGAAAAATGTAAACAAACAAAATTTAGGGGTTGTTTTTTTGTGTTGTAGAATAATATAAATTTTACCAAAAATGATTGAATTAATAAAAAAGACATTTGTATTGTGCGTTTTCTTTATTTTTTAACTCAAAATATTCTACAATTTGTTTCTGTGATTGGCATCTGAACTCCTTTGCTGCTATTGTTATTGTGTTGTTTATGTTTTCTTGGTTGAGGATCTGTTGTTGGCCGGAGGACGTTGTTGTTGTTGAATGTGCTTATGTTGTTGTTAATGAGACTGTTGCTATCTGATGTCAAGTTGGTGTAATAACTGCTATGACTTAATTCCTGATGGTCTGAAACAAACATATATTTCAATAAAATACGAACAATTATTCATAACTTTATTTACTTACCTTTTATTTCCATTATATTGATGTTTTTGTTAACTGTAACGACAGACACAACACAAGTGAGTGCTTTTGACATTTACGTTCGCACAGATGACAGAACAAAAAGTTAGTGGGCCACGATTTTGCACTGAAATGCTTACGTTTTCTTTCGCATAGATTTTCGTTCGCTTTGTCGTTCTGGTGCCTGTTAGTGGGTCCCAAATCAGCTGTTTGTCGCATGAGAGGCATGCGAACGTTAACGTTCGACATCATGGGCCGGCGTTAAGTTCGGCCGGGCCGAACTTTATATACCCTCCACCATTGATTGCATTCCACAGAGGATGTCGATTTTCGTAGAAGTGCAGTAATATTACAGGAAAATATATTTTTTTGTATACAGCCAAATCAAAACAAATACAAATATTAAAAAAATAATTTTATAAATAAATATAACATTTTAATTATTTCAAACCACGCTTATAAGGCAAGGCTACCAATACGTCAATTCAAAAAAATAAATATTCTTCTATTTATATTTTCAAAAAGCTTAAATACCATAAATATTGGTAGATAGTGGGTGCTACAGTTGGTTGTATTTCCATACTATTTTAATTCCAAAGGTACAAATTTTGAAAATCCATTATCAGACGTACATAGTGCAAAATAAGCTAACTTCATGATTCAACCAATTAAGTAAACCAACCAAGTAACCAACTAAGTAAAAGAAAAAGTACGAATTTGGAATAAACTTTTTATTCTGCGTTTCTATGCAGTCAGAGGAATGCACCGAATTCAATGATTCCAGCTGCGGCCATTTAGTTGGTACCATTTTTACCCCCTTAAGAGTACGACTATCTAAAATCTCTTTATTTGACGTTTCTACCCAATTAGAATTTCATCATTCTAGATGTAGTCGTTTAGTTAGTACTATTTTTATCCCTCTGTACCATTGTATCCCTTGAAAGTACGAAAAATCAGAATTTCGAAAAATCCGTTTATTTTCCGTCTCTACGCAATCAGAGGAATGTATACTCAGAATTCCATGACTCTAGCTGCGGTCAATTGGTTGGTACTATTTGTAACCCCTTTTTCATTTGACCCCAAAAAAGTACGAATTTCAAAAAATCCGTTTATTTTATGTGTCTACGCAATCAGAGGAATATATACACCGAATTTCATTATTCTAGGTGTAGCCGTTTGGTTGATACCATTTTTATCCCTCTGTACTAGACAGCGGATTTTTATGCAAAATCGTATTTTGAACGTCTTCAAACAAATAATTTTACTTATAAAACAATTTAATAAACCGATATAACCAATTTTATGTCAGTATATCTTGCATAGCAATATGCATATTTTATATACTTGAGTATTAAAATTGGAATTTGCATAAAAATCCGCTGTCTACTCTGTACCCATTGTATTCCTTGGAAGTACGAATTTGGAAAAACCCTTTTATTTTCCATGTCTACGTAGTCAAAGGAATGAATACTCCGAATTTCATGACTCTAGCTGTGGTCATTTGGTTGGTACTATTTTTATTCCCTTTTTTCATTTTGACCCAAAAAGTACGAATTTCGAAAAATCCGTGTATTTTACGTGTCTATGCAATCAGAGGAATGTATACACCGAATTTGATTATTCTAGGGGCAGCCGTTTGTTTGGTACCATTTTTATCCCTCTATTCCCATTTTACCCCTTAAAAGTACTAATTTGGAAAAAATACTTTTATATTTTGTATCTACTCCATTAGAGGAATATACACACCGAATTTCGTGTTTCTAGCTGTTGTCGTTTAATATGTACCATTTTTATCCCTTTTTGCCCCATTTCACCCCCTATAAATAAGAATCACTTTCGGGTGCACGTTTTTGTTATCGGGGGAATGGGCACACTCAATATCAAGTAAGGACAAGCAGACATATTGGAAAAATATGCTTAAATACTCTAAAATATTAGGGATTCTTATGGGTATTTTTAGTCCTTGTGAGGGAAAAATTTTTCCCTTTGGGCCGATTTCGCCCCGTTTCAATCTCAACCGATCTACGACAATAAGACGCAGTTATGGAAAATTTGAACATTCTAGCTCCTTTCGTTTATTTGCTAGCGTGCTTTCAACAGACGGACGGACGGACATGGCTAGATCGTCTTAGAATTTTATGACGATCAAGAATATATATACTTTATAGTGTCTCAGGTCGATATTTCAAGGTGTTACAAACGGAATGACAAAGTTAGTATACCCCCATCCTGGAGGTGGAGGGTATAAAAATACAGAAAGAACAGAAAAAATATATATTATATATAAATATATAAAAAAGAGTGTCAAGAAAAAGAGATGTACAGAAAGAATTGCACCGAGTGACAAAGGCACAATCCAGCACAACTTATGGATTTTTAAATTCGAGTTTTTTGGCAAAGTTATATGGAAAATGGCTAAAAAATTTAAAATGGCGATTATTTTCATGAACCATTGAAATGAGCTCTTTTTGATGTATTACGAAAAAAATGTGCTAGGCGAGCACAGTTCAGCACAACTTTTGGTTTTGCAAAAATCGCTATTTTAACAAAATTAGAGCATTTTTTTTTAAATCGCCAAAATTTTAATTAGCGATTTTCTCGAAAAAGGTTTGAGATAGAACTAAGCTTGAAACGGCACAATAACACCCTCCTCTAGAAGAACCTAGCACATTTTTTTCTGTCCTAAAAACATAAATGAAAATTTCAGCGATTTTTGTTGCAAAAAGTTTTTTTTGCTGTAACTCTGTTAATTTTCTATATTTCGAAAAACTTTTTGCGTCACAATTGGGCACAAATCTAGCACAATTCAGCACAACTTTTGTTATTGCGAAAAAACAAAATGGCAATTCTAGGATTTTTTCGAAAATAGCGATTTTTTTGAAAACGTATTGAGATACAACAACGGCACAATTATGTACTCCGCTAGCACAATCCAGCACAACTTTTGTTTTTGCAAAAAAACGAAATGGCAATCTCAGCGATTTTTTTTGAAAAAAAAAAGTTTTTTCGCAATAGGTCAATTTTCAATTTTTCTAGCACAATTCAGAACAACTTTTGTTTTTTTCGAAATTCGAAAATGGCATTTTCAACATCTGTGACATCACTTTTTAATGTTGCAAAAGAAGTTTTACCAAACTATGACGGTGGTAAAGGCTTCAACATATGGCTGACACAACTGAAAGGCAATGTTTACAAACTAAATTGAAACATGTTGCGTATGCTGATAATAGTTAAATTAAAGGATTCAGCATAACAATGGCTTTATTCGAAGACAGATCTTTTAGACGAGCCTACGGAAAGACTTCTGGAAGATATGGAACGCATATTCGGACAAAAAGAAAGTTAATTGTCACTTCGGGAAAAATTTGAAGCACGCCGATGGAAAGCTGGCGAAAGTTTCGTAAATTATTTTAACGACGCAGAATGCCTCCTAGACCCTGGCAGCCCTATCATTTTCATTAAAAGATGTTTTGTGAAGGAAGGAATTAATATAATGGGTCACGGAGACCATTTATTTTTTGGTTTATATAAAAGTAAATTAATTACATATGGAAACATTTTTGTTTCGTTTTTTCAGAAAAATAAAAAAATATATTTTTTGAAATATTCGTGGTGGCTGATGAGTCTATAAGCTATGATGTGGTACTGGGTATGGACTTTTTGGAAAAGTTTGGTTTTAGTTTAGTATGTGAAGATTTCAATTGTATAAGGGAACTTAAGGGTGTTAATTTGAGGGGAAATATAAATATGAAAAATGATAGAGGTAATACGAATGTGAAGAGTGAATATTATAATTTTGAGAAGGATATTTTGGCCATTGAATACGTGAGTGACGATAATGATTTTGAATTTAAGATTGGGGACGATATTGACATTAAGGCTAGAAGGAAATTTTACGAAATTTTTAAAAGATATTATTTAATGTCTGGCTCATCCGGGCGAGCCTGCGGTTAGGGCTGAAATGCGACTGGTGTTGTGTGAAACCTTGAAACCTTTTCATTGTTTTCCAAGGCGGCTATCTTATTCGGAGAAGGCAAGTTGCAGAAGCTCTTGGATGATTATTTGACAACGGGTGTTATTAGATCCAGTGAATCGGAATACCCGTCACCAATCGTTTTGGTTAGGAAGAAGACTGGGAACTTTCGTATGTGTGTTGATTTTCGAATACTGAACAAGTCTATGGCAAAAGATAATTACCCTATTCCAGTTATCGACGATCTTTTAGATAGACTTGCATCGAAGACGATTTTTACAAAGTTGGATTTGAGAAATGGGTTCTTCCACGTTTACATGCATGAGGATTCAATAAATATACGTCTTTTGTGACGCCATTAGGTTAGTTTGAGTTTGTGAGAATGCCTTTCTGCTTGAAGAATGCTCTTTCAGTATTTCAAAGATTCGTGAACAAGGTTTTTGCTGACATGGTAAGGGAGGATAATTTGATTATTTACTTGGACGACATAATGATAGCCTCGAGGGACACTGAGGAACACTTGTGTGTGTTAAGGGAAGTTTTTTGAATTTTTGCAATCCAGAGTGAGATATTTGGGATACACGATCGACGGACAGGGCATAAGAAACCGTTATACGACTGTGTTAAAAGGGAGCTTGAGTGCTTTGATCTATTGAAAGGGAAACTTTTGGAGTCACCTGTTTTGGCTATTTATAGCCCTGATATTCATTGCGACGCCAGTTCTATTGGTTTTGGGGCGATTCTTATGCAGAGGAAGAATGATGGTAAGTGGCATCCGGTGTTTTATTATACTAGGCGGACGTCGGAGGTGGAGTCAAAATACCACATCTTCGAATTGGAAACACTTGCTATAATTTATGCCCTTCAACGATTTAGGATATATCTGCAGGTAATGTATTTCAAGATTGTAACGGATTGTAATTCATTGACTTTAACGCTCAATAAGAAAAACCCGAACCCGCGTATAGCTCGTTGGGCACTGGAAATTCAGAATTATGACTACTCTTTGGGGCATCGGTCTAGTACTCGAATGCGACGCGTCGCTCTGCCAGGGCAAAAGTAAAAAATTTGATACAAACTTTTGGTAAAACTGATAATACCAATTGATAGAGAACTTATTACCGATAAAAAATCCTGAATCCGATTCAAAATCCCTCAAAAATGGTGGTTTATATAGCCGCTCAAAGTTGACTCATTTCTTCAGAACTCAAGAAAAAACAAAAAGTGATCGTTTGAATGATACGTTAGATGAAATGAAATAAGACAAAAATTGGTGGATCCCAAGGCTTAGTTACCCAAAAATCGCAGTAGTAAAAAAACACTATATTTTGATCGTTTTTAAAAATTTGTTGGAATAGAACTAAAAAGTTTTAATTAGTTTTAGAAGACATTACTTTTAGGTGATTTAGTTCTCAATACTCTGCCGTATTTAATCAAAGTTGGCTGCCGATACTTGCATATCGATCATTCTATGTCAAACCGAACACCTTTTTACAGCACCATTTCCGATTTCGTTGAAACTTTGTACGATAACTAAACTTTATAAAATATTTGATTCGTAGAAGACGAAAAAAAAACGATTTTTTTAATATATGACCAATTGAAAATTGGGAAAATCAAGAAAAACGTGCCGAGGTATGAACATTGAAAAGGGAGTAGTGAGAAAACACGTGGGCACAATTCAAAGAATGAAGGCTTATTTTAAAGGAAATTACAAGTACTTTTCGCCGACGTTATAGGCTATTGACTGCTGCTGACAATAATTTTGTGTATTTCTGATTTCTCTTCTTCTTTTGTATTTTTCCCTATGAAAACAACAACCTAAAAATTCAGAAAATATATAGGCATATTCCCTGATCGATTCTAAACAAACCCTGGAAATTTCAGCTTGGAGAAATAACGGGTTCTACTTTTAAAAAGACAATTACTAAATATAGTTGCCTGAAAAAAGTATTTTGTGAACGATTGTTAATAAAATAACATACACACACGTAGTTTGTGTATGCTCGGGTATCGAGAGTACACTAGTTACACGCACATTCGTTCAAAAATAGTGTTTGTTGTTGGTAAAACTGCGAAAATTAAAAGTTTTATTGATGTATTGAAGAAATAAAGACACTGATATGAACAAAAATCATGTGATCAATTTATTCAGGGAGATATAATTATTTCTTTGTGGGTAAAACTGAAAAAAAAAAATAAAATAATAAGTATTTCAATATACATACATAAATACATGTAACAAAATTTTATATTAAGCAAAATCTAGCCTAAGCAGTAAGGAAAGTAATTATTGTTCACAAATATTTGTAGTGATCGCATCAGTACCGAGTGATGTAATTTGAACAGTTATTTCTTTGTTTTTCTGTTGGAACCAATGAATGATAACCTAATGTATCGCGGATAGTTTTAGCCTTACTAAATCGTTCTTTAACTTTATTATTATTGTCATCATATTGTTCTGTTGTAAAGAATTCAGTATTCACATTTTTCACATTCTGTTTAACCCAGGAAAAGAAAATGTAAGGAGTATTAATAGAATTATTAGTATTAGTTAAACTTGCTCGTGGATCTAATCTTTTAATTGTTGCTCCTAGACCGTCGCATGGTCCCTTTCCATGGGATGTTGCGTGTGTCTAGTGTACTCCATTTAGCAATTTGTATTGGTTTTTAATACATGCATTCCCAAAATTTATAATATTAATGAATTTAATATTGTTTTGCAATTACAGCTTTTCATGTGAGGCATACTTGACCACACATCTTGAATACCCTTGAATTCTTCCAAAGAATGGTAAAGCTCTTCCATACTTTGACACACTGAAGAATTCAAACGCAGTTAGAACTCCGTCAAATCTCGGCGGAGTGGTTAAAGTCGATGTGAGCCGATGAATTCGGCGGCGGCGCGGCTCGTGCAGAAACATACGGCGGCGGCGGCGGCGGCTTGTCGGCTTAAAATCGGTCGGCTTGTATCTCTGCAAACTTCGTGTGTGTGTATGTTATTTTATGAATAATCGTTCAGAAAATACTTTTAGGGCGACTATATATAGTAATTTTTTTTAATACAACCCGTTATTTCTCCAAGCTGAAATTTTCAGGGTTTGATTAGAATCGATCAGGGAATATGCCTATATTTTTTCTGAATGTTTAGGTTGGTGTTTTCACAGTGAAATACACAAAATTGTTGTCAGTAGCAGTCAATAGCCAAGAACGTTACCTTTAAAAAAGCCTTCATTCTTTGAATTGTGCCCACACGTTTTCTCACTACACCATTTTCAATGTTCATACGTTTTTCTTGATTGTCCCAATTTTAAATTGGTCCTATCTTTTGAAAAAAAAAAATTGCTTAAAAAAAAAATACGTGTAAAATATTATTATCAGTAGAATATGTCTGCGAAAAACGTTAAAATCGGAGTCGTATCACATTTTTTTACGAAAATCGTTCGGTTTGATGAACGATATTCGCATGTTATTACAATAAAAGTGTGGCACCTCCAACACAAATTTATTTTTTTCGCATTTCATTAAGCAACATATTTGGAGTACTATGACTGTCAGAGCCTTGAAATTTTGTGAAAGTTCATTGGTTATTATTTTGGACAGTTATGCAAAAAAGGGCGGAATTGGAAAAGGGCGCGTGGTACCTCCCATACAAAATTAAAATCTATTATGAAATATATTCATTTCTATGACACTGAGAGTTTTGCAATTTTATGTGAATCCCACCACTATTATTCTGGGTAGTTGGGAGAAAATGGGCGGTATTGTTTAAGGGAGAGTGGCACATCCCATAAGAAATTAAAATCAGTTATAGAATATTTTCTCTTACATGACACCAAGTTTCCTGAAAATGTGTGTGAGTTCATTATGTTTTCACTTACGTAAGCAAGATACAAATGGGCGGGATTTGAAAGATGGGCGTGACATCTTCTCTAAAAATTAGAACCCAATATATATTCCGTTATATGGCAAAATTAATCTTGAAATTTTGTGAGTTCATTGAGTATTAATGTGAAAATTTGAGGGAAAAGTGGGCGGAACGAGAAAAGTGGGAGTGGCACCTCCCACATAAAGTAAATATATGTGGGAGCTGGGCGTATAGGCACAGGCCACTATCGACGGACGCCTTCGTTGTGTCTTGCATGACATGCGCGACGGCGTCATGCAGACTCACCGACGCACATACTTGCATACAAATACACTGACTTACAGACTCGGATGGACGGACGATGTCAAGAGTTCAATTGTCGTATAGATTTTAACAAGAATAGACGTGTTGACGAACTCAAGCCGTTCTGTATTGAATCATTAATTAATCTTACTCTTACTACTCATAATTTAATAAATAAGTTATTTAATGTAATAAACATTTAAAAACTAGACGTGTCAAGTATTTCATTCATTCGAAGGCAAACCCACCCCTACATATATATACCTACAAATATTCTAAAAACTTTTGTATCTTTTTGGAACTTCATACAGATAGGATCTATAGGTTATACATTTAAAAAAATTAGCAATGTGGGCGGAAGGTGCATGGCAAAACTGTTTTCGAGAATAACTTTATAAAAATTAGTACATATATACATATTACTAAGCACGAAAAAACAATATAAACCCGATTTTTGATTTTTCGGTACGTGTTTTTGTGTCTGGAGAAGTAATATAATTATAGTAATATAATTATATTACTAAATATGTGAATATATGTTATGTTAGATCAAAAATAAATGAAAAATGATTAGTTTAGTAACAAAAAAAGTAAATGTAAAATAACACGAAATATAATGTTTTTGTAAAGAAAGAAAATCCATATTCAACGTCTGATCTTAAAGCTCCCGGTAAGTGTAGGAGGATATTCGTGGCCTCATTTTTAAGCCAATGATGTCCTCTTTACAACAAAATGTTACTATTGTAGTTATGTTCCCAATTTCTGGTTATATGTCAAAATAGGGATGAGAGGTTGCGGAAATTGAAAGAGTCATTGGAGAGTTCTGAACACAGTTTATATGAGGTGCGTAATGGTATATTGTACAGGAAGAAGGAGAATGGGAATTTGTTATTTTGTGTTCCGGAGGAGATGGAGAATCATGTCTTTCATAAGTACCACGATGAGGGAATGGATAAAATGACTGATGTAATATCGGGGAGTTATTGGTTCTCTAATATTAGGGCTAAGGCGAAACTTCATATTGAGAACTGTTTAAAGTGTATAGCGTTCACGTCCAAGCCTTTTTGAGACTGTTCATATTGACCGTTATGGTCCGATTGAAGCGAATAGGTCAAGGAAGCAAATTTTGGTGGTGGTCGATGTTTGCACAAAATTTATCAGGTTTTACCCTACGAAGACTAGGGAGGTTCTCCAGGCATTGAAAGATTATTTCACATCGTATAGCCGACCTAGGTGTATCGTGTCGGTCAGGGGCAGTGGCTTCACTTCTGGTGAATTTAAGGAATGTATGGAAGCGAACAATATTGCACAAGTGAAGATCGCAACTGCATCTCCTCAGGCGAATGGACAGGTAGAGAGAATCAATAGGTGTCTAGGCCCCATGATTTCAAAGTTGGGAGTGTTTGTTAGTCAGATGTCCGATGCACATGTGTTTCTCTGTCGTCCGTGTTGTGTGCCGTTCAGTTCCTTTTAAAATAAAAGAAAAACAAAAAAGAACAAAATTTCACAAATCATAAATAACAAAATAGAACTAAAGAAAAATGAAAAACAACCAACAACAAAATATAGCGGGGCGACCAAAACAACCGTCCAGCTACCTAACAATAACAACAACAGCATCAGCGGAACAACAACAAAATTCAACAGCAGCCACACACCACTAACCACACATTTTCTGTCCGCTCCATAGCGTGTGCGTTGTCCCCTTCCCTTCCCTCCCCACCATCCCATTCGTGCAGTGCAGTTGGCACTCCTTTCTTCTTGTCGTTGCTTAAGGCATAACACTGAGCATTGGGTGAATACAGCAACGGCAGGGAGAGGAGTTTGGCAACTGTAGCTGCATATTGACTTTATTTTGTTTTTTTCTCTTTGTCTGTTCTAATGGTTGGTAAGTTTAAAATACAATTTGCCAACATACGATTCGTGTATAGAATCACTGTATTGTTTCAGCATCCTTTTCGTATTCCGCTCTTCGTGTCGCTTCGACCCCAGCCCCAAAGCGGACAATATATATATATATATACGAAAAGGCACGTTGGGCCGAGCTCAACAACTTTTTCCAGCATTTCAATTGGAAACTTTGTTTTCTAAATGGCGATATAGATGCTGCGGCAGAAATGATTGAAAATATTATCTTGCTTGGAATGAAGTCATTTATTGCAATTAAAGTTATTTCGGATAAACCATCTAATAAAAGTTGGTTTAACCAGACATGCAAGACTGCTGTCAGATCCAAAGAGGAAGCGTTCAGGAAATGCCGTTTAAATAAAAATGCCACCTTTGATCTGCTACGCAAGCAGACAAGAACCATGTGTGCCAGAGTACTTAGACGTGAAAAGTTTCTGTACGAACAACGTCTTCGTGCCAAGGTTATTTCTTCTCCCAGGGGAAGTAAGAGCTTTTGGTCATTTGTGAGTAGAGTAAAGGATAATTCCTCATCTATCCCAACTCTAGTTAAAGATGACCAGATATTCACTAACCCGGTTGACAAAGCTAACCTATTGGCTGAAATGTTTGCAAGGAATTCATCCTTGCCGGAAAGCAATCAACCACTCCCCGGGGTCGAAAATGTATTATGTTCCATGCCTCAGATATTTTTTCGAACACGTGGAGTTAAAAGGGTTCTCGCAAATCTCCAGGCCCGGATAACATTTAAGCACTGGTCCTATGTAAGTGCTCTTCGACGCTTGCCCCTCCCCTTCGTAATATTTTCAACCTTGCATACCGTGTATGGGTTTTCCCAGCTCGTTGGAAGATTGCGAACATCCAGCCCATCCCTAAAAAAGGTGAGGCTAATAATCCTACTAACTATCAGCGCTTTCGAAGGTTTTGAAGAGTATGGCTAACCACCATCTTGTGAGGTATTTAGAAACTAATGACTTACTTAATGATCGACAGTATGGCTTCCGTAGGAATCGATCTACGGCAGACCTGATGACACTGCTATCCGAAAAGTGGAATCGATCTATTCACAAGCTTGGTGAGAGTAAGGTCGTTGCTCTAGATATCTCCAAGGCCTTTGATAGAGTTTGGCACGGCGCACTCATATCAAAGCTTATCGCTTTTGGTGTTGGTAGTGACTTCTCTCGATTTATATCGAGCTTCCTCAGAGATCGCACTATACGTGTTGCTGTAGATGGGCTCTCCTCCGATGAGCATAGGTTAACCGCAGGAGTACTACAGGGCTCTGTCCTTTCCCCCTCCCTTTTTCTTATTTTCATCGACGACCTCTTGGATCGGACTTGGAATCCAATATACTCATTTGCGGATGACAGCAACCTCTGTTAATCATACTTATTCGATCATAGACCTAGTCGCCAAGAAATTGAGAACAAAAGGCGATCAATGGATGAGTCACTTAGCCAGGATTTGCTGGCCATTTCTGAATGGGGTCGAGAGAATAGAGTAAATTTTAATGCACGTAAGACCCAGTGCTCCTTGTTGTCTCACAAGCGATTCACTGATCCAACGGTGTCGTCGATTTTAATGAACGGTGTAGATATTGAGCAATCAGATGCTCTCGATGTTCTTGGCATAAAAATACAAATGTTCGTTGGACAAAACATGTATTTGATGTGTCGAAAGATGCCTTCAAATGTTTAGGCTTTTTAAAAAGATGTAAGAAATATTTCACACCCTCTGATCTTCTCAATATCCACACTACCTACATCAGACCAAAGATGGAATACAACTCCCATATATGGTACTCCAGCTTCATCACTGGAGCTACTTGACTGTGTCCAGAAAAGGGCGATGTGTTGATAGGTGATCAATTCTATTGTCTCCCTTGAACACCGTCGTAATGTTGGTTGTGTGTCATTGTTCTATCGATACTTTCATGGTGTTTGTTCCTCGGAAATTCGTGATCTTATACCGCCCGTGAGAACGTTCGGTAGAGATACACGACTCTCCAGGAACGATCACCCATTTGTTGTCACTTGGACAACCGGCCACACTACACATTACAGAATAAATTCGTTCTTCGCCCGTACTATCCGTATGTGGAATCGACTTCCGGCAAATATCTTTCCCTCCAATTACGACATTCAGAGACTCAAAACAGATGTCAACAGACACTACTCCCTCTTTCCTCCTTCCAATACCTGATCTTCCTTCCACCAACGCAATGCACTGCATTTATAGGGGACATCCCCTGAGTGTTGGTTCAGTGAAAAAAAGTTAAGTGAACCGCAGAATGGATTACATTGGGACTTAGTTGTGGAGACCATGGAACATGTATCCAGTATCCAAGTGTTATGTTGTTTGGGGAACGACAGAAAGGGTAATGGGCACATTGAGGGAGAACGTAGCTTACAGGACATTAGGCGTAATGCTGCGATAGAACAGGCGAAGTTACAATCATACAAAAAGGAATTATTTGACGGTAGGCGACGGCGTCCAAGGGAATATGATATTGGTGATTACGTTATGATTAGGAATTTTGAATGTCATTTAAAGTGCCATATATGATCGTTAGAAAGCTGTCAAATGATAGATACGCCTTGGAGGACGTTGAGGGTTTACAGAGGTCGTGAGCTCCGTACAAGGGGATTTAGGCGGCCACTAATATTAGGTCATGGTTTGGTGTAATACGAAATCGGAGGATGTCACATCTTGCATAGATCGGGGGATCTATAAGTCAGGACGGCCGACGGACTAGATATTACGGATGTTACTAAATTGTATTTGTAATGTAAATTTATTTTAGTATTAATCTATTTCATTAATCTATTATTAATCTTAGAATACAACCCTGTAATTAATTAATATAAACTACTTTCTATGTAACTCTAAAAAATTAGAATAAGAATGCAACTATGTACATACTTTAGACTACAACGCTGAGCGTCATCTTTGTAACCATTATTTTTGAAAAGAATAAAAAAGTCAATGTTAAGTCGTGAAACTGTTCGGTCGTTTTATTACTACAATGTATACATACGGTGACATGCCATCCCCGCTTAAATTTTCAAACCCGCATTATACCGCCTTTTTAACAAAAGTCACGCTTTTCCGTTCTACATTATTTTTGCTATGTTATCGATTACAAATAGTCATTTAAAAATTTGTTGGTAACATACATGTCCGTCGCCCTATAGATACTATGTTGGAAAATCCTCTTTATTATGCTCGTCAAACCATTCCGTGGAGTCAATTGTATCTTTTTTACTCATTCTTATCGAAAAAATGTGAATTAAAAAAATGTTGTTGCAAAATCCGTTCAAATTTAACATATCAGAACAAGTTATTAACATATTGTATCCACTAAACCATAAAAACATCGAAATCAAAGGAGAAATCTACAGATTTATTTATACTTTATTTTCTCTGACTGATTTACATAAAACAGAAATGGAGAAAATAATCTTGCATCACCACATTGTAGTGACTACATAAAAGCAATGCAAACAAGTAAGAAAAGGCTAAAGTCGGGCGGGGCCGACTATATGATACACTCCACTTTCTATCCGAATACAATTCCACTCGGAAAAAAAGTGAAAACGGGAAGAAATTTATTTTGTAGGCTAATATGACCTGGTCCAATTTGTAAATTCGAAAAGAATATTTGTTTGACTAACTTTCACAATAAGTTCTTCCAATTCAAATATAACGGGTTACGCTCACTTTGAAGAAATGCGGTGAAAATTCGTGGTTTCTGGGGCGGAAAAAGTCTATCCGAAATTTGTATGGGAGCTATATGTAAATTTGAACCGATCTGACCCATTTTCACCATGGGTGTTTATAGTTGAAATATAAATGTTAAAATATGTGGTTTATAGAGTGAAAAAAGTGAAATGGGGAGTGAAATTTGTGTGGTAGCTATATATAAATCTGAACCGATCTGAGCCATTTGCACCATGGCTGTTTATAGAAAAAACCCACCACCATTGATTGCATTCCACAGAGGCTGTCGATTTTCGTAGAAGTGCAGTAATATAAAATATATATTTTTTTATATAGCCAAATCAAAACATATACAAATATTAAAAAAATTATTTTATAAATAAATATAATATTTTAATTATTTCAAACCACGCTTATAAGGCAAGGCTACCAATACATCAATTCAAAAAATAAATATTCTTCTATTTATATTTTCAAAAAGCTTAAATACCATAAATATTGGTAGATAGTGGGTGCTACATGTATTTCCATTCTATTTTAATTCCAAAGGTACAAATTTTGAAAATACATTATCAGACGTACATAGTGCAAAATAACCTAACTTCATGATTCAACCAATTAAGTAAACCAACCAAGTAACCAACTAAGTAAAAGAAAAAGTACGAATTTGGAATAAACTTTTTATTTTGCGTATCTATGCAGTCAGAGGAATGTATACACCGAATTCAATGATTCCAGCTGCGGCCATTTAGTTGGTACCATTTTTACCTCCTTAAGAGTACGACTATCTAAAATCTCTTTATTTGACGTTTCTACCCAATTAGAATTTCATCATTCTAGATGTAGTCGTTTAGTTAGTACTATTTGTATCCCTCTGTACCATTGTATCCCTTGAAAGTACGAAAAATCAGAATTTCGAAAAATCCGTTTATTTTCCGTGTCTACGCAGTCAGAGGAATGTATACACCGAATGTGATTATTCTAGGGGCAGCCGTTTGTTTGGTACCATTTTTATCCCTCTATTCCCATTTTACCCCTTAAAAGTACTAATTTGGAAAAAATACTTTTATATTATGTATCTACTCCATTAGAGGAATATACACACCGAATTTCGTGTTTCTAGCTGTTGTCGTTTAATATGTACCATTTTTATCCCTTTTTGTCCCATTTCACCCCTATAAATAAGAATGACTTTATGGTGCATGTTTTTGTTATCGGGGGAATGGGCACACCCAATATCAAGTAAGGACAAGCAGACATATTGAAAAAATATGCTTAAATACTCTAAAATATTAGGGATTATTATGGGTATTTTTAGTCCTTGTGAGGGAAAAATTTTTCCCTTTTGGGCCGATTTCGCCCCGTTTCAATCCCAACCGATCTACGACTATAAGACGCATTTATGGAAAATTTGAAAATTCTAGCTCCTTTCGTTTAGATGCTAGCGTGCTTTCAACAGACGGACGGACGGACATGGCTAGATCGTCTTAGAATTTTATGACGATCAAGAATATATACACTTTATAGTGTCTGAGGTCGATATTTCAAGGTGTTACAAACGGAATGACAAAGTTAGTATACCCCCATCCTGGAGGTGGAGGGTATAAAAAATATATTTCGCATAATTTGAAGAGGATCTGTTAAAATATGTGGTTTCTAGAGCAGAAAAAGTCAAATCGGGAGCGAAATTTTAATGGGAGCTGTATATAAATCTGTACCTATATGACCTATTTTAACCATAGGTGTTCCGAGTTTAAATATAAGATGTTTTACCAAATCTGAAGACAATCTGATACAATATGTGGTTTCTAGAGTGAAAAGAGTCAAATCGGGAGTGAAATTCGTATGGGGGCTATATCTAAATCTGATCCTACTTTCTTCAAATTAAATAGCGTTCGTCCTTGTACCAAAAAACATCGTTGTGCAAAGTTTCATTTGGTTCTGCCTACAGTTGCGATTGTATCGAGATTACAAGAATATATGGACAGACAGACGGACATTGCTAAATCGATTCTAAGTCGATCGGTATAATTAACAATGGGTCTATGTTCCTTCCTTTTGGGTGCTACAAACAAATGCACAATGACATAATACTCTCGTGGAGTGTATAAAAATCGAATCAAGCACACACATTCAAACACAAATGATTGACTCTTTGCGAATGACATGTAAAACAAAACCAAAAACATAAACACCCGAACAAATAGTCTTCGTTAAGTGAGCTCTCCTAAAAATAATCGAATGCAACAAGAAAACACAAACGAAATAAAAAGATTAATTATTATAAAACTAAAGATATTTTTTATACAAAAATTTAATTCTGCACTTCTTCGGGGCAAGAGCTTTCCAATGATATACTATTTGTATATATTGAGTTTATAAAACGACGTAAAATGGTACCAAAAAATTTATGCTTGCCGTTTTAATATAATGATGCCCATTAAAAATATATGACATAGAATATCAAACAGGTAATGAAAGGTTACCATATTGATACTAGCTGGTATAAAAACCACTTTCAACAATATAGTCTGTCTTATTTTCCCATTGTGGCCTTAAAAGTGCGAATTTGGATTTTTTGTATTACACGTCCGAAAAGTCGGCCAGTCATAAATATTCTAAACACAGCCATTTTAATTTATAAAGCATAGCTTAGTTTTTTATATTTACGTTTTTGGCCAGATTTTCAGGATCCCGCTTTTTCCTACAAAATACCACCAAATCCTCTTTCTTAATTCATAAATCCCGCTTTTCGCCAAATAAGAGATGGTCACGTTATGTATAGCAAAACAAAGTTCCAAAAAGAAGCTGTTAAGCGTAAAGAAACGTTTAACTGACTCACTTTAATGACCCTGTCAATAACATGTCTGTGACATTTTGAAGTGCTTTAAATGCAGGTGTCAATTGAAATTTTAATGGCTTTTTGACATTTTTAATGGGTTTATTGACCTTATTTGTATAAATAAAGGTGTGAATTGAAATTTTTAATTGTTTTTTTGACATTTTTAATTGCTATTTGACATTTTTAATGAGTTCATTGACCTTGCTTTTGATATTTTTGTCTTTTGTTTATATAAATGAAGGTGTGAATTGACATGTTTCTGACATTTTGAAGTACTTTTTTTGTTTATATAAATGAAGGTGTGAATTGACATGTTTCTGACATTTTGAAGTACTTTTTGTTTTTTGTTTATATAAATGAAGGTGTGAATTGACATGTTTCTGATATTTTGAAGTACTTTTCGTTTTTTGTTTATATAAATGAAGGTGTGAATTGACATGTTTCTGACATTTTGAAGTACTTTAAATGCAGGTGTACATTTTAGTATTTCCCCCACCCTTAATTTAATTCTATGCACGTGGACATTTTTGTTATTGTTTTTCCACTTTTGTTTATATAAATATAGGTGTGAATTGACATGTTTCTGACATTTTGAAGTACTTTTTGTTTTTTGTTTATATAAATGAAGGTGTGAATTGACATGTTTCTGACATTTTGAAGTACTTTTTGTTTTTTTTTTTGTTTATATAAATGAAGGTGTGAATTGACATGTTTCTGACATTTTGAAGTACTTTAAATGCAGGTGTGCATTTTAGTAATTTCCCCCACCCTTAATTAAATTCTATGCAAGTGGACATTTTTGTTAGTGTTTTTCCACTTTTGTTTGTATAAATGAAGGTGTGAATTGACATGTTTCTGGCATTTTGAAGTACTTTTCGTTTTTTGTTTATATAAATGAAGGAGTGAATTGACATGTTTCTGACATTTTGAAGTACTTTAAATACAGGTGTGCATTTTAGTCCTTAAAGACAATATGTTACTTTAAATGCAGGTGTGCATTTTAGTAATTTCCCCCACCCTTAATTAAATTCTATGCAAGTGGACATTTTTGTTAGTGTTTTTCCACTTTTGTTTGTATAAATGAAGGTGTGAATTGACATGTTTCTGGCATTTTGAAGTACTTTTCGTTTTTTGTTTATATAAATGAAGGAGTGAATTGACATGTTTCTGACATTTTGAAGTACTTTAAATACAGGTGTGCATTTTAGTCCTTAAAGACAATATGTTACCCATTGAAACATTAGACTGTAGTCGCTTGAAAAAGTAGGTAGGTAATGTGTTATTAAACGCAACCCGTTCAAGAGGGGTCAACACATTCAAGATCGTATGGTTCTGTATGTCGCCAGTCTAAATAAAATATGAAAACTCATTGTAAATGTTTGGAATGTTTGAAGGTTAATTTTAGGAAATAACCATAAGCAACAAAAAAAAAACATTATATAAACACACGCTGGTCTGATGGAAATTTGAAACGAGTTGATATTTCGGTATTTCGCCAGTCTAACTAAAATATGAAAACTCATTTGACAGATTTGAAGGTTAATTTTAGGAAATAACCATAAGCAGCAAAAAACATTATATAAACACGCGGTGGTCTGATGGAAATCTGAAACGAGTTGATATTTCGGTATGTCGCCAGTCTAAATAAAATTGACAGATTTTAAGGTTAATTTTAGGAAATAAACATATGTGTTGAGTCAATATGAGTGTGTGTGTGTGTGTATGCATATGATTCCTACTGGATTTGTTTCTCCAGAAATGTGTTGCATGAGATTTGTTTATATTAAAGTTATAATTAGTTGTGTAAATCGCTGTTTCATCTATTATGTGAAGTTTGTATTCAAATTCTGAAATATAGATCAGGGGCCAAATTACGGCATACGTATCGTATCGAAATCTCAAATGTTCAACATCTCAAAAACATCATATTTTGATCGAAATTGTAAATTTATTCGTTTGGGACGAATCATTTCATCAAGTTGAAGTATTTTATGCGAATCGTGTCAAAACTTAATAAAATGTCGGCATATTGTGGACTATGAAAAAAGTGGATTTCGATACGATATGTATGCCGTAATTTGGCCCCAGTATAAATTAATTCTTCCATCGTTACATACTCCATTTATTGCTTTAACATAAAATAACAATAATTTTTAAATTCAATTACAAAATTTTAAATTTAAAAAGGAGTCGATCATGAATACTTGCATTTATTGTAATACTATATATAATACAGTAAAAAATATGAAAAACATTTAAAAACTCACATAATTTGTTATATATGTAATAAGGTATTTATAAGTCGTCTGGCTTTAAAATTCCACAACAATATATATCATCCGAATATTAAAAGTGTTGATATATTAAAAGATAAAAAGCTAAAGAAGGGATTGACAACAGCGAATACAATAAAACAAAGAGAGATTGCTATGCCATCAGCAGAACAAAATGTTCCTCAACAACATCAAGCAATGCAGCCTCAACAACAACATCATCAATCATAAATACAACAACAATTTTATAAATTACCAACCCTCCCACTGATAGAGGAAATACCATCATACAATTCCAGCAGCAATTCGAAATCAACAAATGCAAGATTCATCAAATGTTCTCTGTGAAGATTGTAATATTATACTTCCAGCCAAAACATGGTTTAAGCATTACAAAACAACTATACATAAGGATAATAGCTCGAAGACTATAAATGGATATATAAAACAAATCAACAGTTATTTTAAAAATCGTGTAGCAGCATATACATATGAAAAAGTGTTAAAACGATTGATATAGACGAGTTTTTGAAGTATGGAGATAAAGAAATAATTAAACTATTAATGACTAGTTTAGCGAACCACACTGGAATAAAGTTCAATATGGAACTTGTGGTGGAATATATAAAGCTTTCACAAGAAGAATTGCTTCTAACAGCTATTGGTCTTATCACAAAAATGACGAAATTAACTAGAGCAGATAACGTTAACGATGTTTTCACCAACCAGATAGAGATTCTAAAATCAAAAATATCAGAATTCCAAGAAAGAGATTCTGGATGGACACTTTTACAAATAGAAAGATTGAATATTAATAAATGTTCAATATTTAGTGGCTCTCTATACATAAAAACACCTAAAACGCTTATGAATAAAAACGCTAGTTTAAAGATCGCTAACGATGATATATACTGTTTCAAATGGTATTTTATAGCAGCATTAGATATCAAGTATAAAAATGGATCGTGAGTCTCTTCATATGTAATTGCTGATATAGAGAGAGAAATAATAACGCTGGAAAATGGTGTAGTTCCTAATTTTCAAAATATTTCGTTTCCAATGTCAGTGGATGATGTTGAAATTTTCGAAAAATTAAACGAAAACATCAGCGTTAACGTTTTTTGGTTATGAGAAGCAAGAAAATATTATCGTTGGTCCATATTATGGGACAAAGAAAGAAAAACCGATACATGTAAACCTCGTGAAAAGGCACACTATAGATTAGTGAGAGATACCTCAAGGTAATTATATAAAAAAATAATAATAAATATATATATATATTTTTCTCTATCATAGGCTACTAAAATCTCAATTTACACAATATAAAGGGAAGATGTATATATGTAACCAATGCTTCCAATATACCTCACGGTCTGATATTAACGATAGACATAAAACTGAATGTAGTAGATTGGTTACATATATGCCTGAAGAGTCGGATAAGTTTACTAAATTCAAAAACTATGAAAGGAATATGAATGTTCCTTTTGTAATTTATGCTGATTTCGAGTGTGTTTTAACTCATGTAGACAACGATGTTAATGTAAGTAAGCACGAACCATGTGTATTTAATTACTATATAAAATGTAGTTTTAATGACGCGTTAGATAGGTTTTATTTATATACGGGGAAAGATGCGGCTGAGAAATTCGTTAAATGCGTCGATCAAGAGTGTAGGGATATTTATAATATGTATTTATCATTAAATAAAAAATGACTCCCTTAACACCATTAGAGAACAATTTATTTCATATAGCAATAAACTGTCATATCTGCGAGAAAGAATTAGGTAATGATAGGGTACGGGATCATTGCCACATAACAGGAAAATATAGAGGACCAGCGCATTACGAGTGTAATTTGAATTATATTATACCAAATTTCATACCTATATATTTCCATAACTTTTCGTCGTATGATTGTCATTTATTTATTAAAGAATTATTACAAAAAGTTCCTGGAAAGACAAAAGTAATTCCCTTAAATAAGGAATTATATACATATATCTCTTTCTCAAACGGTTGAAATGGGTTATGGAAAAAGATTAGAATATACATAGGTTTTTAGATTCCATTAGATTTATGTCTGCGAGTTTAGATTCCTTAGCTAGCAATCTGTCAGAAGGGGACTTACATTCTGTTCGAACTCACTTCCCTGATTATAGCAAGTTCAATTTAATGAAAAAGAAGGGTGTTTTCTGTTATGAATACTTAAATTCTTTCGATAAATTAGATGAAACCCAACATCCACCTATAGACGCTTTCTTTAGTAAACTCAATATAGAGTGTTCTATAGAAGATTATAAACATGCTGAAGAAGTGTGGAAAACATTTAATTCTATAACGTTGCGGGAATATATGGAGTTGTACTTAAAAACAGATGTACTTCTTCTTACAGATGTGTTTGAAATTTTCAGAAAATTATGTAAAGGAATTCATAAACTTGATCCTAGTCAATATTATACAGCCCCTGGACTGTCGTGGGACGCAATGCTTAGGACAACGAAAATTGAATTAGAATTGTTGACAGATGTTGATATGTACAATTTTATTAAAATGGGCAACGTGGAGGCTTAACACAATGTAGTAAAATATATACCAAGGCTAATAATAACTATTTAAGTGATTTTGATCCAAGCAAACCTTCAGAATTTCTAATGTATTTGGATGCAAACAACCTCTATGGTTGGGCCATATCTCAATATCTACCTTACGGAAATTTTAAGTGGCTTGAAGAAAAGGATTTTATTATAGACCCTAAATCTATTCTAGAGTTTAAGGCGGATTCGAAGACTGGTTTTTATTATCTAGCAGATATAGACTATCCACCAGTCTTACATAATGCTCATAATGATTTATCATTTTGTCCGGAAAATAAGAAAGTTGGTGGAGCTAAACATAATAAACTTATAGCTGACTTAACGCATAAGCGAGATTATGCGATTCATTACTTAGCTTTAAAACAATGTTTAGAGAATGGTTTAATTTTGAAAAAGGTACATCGGGTGTTGTCTTTTGATCAGAGTCCATGGTTAAAAAGTTACATTGATATAAATATAAATCATAGAAAAAATGCTAAAAACACATTCGAAAAAATTTTTTTCAAATTGCTTAATAATGCAGTCTATGGTAAAACCATGGAAAATGTTGAAAAAAGAAAAGATGTGAAATTAATATCACACTCGGAGCGTACAAATAGAAATAAATTGGGGGCAGAAGCATTAATATCAAAACCTAGTTTTCATAGCATTTCACAATTTTCTGATAACATCTGGGGAGTTACCGAAATTGTTAATGTACGAGTTTCACTACAAGTATATGAAAGTAAAATTTGGTGATAGACTTAAATTAAATCATATGGATACTGATTCATTTATATACACAATTTTAACAGATGACTTTTATAAAGATATTAGGGATGATATATTTAAACTATTTATCCAGAAAATAATATATTTAATATTCCGCGTATGAACAAGAAGGAATTTGGAATGATGAAAATTGTGGTAAGATTATGAACGAATTTGTAGGGTTAGGACCAAAAATGTATTCATTCACAGTAGAAGATGGCGATGAAGTAAAAAAAGCTAAAGGTGTTAAGAAATGTGTTATTGAAGGTTATACTATAGATAAATATAAAGACTGCTTATTTAAAGAAATTAAAACTTGTGATACTATGTTGATTTTCAAATCGAAACTACACAATATTTATACGAATAGACTGGATAAAATTGTTCTCAGTCATATAGATACTAAGCGAAAAATTAAACCTGATAAAATTAATACATATGCATGGGGTCATTATGAGATCGATTCAGACATAGTTAATTTAAGTGAAAATAACGACGATAATAGCGGTATGGTAACCAATATTGATTCAAATATTTCATTTAGTGAAAATATTAATTATTTAGACAACTTAATGCCGCAAATAACTACCAACGAATGTAATTTAGAACTAAACGCCGATGATTTAATACCACAAATGGATTTAGATTTCAATATTTCATATGATGAAGATATTGAAAGCATTTATCTACCTACCTATTATTAAGAATTTTATAAATAAAAAGAAATTTTTATGTTATTTAAATTTAAAATAATGTGTGTTTTATTTTTTATATATCATTTTTATAATCAGGAAGCTATTTGGGTATTATATAAAAATTTAAATAATTTTCCGGACAGCTCCAGTTAGCGGTGTATATTCAACCAAACGATCATGAAGTATCAAGCAGTATGCCGACGTATTTAAAGGAATAGCTTCTCTGGTCTCAAACTCAATTTTCACATCAATAGGGCCGCTTTTAATCATTTCATTTTGGTGGCTAACATCAATTACAATTATTGGGGAATCCTTAAACTGTTTACATTAAAGGAGCGGTTGTTCATATAAAAATTCTGTAGGAATTTAGCATACATATCATATAGAACAGCATAACGTTTGTCATCAAACTTTAAATTTAAATCGTCATACGGGTAAGTGTCTGAATTGAGATGTACTTTCATGTTTGTCAGATTGCAGTGAATGATTTTTTTTCGAATGCAAACAGGATGAAACGTGGCCTTTCTCTGTTTATGGATAACTTTACATTCCAATTACATTTTCTCGCGCCTGGAAATGTTGGATTAAAATGGGAATCCCAACTACGGAAGGCGAGTGGCAAGGATGATCCATCCTTGATAGTTTTCATAATTTTTTTTTGATGAATCTGAGATATGTACATGAGGTATTCTCCAAGTAATATTTGTAATCGATAAATTAATTGTTTCAGTTGGTTCCGTTGAATAGCATGCGTTAACATCAGTTGAACTCCGTAAGAGAATAAGATCATGTTTACAATTCAAAATTACTTTGTTGAAATCTTCGGTGAATCCCATCAATAACTTTAGAGGTACATAAAAGTTAAATTCAACCATACCTAAATCACCATCATAATTCCACCCAGCATCATATTACTTTCGAAGTTATTTAGGGAAACATAGTTTTTTATAGTGATAGATATCCCTAAATATCGAGTACGATCGATTTCAACACCATTAATTTCATATCGAATTTCATCAAACATATGCGCTATACAATTATTTCGCAATCGAGCATTACTAGTTTTTTCACCGCTAGGTAACGTTAAATTACCTTCAATGTAAATATAACTATCGCTTGGTAAAATATATAAGTCTTGATTTTGAATGGTTATTCTAATTCCATTGTTATTTTTAAAAGATTGTATATAAGGTACGTAAGTGTGATAGTCTTTTTTTATTATATTCTCATCAGAGAACGGTTTTTCGCTGACATTAAGTATTTCAGACATTATTCTTTATACGCAGTTTTAGCGATTTTAAAAAAATTATATTTTCTTTCGTGTCTTTTAGGTTTGACGGTCTGAATGATAGTGTTCAAGTCACTACTTTTATTATAATATTTATTATAAAGTATCATTTTGCCTTTGGTTTCAAATGTAATCGAAGTGTAATCTCTTCACCTCTAAAATTTACTAAGCGTCCTTCTTGATCCACAATCCAAATTTTAAGAGAACTGATTTCTTTGACGTTCACTGGTAAATAAATTAAATTTCTGGGTATCTCATCCAATTTATATCCTGGTGAGACATTTATGGCAAACTCGTGTATTGTGTGTGCTGGCAGATTATTCATGTACGCCCCTGTTGTTATGTTACATTGTATATGTATTGCATTCACTTTCAAAAATTTTACTGGAAGATGTGATGTATGTCTCGTCTTTGCTATTAAAATATCTTTATTGAATCCCAATAACGGTCCTATTGAACGTGCTCTATTGAAATTTATTGAATCATGAGAAGAGCATATTTCAATTTGTAGCGTATTATTGTTTGGTTTAATATCTATAGTCTTGACACCATTTTGTTTTGTATATACTGTTTTAATATATTCTACAATATCTTCCAACTCATAAGAACCAATAGGAATTTCAATTACCCTGTCTCCAATATGAAATAAGTTATTATCATAATCAACGTTAGGAATGGAATTATATGAATGAAAATCTACTAGACAACATTCATACTCTCCAGGTAATTGAATTGGAGGGAAATAATTCGATGTTAAAATTGACGATCTTCCTGTTAATGCTAACGTTATTGACATTATGAATGTTAAGTGTTGAATGAAAAACAAAAATTATTTTGGTTGGTTTTATTCTTTATTTTAATTGTAAATAAACATTTATAAGATTTAATTTTTATTAATCCAAGAATTGTGATGGTTTGAGAATCCTTTTTAACACTTTCTCAACTAGGTATGTATTAGGAAACTGTGTGCGAAGAATCTCCTCTTTATAGAATCCGCCTTTGATTGGATTGCCTTGGTAGTCTTCTAATAAATATGTATTTTGTATCGATTTGATTTTGAAAATTTCAGTACTAAAATTTGGGGTATATCCTTTCTCAAATATGTTTTTATATTTGCTTATTCGAACAAAATCTCCCACATGAAATCGAGAAGGTTTAAATATTTTTAGATTATTATATGCAGTATTTAGTAAAACTTTCTCATTCTTAGAGTTTACATCAACGGGAGCCATTTTTATTGTTCTATGTTCTTTTTTATTATATATGGCTACCAAGTCCTTTTATATATTAATCCAATGATAGGTACCGTTAAAAGAAAATTCTCGAAACATCATAGACTTTAAAAGTGCGATTAAGACGCTCAACAATTGACGCCTTCATTATACTATATGTGGAATAGTGATTAATTGTATACTTTTCCATTAGTCGTTTAAAATCTTTATTAAAAAACTCTTTTCCATCGTCAGTTTGTAATTTTTTTGGTATTCGTCCCAAATTCAATATTTTTTGAAATGCAGTGGAAACATCAGAAGCATTTTTTGTTTTAGTGGGTTCTACCCACGCATATTTTGAAAAGTTGTCTATAACTGTTAATAGATATTTAAATCCTTTATTAAATTTTGAATAATTCCCCATTTCCACCTAATCTGCTTGCATGAATCGTGTGCAGTTCATTTATAATTTTTCTTTTCTCCATTGTTTTTTATTATATTAATATCTTATTGTTTTTTACAATTGGTTGATGGTATAGATACACAAATATTATTATAAACTTCATCAAGTTTATCCTTCAACTGTAATATATCTTTTCTAATATCAATAATTTCTGTGTTTAATATTTCTCGTGAACGGTTGATTTGTGTTTGTAAGTAAACTTTGTTGACAGCGTCTGTTTGTTCCGACGGCAGACCCAAATTTTTGATTTTCTTATTTTGGATATCGATGTTATTATGCGTGTCAATAGCAATTCCCAATATTTTCGGAACATTTCTCCTAAAGTTATCGCCGTTGGAAAAGTGCCCGAACTTGTCGACACTCATTATAGGAATAAACGCTTTTCTATAATGTTAATATATTATATCTGCTTCCTTCAACTCTTCAATTATAGATACTATTTCATTATTGTGATTGCTATGTCCAGCGTCTTGCAATGCGATTAGAAGTTTTAGACGTTCTACTAATTCATTTGGATCGTCCCAGTATATATAGTTGTGTTTTTGTAGATTTACACTCATTAAACCTTTGCCTGTGTGAGTAGTTTCTTTGTATATTTTTGTCCTCTACTTCCTTTAATTTGTTCATTGGGATCATTATTTCTTCTATGGGCATATGTGTTCATTAATATATTTTTATAGATATCAAGTTCTACAGCATCGTAATTCTTAGGAGCTTTATAACAAATTAGTTCAAATAAACCAGGTGTATATGCCCAAGACTGATTTCCAACGACGATTTTATCTTCGTTTAATTGTATTTCGGCGTTACCAAATTTCCAAACACCATTAACGTCTCTATGCGGTCCATATATTGTATCAAGTTTATTATCACTGATTAATGATGAAATGTTAATGGGATTTTCTTCTTCTTCCTCTGACTGGGAATAAAATTGATCATTATTTACGTCATCTTCGCTTTCAACCTCAGCTTTATATTCTTCTTTCTTTAGAGTGCTGCGTTCAAATTTAATATCTCGTTTTTTGGAAGGTAGCTTTTTATTATTTGAATATGATGATTTTATAAAATTGTTGAGTGGCATTGTTAAGGGTTTAAATATCCTCTCTAACTCATTCGTTATTTCATTTTCACCTAATTTTATGCTTTGAAATTTCCTTTTTAATATTTTCCTAGATTTTATAAGTTCCTTTAAGATGTTTTCCGTCATTTTTTTGTCTGTTTATTTTTTGAACTAATCTGTTTAGTTTTGGAACTGGTCTGTTTATTTTTTGAACTGGTCTGTTTCTTTTTAGAACAGGTCTGTCTATTTTTTAACTGGTCTGTTTATTTTTAGAATAGTTCTGTTTATTTTTTGAACTGGTCTGTTTATTTTTAGAAGAGGTCTGTTTATTTTTTGAACTGGTCTGTTTATTTTTTTCAACAGGTCTGTTTATTTTTGGAACGGGTCTGTTCGTGACGTCTGCTTTTACCAAAATAATATTTAAAACTAAATGTAAATAAATATATCAAACCCTTTTCTATAACGCCCACTATTAATTTCATAATCTTTATTGATATTTAAAAATGTTTATCTTTCCAACATTCACGACAAATATCAAGAAATTTATTAAAGGTCATATCACCCCCAAAATGATCATTATATATGTGCCTCACATTCATTTTGTCTTGTTTGAACATTATAATTACATTTGCATTGTCACGAACAAGGTGTTTTGGAATTCTGGTGTACGTTTGACATAAATAGAAAGAATCTATGCTTTTATGCCTACCCATAGAAAAATAGGAACGAATATTATTTTGTTTTTCACATGCTACGTCGTCAAATATCATTATCGAATTCACTTTAGCTTTATCCGGTGGTATAACATTTTCATTGTCACTGAATGTGTAATATCCCATATCCTTTATAGGTGTAATAAGGTTTCTCAAATATTCATATTTAGGTTGATATAAAGACTTTGAATATAAATATATATTTTCAAATTTCAATCCGTTTGGGCTTTCGATTAAGCTGAGCATAACATTTGTCTTTCCACAATTAGATGGTCCCACTATAAGAGCTCTTATGGAGTTAGGTAATAGAGAACTATGTCTCGTTTTAGTAGAATTGTTATGTGTGAAATCTAAATTTCTCACATTAATGTTCGTATCCTGCTTTATTAAACGCATTTTAACGACTAATTAAAAGTTATCACTATCATTTCAATTTATAATTTTATTTCTATTTACAGAGAAAATTATATATAATGATTGTTTATTCTAAAAATAAAATTAATTGTAAAAGTAACGTTCGTGGGAGAGGGTTGATGAATAATTTAATTGATTCGTTACCATTCGGGCTTCATATACCTGGATATCAATATTGTGGTCCAGGAACAAAGTTAGAAAAAAGATTGGATAGGAGAGATCCTGGCAAAACCCCTTTGGATTCACACTGTAAAGCCCACGATATTGCTTATTCTCAAAGCAAGGATATTAATCAACGACATAAAGCTGATAGAGAGTTAATAGAGAGAGTTAAAACTAAAGATAGTACCTTTGGAGAAAAATTAAGTGCATATTTAGTTACCAACGCGATGAAAGCCAAAGTAAAATTTGGTATGGGTATGAGGAAAAAACAGTGTAGGAAACAGATTTTCTCTACTGCTATAAAAAACGCAACGGCAATTATAAAGAAACAACAACCGCAAGATATTAATACGGCGATAAAGTTTGCGCGCAAAGCTACAAACAAATCATTCAAAGGAAAGAAATCAGAAATAATTATTCCTAGAGTTATAAGAGTACCTAAAATTGGTGGTTTTCTTCCTCTGATACCAATATTATCCGCATTAGCAGCCGCCGGCCCATTAGCTTCTGGTGCATCAAACATTGTAAAAGCGATAAACACAGCAAACAATGCTAAACGACAGCTTGAAGAACGTTCACGGCATAATAAAAGTATGGAATCTATAGCCATTGGTTAAGGTCTTTACCTTAAACCATATAAGACTGGAATGGAGTCGTATACAACAGCACTAATAAAAAACTAATAAAGCTGCTACCTATAAGGCCTCTAACTGATATTGACATAAAAACCTTTGGGAAAAAATATATTCCGCATTTTAGAGGAGTCGTTATGAGAGATAAACTGCCGATAACAGCTCGTCATAGAGAATGTGGAATCGTTAATTTAGACTCTCTTAGAGGACCTGGTACACATTGGGTAGCATACTATAAAAATGGAAATCAAATGGAATATTTCGATAGTTTCGGAAATTTAGAAATATTGAAATATTTGGGGGTTAATATAATATATAATTACAAACGGGTACAATTTAATTCTGTCAACTGTGGACGTTTATGTCTAAAATTTTTATTAAAACTTAAATAAAGAAATAATAAAACAGCATACATTTTGTTTTTTTTTACATTTGTAAATTTATTTATTATCTATCCTTAAAAGTAGTTTATGTATTTTTACATCTTGTTTTATTATATTTTCCATCTTTTTACCAAACTCAAAACAGAGACGTGTTAGGTCTATTTCAACCTCTTTTTCATAAAACCCTTTTATATCAGTAACCTGTATGTAGGTTTTCTTAAGAGCAGCGCATGTTGGTATATAGAAATTATAGTAAAAATATACAATTTGCTTTTGTAATATATTATTCCAACAAACAAACGTTGTTAAGAATATTCCAATTCGTGTTATTGAGCGCCATGTGTCACTATCTATTTTTATTTTATTATGATTTTGTTTTAGAATTAGAAAACAACGTCCATCCTTCTGTTGAAAATCAAATTTAATATCTTCCTTCGGTGGGTCGTTCAGCAAATTGAATGAATAAAAAAATTCATATTGATCTAGTCGTACTTGTATATAGTCCTTGTACGTCATTAGATGAACCCACATATCTCGATATAACCCAATAAAGTGTTTCCTTTTATTTTGTAGCCATATTATAGGATCAAAGTTTGATGTGGTTGAAAATCCGCATTTTACTTTTAAATTTATATTCACGAAATATTCAAATTGAAATACAACATCCCGGTTCTGGAATTTGATTTCTTTTTTAATTATTTGCTGCATTTAAGTTGAACTAGTAAAATAACACTAACGATCTGTTGAAAATGAAACATCAATATAAAGGGATCCCGCGAAGGCTTAATATTTTAGTACTTAACGAATCGTCATACCATCATGTTTAACGTTAATCGATCTGAGCTAGTATTGGTGGTTTTTCAATATTGTCATGGAAACGATGACACTATATATAAAGGAATTGGCGTTTATGGATGGATTATCTGTTGCAGCAAACTACTTCTTATTTAAACCACCCTTCGATAGTAGAGAACTTACAAGAGCAGGACGGAAGAAAAACACATACTGCAAGAAATTTATAAATGATTTGGATTGGACCGATGGAAATATTAGCTATTGTACTGTTGGAGATATAATTTCTCCATTATACAAATATAAGTATGTTTTTGTTTTTGGTCAAGCAAAGAAAGACTTTTTGAAAAAGTATATTAAAACGTCAATTATAAGTCTTGAAAATAAAACAAGTTTCAAGAATTTAAAAAATTATTTTACATCTTGTCCAATCCATAATGATATGAGATTACATGCGCTGTAAACAATTTATTTAAATTTTTTGTTTTTATAGAAAGAAATTACTATCAACTTGAAGATATTATTTTAGATCTTTTAAAAAATAAGAAATAAAAGATTGTTTTATTTTTCTTTATAATATATTTATTTATTAGTAAAATATATTTATTTATAAATCCCACAAATATCTTGACTGGCCTCTGGAAGAAAGAGTTCCAACTCTTGCAGATTTATTGGCACATTATTTGTGACATGCCGCCTAATTAGCATACAATTCGGAGACCATCGTAAATGTTCAGAAATTGGATGATCATTAAAAACCCATCGATGGATTTCAACTTTACAAAAATAGCATTTCGTTTTATCTGATTCACCTATAATACATTCCCATCATGACCATTTCATTATGATTTAAAAAATGTATTGGCCAATTTTTAAAAGATTTAAACGCTCGTCTTCTGGATGGAAGATTTCGTCTGATTTTAAATTTCCGAGGTACTGAGAGTATATAGAGAAAAAAATAAATAAAAACAAAAAAAATATTTTTGTAAATTTAATTTTTTTAATAATTTCTTAATTTATAATTAATATGGTGAATAATATACACATGTGGGTAAACGCTGCTTTAACTCCAGACGGTTCAGCAATTTATCTTGGTCTTCCGATGCTGTTATGTTAGATATGGAGAATGTACCATCAGAGAGACGTTGAATTATATCATCTCCCAGAGAGTTATATCTTTTAGGTAGATATAAATTATGATCCTCCAACTTCAGCACCACTGAATCTCCATATTTAGTCTTTGTGCGGTACGCTCCTTCTATTAAATATGATTTGTGTTTGTTATTAAAGAAATTAAATGAAGAAATAATTTCCGTATTTGATACCATCTTGAGATCTTTATTTGAACTATAATTTTTTTGTACCTGGTACATACTATTTATACACAATTATTATATTATTATACAAACTCAAAATATATAAAGGTGAGATGGAAAATAATAGATAGAGAGATCTTTTTTTGAATGGAAATAGCTACTATTATTCTGAAAATGAGTAGATGTGAGACGTAAACAATAAAAGGAAGAAAATGATAGTGAGCGAAAGAGAAATAAAATAAACCATATAAGTTTGTTGAGTGTAGTATGAAGGAAGATTTATTTATATTCAACCTATGCTCCTCCCCCATATTATTTTCTTATTCCTTCTTTGAAAGAAATGTATCCGTTAACATCTATTGACATTTAGTTCCCATGAATTAAGTAAAATATATATATAAATATTTTTAAAGCAATTTATATTATTAATTAATGAATTAAGTAAAATATATATATAAATATTTTTAAAGCAATTTATATTATGTTTAACATATGTAATAAACACCAACCTTGTGTTCCTTTTTTATTTTGTCAAAAGTAACGATTGTCCTTTATGATTATGGTTATTTCCTAAAATTAACCTTAAAATCTGTCAATTTTATTTAGACTGGCGACATACCGAAATATCAAATCGTTTCAGATTTCCATCAGACCACCGTGTGTTTATATAATGTTTTTTGTTGCTTATGGTTATTTCCTAAAATTAACCTTCAAATCTGTCAAATGAGTTTTCATATTTTAGTTAGACTGGCGAAATATCGAAATATCAACTCGTTTCAAATTTCCATCAGACCAGCGTGTGTTTATATAATGTTTTTTTTTGTTGCTTATGGTTATTTCCTAAAATTAACCTTCAAACATTCCAAACATTTACAATGAGTTTTCATATTTTATTTAGACTGGCGCTCTTGAATGGGTTGCGTTTAATAACACATTACCTACCTACTTTTTCAAACGACTACAGTCTAATGTTTCAATGGGTAACATATTGTCTTTAAGGACTAAAATGCACACCTGTATTTAAAGTACTTCAAAGTGTCAGAAACATGTCAATTCACTCCTTCATTTATATAAACAAAAAACGAAAAGTACTTCAAAATGCCAGTGGAAAAACAATAACAAAAATGTCCACGTGCATAGAATTTAATTAAGGGTGGGGGAAATTACTAAAATGCACACCTGCATTTAAAGTACTTCAAAATGTCAGAAACATGTCAATTCACACCTTCATTTATATAAACAAAAAACAAAAAGAACTTCTAAATGTCAGAGACATGTCATTCACACCTATATTTACATAAACAAAAGTGGAAAAACAATAACAAAAATGTCCACGTGCATAGAATTAAATTAAGGGTGGGGGAAAATACTAAAATGTACACCTGCATTTAAAGTACTTCAAAATGTCAGAAACATCTCAATTCACACCTTCATTTATATAAACAAAAAACGAAAAGTACTTCAAAATGTCAGAAACATGTCAATTCACACCTTCATTTATATAAACAAAAAACAAAAAGTACTTCAAAATGTCAGAAACATGTCAATTCACACCTTCATTTATATAAACAAAAAACAAAAAGTACTTCAAAATGTCAGAAACACACCTTCATTTATATAAACAAATGACAAAAATATCAAAAACAAGGTCAATGAATTCATTAAAAATGTCAATTCACACCTTTATTTATACAAATAAGGTCAATAAACCCATTAAAAATGTCAAAAAGCCATTAAAATTTCAATTGACACCTGCATTTAAAGCACTTCAAAATGTCACAGACATGTCATTAACAGGGTCATTAAAGTAAGTCAGAAACGCTATCTCCTAACTACTTATTTCTAAAATGTAGTATCCTTTCAATGCTGTAGAAAACTAAAAATTCGACTGTGCGAACAGTGACCCCAATGAAAACCAATAATGAAAAATGGGCCCAATTCCTGGGATCATGTTTCATTATGAATTAATGCATCATCATTAAAAGAGAAATAACTAGCTATGAAAAATAGCTCATACCGAAAATGAAAAATGTCCCCAAACCAAGAAACCTTTACTCTGCGTAGCCGGACTTATCCCAGAGGAGAAAATCTATAATACCGGACGAAGGCCGGCAAAAAACCGATTTAGTATGTCCTAAACCACAGAGAGGAAAAATAAATACTTTACTAGATACTTACTTTTTTGGGGACATTTTTAATTTTTCCAAATTGGGGCCAATATTATTTTCCCTATAACGCAAAATAGCGCAAATTTAAAAATGCAAAGAAACCCCAAGAAAAAAGGCCTCACTCCAAATTTACGTGTTGTTTTGGTCAATACATCATTTTGGGGTAATTTTTGCGTTGAGCTATTTTTCATTAGGGTTCTTTCTTGTTTTTGCGCATGTCAGTTCCGTCCCATTGGGAGATGCCCATATACTTATATTGTTCCAGTTTCCAATTCAAAAATACTGGATATAAAAATTGTAGTGAAAATTACATAGCCTAGCCAAACACTCTGAAATAATTTTTTATTTAAATTTATTTTTTCCAATTAAAATTCAATTAAATAAAATATTTTTTACTTGATTTACTCAAATCAATCATTTGAGTAAGTACGAACTCGATAATAGTTTTATATACTCACTTAACTACGAACGTACTTAAATTGAGTAAATGTTTCTACTCAATTTTAGTATGCTCCAGTATAAACAAATCTGATATGGGTAACAGTTTCTGTTTTTTTGTTATCCTATCTCCATTAAAAAATAAATAATAGATAATTTATTTATTTTTTATTATAAATATGTTCTCGACTTAGGATGATCAAAATATTCCCTGATTGTTGGTGAATCAAGTGATTTGAGGGAATTTTATGATGGCAAAAGGAACAAAAAATATTAAATGGTGACAGTGGATTTTCGTAGGGAGTTTTTAAAATATTTCTGCGGTTTTGTAGGGATATTCGAAGTATGTAATTGGAAACATTTTTATACCCTTATGATATTTTTATACCTTATGAAGACATCCGTTTGCTTCAAAAAACTTAAAACTTTATATTTTTTTTTATTTTTTGACATAACAATTAATAAAATTCAATGAACTATTTTCAAATAGAAATTCTCAAAAACAAGTTGATTACACTACAGTAGTATTGCTACATATACTCCCCCACTAGAGAGATTGTTTACAAATTCTCGAGAATCTAACTCTTCTAGGGATTCTTGAAGTCGGTCGTTGAACGTTAGTTGTACTTCTCTCCAGTGGAAATGTAACGTATTTGGGATCTTCGATTATTTCATCGTTGAACATGAATGCAGGTTTCAGTCTATCTATTGATATTACTTTGGAACATCCATTTACATCCACAGTAAAAACTTTGTCAGTTCCATTAATAACACGGTAGGGACCATTGTAGGGTTCTTGAAGTGGCGTTTTAACGGCGTCATTACGAATAAATACGTGCGAGTAGTTTTCTAAGTTTTTATGAACAAATACAGTTCTATTTATTATGAACAATGTCTGCTGGTTTAAGCATGTTCATGCGGGATTTGAGTTGCTACACGAATTCGTTGTTAGGTGGCGATTCAGTAGATTCATGTAGAAAATCACTTGAAAGTCTTATGGTGGTTCCACAAACAAGTTCAGCAGGTGTTGCATCGAGATCTTCACGGATGCTCGATCGCAATCCCATGAGTACTATCGGGAGAACGTCATACCAATTTTTGTTGCTGTGACACATCAATGATGTCTTCAGAGAGCGGTGCCACCGTTCTATCATACGATTGGATGATTGAAGGTAAGGGGTTGTTCTAATACGCTGCGATCCAAGAAGGAGTGATAGTTCTCTGAAGAGTTGAGACTCAAACTGACGACCTTGATCAGTGGATATCTTAGCAGGAACTGCAAAACGAAATATCCAACCACTGTATAAAGCTTCAGCCACAGTTCTAGCGGATATATCTTCCAATGGAATTACTTCACGCCATCGTGTGAATCTGTCGATACAAGTCAGCACGTACGAATAACCGTTTGCAGATGGTAATGGTCCAACTAGGTCTATATTGATGTGGAAAAATCTTTCAGAAACTTTAGGATATGAAACTATATCACTGTGTGTGTGCCGATTTACTTTTGACCGTTGGCAATGTAGACATTTTTGGGTCCAAGTCTTGATATCTTTCTTCATATTTGGCCAAACAAAACGATCTTGTATTAGTCTCGACGTCACTTTAATGCCACCGTGTGACAATCCATGGAGAGAATCAAATACAGCTTTGCGGAAATTGTGTGGTACGAATGGTCTGGAGTTTTTTGTGGAAATGACACAAAAAATCGGTGGTTTATCAGGATAAATCACTAAAGATTTCAGCACTAGAGATGTCGAAGAATCATTTAGCTGTGCTTGGAGTTCGATGTCATCCTTTTGAGATTTGCTGAGATCTTGATAGTCGATGGAAGCAGGGGTTTCAATTGTTGATATTCGGGAGGGAGTATCAGCAACGATGTTTCCTTGACCGCTAATATGCTGAATGTCAGTTGAGAACTGCGATATGAAATCTAACTGATGGAGTTGGCGTGGAGAAGCTTTTTCAGGATTTTGTTTGAAGGCGAAGGTTAAAGTCTTGTGATCCGTGAATATAATAAAATGACGTCCTGTCTGTAGTGTTTCACTACATAATATACAGCAAGGAGTTCGCTGTCATATGTACTATATATTTCTTTTGGGTATTGTTTAACTTCCTTGAAAAAAACTTAGCGGAACCCATCCATTATCGGATTGTTGTTGCAATACTCCTTCTTTAGCCTGGTCAGATGCATCAACCATGACACAGATGGCTTTGTCGTCAACTGGATGAACAAGGAGAGTTGCATTAGCCAAATCTGCTTTACATTTGTTGAAATATTTCTCTGCCAGGGGATTCCATTCTATCGGAGTTTTATCGTTCTTTTTGTTTCCTTTTTGATATTATAGGAGGGGTATTTGAGTTTCAGCTGCATGGGGAATAAATCTGCGATAAAAATTCATCATTGCAAGGAAACGTCGAACCTCTTTGACATTTGATGGTTTCGGAAAGTTGATAATAGCTGATACCTTATCGGGGAGTGGATAAATTCCGTCCTTGTTGACCAGGTGACCGAGAAAATTTACTTCATTTTGAAAGAAATTGCATTTTGTTAGGTTAATGACAACACCATAGTCGTCCAAACGTTGAAACAGTTGTTCAAGATGACGAAGGTGCTCTTCCTCGGAACTCGATGCTACCAAAACGTCATCCAAATAGGCGTAGCAAAAATCGAGTCCTCGAAGAACTTCATGGATGAATCGTTGAAAGGTTTGACCAGCGTTGCAAAGTCCAAATGTCATATATTGGAATTCAAAGAGTGCAAATGGTGTAATTATGGCGGTTTTTGCGACATCGTCTGGGGCCACAGGAATCTGATTGTACGCTCGAACAAGATCTATTGTAGAAAATATATTCTTGCCATTTAATCCGTATCCAAAATCATGGATATGAGGAAGTGGGTATCTGTCGGGAGTAGTGATGGCATTCAATCTCCTATAATCGCCGCATGGTCAAAATTGACCATTCTTTTTGTGAACAATATGCAAAGGACTAGACCAATTGCTTTTTGATGGACGGCATAATCCAAGTTGCATCATGTAGTCAAACTTTCGTTTTGCAATTTCCAGGTGATTTTTCTTCTCAAACCAAGAGTGGGAGATAAAATGGCGTCACGATATGTATTAATGGGAGTTCCGTTAGCGACTAATAACTTATAATCCTGCGGTCGTTTCCTCGATTTCTGATCAGGCAAGGGTAAAACCGATATATCGGCTCCTGTGTCAATCAAGAAATGTTCACGAACTTGTTGGTCATAAATAAATAAGCTGTTGGTAGCTGGGCATTGGTCACTAGAAAATTTGAAATTTTCATGTAATGTTACTGCACTTCTACGAAAATCGACAGCCTCTGTGGAATGCAATCCATGGTGGAGGGTATATAAAGTTCGGCCCGGCCGAACTTAACGCCGTTTTTACTTGTTAGTATTTGTTTTGAACTTAGATATACTCCTGGCTCAACGCGTTTTTGCCGTAGTGACATTTTTTACTTGGCTGCTCAATTTTATTATGGTTTTGGGTATGTGACGGCCATTTTCAGAAGGCTTTTCAGCACTTTTTTAACAAAACATCCGAACTATTTAAGTCAGAAGCACTAAAAAGAAATTGTCATAAGATTGGAAAAAAGAATCATTGAAAATAAATTAAATTGATATAGATATTATTGCAACCTTTTGTTGCATATTATGCGATCTGGCAACCTTATTACTTTTTGATCTCTCTCTGATTATCATTCCTTTTTGATCTTACTAAGAAAACACATGTAACATTTATCGTAATAAATATTGAATTAATTGTTTAATAAGATCATTGCGTGTTTTTCAATTAATAAGCAGCACCGGCTACAACAGATTTGGCGACGAGTTGAAAATCAAAGGAATCATAAGGAATACACAACATAATGGATGCAAAACAATTTGATGAATTCATGAAGGTGCAAAAAGATCTTATGTCACACCTTTTAAAGTTGAATAATACAGGTGCTTCAACTACAACGACGGCAGACTCATCCGTTAACACTATGTTGGTTCCAAATTTCGAACCTTTCGATCCAAGTAAGGAAATGTACAAAATTTACATCCAGCGGTTCACCAATTACATCAAGCTGAAAAACATAACCTCAAACAAAGATTATTGCGTAATACTATTATTAAATTCAATAGGCGCTTCAAGCTTTAACATGATTACTTCGTTGGCAGCGCCCAAAGAACCATCGGATCTCAAGTACGATGAACTTCTGAAACTTCTAGAAACACATCTCGCACCCAAGAAAAATGTTTTAGTGGCCCAACATCAGTTTCTTTCCAAGTTTCAAGCAGATACCATGTCCATGGCAGAATTTGTTGCTACTCTACGTACTGACATTGGGGAGTGTGAGTTCACTACTCAATGTAACACTTGCGGTAATGCTGCGTCCGAGATGTTCTTGCGAGCCCAATTTATACGGGGTATTCGTGATAGTAGTATAAAGGAGAAACTCTTGCAATCAAGTTCTAAGAAGTTTGATGAAATTGTTTCTAGTGCTCTGTCTTTAGAAGCTGCAAAAATCTATGCTAAAGAATTGTCTAGCCAGAACGGAAGCGTAATAAGTAAGTCACCAGACGTAAACAAAGTAAATAAGGAAATGAAACGCTTCACCAAACCGCCCAAGTGTTCAAAACTTAAGAAGCGGAATAACATCAATTATCAAGAACTAGGAATTGCCGGTCTATGTCTACGATGTGGCAAGAATAACCATTTTGCCAAAGAATGTCGTTCGAATATACAACATTTAAAGTGTAGCTCCTGCAATAAAAAGGGACATGTGGCAAAAGTATGTATTTCAACCCTTTTAGGCAACAAAGTAAATTCAATTTCGAAAGTTGCTACACCCAATCAATGTGTCGATACAAATGAGTCATGTTATGGCGTTTTTAAGGTTATGGACGTTTACCATAATAATTACAGTGCAAGTTCTGATAGATATTTTGTAAATGTTGAAATTGAAGGGAAACATGTACGATTCGAAGTTGATTCTGGCTCGGGATACACATTTCTTCCCAGGAAAGTTTTCAATGGTTTAAATTTGCCGAATCAATTGGTACCGTCAAACATTATTTTTCGTTCGTACACACAAAACAGATTTCAACCCGATGGAAAAGTGAATGTGAATATAAAGTACAATAACAAATACATCTGTGACGATCTCTTTGTAGTTCCAGACGGCTGTTCGGCATTATTGGGACGGACATGGATACGTCGTCTACAAATTAGTCTGAAAGATTTAGATGGAATGAATGAAAATGTGAATTGTATTGATTTTTCAAACAAACAAAATGAAATCGAACAAATTAAATCAGAATTTGCCAATGTGTTCACAGAAAAAATCGGTTGTGTGCCGAACTACAAGGTATCATTAAAGTTAAGAGACGACGTCACCCCTATATATACGAAAGAAAGACAAATTCCATATGCTTTAATCGATCTTGTTGATAAGGAGTTAGCCACATTAGAGGATGCTGGTATAATCACGAAGATATCTAATAGCGATTGGGGTTCACCTTTGGTTGTCATCCCTAAGTCGGAAGGGGTTAGATTATGTGTGGACTATAAGGTTGGAGTTAATCAAAGGTTGGTCAATGCACATTATCCAATTCGGAAAATTGACGACATATTTAACAGTCTTAGCGACTCCAAGTATTTTTGTCGACTAGACCTGTACAAGGCGTACTTACATGTACCAGTGGACGATAAGTCAAGTGTCATCCAAACGATTTCGACGCACAGGGGTACATATCCGATGAATAGGCTCTCGTTCGGTATAAAAACAGCACTGGCAGAATTTAATCGCATTATTGGCCAAATTTTACGCGATGTGCCAAAAACGGAGTCCTATTTCGATGATATCATTATACACGGGAAGTCAATGGAGGAGTGTAAAGACAATTTAAGGAAATGTTTGCACCAGCTTCAAAAGTTCGATTTACACTTAAATGTTCGCAAATGTTCATTTTTCGAGGAAAAGATTGAATTCTTAGGCCATATTATTGCATTTAACAAAGTACAAAAATCGGCATCGAAGGTAAAAGCGATCCTGGAAATGTCTCAACCCAACACCGTTGAGGAAGTAAGGCGATTTTTAGGTATGGTTACCTACTATGCAAGGTTTATACCAAACGCATCCACCATAACTACACCGATACGACGTCTCTTACAAAAAATGCTACATTTAAATGGACAGTACAATGTCAAACAGCTTTCGACCAATTGAAACAGGAAATATCAAGTGACCGTGTTTTAACACCTTTCAATCCAATTCTACCAGTGCAGTTAACTTGTGATGCGAGTCCGACTGGGGTAGCAGGCGTTCTATCTCACTTAATCGATGGTAGCGAACGACCAATTGGGTTTGCTTCTAGATCACTAACTCCAGCAGAGCAGAATTATTCACAGCTTGACCGAGAGGCACTAGCTATCGTTTTCGCCGTGCAACATTTTCACGAGTACCTGTTTGGAAGATCCTTTAAAATGGTGACCGACAACCAACCTTTGTCAAGAATATTTCATCAAAATGCAAAACTGCCACATATGACTGCATCAAGGTTACAAAGGTATGCCGCTTTATTATCAGGATACAATTACGAAATATTTGCTAAGAAAAGTGAGGAAATTGTTCATGTCGACTGTCTTTCAAGGGCAGAAAATTCAATCGATGTAGAAAATTCAATGGATATAGAAGTACGTCTCATCTGCAGTTCAACAATCGCTCAAATAAATTCGAAAACACTAAATTTCAAGTCTATTCAGGAGGAAACCCGAAAAGACACCAAACTTTCAAAAATTATAGATGAATTACAAAATTGTTCTGTTACAGATTCCGAATTTACTATAGATTCCAATATTTTATTCAAGGGACCGCGTGTCGTTATTCCATCTTCTTTACAAAAATTGGTATCGGAAGAACTTCATTATACTCATGTCGGCGTTACCAAGATGAAACAGTTGGCTCGGAGGTACGTTTTTTGGATGTCTATCGATAAAGATATTGAACGATTTGTGAGATCTTGTTCACCTTGCGCATCAGTATCTTCTAGTCCACCCAAAACACCACTTCATCCATGGGAAGAGCCTGACAACAACTGGCGGCGAGTCCACATCGACTACGCAGGACCGTATAATGGTTATCATTTTTTAGTCGTTGTCGACGCAAAGTCAAAATGGGCAGAAGTCGGAGTCTGTGGCACATCACCATCGTCATTATCAACTACTGAGATAGTAATGAATATATTCAGCAGGTATGGATATCCAGAAGTGTTAGTATCAGACAATGCTACGATTTTCACGAGTTGCGAATTCAAGGCATTCTGCCAAAATTCTGGCATATTTCAAAAATGTATCGCTCCGGGTCACCCAGCCACCAATGGATTAGCCGAAAGGAACATCCAAACACTCAAGAAAAACTAACGGCTATGTCGGATGAAAAGTTATCAATGCAAAATAAAATAAGAGACATAATATTTAAATATAGGTCAACACCTTTGCGGAACGGGAAAACGCCAGCGGAACAATTTTTAGGGCGACAAATAAGAATTCGTTTAGATGCACTAAAACCAACGACGTTTTCCAAAACAATTCCCACCAATTTACGCATAAGACAATTAAGTGTGGGAGAGAAGGTACAAGCGCGATATTATACAGCTAATCAAAACTCATGGAAATTCGGTGTGGTCGTGAAGAAACTGGGACTTCTTCATTATATAATTAAACTAGATAATGGGTATGTTTTTAAAAGACATGTAGACCAACTTCGTAGAACGACTGTAGAAAATACTAATGAGGGAAACATTGCTCCAAATGAAAAGCATCAACCCAGCATTCCGGGAAGCAGCCAAGACGAGGAATTGTTGTTTTATCAAATGGCAAATGTACCTAATTCATCAACAACAGCCGTATTACCAAGCTCAACTGAAAATGTATCTCCAGGAACATCAAGAACTGCTATTGACGGAAATACTCAGGCTAGCGAAGAAATAATTGATGTGCCGAATAGAGAAGTCCAAGGTCAACGAGTTCTTCGATCAAGGACAAAGAAGGTTCCCCAATATTTGAAGGACTACGTTGTGCTGATGAAATAGTTTGGATATAAGTGTGGGAGAATTATTGCAAACCTTTGTTGCATATTATGCGATCTGGCAACCTTATTACTTTTTGATCTCTCTCTGATTATCATTCCTTTTTGATCTTACTAAGAAAACACATGTAACATTTATCGTAATAAATATTGAATTAATTGTTTAATAAGATCATTGCGTGTTTTTCAATTAATAAGCAGCACCGGCTACAACAGATATTAATTAAGCAGATTTCAAATTCCTATACACATTCCCTTAAATTCATTTGGATCCGCTATGTGAAGTTAAATAGAAAATTTCTCCTCAGAATCCCCTGCCTGCTCAACAAGCCACTTTCTAACACATGACGATATATATCGGCGTGCTACAGAACCATCTCAAGTCACATAATTGTGTTTCTGAGTTATTGATGATTTAAAGTTTATTCCTCGTAGTTGGGTGCAAGGCATAGACTGTGACTTTTGGAACACTTTTGCATCATTACGTCCATTTCACAAAAAGTGGGCTTGAGATATGTATGTCAATAATACATACGAATAGAGCCCCTCGTGATGGCAACATAATCGCTGATTTTTACATGAAAAATATTGGACACAAAACTCACAAACACCCATAATTAGCAACACTTGATTGGGTCCAACAGCATTTTTTATACTAAATGAAAAATGTTGTAAGTTAATGCCAAGGCGTATTTATAAAGGTGATAGCAGGAGCCCAGCTGACTGAAATTTTTTTCATTCAAAAGTAACCGAAAATTTCAAATCCCATATATTTTGCTTTGACAGTATGGCTCACTATTCAAAAAATTACTTGTATTTTGTTGTTGCCGAATTTGTTTTTGCTCTGCTGCTATCACCTGTATAAATATGCCTTGGTTAATGCCTAAGTCAGCTTGGAACTAACAACACCTAAATAAACACGCGTTCTGTGTTTATTCTCAAAATTAATAAGCAACAACTAACGACGAGTTATACAACAACTCAAAATCCGATTCTAGTTTGTGCAATATTTTCAAAGAAAAGTATTGTGTCATTTAGCAGATCTGAATCAAAAAAGTTTTTATGTTTAATCATAATTTAATTTCGGATTGTGTAATGGATTTTCGTGCGCAAACACTTCTATTGGCTACAGTTTTTAAGTTTATACAGGAGGAGATTTGATAAAGAATATCATCTACAACTGCAGTCCACAAGTGAAGATGGACATAAACCTGGTATATAAAAGTTTTGTTCTCCATGATTTGATTTGAGTGATCACGTGATCTACTAATCAAAGGCGTAAAAATGATCACTGGACCAGCATCAGAACGGAATCGTATATAAATTATATAAAATTGTATGTATAAAATCGAATAAAGGTGTGCAATTTGTGATCGTCCTGAATTTGTTCGTGTATGCAGCAATTACGTGTTAAATCATAGATACAAACGCAATATCCATAATTCTAAAAACAGACCATATTGTACCTTAATTTAAGTCAATAGTTAAACTCGGAAGTTTACATGAAAATTATTACATTATTTCTTAAAACTGCTTAAAAATACTTAAACTTAATAAAATAATTAAAATAACATAACATAACGTAACATTTCTTAAATCTGTTTAAAGTTTATTTAAAACCTCTTGGACTTCTTAAATACACAAAAACAAAAAATCTAAAACTGCTAATTTGTGAAAATATTTCAATAAAACTTCACGAAAATTTCCTTAAAACTATAAAACAAAACCTCCTTTTGTTAAATAGATATAAAACTATAACAAGTAACTAAATTTAAATCTAAGTATATAAATATATTATATAAGGAAATAAAGCTATATGTGAAATTCCACAATTTATAAAACATCTAGCATTACCCTGCGTTGCATGGGTTCATTCTTCATATGATTTTGAAGATAAAATAAGTACCAATTGATAGTTTTTAAATTGTTTGGGCGGTAACACGCCTCTTTATCCTATCATGACCTATATCCAGGAACCATCGCATGTCCAGAAGTTAGCTACAGTAAAATTTTCAAGCGAATCGGTCCACCGGTTTTGCGTCGTATACGGAACATACCAAGGTTGTCAGATATGGCGATTTCTTACCAAACATGGCGAATTTGAAATATGTTTGGCGACTTTATCTTCGATTTGGCTACATGGCAATTTTTTGGTGATTCATAAAATAGTTGGTGACTTTCTTGGCTAATTTTTGAAAATTTTAAATCTGTCCTCCGATTTTATTTTATTGGCGTTACTTTGTAGAGAAATATATTACAATTTGTATGCATATGCATTCATATCAAACGAAACACTTTTTAACTTAGAATTTCCGATTTCTTTGCAACTTAGTAGTATAGGGGGACGAAAAAAATAATTGTTTAAAAGATATGACATATTCAGAGTTAGTAAAATCAATATAAAATGTTGTTCCTAACATTGAAAATGGTATTGTGTGAAAACGCAAAGGTACAATTCAAAGAATGAAGGCTTGTTTTAAAGATAATTGTATTTTGTTATATTTTGTGGTTTTCTTAAAAATTCAAAAATAGGCGTATTACCGTCGATTATAAGCAAACCATGTACATTTTAGAATTGAGAAAAAATAATAATTAAAAAATGTAATAAACGTAGACGACTTTAAACTTTTTCGACTTTTTCCTTCCATTTAAAATACCAGAAATAATATTTAGGAGACTGGTCCATGAAAATGGGAGAAAGAGATCAACTCAATATTAGAAACTGGTTCATAAATGAGAAAAAGTATTTTTTTTAACCAGTAATCCCTGCGTTGAAAGTGTATTCTGCATTATGAATTGCTTAAACTAATCGAATAGCTGGAATTCGTATGTACTACGTTCAAAACACATAGAAAATCAATCCAATTGTTCAGTAATCAAACAACACAAAAACTAAAAAACTAATATAATTTCCGTATTCTTGACTTAAACCGACTTTTGACGAATGAATATTTATTTTTTGTAACCTCTCTTTATTATTGTGCTAAGAAAATCCAAAGAAAACGTGTAATTTTACAAAATTCAAATCAAAAATTCCCCAGGTTACAAATAAATTAACTTACACAACAATATAGGTATCTCGGTGTCGAATATAGTCTAAAACTGGTGTTAATTTCATATGGGAAGGGTCACGCCCACTTTCCGCCAATCTTTTACACTGGATCTACTCACACAAAATTTCAGCACTCTAGATGTTATAGAACTGTCAATATTCGATAATAGGTTTTAACTTCGTATGGGAGGTGCCACGCCCACTTATCCAATACCGCCCATTTTTGGCACAACTACGCACATTAATGCTAGATGCACTTACACAAAATTTCAGCACTGTAGGTGTCATAGAACTGACCATATTCAACAATAGTTTTTAACTTCGTATGGGAGGTGCCACGCACACGTTTACAATACCGCCCATTATTGGCACAATAGGCTAATTAATAAAAACGAAGACATCCCCAATTTGTGTGGCAGGTGCCACGCCCACTAAAAATATCAAAAATTTATATAGCCTATTTTCACCACCGGTATGAACATACTGAGAAAATTTCAAGAAGATCAGTCCAGAGGATTAGGCTGCTATAAAGAACAAACTAACTTACAAACACAGATTCATTTATATATATAGATAAATACCACTAAAATATGTTTTCATTCTTTATCATGAAATGTTGAAAATTCCAAACATTCTGAATTCCATACATTTTTTACAAGAACTAAATATAAAATTGAATTTGTCGATTTTTTAACAAAAACTGAAGTTGTTTAAAATTGGCGGTTTTGGCGATTTCAGACAATTGATTTGGCGATAAAGGTACAAAATAATCTGACAACCCTGGAACATACAGACACACACTGATTTATTTATTTATTTTTCAATAAAAGGTTTTAATATTGGTAAAATAAAATAAAATAAGTAAAATGTTCACAAAATGTTTGTGCTGTTTTCTTTAGTTCATTCACAATTAAACAAAAATCACGAAAAATGTTCATTCTTCTCATAAGATCGAGAAAAAGAGTGTCGAATTTTCCCCTCATCTTAATCGCACGTAACTGTCAGAATTCAAAGAGACGGACGGACCTTCTTATTGATTTATTTTCTTTGGGTTTAAGACCAAAGGTTGTGCTGAAGTTAGGGATTTCAAAAACCGATCCTATTTAGGAAACCGGTTTCGGTTTGTTCGAAAATTCGCTAAAATGTAATCTTTTATATTATTTTGAAACTTTTTTGAGTTTATTGAATTTTTAATTTAATATTTATGCGAAGAGAGAAATAATATTTTCAACGGTAACTGAATTCATCTTAAATTGTTAGGCCCTTATGACAATATTTCTGTTCGTGAAGCTGCAGCAAAAAGTTGAGATGACAGGAAGGGCTATTGCCAAGAAATTGTTCCGTAAATAGGGATTTTAGACCCTTTTTAAAAAGGGAGGGCTAAATGTCCCTTCCAAATCGAGCGGGAAACGAGTGTAGAAAAAGACATATGATTTAAAAAAGACAGATATAGCTTATCAACGTTATATGGGCATTTCCACAACACATTGTTTTATCATATTTGCACAGGGAAACAATCAAATTTAACTAATGTACAAAAAATTTACATTTATTCATATCCCATCTCGAGATATTCGAATGCAAAGTTGAGCAAGTGCATCTTTACTCATTTGAATATTTCTCTTGCAAATTTTGTTTGATAAATTGAGAGACAGACTTAATGAGAGACATTACGCGTTGACTTTTGGTGTATAAAATCTTTCAGGGAGTACAAAGAGCTTTTTTGACTCTTTGGATGCGAAACTGTACAACTGCAATTAACTAAAGAGTGATTTTTTTGAGGTTAGGATTTTCATGCATTAGTATTTGACAGATCACGTGGGATTTCAGACATGGTGTCAAAGAGAAAGATGCTCAGTATGCTTTGACATTTCATCATGAATCGTCTTACAAACGAACAACGCTTGCAAATTATTGAATTTTATTATCAAAATGCGTGCTCTGTTAAGAAAGTTCATTGCGCGCTTCCATTTTATGGTCAGTTTAATCGACCCACTGAAGCGGCTATTCGGGCTATTGTGACTAAATTTCGCACCAAATTTACATTGTTGGACATTAAACCACCAACACGCTTACGTAGAGTGCGAACTGAAGAAAATATCGCAGCTGTATCGGCCAGTGTTAATGATGACCACCAATTTTCGATTCGTCGCCGTTCGCACCAATTGGGTCTCTGTTACTCAAAAACGTGGAAATGCCAAAATTGGACTAAGCGGATGGACCACCTAAGACGCAGCCGCGGTCAACATTTAAATGAAATTATCTTCAAAAAGTAAATGTCATGGACCAATCTAACGTTTCAAATAAAGAACCGATGAGATTTTGCAAATTTTATGCGTTTTTTTTAAAAAAAAAAGTTATCAAGCTCTTAAAAAATCACCCGTTATTACTTTTTGCTTTGCTTTATAGCATATTTCGATGTCACGTTCGGTATTGAAAACCAACATTTGTTGTTACTGCGTCCAAAGTACATTCAGAAAGATTATCAAATTTTGAATACAAACATGGATTTTTATACAATTACAATTAAAAAAATCTTATTGGAAAATAAGAAAATTTGTGAGCTTGGTACTTCTTTAAAGTTGGTCACGTTCGCCATCTAAGTCTGAAAATTAAAAAATTTACATAAATAATTAATTTATGTAAAAAATAGTTTTTAATTATTTAAATCTAAATGAGCAAAAACGGAGGTGGAAAAAATATTAGAGAGAAAGAGAGTTGAAAAAAGCGGTGGGAAATTTGAATGAAGGTCAGCTAAAATTACAGAACATTATTATGTGAGAATAAATATATTGAATATTTCTGTTGTTTAAAAAAATATATATTACGTATAATTTCGTAAAAAATACAACAGAAACAACATATATACCATGATGGAAAAAATTTTACTTTCGACAGGGCTTAAAGTTAAATTACAAAAAAAGTATTAATAATTTTTGGATAAAATCAAAACCATTTTCAAGAGGCATCAGTGCAATATTTTAAAATTAGCAACATTGAAATATTGCCAAAGATTTCGCTGAAATTGGCGTTTGAATTGCTGGTCGCGAAAACGACTTCTGTTTTGATTACGTGCGAATTGCATGTTTTTTATTTTAAATTATCTAGAAAAGAAAAATTTCCCAAAATCGTCATAAGCACCAAGCATATAGTCAAAATAAAACTCCGTTTTATTTTCACCTTTTTGTCACTTTAAATGTGTACGACGGTCACGTTCGACATCGTGGAAATGCCCATGTGTAAATCTAAAATTATATTATATATAAGTGTGATATTGATAAGTGTGAGGATTTTCAAATATGCAATTTGAGATAGAAAAGTTTTAAATTAAAAATTTCATTTTTTTAATTCAGCTTGTAACAATTCTGGGTCACCAATACCAGACCGTAGGTATAATATCAGAGTATTCAGATATAATGCTGTTCACAAAACTGGTTAAAATAGCCAAGATTCCAAATTTCGTTAGTCGCGAAAAGAAAAAACCTGGATCATAACACATGATTCCCATTGGAATAAACTCATAAAAAGTAACAATCGGCGTTTCACTTCAAGTGCCCAAAGCTCTACTTCTCCATATCGAGGGTTTATATTCAAAAGTGGCTATGAAAAAAACATAACTTTTCAGGAGAGCGAAAAAACTGAATTTCTCCTTAATTTTAAGAGTAATTATTAATCATTCTTCTATAGTTTAATCCAAAAAAGGATTACAAATTGCTACAATTATTTTTTTTTTCTAAATTTCCTATTATTCGCGGTTTTATGGTTCATAGCCACTTTTGCATGTTTAAAATTGAGCACTATGAATTTTGAAATAATCACATAGCCATTGATGCCCAAATATATTAATACGATTTATTGTAAACTCGATAACGTTTTTCATGAAATTTTGGCAGTGTTGTATAAAGATTCCAGCTTCATCCGTCAGATTGGCACCATTTTTATCCCTTTTTCCACATTTTTTACAAAAGTATGTACGGCAAACAAAAAATACAAATTGGATATTTTTTGGAAAATTTTCATTTTCTAGCCAACGGATCAGGCTGAATTTTTGTTTGTTTATTAAGAACCAATATCGCTTATAACGTATAAGTAGTCAGTCACAAAAATCGCTGCAATTGTTGGAAAAACCAAAACTCGCGGTTGCAATTGCTCATGAAGTCAGCAATCAGATACCAAAGAAATATTTTGGTATTCTCAATATAATAAAAAGTTACGCGGGTTTATCTAAAGATACTTTTCACAATTTTTGACTTTACAGCCACCATTTATCCTATTTTAGCCTAATAACTTGGGAAGCAAAATGGTATTAACGGCGAAATGATGGAATTTGATAGTACGATATACCCTAAATCTATAAAAATGCTGAAAATGTTTTAAACAAAATCGTTGTAGCGAATTACAACCTTCGGCTATATGTTGCTCCAATTTTGAACTTTTTATTTCTATTATTTTTATGTTCATAGCCACTTATTTAGTCTAGAAAAAAAATTCTTCTGCAATTTTTTATGACAGATGACATCCAAATCTGAGAATAGTTTGGCATCAAAAACTCATTTTCATAGCCACTTTTGAATATAAGCCCTCGATATAATATTTGAAATATTTCGTTTGTTTTTCTGTTTTTCTTAAAAGTTTAATTTTTGTAATCAGTTCTCCGATTTCATATCCCAAATCAATGTGTTGGGTCAATCTAATCTCTCCACTCAAGTTCCTTCCAATCAATTTTTTCAAAAATCGGTGAAGATACCCAACACCGGTTTTCAGTTTCGGTTTTAACATCTCTAGCTAAAGTCTTCAAGTTAGACCTTTATTTGTTGCAGCTAAAAGTTGACTGCGCTACCCCATATCGTCAGAACTTTCGCAACGAATGTGTCTTTAACTTAAACCAGAGTTCATACAAGTATCAGCGCTCACACTGGACAAAGTTCGGTGGAATACTTTGTTTATCAGCGATTCTCATTTGTCCAATGTGAGAGCCTTTTTGAGTATTTTTACCGCTTTCCCCAACCTATGACCCCAATGGGTTGAAAAAAATAATAAAAATAACGGAAATCCAATATTTTGCTAACAAACTTGTTTAATGCCAGATCAACTTTTTCTGGCTATACCGTTTTCAAATTAAAAAAATGTTTTCCGCACACATAAAATATGTCAGAAGAAGGTCACCTGGCATGCCTGCTTGGGGAAGACATATTTGAATGAGTATTGCATCTCATAAAAGGCTTTTTACCGTTGGTCTTCCAATTTCAGCAACTGATATTAGCCGTATGGCCACAAACAAAACCACACGAAGAAGCTTATAAAGGGTGATTTTTTAAGAGCTTGATAACTTTTTTTTTAAAAAAACGCATAAAATTTGCAAAATCTCATCGGTTCTTTATTTGAAACGTTAGATTGGTCCATGACATTTACTTTTTGAAGATAATTTCATTTAAATGTTGACCGCGGCTGCGTCTTAGGTGGTCCATCCGCTTAGTCCAATTTTGGCATTTCCACGTTTTTGAGTAACAGAGACCCAATTGGTGCGAACGGCGACGAATCGAAAATTGGTGGTCATCATTAACACTGGCCGATACAGCTGCGATATTTTCTTCAGTTCGCACTCTACGTAAGCGTGTTGGTGGTTTAATGTCCAACAATGTAAATTTGGTGCGAAATTTAGTCACAATAGCCCGAATAGCCGCTTCAGTGGGTCGATTAAACTGACCATAAAATGGAAGCGCGCAATGAACTTTCTTAACAGAGCACGCATTTTGATAATAAAATTCAATAATTTGCAAGCGTTGTTCGTTTGTAAGACGATTCATGATGAAATGTCAAAGCATACTGAGCATCTTTCTCTTCGACACCATGTCTGAAATCCCACGTGATCTGTCAAATACTAATGCATGAAAATCCTAACCTCAAAAAAATCACTCTTTACTATACGTGTGTCAACAGCGCAGGAAAAGCATAACAGACCTTTTCGAGTGGTGTGGTTCATTCAAAACGGTGCCATAAGGTACTGCTTGACGCTGCCGTGAGAGCACCCACGTAAACCAACCAACAAGAAAAGCAGCAAAATTGATAAATCTACAATCTGGTAGCATACTTGTTCCACAACCGAGTAAATAAGCGAGATTGAAAAAACTCGTCCGACATATCGAGTAAAAATACAAACAAATTCGTTTTTGGTGATTATAGTTGAATGCGTATCTCCTTCGCCTTACACATTAATAATCATTTGGCTTGTATTATTTACCTCGGCCGGGCAAATAAGAATAAGCAAATAAGATTACACCACAAACTATTCATTTTGCAATTTTTAAAATATACCCCTAGAATAACAAAAATATTTGCTGGTGGTGTCTACAATCAAAGCTATTTTTGAAAATTCGGAAATCTTGACATTTTACTAACAAAAACTCTTAAGCGAAAAATCTGCTTTTGGTATTATTTATTTACATTGCGAATTTTGTTTAATCGAGATACATATCAATTAGGGTTTGCATTTTCCCGTACTTTTTACTTTCCGGGAAACGGGAATTATTTTTTCAATTTCCCGGGATCCCGGGACAGCACGGGAAATCGTCAACATAGTGTTTACCATATGTTAAGCTTATTTTTTTCAATGAAACATTCACTTTTTATTAAAGTAAAATAAATATATATTTCACATCGAACCTGTTACAGAATTCATATAATAAAACGGAATGTGAGATCATTTCAAACATCTTTTCAAATCTTTCATTTCAAACATCTTTCAAAATTAATTAAAGATCAGATATTTCTTATTTTATTAGAAAATGTGGACGCGACGGAGAACGACCTTTCACATTAATATTGAGTAGAGCATTAAATGAAATATTTATTCTTTGTCATGTCGCTTCGAAAACTTTAAATTCTTTATTTTTGGCGTTCGGTTTGTTTGTTCTTTATAGCAGACTTAACTACTGGACCGATCTTCTTGAAATTTTCATAGTATTTTCATGCTGAACCGGTGGTGCAAATAGGCCATATAAATTTTTGATATTTTCAGTGGGCGTGGCACCTCCCACATAAATTGGGGATTTATTCGTTTTTTATAAATTAGCATATTCGGAGTACTGTTGCAGCTAGAGTCTTGAATTTTTGTGAAAGTTCACTAATTGTTAGTCTGCAAAGTTTTGCCAAAAATGGGCGGTGTTGTAAAAGTGGGTGCGGCACCTCCCATACGAAGCTAACGCTTATTATTGAATATTCTCAGTTCTAGGACACCTAGAGTGCTGAAATTGTCTGAATAGATCCAGTGTAAATAGTTGTGCAAATATGGGCGGAAAGTGGGCGTGGCCCTTCTCATATGAAATTAAACCCGGTTTTAGAGTATATTCGACACCGAAATGGGCGGAAAGTATCCGTGACCCTTCCCATACGAAATTAAAATCTGTTTTAGAGTATATTCGACACCGAGATTCCTATATTGTTATACAAATGGGCGGGATTTGAAAGATGGGAAATTTTTGATTTGAATTTTGTAAAATACACGTTTTCTTTGGATTTTCTTAGCACAATAGTAAAGAAAGATTACAAAAAAAGAAATATCGCCAAAAGCCGACTTAAGTCAAGAAAACGGATATTATATTAATTTTTTAGTTTTTGTGTTGTTTGATTAGTGAACAATTTGATTGACTTTCTATGTGTTTTGAATGTAGTAGATTCGAATTCCAGCTATTCGATTAAGTAAGTTCTTCTTACGTAGGAAGTTTATAGTTTTGGTTATGGAAAGGAGGAGAATCACACTCAACCTAAAATCAATTTGATTTTTGACATTTCTTCCTTTATTCGCCGTACTTCAATATTTTCCATGGAACATATCCATTTCTTTTGTATCTCAGGGAAGTTATTATAAGTGGTACATATAATACCGATCACAAGAATAAACAATATGATTTTTATTTCCGTTTGTTTTTCTGCCTGGCGAAGCGGGCGGGGGTTCAGCTAGTATATTATATTTATAAACTGCAATATTTGACATACCTGATTAAAAGCTATATGATCTAAATTTGTATACAACATTTTTAATTTTATTGTGGAAATGATGGACAAAATATGCGAAGAAATATGTAAAATTTTCTGCTGAATTCCCGCGGGATTCCCGTACGAATTTCCCGGGATACGTTAAATGAAAAAATGTGTGAATTCCCGGTAATTTTCCCGCGGGAAATCCCGGGATGCAAATCCTAATATCAATATAAATTCCTAAATCCAAATAAATTGAATTGTTTTGCAACTAGTTATTTACTTCGCAATTAAATTTTATTTATTAAATCTAAACATTATGAACAGAAATTTCTTCTGCTTACTAAGTAGATTACTATAGAAATCATTTTTGGTGTGAACAGTGTATGATTTTGCTTTCTTTCAGAAATTACGAAGAAGTCATGCGACATAAAGAAAAGCCAATTTTCGATGCATCTTACATACAACGGTTTTCGCCGGCTACAAGTCCACCTAATGGCGTGTTATTCGAACAAAAGAAAAAATGTCAACAAACAATAATAAAAAGTAAAACAAAAATTAATGTATATTGGTCGTTGGATGACATTACTAATGCGGCAAGGCTTTTGAAGAAACCACGCGAAAATATAACGTTTTCCAATGAATACGAAATGCGAAAGGTGTACTCATTAATATACGACGTCTTCAGATGTAAGTATTATTTTAAATTTAATATAGTCGAACATGGATAAGTGGGAATCCTCTATAAATGGGCAATTCTTTATAGTCCCACATATGGGAGTGCTTTTAAAGATTTTTTAGTGAATATACCAATTTAAAAAGGCCATAAAATTAGAGTAATTTATGTTATATTTTAACCAAGTGTTCGATTTATCGAATAGGAAACAGTGAAAAAGAAAATTTGCTGGACTCTAATGGGTTAAACATAAAGGTTACTGATGGTAGATATTACCTAAAATATTGGTTTAAATGTGACAGACTTGGTAGAAACAAAATCTTTTTCATAATTTAATGATTGCCGGCGTTAGGAATTTTTTTACAATTTCTAATGATCGGCATTGGGATGCCGATTACTGTTCGTAATTTATGGTCTGCCGAGTAGGTACACCGTACAACATTTTTTTAAAGTCGTTACACTTGAATTGGATGATATACATACGTATGAAACTATAGGCAGAATGGAGTTAATTGACGTTTTTAGTTTTTCACAGGACGACAAAGGTTCAAAAGAAAAAAAATTAAAAATAATTTTAGATACTTATTCGCAAGCTATGACAACGGTATAAATGTCAAATTAGCCTCTTTAAGCAGGGCAACATACAAATTACCTGGATAAATGGGAATCCGGGTTAATGGTAAACGTGCAAACATTTATTACTATCTTAAGCCTGCCACGGAATAAAATATTACATGTAAATAAATTTCCCTTTTATTCACGATAAGGGAGATATTAATTTTCTGCAGTGGTTGTCGAAATGACAATTTTCTTCAAATATGTAGCCTTAGACAATTCACAAAAATTACAGGTTATTAAATTTAAAAATGGCATTTTCATTTAGAAGCCATTTTTATCGGTTGTATCATATTTTTGTTGCTTCAATCATTTCTGGGCTAAGAAATGCATACACACAACAGGTATTAGTAGTTAAAGTTAATATTTTTTATTTGATTTCTTAAACTAAGAATTGGAGATATAAAACAAGATTTTTTAAAAGCTGCGAAAGTCTAAAATTATTTTAAAATAACTTTCAGCGATGACTTAAATGTTTACAAAGTACTTGTTTATGCAATATAATATATAATTGAACATTAAGTTACTATTTTTGTATCCCTAATAATACTCTAGAAAAAACTTAGTCTCCATTTCTATCCCTCAAAGGGGTACACATACAAAAAACCTGAAATTGCACGAAAATAGAGAACACTAACATTATATGAAGTATAAAAGCTATGAATGTGAATAACATCGTAGATCCAAAATAAGGCTAACAAATTTTTATATTGGCTATTTAAAATTTTCGTTTTCAGAAAGGATCAGTTAACTATCTTGAAGTTTATTGTCGTGCGAGTGGCCGTTATTACGGATTTTAATGTGATGAAAGTAGTCGACAGCAAAGACAACAAAATATTGAACAGTTTGAAAAATAAAGTACGAGCGACAAATATATTTTTTTATTAAATATGTCTATAATTTGCTTTAAAAACGAAAAAGCCTTACTGATACGTGGAATCCGCTAAAAGTAACCGGTGGTCTCAAGTTTTCCCGTGTTATTGAGGGCCATTAACATAGCAGGGATATTTTTTAGACCCCCAATATTTTTTTGACTTTACGTTAGCATTATCAAATGACTGTCCAACTATTGCTTTCCTAACTTCATCCACTTATCATATCCATAAACTGTAAACTTCATATTCTGTTATGTAGTAATATGTGTACACTCAAAGGAATTTGTAAGTAAACGAAAGAAGAAAATCTGCTGAAAGAGCAAATTTTTTGCTGAAAAAGAGACAGCAGGTTTGTATCTGCTGAAATAGCTAACAGGTGTTTGCTGTCTTTGGCTATAAAGAAAAAACGCTATCTTGAATCTTTAAGCATGTCTACAGAACAGTGTGGCAAGTTGATACGTATTAGTAACACTTTTTAGAATAAAGGTTATTATAAGACAATTTATTGCCACTGAAAGATTGCGATTGTCTTTTTAATGTTGCACATATTGTCCCAAGATAATAAGATAAACAATCTGAAAGGCTTTTAAATTATGAACGCTTATTTTTATCTATTTTTATATAACAGCGGCTCTTTTTAGCAGACTGCAAACTCTTTATTAGTGTGAATGCTTATGCGAGATTGCAGAAAAGTGTCTGCTAATAGGCAGACAGCAGACTATTTTCTCTAAGTGTACCGAAATTGCGATACACAAAACAAAATGCATTATGAATCTCTCTGTTGTATCTCTCCGTTGAGTTGCATGTCGTCATCAGAAATGCAAAAAAAAAACTGAATAATATGAAAACCCTAATTGATTACAATTGCGGTTATTCTGGATACTTTCAAAACACAAAAAATGCAATAATCGAGCTTTCTGATTGGACCGAAAAAATGGGACTACACAGTGAAAAATTGTTGTTATTCAAACAAACTTATTTGTAGAACTTTTTCAATTTCCCTCATAACGTCGCACAGAGGTCGATTTTGCACTTTTAGGTGGCCAAAATTATTTTTGTATAAAAATGGACTTAAAATAATGGTTAGATAGCAGAAAAAATTTAAAAAAAAAATTCTAAGCATTATGGGGGTGGTTTTTTAGGGGATTGAGTAAGTAAAATATTTATTCGCACCAAATATGTTGGCGCTCTCCATAAAAAATTATTTTTAATGAAAAAAAGGTAGGTACAGATTAATAATTAAAGTGCAAATACATATTTTACAATATTTGATTATTCATTTATTTATAAATCTTGATCCGTGTCTGAAATATCGGATTCGGTATTCGGGTCAGCCGGCAGTAACATATTGATCGTTTCAGGGCAAAATGATCTTGGTTTGAGCCTTTTTTGTTTGTTTTTTTGTCAATAGTGGGTCTGAACTCAGTAATAGTCTATTGTATATATCACGGTTGCATTCCTCCCTCGAGAACTTTCTTGCGTAGTTTTCGCGGTATAACCGAAAGTGCTTATTTCTTGCTTCTGCTGCCTCTTCCGACAACTGTCCTATGGGTAATAAGGCGTTTTCAATTACAGCTGCACCATGAATTAATATTTTATGCATGGTCGGAGTCATTGGGTGCCATTCATATAGGTCGACATACAATTTCGCAGTTGCCATTGCATATTCATCAAATTGTTGGACGTCTATTTGGTGACCACTTGAGATAGTTTCCAGTATAACCTTCAATCTATATATTAATTCAAAATCAATTTTTGTTATATCGGCAGCTAATTGAGGGTTTTCAAAGAATCTTCGGCTAGTGTTACCATTATTGGTATTCCCGAAATTAACTTTTGGCATGTCGACTAACAATCCAGTTTCCTTTCGAAATCTTTCCTGAATATGTTGTTTTTGACGCACTTCTAACTCCTTTTCTTCGTTAGTTCTCTTCTATCTATACTTTTTCACTGGTAATTTATACGCCAGATGTAAAACGCTTTCGAACAATCGAATCCTGGCGTGTAGTACAGATAGTCCAAATTCAATAGCGGTGGAACTTGTATTTAACTTTTGGGTCAGATTGTTAAAATCTTTAGATGTTGCTCCGCATATATAACACCGACTTGTTGATTTTGTATCGGTTGCAGCGTTACACACTTTGCCATCGATCATCGTCATCTTAAAGACATGTTCAAACATGAATTTGCTCCCGTGCAAAATTACTTCAGTAGGTGTTAACTTCTTGGCGGATTCGTCAACGTAACTGATTTCCTCCTTTATTACATCAGTAGATTCTTTGACAAACCTAAATCGTATTGGTCTGCAATATCTAGGTGATGACGGTGTTGGGTTTTGCCAAATTATTTTTTGCCTTCTTTGCCACAAATTATTCGAAGTGGTACAAAAGAGCTCATGAATATATTTGCGTCTGAGGCAGCGTCATCTTCGAACTTTTGTGTGTATTTGGCTTGTTGGGATCCGTCGCAACCCCATTTACAGATAATTTTCAAAGAATTACGTTCATTATCTTTTAGAGAACAAAGGATTCCTTCTAGCGCCATTGATAAGCGCGTAACTGTATTATCAATTAAGCTTTGTAAATTGCTTTCTGCGCAGGTACTTGTGACCCTTATACAATTTTCGGGCGGGTAACATTCTTTTTTTGTTCTTAACAACAGGTCGTAGCACGGATAAAACGATTTATTTGTGTTCCTGATGATTTCATATTGTCGCTTGGTCAAATCAGCTTCAACAAACATTGATAGGGCTTGCAACGGTGTAAAAGAAGTAATTTCTTCTTGATCTGATCTTCTGTATACTTTTCTGTATTTCCCTGCACGAGTTGGAGAGTTTGTGATTTCTCTTAGTATTTTTGAAGCATCCCTTTTTCCTCGAGCCTGTAATATTGTTTGCGCTGCATGAACGATTACTTTTGCACTATACGAAGAACGCATGTCTTCTGTCTTTCTTCTTTTAGTCCTCTCACTAGAATCTTCAAATGATTTAGAAGGCCGACCTGGTCGAGTTTGTTTATTTGCTGCAAGTACAAATGTTCCTTCTAGCCAAGCTTCATTGGTTTTAAGAAATCTTGCTTCTTTTCTATGGGCTTTGTACCATTTTTCTTTCATTGATGTTTTAAAGTTTGCAAATCTTTGTTTTAAACTGCTTAGATTATCTGGAGTGTCACCATAACAGGACATCAGGTGATTCTCAAGATATTTAATTTTTTCATCCAAACTAGGCAAATCTTGCTGTTGTATTTTGTCGTAAAGATATCTACGGCTCACTATTTTTGTACCCGAGGTACCAGGTGTACCTAAAACAAAGAAAATCGCACTTTATTACATTTGAAACCAAACTTGATTTTTTTATTGTGATGTCATCCATAAAAAAAACTATAATTTGGTCAGCCGCAGCTAGCTGCACCCAAATTGTACGTCATTAATTAGCCAAATATATGTAGTATTTAATAAAATAAAAAGTATTTCTCAAGAGGAGGCAATAATATAACAAAATGTCTTACAATCATGAAAATTAAGGAAACATTTCATTACAAAACAACCTTTTTTGGAAGTTCTATAAATATTTCAAATATCGTCAAAAATAATTTAAAAATATCAAGAAATGTTGATTTTTACCTGAACTATTTGAATCCATCACAATCACTACTAAAAGATTAGGTGGACAACACAAAATTTCTGTTGTTTAAATGTTTATATTGAGAGCGCTGATAACAATAATGTGAACTTTTTGAAACGACCAAGTTTGAACGGTGACAGTTTGTGAACGGTGACAGTTTCGCCAGTAAGGATGGTAAATTATTGTTACTGGAACATTCCATTAGCTCTGGGATTTTTTTGGGATTTTTAACGTCACTTTTTGAAATTTGACTTTTGACCGGCCTATTCTTAATAATCGACCTCTGTGCGTCGCCAATTTTGAAAATAGAAGAAAATGGAATCAATCAAAAACACAATTTTGGATTTTTGTGATGTATGTATGGGTAACTATACCCAGCAATACTTCTACCGTGTCAACGCACATTTGTTTGTTTGTTTAATTTCAGTCTGTAATCAATATTTGATTTTAAATGCCAAGTAATAAAAGTAGCCATGCAATTTGTATATAAATTTGCATTCTATAAAATATAGATGCAAAATGGTCTTGAGACCACATCACTGTTGAAGTCATGAATTTCTCATCTTTCATCTCATCTTTTCATCTTTCGTAAGGGAAGGCTAAACCCGGACTGTGCCGATTATATGATACCATCCACGCTAAACGCACTAAAAGCTTTTTATCACTAATAGTACACTGAAAGAATTTTCCTTCATAATATTTATGAAGCGATTTCATCAACGATTTTTCATAAATTAGTGAATTATTTCTTAATATGTATGAAAAATTCATAAATAAAATGAAATATTTCATACAATTTTTTCCTAAACATTTCATATTTTACAAAACAAAATTGTTAAATTAGCGAAACAAATTTGTTAAATTAGTGAAACTTACTTTCATAAGATCAAAGAAAGATTTCATATTATTAAAGAAATTATTCTTAATTATTATGAAATATGTCATAAAATATTTGTGTTATGAATGATTTAATAGTTTTTATGAAATGTTTCATAACTTACAACTTAACTTTTTAGTGTGCCGACGTTATTCGGTTGAATGCTAGCAATTCTCATTTGTCCTCTGTTAACTCTGACATAAGTATTTACCGTGATTTAGGTCAAAGACATACTCATTGCATAGACTCTCGCAATGATGGTGTGTGTTGATTGGTTAGTCAACAAGATTGGAAACTTCAATATAAATTATTAATATTTATGAAATTTGTCATTAAATTAACGAATTTTCTTAGATTTTATAAAATCTATGAAAATGATTTTATAAAATCTATGAAGATTTTCATAAATCATATTATGAAAAATAATGAAGTTGTATGTCAAAAGTTCATCGAATGAAGAACTGCATAAATTTTATGAAGTGATTCTTTGGCGACTTTTTAATTAAAATTTTCACTGAGGTTAAGACAAAATCATAAATAGTAATAAGATAATTCTTTCAGTGTACAACTTTAAAATATCAGTGAAATATTAAGTCTGGACATATTCGGCATTTGGTTTCGACCTGTTCTTAATTTTGAGTCCATTCGACAACATTTACTCGGGTTCGTGTCTGAAAATTTGGTTTTCTGACCGCAAATCTTTCTGTTGGTACGTAGGATGTGTTAGATATGCAAACGGTTTGCTGAAAAAATAAATTTCGACTCGAAACTCAGAACATGGACGTTATGTTGGTAAGTGTATTGTAGAATGATCAATATATCTCTAAGATTTCATGTTATGCTCCCGATTGTATTTTATTAAATAATTTAATTTTATTAATAATTACATACAATTCCTATTATAGCCGGCCTATGCAACTCCTTCGCGACATTCTTGCGAGACTTTTTTCCTTGGCCCCAAAGTAGCCATGGAAATCCCCAAATACAAAAAGTTTTATATTTCACAAAATTCGACCATAACAAAAACAAATTACAACAAATTTGAATTGCCCTACGTCATGAAGAAGCTCCTTATTTAAAATTGCAGTACATTTCGTTCCAATTTATTAATTATTATTAAATTATTTATTAATTATTATTAAGTGATTCCCTTTTACAATTGCAGCACACATCAAAATATGAAAATAATAAAATTGAGTCTATATAATTTTCTCAATTTAAGTGCGCTTGTAGGAAATTAAAGGCATTAAATGTTTCCTGATTTGAGTACTTAGGTACTAAATTCAAGTAAATAATAAACTTTACTACTTTTCGTATTACAGATTTTCACCTTTTTCGGATTTTGAAAATTGAAAAACGTTTTGACCAACATAACTTTTTTCCTTTGAAGAATAAAATACATATTTAGAAAAGTTGAAGGAATCCCCGTTTTTACACGAAATTACACCCTTGGTAGGTAGGATATATTTAGTGCAAAAAGTCAGTGAATGATGTCAATCGGAGTTCTTTGTCGGAACTATTCCCAAAAACTCTAAAATAGCTTTTTTCATTCAAAAGCACGTCAATGTTGTTCTTTTAATGTGACTTATCATTGAACAGCCCCAGACCAAACGGCTGAAGCCATGCTCATGGAATTTCCAGGGTAGTTCCCAAACTCAGAAAGGGTTTTACGAAAATCGTACTTTTAGGGGGGTAAAAAGGGATAAACATCGAACCTTCGTCCTGACTAAACGGCAGTAGCTAGAAACATTCGGTGTGTTCTTGTAATAAAAATGGTACCAACTAAAGTATTACAGCTAGAATCGTGAAATTTGGTATGTAAATTCCTCTGACAAAAAGGGATAAAAATGGTACTAATGGCAAATTTAAATTGATTTTTCGAAATTTGTACTTATAAAGGGTGAGCGGGATAAAAATAGTACCAACGCAAGTATTGCAGCCATAGTCGTGAAATTTGGTGTGTAAATTCCTCTGACAACGTAGACTTGCAACATAAATGGATTTTTCAAAATGGTACCAACTTAAGTATTACAGCTAGAACCGTGAAATTCGGTATGTAAATTCATCTGGCCATGTAGAAGCGCAATCAATATGGATTTTTCGAAATTTTTTCTTATTAGGGATGGGCGGGACAAAAAGAGATAAAAATGGTACCAACTAAATTGCGAGAATCGTGAAATTTGGTATGTAAATTCCTCTCACCATATAGAAGCGCAATATAAATGCATTTTAGTACTTTTAAGGGCTGAACGGTACAAAAAGGAATAAAAAAGGGTGTCAACTAAAGTATTACAACTAGAATCGTGAAATTTAAGGTGTGCGCGGGACAAAAAGAGATAAAAATGGTGTACAACCCTTTAAACGCGAAACATAAATGTATTACAAAATTTGTACTTATAAGGAGGATGCTGGACGACAAGGGATAAATACCAAAAAAAGGTACCAAATAAAGTACATGTTTTTAGGGGAAACAAAAACACATGTTACCTAAGCGAGTTTTCAAAAGTTTTCGGCTGCATCTAGAAACATGAGGTCGATGATATAAAATGCTTTGCGGTTGTAATTTTTTGTCCAAAACAGTATAGAAAATGATAAAAATTATACATACGAGGGAGTTCAGCTAAATAGTGCACATCGACAAGCACATTCCTTTGACTGTATATGAAATTACTATTTTAGATTTATCTATATCCACCAAAAGAAAATTAAATAAATACTATGGCTGTTTTTCTTTAAGACTGGATAACTAAGCTGCGATAACAAAAATCTAAATAAAATGTTAAAATTTCACTCAAAATAAAAAATTCTTTTTTAAAATTGTCGCCAAAGGCAATATCAATGTGTGTGTGAAAACAAATTTTGAAAAGTGTAAGTCAAAATTGCGGTTATCGAGGCTAAGTTCAATAAAAGAATTTTTGTGAACATTTCTTTTGATACATATATTTATATTGTAGTTGGCGGCAATATGAAAAAAGAATTTTTTATTTTGAGCAAAAAAAAATAAATTTTTATTAACGTCCTTCACACCATAAAGGAGCGGGTGAGGGCAATAAGAGTCACAAATAATAAAGTACGTAATGAGAAGACCTAAGGAGCGAATATATATAATACTAGCAAATACCCGCTACTTCGTATGCGGTGTAAGGATATACTCTTCAGGGTAAATCGCTTGTAAACGATCAAAACACATTATTTTGCGCAACTATGTATTCAGAGGTATATTCACAGAAAATTGTCGATTCCATATCCCACATTGCCGATGGAATTTATATACCGAAATTATTTTAGCCCCCTTTGTACAAATCATCATAATCAATTTATACGTAGTCAATAGTTTAATTTAAGTAGGTACAAACATTGAAACAATTTTCTTACCAAAAAGTCATAGGAAAAAAGTGTAAAGCATTAAAGGAGTGACTTATGTTTAAAATCCCTTTCACGTCCGTCTGTCTGTCTATCTGTCTGGCTGGTGTACAGGATAACTCCCGAAGGGAGTTAGGAATTGATGCAAACTTGTTTTTGGTACCTTTGTTATCCCCTTTTTCCCGTTTACCTTTACGAATTTTGAAAAATTCTTTGATTTTACGTTTCTAAGCATTATTTTGCAAAATATTTTGTTGGTCTGGTCTTTGCTACAATTTTTATCCCATTTAATCCTTTAAAAGTACAAATTTAGGAAAATTCCTTGTTATCACTCATCTACACTGTAAGGCGAATATTCACACCGAATTTTATGATTGCAGCGTCAGCCGTGTTTTTGGAACCTTTTTATCCCCTTTTCTCGTCTACCCTTTAAAATTACAAATTTCGATAAATTTATTTCATTTTGCGTTGTGGTACTGTGGGGCTGTGGTACAATTTTTATCCCATCCCGAAAAAAAATCGAAAAAATGCTTCGTATCAGTGATCTGCCCTGTAAAGCGAATATACACAGCGAATTTTATTATTGTAGCGCCATCCTTGTTGTTGGTACGTTTTTATCCCCTTTTCCCGTTAACTCTTTAAAAGTACGAATTTCAAAAAATTCCTTCATTTTGCGTTTGTAAGCATTTTGGGGTACATATATACACGCCGAATTTCACGATTACAGCTCCGTCTGTTTTATTGGTACCATTTTTATCCCTTTTTACCCATTTCAAAATATTTTCTTGGTCGCAGTCTTGCTATAAAAGTAATGGGCGCGTTGAAGCTATAAGATAAATTTGCGTACCAAATTTCAAGATTCTAAGCCCAACCGTTTGATTATTGCTGTGGTACCATTTTCATCCCTTTCGACCCCATTTTACCGCTTGAAAGTACGAATTACGAAAAAATCCCTTCAAATCTGATATCTACGCTGTAAGAGAAATGTACACACCAAATTTCATGATTCTAGCTAAAGACGTGTTGTTGGTACCATTTTTGCCCCATTTAACCCCCCAAAAGTACGAATTTTTAAAATGCCACTTTTTGGGATGTCTTCATGCCGCAAGAGGAATATCCATACCAAATTTCAAGAATCGAGGCCCAGCCGTTTGGTTATTGCGGTGGTACCATTTTTACCCCGTTTTACCTCTTAAAAGTACGAATTTCGAAAAATTCCGTCTTATCATACCTCTACACTGTAAGAGAAATGTACACACCAAATTTCATGATTCTAGCTCTAGCCGTTTGGTCTGGGGAGTGATCAGTCACTCAATCACGCAATATATATAATGTCCTATGGTGCCTATTAGGAACAATGATAGAAACAAAACCACCGATAAAACCGAACGCGAAACACAGACATCACCACAAGTATGGCCCAACGTAATGGATTTAGACGTAATCGATGAAACAGTCAATACTGCGACTCCAAAACAGCCAAAGCACCGAACGCCCCTGATGAAGCGAAAAGCTAACGTACAAGAGGAACGCAGGTGAGATGACCCAACAACAAGTCGGAAATGCCACCCCAGGACTGTAAATGGAGTACCGTCAAGAAGAGGAATAATAAAAGATTTGGGAAGCCCAACCTGGTGCACACCGCAAAGAGAGAGAGTCTCTGGAAGCTTAGGGAAGATCGCGATATGAAAGAACTTTGCGTAGAAGTTAGTAGAATCAAGAGAACATAGAAAGGTGAAACACTCTTGGAACTGAACACTAAAAAATTTAAACATCATTTGATGGTTGTGTGTATATAAGTTAAGATAATTAATATTAAAAATCCTTTTTAAAAAAGGTTTCGGTGTTGTCTTCCGACAATACGTCTTTTCTTTATTGAATCAAAAATCAGACACAACTTAATTTTACAATAAACTAACTTAAATGCATTCGTTGACAGCAGAGCGTCAACGGGCAGCGGACTGAGTTGGCACTTTCCTGTGGGAATAAACGTTGCGCGTGTTGACATCCGATACCACGTAAACAGATTGGAATGCCTGGGAAAAGGTGGGTTGTCATCCGACACTGCACAAACAAGGTGGAATGCTGAAACAGCGCGTGCAGAAACCGTGGCTCAAGTCCAAATGTTTTCATCATTAACTCCTCCCCCTTTAAATTTCATACGTCCTCGTATGAACTAAAAGAATGGTATGTTATGAAGGCTTTTTTTATGTGGTTCCTAGAAACTTCAGGGTGATCGTCGAGGGGGCGATCAATTTCCACAGCTTCTGTTGTTATTTCTGTTACTTCATTTTCCTTGGTATTTTTCCGGAAGCTTTTAATTGCAAATACCATGGCTGTTAAAATAATTGTAACGATGATCACAAGATTACATGAATAGCTCAACATGCTGTGCGCCTTGAGGGTCTCGATTTTTTTTTTTTTTTTTATTATTATAAGTCTATAGATACAAATATCCTTACAGACTAAAAGACTAATGTACATATATACACTTATGAATTACTTAATTATTAGGTATTTAAATACAAAATAATTTTTCTTTTAATAGAGTTTTTATTTTCCGATAATTCAATGATGTGGTAGTATTTATTAAATTGAACACATAAGCGGCGGAAAGGATCATTATTAGCGTAATTTATGCGGAAGTAATCAATGTGAATCAACTGAAAATTTCTAGTAGGTCTATGAGGTATATTTATAAACAATCTATTCATGATAAAATTTGAATCAATGTTGCCCAGTAAATCATTCATCAGGAAAGTAATGTTCAGCATAGTACGACGACTTCTCAAAGATGGTAATTTAATAAGATTAAGTCTAAATTCATATGACGGCAGTGTACGGGGATTCCACCCACGTCCACGTAGACAAAATAAGAGGAATTGTTTTTGCACAGATTCAATAATGTTACTATGAATAGTATAAGATGGATCCCATATAACAGAACCATACTCAAGTATGCAGCGAACCAAAGAGGTATATAATTGCTTAGTGACTGAAAGATCAGAAAACTCCTTACTCCAACGCTTCATAAAACCAAGAGCACTATAAGCTTTGTTTACTATCATTGAAATGTGAAGTCGAAAGTTCAGACGTTGATCTAATAAGATTCCGAGGTCCAGAAAAGTATCTACAGTATCGAGTTCTTCTTTGTAATTATTCATATTTTTGGACTTCACCATTTCAAGGGAAAGCGTTTCCTCTTCGATCTCAGTTCCAGTCGGCTGCACTAGAGCTGGCAGTGGTTTATACCCTGATATTTGTTTTGTCACATAATATTTCTCCCCGATTTGAATTGTCGTATTGAAATTGTGGATGACAAAAGTTCCGTTGAGTGGTATGGATGTGTTGTCTGCTTTAATTTCTCCTGAGAACTGGTTTAGGAACAGGATACCGCTGTCTATTTCTTCTACTGTGGACACATGGTCGTTATTCGTCGTGGGGCATGATGATGTTCTGCTGGCCAGGAGTCGCGGAATGCATTGAGAGTCTGAAATTTCTATTGTATCTTCAGTTTTACAAGTAGTTAATCTATTGTGGGTCTGACATTCTTTTTCCAGCCCAAATATTTTACTGTTACAATTTAGGATGTTCTTAAAATCTATTTTGTTAATAAGGTTCTTAATTTTTACAGGTTTTAGTAGAATTTTTTTAGTTGTAGGAATACTCAAAATTTAAATCAAATTATTTCCATCTGTGGCAATTTTTACTTTCGAGAAGTTTAGCAATTCGTCTAAACTAGAGAAAGGAATGCCGTCATTATCAAAAACCTACCTCATAGTTTCTAATTCAATATTAGAGAATATAAAGGAGTTAATAACATTTACTTTCGCCCAATGAATGGCAAATTCAACATTTGAAATTTCTTCTCTAACAATATCCAATTTATATTTTAATTCTAGTATTTTTTTCTTTAACCAAGTTCTTGTCGGTCTTTAAAAACTCCACAATACTATTAGTGACTTTTCATTTGAGAGCTGATTGATTATTATTTGGTTGTTATTATTGTCTAAAATGTGTTCCATTTTTCCCGAAATTATCTCGAATTCATGATGGTCTGGTGTTCCAGCCAACCATTTCCATGCACTTCCAAGAAGATCCAAGGATCGTTTATTTCTCAAATTTGGCTTTAATCTGGAGATAAGGGATTTTATTTGTGATATTGTATGGTTTAGGTAAGGAAATAAGGGATGGTTGTTGTCCACATTTAGAGAGAGTGTGCGGTCCAAATTCTGTATGACGTCCTCGTAATTCTGTACGTCTATTATGTGTACCAGTTTGAATATGCCAGACTGGATCTTCGCTGGTCCTATGTCGATTGCAACCAACTTGGCATTGGAGTAATCCAATATCTGCATCTCACTCACGCAGGCCCCTAAGGTTACAAGACTCCAGGAAATTTACAAAAACATAATTAGTTCCTTATATGTTTTTTATGGATCACACTTCCACTCTCTGTCAAAATTGTAGAATTCCTGTTCTCTTTAACTATTTCTTCCTTGAATCTGTCTGTGAGTTTAGTTCCAAGTCGTTAATTGATCCTAACGAAAACCAACTGTCCTGAAATATACTGCCTAGGTTCCCTCTTTCCACGGTTATGGACCCTCAGATCTTTTCCCTGTTTCATTCTAAGTTTCTCGATATTGGTCTCCCTAGTCCTCTCATAGCTCCCTGGAGAGAAGTCTACCGTCCTTCCAAAGAATATATCGACCGGTTTGCGTCCAATGGTTGAATGTACTGAATGGTTGTATTCATTCACTGCCCTGTCTAAAAGTTCCTCAAAGTTCCTACATGTTTCTTCCCCTTTTAAGCACCTAAGAATCTCCGACAGCGTCGAGTGAAATCTTTCCACTTGTCCATTTGCCTCGGTATGGTGGTGTTGTGAAGACCTCGATGTTAAGCTCATCCTTCATCATGAACAGGATTGAGGCAGAGTTAAGTGATTTTTCATTGTCCATTATAACGGTTTTTGGCACTCCGTAAAAAATATTAGGTCTCTCAGTGGTCTGCGAATATCCTCAACAGACTTTCCAGTCAGGATTCTGGCTTGAGCATATTTAGAAAATTTGTCTAAAGATGTCAACACCAACTTCTTGTCCGTATAAAACAAGTCTATATGAATGATTTGGCCAGGATAATAAGGAATTGGTGTTTCATTTAGTCTAGGTTCGTTCGAGTGTCTATAATATTTGCTTTTTTTGCAAATCGAACATAATTTAACAATTCTTTTGATTTTAGCTAGCATACTCGGAAAATAATATTTGTCCAAAATCTGTGGCATTCCTGTGTGCGCGTTGGTGAGTGTCAATAATTAAATTTTCTTGATTGGTTTCCGAGACAATATCCCTCACGAATTTCTGAGTGAAACGTGCCTTATAATTTCTAAAGTGGTCGGGATAGATTTCTTGTATTTTCCCCATTACGGGTTCGGGGGTTTTTATACAATTAATTACGGAAGGATTCAAGTATCTTTTCAGGATGGATATCAATTTTTCAGAGTCATATTCTTTTTCAGCCACTGTATGTCGATGGTACCCAGGAAAAATTATCTGAAACTGATAAGAAGGAGTATCATCTATGTTCAGGAAAATCTGGTTCTTAAAAACATTTATCGGAATCTCGACACTGGGAATAAGATGATCGGCTAAGCTTTCATTACTATGAACAGTCCTCGTTAAAGAATTCACGTTTGTGACAGGAGGCCTAGAAAGAGCATCCGCCACTATGTTAGTCCTTCCCGGTTTGTATCTGATTTCGTAATTGTATTCCTCGAGATATTCCTTCACTCCTTCTTCGGTAATGGCGTTGGCATATTTCCCCATCTCGTCGCTTCCTCCGACTGCTCCTTCATATTGCCCAGAGTCCACATAATCTTGCTCCGGCCAATTTTGCTCATACACCGGGGTGTCCGTAGTATTCAAATGGAAATTGCGTTGGATTTTATTGGTTGGACCTTGGAACGATCCCGCCGGCCACTTAAAAGTCGGATTGATTTGAGGCCTGTTCACATAATTAGCCTGTCTCGACTGAAGCGATCGATCAATATCCATCGGTTCCTGTCTCGGATGAGTTGGTCTATTAAAGTTCGGGTATCCGTACTGATTCGGATTAACATGTGGACCAGTAATTGGCTGTTGCTGGAAACCCTGATAGTATGTCGGTCTCGGAATTTGCCATGGGAGCAAAGGCGGCCTCATTGGGCCTCCAATATGGGCCAATTCTGGATAAAAATTCGCCCTCACACTTGTCGAGGGGCCAGGCATGCCATAGGGCTTGGTATTGTCCGACCCTTGTATCCGTACTTGCGTATGACCCATTCGATAACTCATGTTATCCAGCTTCAAACAAATGTGCAATGCTTGAGGGAGGGAAGACGGTTCCTTAACACTCAATAGTCTAGGTAGGTCCCCCTTAGTCCCCTAATGAATGTGTCCAAAGCCTTTTCTCGATATGCGTTAGTCATAGCGGTAAGGCTTTTATCGTCCAATTCCAGGCAAGCCACCTTGATTAATGACAGATGCTGATAGACAGCCTGGTAGTAATCTGTTATGCCCCTGGGTCATCACCGACATTTGGTACTCGAGGGTGCCGATGTCCCTTTTATCAGAATAATGCATCATAAGGCATTTCCTGATTTTCGGCCAACTCAAAGGAGTCCTGTAAGAGTCTAATGCCGTATCGGCCTCCCCCACAATCTTGGTCCTTATTGTATGCAGAATGGCATAGTATCTACTCGTCCCTTTTATTCCGTCAAAAAGTTCCAGGACTCTTTCTACAGATTTCCTCCAAGACCCAAATTCCCCCCGTCTTCCCGAAAAATCCCTTAGGGATTTGACAACGTTAAACCTACTAAGGCCCCCACTAGTACCCGGCAATGGGGCCGATGTCAGGTTCAGTGTGGCGCTAAGTCTGTCCGTGATCTCGTCTACAGAATTTGGCATTTTTAAGGGATTTTCTTTTATTTTTTCAAGAAAAATGGATTTATTTAATTTTATCTCTCCGGAAAAACAATCTTTCAAATGTTACTCACCAGAACAAAAATCTTTATTTGATTAACTTTTTATAATTTCTACAATTTTCAATATTTTGCTTTTGTTTTTCTTATTTTCCACAATAATTTTTCTTAATTTTATAATTCTTATTCATCCATTAATTTTTCAATATTTTTATTTTGTTTTTCTTATTTTTTACAATAATTCTTTTTTAATTTTCTTTATGATTTTTTTAATTCTACACAAATTTTGATTTTTTATTTTCCACAATAATATTTCTTAATTTTTAGAGTTCTTATTCATCCATTAATTTTCCAATATTTTTATTTTGTTTTTCTTATTTTCCACAATAATTCTTTTTTTAATTTTCTTTATGATTTTTTAATTCTACACAAATTTTGATTTTCTTATTTTCCACAATTATTTTCTATTAATTTTTCAATATTTTTATTTTTTTATTTTATTTCTGATTTTTATTTCAATTATTCACTAAACTTATTCTACATCGCGGCAGCTGATTCTTCTCGGAGAACCTCCCGTTTGCTGTTTGCTACTTAGGCGCGTCGTTTCCGCGATCTATAAATTTGAGTAGTTTTTTTTAGCCATGTTAAAAAAAGTATTATATATGCATTTTGTAATTTGTTTTAAATTGGCCCGATGGCTTTGAATTATAAGTTGAAATAAATAAATCAAATCAAATTGTTTTTGGATTGCTGACGTTTTAAGTCAGTCTTACTCTCCTTTGGTCACTTTGGGCTGCTGACGTTTTAAGTCAGGCTTAGGATCCTTTGTTCACTTGATTGCTGACGTTTTAAGTCAGTCTTTTGTTCACTTCGCTTTTGTTGTTTTTTTTTCTTTTACGACGTGGACCCGTGTCCTGTTATTAAAAGGACATGCGAAGGGGTCCCTGCTCGGGCGCCAGTTAAGATAATTAATATTAAAAATCCTTTTTAAAAAAGGTTTCGGTGTTGTCTTCCGACAGCACGTCTTTTCTTTATTGAATCAAAAATCAGACACAACTTAATTTTACAATAAACTAATCTAAATGCATTCGTTGACAGCAGAGCGTCAACGGGCAGCGGACTGATTTGGCACTTTCCTGTGGGAATAAACGTTGCGCGTGTTGACATCCGATACCACGTAAACAGATTGGAATGCCTGGGAAAAGGTGGGTTGTCATCCGACACTGCACAAACAAGGTGGAATGCTGAAACAGCGCGTGCAGAAATCGTGGCTCAAGTCCGAATGTTTTCATCATTAACTTATATAGAGTGCACAGACATGGATTATATTACTACGAAGTCGGAAGTATGTAACACTTTTAGTATAGCTCTAGATATCCATGTATTGGTTGAAACTGTAGTGAAATCTATACGAGGAGCATAATGATGACGTAGACCGCGAAATTTTTTGTGTGAATTTAAATCTAGAAATTAATATAACTTTTAAATTAATAAATGAATTAAAGTCCTGTCTGGAGTTGTCTTCAACAATAGAAAATATTTTCGAATATCATACTTTGCGAATTGTTGCCCTTCAAAAGAGTGTAGTACGTATAAAAACTATAACTATTTGGATGGTATCATTTGTACTCCTTCCCTAAAAGTACAAAGTACTAAAAGTACGAATGTGTTGATATTTTTTAATATAACTACAGCAGTTTATGAATTTTTGTCTCTTTGTGTCCGTTGCCCCTGTAAGTACGAAGTTGGAAAATCCTCTTTATTATGCTCGCCAATACATTCCGAATTTCATTATTAAAGATTAAAAAGTTTAATTGGTATTGTATCTTTTTTACTCATTCTTATCGAAAAAATGTGAACTACAAAAATCGTTTATTTTGCGCGTCTACTGAAGTAGAGTAATGCACATTTCGAATATCATGATTTGTTCAGGCATTTTGGTAGCATTTTTTTCACAATTTTCCACAATTTAATACGCTTTCTCTCAGAGAGAGACGTCGAGATAAAAGAAAACATATCCATAAACATGACATTCGTTAAGTGAGCTCTCTTAAAAATAATCGAATACAACAATAAAACGCACACGAAATAAAAAAACATTATTTATTACACTACTCAACAAAATGAAAAAAATTTCATGTACTCCGGATGCGATAATTTTTTCTGTGTAGATAACCTTGACATGAGCTCGAAAAACGCAATAAAAATTTTTTTTTTCGTTTGGTTTTTGTTTTATTTTTTTTTTTAATTTTAAAATTTTTTTTTTTGGTTAATTTGTTTCGTCCGGCATAACTCGGGAACCACTAGCCCGATTTAATTGAATTAAATTTTAAAAAATTTAAAATTACAATTCCCTTAATCTGTTCATATATTGTTTTCCTATACAAGCAACAGTTTCCAAGTTAAAAATGAATATATAAAGGAAAAAACTTATTTTTTGCCTAAAAATTTAAATTTTTTCCAAATTTAAAAAATCCATAAAAAATCCAAAATGAAAAATATGTCAAATCTTATTACTTTTACGTAAAGTCACATAACCTATGAGCAAAATGAGACAAAGATCATGAAAATCGATGCACGCGTTTCGCTTTTATTCGCAATTGAGTAAAGGTATGAATTTCAAAAATTTGCTCGACATATGCACAACTTTGTCTATGGTAAGGTTTTTTCTTTTTTATTACAAAAAAAAATTAAAATTTGTTGGGTGACAAAAATATATGACTTTAAATTAAAAAACAATTCGATATATGTACAAGAAATTATCCTAAGGATATCAACATTAATTAATTATAAAAAAGTTTAAAAAAAAAATATCTAAACACAAAAATAAAAACCTTCAAATTAAAAATAATTATGTGCTTTTGTCTTTCTTTTATATTGTTGTGGGTCTGTTTCTCTTATCAGGAACCAGATATAGTCCCCCATCATAGCTTCGTTCCAAAATCCTTGGTATCGGTGCTCAATTTCTTTCATTTGCTGATGAAAACGCTCACCATGCTCGTCACTCACATCGCCCAGGTTGTCCGGAAAGAAGTCCAAGTGCGAGTGTAGAAAATGTATCTTAAGCGACATATTTGCTCTAATTTTTTTATAATTTTGGAGTATAATTTATAATTTTTTTTATAATTTTCGACGATCTCTCTGTAATTTGAGCTTTTGTTGTTTCCAAGAAATCCGGAAACAATTTGCCGAAATGAGTTCCAAGCTGCAGCTTCATTTGGTGATAAAATGTGCTCAAACTGTTGGTCTTGCAACAACTTTTTAATTTGCGGACCGTCGAAAACGCCTTCCTTAATCTTTGCCGATGAAAGGTGAGGAAAAAGGGTTTTTAAATAGGCGAACGCTTCGCCATCTTTGTTGATAGCTTTCACGAAGTTTTTTATGAGTCCGAGCTTTATGTGAAGAGGTGGGAGAAAAACATTTTCCTTTTTATGAGTGGTGTATATTTCACGTTGTCGCTGTCGGGGATGAAGTTAACTCTTTCTGTCCAACTCCTCCTGGTGTAATGATGTTGACGATCGCGGCTGTCCCAAAGGCAGAGAAAACAACAGTACTTTGTGAATCCACCTTGTAATCCACAAAGGATACCGATAACCTTAAGGTCGGCACAAACTTTCCAATCGTGCCTCTCATAGTTAAGGCACTTTAGTAGATTGTCCATGACTTCGTATGTTTCCCGAGTTCACCAAATAATCCGGGAATGTCCTTACAAAAACAGATGTTGTCTTTTTTTGTGTAGTACCTTGCGTATGGTTCATGACGCTTCCTGTAGATTGTTGTCACCACACCAGGAGCCAAGAAACCGAACTGTTGCATGCGCGATGCATGCAACTCTGTATCTTCCTTGGAGAGTTTCAATTCTCTAACCCAATCGTTCAGTTCTGCTTGGGAACATAAGCGTTGACCTCCATGCAATGTATATGTTGACTCGCATTCTGATGTGGTTTCTACTGTCTCCGGATCTGATGTTGGATGTATCGCCTCATTATTAGATGCCCATCTTGAAACGGACGGTTGCGGGTCCACTGGTTCTTCGGAAAATGGCACTGGAAAATTCACTGTTGAAACAGCAGCGTAAGTCCATCGTATATTTTTTCCCACGCTTGTTTTTTTGCTAAGACAGAAGTAGCAATCTGTTACATGGCAAAGCGGAGCTCTCCAAAGCATTGGCATGATGATTCTCGGCTGTCGTCTGAAAGAATTTCAATAATAAGTTATAAAGAGTGATTTTTTTGAGGTTAGGATTTTCATGCATTAGTATTTGACAGATCACGTGGGATTTCAGACATGGTGTCAAAGAGAAAGATGCTCAGTATGCTTTGACATTTCATCATGAATAGACTTAGTAACGAGCAACGCTTGCAAATCATTGAATTTTATTACCAAAATCAGTGTTCGGTTCGAAATGTGTTTCGCGCTTTACGTCCGATTTATGGTCTACATAATCGACCAAGTGAGCAAACAATTAATGCGATTGTGACCAAGTTTCGCACTCAGTTTACTTTATTGGACATTAAACCAACCACACGAATGCGTACAGTGCGTACAGAAGAGAATATTGCGTCTGTTTCTGAGAGTGTTGCTGAAGACCGTGAAATGTCGATTCGTCGCCGTTCGCAGCAATTGGGTTTGTGTTATTCGACCACATGGAAGATTTTACGCAAAGATCTTGGTGTAAAACCGTATAAAATACAGCTCGTGCAAGAACTGAAGCCAAACGATCTGCCACAACGTCGAATTTTCAGTGAATGGGCCCTAGAAAAGTTGGCAGAAAATCCGCTTTTTTATCGACAAATTTTGTTCAGCGATGAGGCTCATTTCTGGTTGAATGGCTACGTAAATAAACAAAATTGCCGCATTTGGAGTGAAGAGCAACCAGAAGCCGTTCAAGAACTGCCCATGCATCCCGAAAAATGCACTGTTTGGTGTGGTTTGTACGCTGGTGGAATCATTGGACCGTATTTTTTCAAAGATGCTGTTGGACGCAACGTTACGGTGAATGGCGATCGCTATCGTTCGATGCTAACAAACTTTTTGTTGCCAAAAATGGAAGAACTGAACTTGGTTGACATGTGGTTTCAACAAGATGGCGCTACATGCCACACAGCTCGCGATTCTATGGCCATTTTGAGGGAAAACTTCGGAGAACAATTCATCTCAAGAAATGGACCGGTAAGTTGGCCACCAAGATCATGCGATTTGACGCCTTTAGACTATTTTTTGTGGGGCTACGTCAAGTCTAAAGTCTACAGAAATAAGCCAGCAACTATTCCAGCTTTGGAAGACAACATTTCCGAAGAAATTCGGGCTATTCCGGCCGAAATGCTCGAAAAAGTTGCCCAAAATTGGACTTTCCGAATGGACCACCTAAGACGCAGCCGCGGTCAACATTTAAATGAAATTATCTTCAAAAAGTAAATGTCATGGACCAATCTAACGTTTCAAATAAAGAACCGATGAGATTTTGCAAATTTTATGCGTTTTTTTTTTAAAAAAAGTTATCAAGCTCTTAAAAAATCACCCTTTATATGTTCTTGAATTTCGTAATCTACACTTACCTTGAGTCAGCTAGCTGTACGTAGCACCTTGGACATAGAGCACTTGGTGTCCACCGCTCATCTATGTTTGAGACCTTTAAATTGAAGCTCTCTTCAAATGAATCTCTCAATTTAGGTGAAAAACAACGCTTGTTTTTTTCAGAAACGTATTCTCCGCACATGTAACAAAAATTACTTGGATTGGTATTGCATTCAAATCCTCGCGAACGTTTGCTCATTTTAACTATCGCGTTCGTCGACACTTGTTGAATGAGTAAAATCGATCAATGAAGACCTATTTATACTGTGTATTGTTTAGTATTTTACTGACAGGTACTTATAAATGGGTGTATATTTTTTTACGGTGGCTACATACCTGTTTCACCATGTGTGAGTCTTAAATTTTCCGAATAATGACCACCCTTAAATGTGGGTTGCATTTCTGTAAAAAAATCATACAGGTAGCCAACGGAAAACCCAAATAATTAAAAAAGTCCCCTTTCCTTTTTTCCTTTTAATTGTTCACGCACATTTATTAGCGTTTATTACTTTGCTTACGCAATCATAAAAATTAAATAACCCTTTGTTTATTCCGTTTTGTTAATTCTGAGAATAAAAAAAAAAAGAAAAAACCTTACCATAGACAAAGTTGTGCATATGTCGAGCAAATTTTTGAAATTCATACCTTTACTCAATTGCGAATAAAAGCGAAACGCGTGCATCGATTTTCATGATCTTTGTCTCATTTTGCTCATAGGTTATGTGACTTTACGTAAAAGTAATAAGATTTGACATTTTTTTTCATTTTGGATTTTTTATGGATTTAAAAAAAAAAAAATTTAAATTTTTAGGCAAAAAATAAGTTTTTTCCTTTATATATTCATTTTTAACTTGGAAACTGTTGCTTGTATAGGAAAACAATTTATGAACAGATTAAGGGAATTGTAATTTTAAATTTTTTAAAATTTAATTCAATTAAATCGGGCTAGTGGTTCCCGAGTTATGCCGGACGAAACAAATTAACCAAAAAAAAATTTTTTAAATTAAAAAAAAAAAAATAAAACAAAAACCAAACGAAAAAAAAATTTTTTATTGCGTTTTTCGAGCTCATGTCAAGGTTATCTACACAGAAAAAATTATCGCATCCCGAGTACATTTTGACTGTTGACTAGTGTTATTAAACTAAAGAAAATGTTTATACAAGAATATAATTCTGCACTTCTTAGGTGCAAGAGCTTTCCAATTATATATAATTTGTATATATTGATCCAATAAAACGCCGTAAAATGGTACCAAAATTGCATGTTAGCCGTTTCAATATATAAATTATTAAATACACATTTCATACCTTCTCTGCCTCCATCAGTGCTCTCGAGTCTCTTCTCTTTTAATGCCACAGTGATATGTTTTAATTTCGCGCTCAATTCTGGCTTACTCTATGGTATTTTCGTCTTGCTTTCAAGCCTTTTTCCATTAAACCATAAGAATTCAAATTCTATTTACTTATTTTCTAATTTCATTTTCATGTTTTAAATGAAAATTCACTTAAATCGACGATCTTGTTTATTTAAATTACCAAATTATTGTGAAGTTTGTTTTGATCTTTCTTTTGGACACCAGAAGAAATACGTTAGAGAATGATTGCTATTTCATCAAATATTTGCACAAACAAGTATACAAATGTGCATTATGCCTCAACAGGGCCGTGCGCAGGGGTGGGTTTTGGGAGTTCAAACCCCCCCCAGAGAGGTTTCGAACATATACTTTTTAAAACCTTCTAGACTTTCTGAAGCAACAAAATATAGAATTTTTAAAGTTTTTTTAAAATAACTAGCCTGAAATGGTAATTTTGCAGTAAAACTCATGTAAATTACATAAAAAATCGTGGACACTTTCTTGAATTTCGGACAAAGGTTATGAAAAATACAAACAAACTAAACGAATTGTGCCAATTTAAAGATTGTGTAGTGGTAATTTCGAATAATTTCTAATGGACACCAAATTGTTCCGAAAATTTTCATTTTTATTAACCGATACCACTTCTTGACAGTCGACTAGAGCTATATCTTATGAACTTTTAATTGTGTACTGCAATAAAAGTTTAGAAATTTAATAACAAAATCGTTTAGTAATTTTAAAAAAGTGTAGATAAGAATCACTATGAAATCACAATGAAATTTAAAATATTCTTAATAAAAGCAAATAATTTGCTTGATGCTTGAAGAGCGCTAAGATGTAACATTTGCGATTGGAAATTTTTATGGAGCTGTATCTAAATCTGAACCGATGTGCCCTATTTTCATCATAGATGCAACAACAACGGTTTCTGTTACTTCCAATATTTTGGGAGTGTGCAATTATAATACAAATTCATTTCGACAAACGAAAAAATGGAAAAAAATGGAATGCCTGGGAAAAGGTGGGTTGTCATCCGACACTGCACAAACAAGGTGGAATGCTGAAACAGCGCGTGCAGAAACCGTGGCTCAAGTCCGAATGTTTTCATCATTAACTTATATAGAGTGCACAGACATGGATTATATTACTACGAAGTCGGAAGTATGTAACACTTTAGATAGCTCCATGTATTGGTTGAAACTGTAGTGAAATCTATACGAGGAGCATAACGATGACGTAGACCGCGAAATTTTTTGTGTGAATTTAAATCTAGAAATTAATATAACTTTTAAATTAATAAATGAATTAAAGTCCTGTCTGGAGTTGTCTTCAACAATAGAAAATATTTTCGAATATCATACTTTGCGAATTGTTGCCCTTCAAAAGAGTGTAGTACGTATAAAAACTATAACTATTTGGATGGTATCATTTGTACTCCTTCCCTAAAAGTACAAAGTACTAAAAGTACGAATGTGTTGATATTTTTGAATATAACTACAGCAGTTTATGAATTTTTGTCTCTTTGTGTCCGTTGCCCCTGTAAGTACGAAGTTGGAAAATCCTCTTTATTATGCTCGCCAATACATTCCGAATTTCATTATTAAAGATTAAAAAGTTTAATTGGTATTGTATCTTTTTTACTCATTCTTATCGAAAAAATGTGAACTACAAAAATCGTTTATTTTGCGCGTCTACTGAAGTAGAGTAATGCACATTTCGAATATCATGATTTGTTCAGGCATTTTGGTAGCATTTTTTTCACAATTTTCCACAATTTACAATTTAATAAGCTTTCTCTCAGAGAGAGACGTCGAGATAAAAGAAAACATATCCATAAACATGACATTCGTTAAGTGAGCTCTCTTAAAAAAAATCGAATACAACAATAAAACGCACACGAAATAAAAAAAACATTATTTATTATTACACTAAAGAAAATGTTTATACAAGAATATAATTCTGCACTTCTTAGGGGCAAGAGCTTTCCAATTATATATAATTTGTATATATTGATCCAATAAAACGCCGTAAAATGGTACCAAAATTGCATGTTAGCCGTTTCAATATATAAATTATTAAATACACATTTCATACCTTCTCTGCCTCCATCAGTGCTCTCGAGTCTCTTCTCTTTTAATGCCACAGTGATATGTTTTAATTTCGCGCTCAATTAGATTTCCGATATTATTAGACGTGAACGTAGGGTCGAATAAGACATCATTTCTTCCAATAAAAACGTTATCAATAGCAGTTAATGGCTTCGATGTTACCAATCAAGCTCCAAACGAAGCTATTTAATATCCTACTTTTCTTTTTCAACGTCACAAATCAATATTTTGGGAAAATCTTAAACCTGCGGTATTAAGAGTAAAATTCGTTTTATATTCACAGCTAGTAAACAAATCATTTTCACATTTTCCTGCGTATTTTTATTGTAGAATATATCCACGAAATGCAATTTTTTATAATTTAAAAACCGGTTAACCGACATGAAAACACCGGTTTCCCCGGTTTGTCGAAAATGCCAATTTAAAAAAACGGTGGACGGTGTCGGAGATAACACCGATTAACCGGTTTTCGGTTTCGACATCTTTAGCTTCCTCGCCTGGTGGTTAGCCTCTCTTGGTTGGAAAATTCTGGCTTACTCTATGGTATTTTCGTCTTGCTTTCAAGCCTTTTTCCATTAAACCATAAGAATTCAAATTCTATTTACTTATTTTCTAATTTCATTTTCATGTTTTAAACGAAAATTCACTTAAATCGACGATCTTGTTTATTTAAATTACCAAATTATTGTGAAGTTTGTTTTGATCTTTCTTTTGGACACCAGAAGAAATACGTTAGAGAATGATTGCTATTTCATCAAATATTTGCACAAACAAGTATACAAATGTGCATTATGCCTCAACAGGGCCGTGCGCAGGGGTGGGTTTTGGGAGTTCAAACCCCCCCCAGAGAGGTTTCGAACATATACTTTTTAAAACCTTCTAGACTTTCTGAAGCAACAAAATATAGAATTTTTAAAGTTTTTTTAAAATAACTAGCCTGAAATGGTAATTTTGCAGTAAAACTCATGTAAATTACATAAAAAATCGTGGACACTTTCTTGAATTTCGGACAAAGGTTATGAAAAATACAAACAAACTAAACGAATTGTGCCAATTTAAAGATTGTGTAGTGGTAATTTCGAATAATTTCTAATGGACACCAAATTGTTCCGAAAATTTTCATTTTTATTAACCGATACCACTTCTTGACAGTCGACTAGAGCTATATCTTATGAACTTTTAATTGTGTACTGCAATAAAAGTTTAGAAATTTAATAACAAAATCGTTTAGTAATTTTAAAAAAGTGTAGATAAGAATCACTATGAAATCACAATGAAATTTAAAATATTCTTAATAAAAGCAAATAATTTGCTTGATGCTTGAAGAGCGCTAAGATGTAACATTTGCGATTGGAAATTTTTATGGAGCTGTATCTAAATCTGAACCGATGTGCCCTATTTTCATCATAGATGCAACAACAACGGTTTCTGTTACTTCCAATATTTTGGGAGTGTGCAATTATAATACAAATTCATTTCGACAAACGAAAAAAACTGTTTGATATACATAAACTTATTTCTCTTTGTTCATTTACAATAACTGATGACATGTTTACCGCAAACAAACTAATTTTCCCACAAAAGAAACTCAAAAACGATGTTAACGTGTTTAAAATTTCGTTTCTACGAAATGCATTTTTTCTTTGCGTGTAGGTCTTTATTTTTAAATATACTTTAAAGTTGCGAAACAATAGGAAATTAGTTTTAACTTACTAAAATGTTTGTTATATTTATCACTTATGTCAAATATTTTTCAGAGTTAGTATTTTTTTGCATATATGTAACAAGTATTGTTCAAAAGAGAAACAACAAATTCAGCAACTTGGATCTACGTAGGAAAACGAAACTCTAAAATACCAATTATTTGGTTTTTTGGAATTAAAATTTATAGTTGTTTCTTCTTGCATTTCATCGAATACAAAAAAACTGTATTTGTTATTTCAATTTATACATATTTAAGATTATAATAATGAAGAAACATTTCCAAATTTTTTTATTTAATCGGAATATGCGTATAAAGATTTTGAGTAAACATCCTGTTACTCATGTCCTATATAAAGTAAAAATCCCAAAACTCTTTAGACATCCTATTTAGACCCATACTTTGTCAAAAAGCATATGGAATTTTCTGCATTTATCATAGAAAAAATGCGGGACTGAAGGGTTTATTGCCGAGGAATTTGACCGTTTTTTGTGTAATATTTCTTCAAAATATATATCGAGGGCTTGTGTTCAAAAGTTGCTATGAACCATTTTCTCGAAAATGAGTTTTAGAAGTCAAACTATTATCAGATTTGGATGTCATCTGTCATATAAATTTGGAAAAGATTTTTTTCTAAAGCCATTTTTTTTAATTTTCTGATTGCTATCAACAATGGAGCAGCATAAAACCGAGGGGTAAAATTCGCTACAACGATTTTGTTTAAAACATTTTTCTAGATTTAGGGCATATCGTACTATCAAATTCCATCATTTCGCGTTAATAGCATTTTGATTCCCCAGTTATCAGGCTAAAATAGGAAAAATGGTGGCTGTAAAGTCAAAAATTGTGAAAAGTATATTTAGAAAAAACCGGCGTAACTTTTTATTATATTGAGAATACCAAAATATTTCTTTGGCATGTGATTGCTGAATGAATGAAGAAATTTAAAATATAAGGAATTGCAACGATTGGATTGAATTTTGGATTTTTCATCAATTGCAGCGATTTTCGCGACTGGCTACATATATGTTACAAGCGACCAATCTGAATGAAGCTGGAATCTTTACATTCGCTATATACATCACAGAAAATGCGTTTTCTATACAACATTGTCAAGATTTCATGAAAAAAGTTATGGAGTTTACAATAAATCTTATTCTTATTTCAACATTCATAGGCTCAATTTTAAACATACAAAAGTGGCTATGAACCATGTAACCGCGAATAGTAGGAAATTCGATAACTTTTTAATCGTAGCAATTAGTAATCCTTTTTAGATTAAACTGTAGAAGAACGATTAATAATTTATAATAGAAAATAAGTTTTTCGCTCTCCTGAAAATTTATGTTTTTGTTCACAGCCACTTATGAATATAAGCCCTCGATATGTATGTATGTAATTTCAAGCAACTATTTAAAAAAAGTTCTACACTTAGAGAACAAGTCTGTTAATAAAAACAGCGATAGTCTGCTGCCTATCAACAGACACTTTTCTGCTATTACAGCTGTTTTTTGACATAACAGCAGTTTTCTACAATCTTACAACACCATTCACACTGCTAAAGAGTTTGCAGTCTGCTAAAATTGGCTGTTGTTAATTAAAATTTAAAAATAGATAAGCGTTCATAAGCGAGTTTAGCTCGAATTATATTAGCTTGGGACAATCTGTGTATCATATATATTGCTAAAAACAGCAAACAACTGTTTACCATCTCAGCAGATACAAATCTGCTGTGTCTTTTTTAACAGCAGAAAATCTGCTCTTTCAGTAGACTTTCTGCTTTCTTTTACTGACATATTCCTTTGAGTGTACTGATGATGGATTACTGAAATGTAATTATGTCGACAATGTCTGTCGGACGAATGTATCAAAATATTTCTCGAAGATCCTGGCAATAACATATGAGTGGTTTCCAAACGCTCCAGCAAAAATTTCCTAAAAAGCTGGAAAATTAACTAAGTATGAGTAAAGTTTCCTTCTTTCAAAGCCATTGTAAATATTTAGTTCATTTACCAGAAAAAGGGTAGTAGATTTACTCAAAAACATTTCTTTGGATCTACAATTGAGTAATTTCGTACTTATGTGGAAGAATATTTCCAAGGTTTTAAGTGAGAAAAAAATCTGAAATTTGTTGTATGGAAAAAATTCCATTTAGGAAATTTTAACTTAAAAATGTGTTTTTTCCTAAAATTAAGTTAAAATGTTTACTAAAATTTATGCCGACTTCTTCATATATTTAAGTATTAATGAACTTATAAAAAACATTTGAAATTGTTAAAAATTCTTGAATATTAAATTAAGAAACAATTCTCGTTCGTTTGCAGAGACTTATTTCTTAAATACTTTATGAATTATTCTAAACAACCACTGCGAAGGCGCCTATCTTGCCTTCGCAACATTCATGGAGTAATAGCTCAACTCCTTATGGCAGAGGTATCATGAAACTTTTAAGAAATATTTCATGTTGTGATTTTATGTATCAGTTTATCATACTCTGACGCAAAACTATTTGTTTGATTTTTTTAGTTAAATTTAACTTATTTTAATTTCACCCTTTTTCCTTGTATAAAATAAAATTTTCCTCAGTTTAAGTAAAAATTTACTCTTTTGAGGAATAATTCAACAAAATTGTCCTCAGTTTGAGTAAATATTTACTTGATTTGAGTAAACATTTACTTAGGAAATTTTCAGAAAAATTTTACTAAGAATTAGTAAAAATTTACATAGTTCTAGGAAAATTTTGCTTAAATTTAGTAAAAAATTACTTGGTTTTAGGAAAAATTTACTTAGATTTAGGAAAATTTCAGCAAAATTCTACTTATATTTAGTAAAAATGTACTTGGTTTCCTAAATTTTAGTTAATTTTAACTCATTATAGGGTTTTTATGAGTGTAGATGAAAACCCCCCCCCAGGGGAAAATCCTGCGCACGGGCCTGTGCCTCAATAAGCGATGCTGTCAGAATTCTATATTAGACATATGTGCTTATAAATGTCATTTGCAATTCATATATTCGAAGATTAATTTTTTGATGGAAATATACAGGTGTTCGAAAATTCGCTGTTAATATTTCTAGCAGAACCGATCACTCAATTTTTGTGTGAATTTAAATCTAGAAATGAATTAAAGTCCTGTCTGGAGTTGTCTTCAACAATAGAACATATTTTCGAAATGTATGTGGCACCCTGTCTTTTACAACTCCGAATCAGCTGTCATATTGTTGTATTTCATTACAACTGCTTTACTAAGTTTTTGGTTTCAATTGTCAAAAACTCTGAAATTCTTTCTCTTCCTTTTTTGAATTGAAACAAATACATTAAACACCACGGATTTCTTATTGGGTAATTATTCCAATTACCAAAGTGGTGATCCCGAAGTGATCTCGTGGTGTGCAGCCGGCATCTTGTCTTAACCTCGGCATGAACGACAGCGGCTTGCAGTCGGTAGCAACAGTGGCGGACATGGCAAGTGACCAGAGTGGTGTACCGGGACCAACCGCTGGAAACGTTGCGGTGGTATATGCTCGACTCCCTTTACCTCAATTGGCCAGCTCAAACATTGAGTCATGGTTTGTGACCATGGATTTCTGGTTCACGGCTTCAGGCATCACCGCAGACAGGCAGAAGACGGCAACAATATTGGCAGCGTTAGACCCGAGTGTGATTGCGCAATTGACAGACGTAATTGCGGCAATGCCTCCGTCAGACAGATATGAATTCATTCGCTCAAAAATCATCGAGCATTTCGCAGACAGTGAGCAACGCCGTCTGAATCGACTTTTATCCGAGCTGCCACTAGGAGACAAGAAGCCGTCTGAGTTGTACTACGAAATGAAAAGAGTCGCCGGCACGACACTTGGTGAAGCGGCCTTAAAGGGTCTCTGGATAAAACGTTTACCAGACATCGTACAACCGGTTGTTGCTGCTTCTTGTGGAAATGCCGCCGAATTCACAAAGATTGCAGACTCTATTGTAGATGCCGTTTCTACAAGACATGTCCATGCAGTTTCTAGCCACGGGCCCAGCGAAATCGACGACCTAAGAGCGGCCATTGCAAGCTTGAGCAAACAGTTTGACAAATTGCCAGCTCGATCTCGTTCCCGAAGCCGAAATACAAAAAGTCGAGTGCGTTATAAGTCTCCAGCAAATGAGACAAATCAAAACGGCAGTTATGCATTCGAGTCTGGTGAATGCTGGTACCACCAGAAATATGGACGCAATGCCCAGAAGTGCAGAAGCCCTTGCCGTCATAAACGACGTTCAGTCAATACGGTGTCTTCAGGCACTGGTGTGACGTCAGCGTGAAGCCAGGTGCGCGTGGCGAATTTTAGCGGAGATTCGCACACGAATCGCAAAATATTCCGCTTGCAGGTGAGAGATCAAATTTCTAAAAAGACCTTTTTAGTTGACACAGGTGCAGACGTGTCTGTTCTCCCTCTCACTGCAAAGAACCAAAACATGAAATCTTCTTCCACCCTGCTATACGCTGCCAATGGTTCACCAATCAAAGTGCTGGGTGAAAAGCGCATACACTTGGATTTGGGTTTACATCGCAATTTTGACTGGGCATTTGTGGTAGCCGATGTTACGAGTCCAATCATTGGAGCCGATTTCATTCGATTTTACGACCTACTAATCGATTTGAGGCGAAACCGACTCATCGACAACAGGACAAAATCTCTTTCGGTACCTACAGCATCCACTAAACTCAACGCAGCTGAGATCAAAACATTTGATCAATTTACCGCGATTTTAAATGAGTTTGTGGACATTACGAGATTGTCGCCGTATGGATCCATTACAAAGTCTACGATATATCATCGGATCGAAACAACAGGTCAGCCAGTCTTTTCCCGACCACGCCGTCTATCACCGGAGAAGCTAGCCGCAGCACGAGCTGAATTCGATTTTTTAATCAAAGCTGGGATTTGCCAGCCGTCTAGCAGCAATTGGTCAAGTCCATTACATTTGGTGCGGAAAAGCAATGGATCTTGGAGACCTTGCGGCGATTATCGCGCACTAAATGCACAGACGGTTCCAGATCGGTATCCCCTTCCATATTTGACAGATTTCACCAGCAATTTGAGTGGTAAGAAAATTTTTTCTAAAATTGACCTTCAGAAAGCGAATCACCAGGTACCAATTCATCCCGATGACGTCAGTAAAACGGCCATAACGACACCTTTTGGCCTATATGAATTTAAATTCATGACCTTTGGACTCTGCAACGCTGCACAGACATTCCAAAGGCTAATAAACGAAGTACTACGAGGTCTAGATTTCGCATTTCCATACATCGATGACATTTGTATTGCATCGTGTTCTGCCGAACAACATAAGGAAGACCTCAAAATTGTTTTTCAACGCTTGCGGGAAAATAATCTTGCAATCAACCTCGAAAAGTGTGAATTTGGAAAAGCCGAACTGACTTTTCTTGGCCATCTCGTCACCGCAGAAGGCATACAGCCATTGCCTGAAAAAGTAGCCTTAATTCGTGAATTCCCAAGGCCAACAGTGGCTAAAGAATTAAAAAGGTTTATTGCCATAATAAATTTTTATAGAAAATTCTTGCCACATGCTGTCAGAAGTCAATCTCAATTGCAAAACCTAATCAAGGGTAACATCAGGAACGACAACACGCCTGTTATTTGGACACCTGATACCGAATCCTGTTTCGAAAAATGCAAAGAAGAGCTGATAAACGCAACAACTTTAATCCATCCGGTAAGGAATGCAAACTTGGCATTGTTCGTGGATGCCTCGGATACTGCAGTTGGTGCTGCACTCCACCAATGCATTGACGGAAATCTTCAGCCACTTGGATTTTACTCGAAAAAATTGACGTCAGCTCAACGAAACTACAGTACCTACGATCGGGAATTAACAGCTATGTACCAAGGTGTTTGCCATTTTCGTTACATGATCGAAGGTAGAAGCTGTTACATCGTCACCGATCATCGACCTTTGACCTACGCCTTTCTTCAAAAGCTGGAAAAGGCATCACCACGTAGGGCACGCCAACTCGATTTTATTGGGCAGTTTACTACCGATATCAGGTATATACCGGGCGCAGAAAACGTCACTGCAGATTTCCTTTCCCGAATACAATCTGTCAGTAAGTTTATGGACTACGGAAAAATTGCTGCCGCTCAACAGGATGATGAAGAACTTCTCCAGCTAAAATCAGGTATGCGCACTAATTCACTCGTACTAAAACCGTTTAAAATTGCAGACAATGACCTTGAGGTAATTTGCGATGCATCTACAAGCCATATTCGACCTTTCATCCCGAGAGAATTTCGAAAGCAATTGTTATCGCTAGTCCACGATTTGGCTCACCCAGGTGTTCGGGCTACAATTAAACTGATGACACGGCGGTTTATCTGGCCTGCAATTAAAAAGGATACAGCCAATTTCGTCCGCAATTGCATCGCTTGTCAACGTTCAAAAGTGCAACGCCACACCAGATCACCCATAGGGAAGTACGAACCTCCCGAAGGACGATTTTCTCACATCAACATTGATATCGTTGGTCCCTTTCCACTTTGTGAAGGACAGCGATATTGTTTGACAATGATAGACCGCAGGCCCGTGCGCAGGATTTTCCCCTGGGGGGGGGGGTTTTCATCTACACTCATAAAAAAGTTAACCCTACAATGAGTTAAAATTAACTAAAATTTAGGAAACCAAGTACATTTTTATTAAATATAAGTAGAAATTAGCTGAAATTTTCCTAAATCTAAGTAAATTTTTCCTAAAACCAAGTAATTTTTGTACTAAATTTAAGCAAAATTTTTCTAAAACTAAGTAAGTTTTTACTAAATTTTGCTGAAAATTTCCTAAAACTAAGTAAATGTTTACTCAAATCAAGTAAATATTTACTTAAACTGAGGACAATTTTGCTGATTTTTTTCCTCAAAACGAGTAAATTTTTACTTAAACTGAGGAAAATTTTATTTTATACAAGAAAAAAGGTAAAATTAAAATAAGTTCAATTTAACTAAAAAATCAAACAAATAGTTTTGCTTCAGAGTATGCGAAACTGATACGAAAAATGACAACATGAAATATTTCTCAAAAGTTTCATGCTACCTCTGCCATAAAGAGTTGAGCTATTACTCCATGATTGTTACGAAGGCAAGATAGACGCCTTCACAGTGGTGGTTTAGAATAATTAATAAAGTATTTAATAAATAAGTCTCTGCAAACGAACGAGAATTGCTTCTTAGATTAATATTGAAGATTTTCTTAACAATTTCAAATGTTTTTTATAAGTTCATTAATACTTAAATGTATGAAGAACTCGGCAAAAATTTCAGTTAACATTTTAACTTCATTTTAGGAAAAAACACATTTTTAAGTTAAAATTTCCTAAATGGAATTTTATCCATACAAAAAATTTCAGATTTTTTTCTCACTTATAACCTTGAAAATATTCTACACGTAAGTTTGAATTTACTCAATTGTAAGAATTTTTTATTAGATCCAAAGAAATGTTTTTAAGTAAATCTACTACCCTTTATCTAGTAAATGAACTATTTACTATGAAAGAAGGAAACTTTACTCATACTTAGTAAATTTTTCAATTTTTTAGTGGAGTGTTTGGAAACCACTCATATTTTATTGCCAGGATCTTCGAGAAATATTTTGATACATTCGTCCGACAGACAGTGTCGGCAAAATTGCATTTCAGTAATCCATCTATCAGTACACTCAAAGGAATATGCCAGTAAAAGAAAGCAGAAAGTCAACTGAAAGAGCAGATTTTCTGCTGTTAAAAAAGAGACAACAGATTTGTATCTGCTGAGATGGTAAACAGCTGTTTGCTGTTTTTAGCAATATATATGATACGTATATTGTCCCAAGCTAATATAAAAGAAAATTCGAGCTAAACTCGCTTATGAACGCTTATATATTTTTATATTTTAATTAACAACAGCCAATTTTAGCAGACTGCAAACTCTTTAGCAGTGTGAATGGTGATGTAAGGTTGCAGAAAACTGCTGTTATGCCAAAAAAACAGCTGTAATAGCAGAAAAGTGTCTGCTGAGTGTTGAACTTCTTTTTTTAACTAGTTGCTTGAAATTACATAGATACATATCGAGGGCTTATATTCATAAGTGGCTATGAAAAAAAAAACATAACTTTTCAGGAGAGCGAAAAAACTGATTTTCTTCTTAATTTGGAGAGAAATTATTAACCGTTCTTCTGCAGTTTAATATAAAGAGGATTACTAATTGCTACGATTAAAAAGTTTTCGAAATTTCCTATTATTCGCGGTTTCATGGTTCATAGCCACTTTTGTATGTTTAAAATTGAGCACTATGAATGTTGAAATAAGAATAAGATTTATTGTAAACTCCATAACTTTTTTCATGAAATCTTGACAATGTTGTATAGAAAACGCATTTTTTGTGATGTACATAGCGAATTTAGAGATTCCTGCTTCATCTTTTTTCACTTTTTTAAAATTACTAAACGATTTTGTTATTAAATTTCCAAACTTTTATTGCAGTACACAATTAAAAGTTCATAAGATATTGCTCTAGTCGAATGTCAAGAAGTGATATCGGCTAATAAAAATGAAAATTTTCCGAAAAATTTGATGTCCATTAGCGAAATTAGCTCTACACAATCTAGAAATTGGCACAATTCGTTTAGTTTGTTTGTATTTTTCATACCCTTTGTCCGAAATTCAAGAAAGTGTCCACGATTTTTTATGTAATTTTCGATGATTTTACTGCAAAATTACTATTTCAGACGAGTTATTTTAAAAAGACCTTAAAAATTCTATATTTTATTGCTTCAGAAAGTCTAGAAGGTTTTAAAAAGTATATGTTCGAAATCTCTCTGGGGGGGGTTTGAACCCCCAAAACCCCCCCCCTGCGCACGGCCCTGATAGACCGTTACACTCGTTGGCCCGAAGCTGTGCCGATTCCTGACATGTCCGCCGAAAATGTAGCTAAGGCAATCTTGTTCCACTGGATAGCGAGATTTGGTGTTCCAGCAAGAATAACGTCTGACCGTGGTAGGCAATTTGAGTCAGCCGTTTTTGCTGAATTAATGTCTACTCTTGGAGTTACTCATCTTCGTACCACGCCATACCACCCACAATCGAATGGTATTATCGAAAGGTGGCACAGAGTTTTTAAAGCAGCCATATTGTGTAACGACCCAACGAAGTGGATACATAATCTACCATCAATTCTGCTTGGTCTCCGCGTCGTATTCAAGCCGGACATCAAATCTTCTCCTGCTATGGAACAACTTTACGCATTCCTGGTGAATTTTTCAGTACGGAAAAAACACCAGAAATCACCAGCGAGACTGTTTCCCAATTTCGAACAGCGATGCAAAAACTACGACCAACCGACACTTCGCATCACGCTGAAGCAAAAACTTTCGTCAGTCCAGATCTACAGTCTGCAACACAAGTTTTCGTCAGAAACGACTCAATACGTCCATCACTAAATCATCCATACGATGGTCCATACCCCGTCACGCGAAAAGCTACGAAGTTTTTTACAGTAACTATAAGGGGGCGAGCAGTCAACATCAGCATCGATCGGCTTAAACCGGCCTTTTCTGCGACTTTTGATATCGCTCAAGATACACCGGCAGTGACCTTACAACCACAGGTCATTCAACACGATTCTACAAACGTCAAGGATGTCACTTTAGACGAAACGCGTCATTGTGAAGAAACATCCGATCCAAATGAAGACATCGAACCTGATTCTCCGCAAGCAGTTCAACACGATACTTCCGCAGCTTCGACGAAATCTACCAGATGTGGCAGACGTGTCACATTTCCATCAAGGTACAGGTAGCTTTCATCTAGCGGGGGAGTACTGTGGCACCCTGTCTTTTACAACTCCGAATCAGCTGTCATATTGTTGTATTTCATTACAACTGCTTTACTAAGTTTTTGGTTTCAATTGTCAAAAACTCTGAAATTCTTTCTCTTCCTTTTTTGAATTGAAACAAATACATTAAACACCACGGATTTCTTATTGGGTAATTATTCCAATTACCAAATGTATATCATACTTTGCGAATTGTTTCCCTTCAAAAGAGTGTAGTTTATATAAAAACTAAAAGTAAGAATTTGTTGATATTTTTTAATATAGCTACAGCAGTTTATGAATTTTTATTTCTTTGTGTCCGTTGCCCCTATTGGAAAATCCTCTTTATTTTGCTCGACAACACATTCCGAATATCACTATTAAAGATTAAAAAGTTTAATTGGTATTGTATCTTTTTTACTCATTTTAATCGGAAAAATGTGAATTGCAAAAATCGTTTATTTTGCGTGTCTACTGAAGTAGACTAATGTATATGTCGAATATGTAGGACAGGATAATTTGTGTGGATGGTGCTAGGAGGTTCGTGTCACATGATCCCAGCTTCCACATTTATAAAACAATTGTAAAAACATGATCAAATATCAAGTCATAGTGGATTCCATGCACCAGTTTATAAGTTATAAAGGATTTAATATTACCTAGGATAGAGACAATTGTGTGGGAGATACAAGAAGGGGCATGGCTAAAGCGTAAATATTTTTTAGGTTTAAAGTGATTTTAAAAACATATCAAATTGCAAATGATTTTGGCTACCCGTATGGATGTTAATCGGTTTTATTGTAATCAAAGTTTATGCCATTTTGTGTGGGAGGTACCAGAAGACAATTTCGCCCATATTCCATACGAATGTAACCACTAGAAACAAAAAATTTCACAGTATTCCGATCTTCAGTATAGAAGTTATAACAGCTTTAATTTTTGCGTGATTTGTGTGGGAGGTACTGGAAGGGGCATGGCAAAAACCGTGATATTTAGTACACTTAAAGTGATTATAAAAGCTGTATCAAATACAATATTATATCGCGTGGAAGTTATATGGGTATTAATTTAACATTGGAAAATGGGCTATTTGTGTGGGAGGTACCAGAAGGGGCGTGCCACCCATCTTCAAACTTAGTTTGGGAAAAATATTACGATGTGCAAAGTTTGAATCGATTCCTTAACTCCTTTCGAGAGTTATCGTGTATACCTAAATGATATATACCCTCCTACTATGTAGAGTGATATTATAAAAAACCTTACAATTCGTATTTATACGCTCCACCAGAGTACTATGTCTTTGCGCATTTGTTTGTAACACCCAAAAGGAAACGAGTTAGACCCATCGTTAATTATACAGATCGGCTTAGAATCACTTTCAGAGTCGATTTAGCAATGTCCGTCTGTCCATCTATTGTTGTAATCAAATTACAGGTAGCAATTATAGTCAAGGACGAACGCTATTTAATTTGAGGCAAATCGGTTCAGATTTAGATATAGCCCCTATACAAATGTCGCACCCGATTTTACTTTTTCCGCTCTATAAAGCACATATACTACCCGATTTTCTTCAATAAGTTAAATTTTAAAACTCTAGCTGGAAACATTTACAATGAAAGCGGGTAAGCTCGCTTCAGATTTAGATATAGCCCCATACAAAGTTCGCTCCCGATTTGACTTTTTCCGCTCTATAAAGCACATATAGTACCCGATTTTCTTTAAAATTGGCACAACATCGGTTTAGATATAGATATACATTTTTTATATATATGCAAATGTTGCTCTCATATGCTTAACCGAAAATTTACATATTATATTTCACCTATAAATATACCCCCATACACATGTCCTTTCTGATTTAACATTTTTTGTCATACACATAAATTTACAGGCTGCAAAAATTCTTCACGATTTCATTTTTTACCGAATTGAATTGTAATAGGATAGAAAGTGGTTTCTTATTTCAACTTCGTTCAACCGAAATATCGACAACCCCTATAATTCGTAAAAAATGATTACGAAGTACCTAGAATCACGAACCACTTTAATGTACGTATGGAGGTTGTAAAAGATTAGCTGAAGAAATCCCAAAAAGTATTTTTTTTTTAGCATATTCGATATTCAACTACTTAACAGCTACCAGAATAATCGTTTCCAACAGCAGTGGTGGACCAAACATTCATGCTTGCCGTTTTAATATAATAATTATACAGAAAAATATTTTGGGGTCATTTTTCATTTTCGGTTAGGACCATTTTTCACTGGGCCACATTTTTGTAAAAAGAGTTTTAAAAATGTTCTCTTTGGAAAACCATTATTAATTAAATTACTTCACAAAAATGGGGCCAGTAACGTCTTTTTTCGTCCGATATTCTTTATTTAGGAATCATTCGAAATGTATTGATCCCTTCTATATGTATATTTTTCATAAAATATTTTCAAGAAATATGAGTTTTTAGCTGTCACTTGAAAAACCTCAAAAAAGACAATCTAAAAGTTCAATGATAAGACCAATGAGTTCTTCTAAGGCAAGAATAACAAATATATTTAAAGTGTTTCCAAGGGCCTATTAATTCATAAATAAAATTTTGACAAAAATGCTCACTGATGGCTTGACCCGGCGACGAAATATTTTGCAGATCATCAGTAAACAATCCATTCTTCATTTCTGCGGGGGTGACCGCAGCAATTTATTTTCGCGACCCATCCTACTTTATATATTCCCAAATTAAATTTTTAACATCCATAACAACATAATTATCGTAAATGTTCGAATATCAAAAAATATATTTATCCGTCCGTCTGTTAAAAGGGCCCGGCCGAACTTAACGCCGTTTTTACTTGTTTATATTCAAAGCGAACATTTTCTTGAAGAATACAGACGTTTTTGTCCCGTTAATTACTTTCGTGACATTTTCATTGTGTGTGTATTGTGCATAATTTGTGGACAAATCCTTGTGGCCAATTATTCTATACATTTGTGGTCTAGGACCAAGGAATTGAAGGTGAAGATTTCTAATATATTTGTACGGACATTATTTATTAAGATTGTTTATTCGCGGTAGTTTCATATAAATTATCACGTCGTAGATCGTGGATTCGTGGGATTCCTGTCCCACACACATTTTTTATTGAATATCCCAATTGGTATTCAAACGCATGGTTTCGTGTATGGAACCACAAAAGCATTTTTTTACTTTTTGAAGACGAAACCATCTGAACCATACTATATACTACCAACTATATATATATATATATATCATTTGTATCCCTTTCTTGTCACCTTTCCCCTTTAAAGTACAAATTTCGAAAAATCCCTCTTTGTCGCGTGTCTGCATGGTAAGGCACACATGTTTCTAGCTACTACCGTTTAGCCAGGAAGAAGATTCGATGTTTATCGCTTCTAATCTCATTTTACCTCCTAAAAGTACGAATTTCGAATTTCTTAGTTCGCCTCTGCGTCATATTTGGGAACTAACCTCAAAATTTCATGAACCTGGCTTCAGCCGTTTGGTCTAGGCGATGATCAATTAGTCTGTCAGTTAGTAAGGTAACAGTTTTATATATATACAGGGTGGGCTTTTTAAATTTGAACTACCGATTACTTTGACGTCGAAAGGTAGAATAGCATTCATTTTTATACCCTCCACCTAAGGAAATATTCGTGGTAAAATTCAAAGACGATCTAGCCATGTCCGTCTGTCGAAAGCACGCTATCTGCCGAACGAAATGAGCTAAGCGGTTCAAATTCCATAAATGTGTCTTATGGTTGCAGGTCGCTTGGAATTGAAAGTGGCCGAAATCGGACCAGAGGGGAAAATTTTCCCTAACGAGGACTGAAAATATCCCCTAATATTAAGATTTTTTACGTATTTTTTTGAAAATTTCTGATTTATATGCACTTGAAATTTGTTGCGTCCATCCATCTTGTAGCTGGAAAGCACCACAAAGTAAATAAAATATTTAGCGGCTGAAATGGGACAAAAAGAAATAAAAATGTTCCGATGATCATACATGAAATTCGGTGCGTATATCCTAATTGCGTAGACACGTAAAATTTAGGAGTTTTTGTGAAATTTATACTTTTTATTGATACAATTGGAAAATAGGGACCAAGCCGCTGAAGTTGAAATCATGAAATTCGGTGTATGCATTCACCTGACTGTATAGACGTGAAACACAAAGGAATTTTTCGAAATTTGTTCCTTTTGGCGGAAAATGGGGAGAAAGGGATAAAAATTGTACCAACCAAATGGTTGCAGTTAGAATAGTGAAATTCGGTGTGTACATTGCTCTGACTGACACGAAAAATAAAGATATTTTTTGATATTCGAACATTTACGATAACACTAGTCAACAGTCAAAATGTACTCGGGATGCGATAATTTTTTCTGTGTAGATAACCTTGACATGAGCTCGAAAAACGCAATAAAATTTTTTTTTTTCGTTTGGTTTTTTTTTTATTATTTTTTTTTTTTAATTTTAAAAATTTTTTTTTTGGTTAATTTGTTTCGTCCGGCATAACTCGGGAACCACTAGCCCGATTTAATTGAATTAAATTTTAAAAAATTTAAAATTACAATTCCCTTAATCTGTTCATATATTGTTTTCCTATACAAGCAACAGTTTCCAAGTTAAAAATGAATATATAAAGGAAAAAACTTATTTTTTGCCTAAAGATTTAATTTTTTTTTTAAAAATCCATAAAAAATCCAAAATGAAAAAATATGTCAAATCTTATTACTTTTACGTAAAGTCACATAACCTATGAGCAAAATGAGACAAAGATCATGAAAATCGATGCACGCGTTTCGCTTTTATTCGCAATTGAGTAAAGGTATGAATTTCAAAAATTTGCTCGACATATGCACATGTGGGTCTGTTTCTCTTATCAGGAACCAGATATAGTCCCCCACCAAAATCCTTGGTATCGGTGCTCAATTTCTTTCATTTGCTGATGAAAACGCTCACCATGCTCGTCACTCACATCGCCCAGGTTGTCCGGAAAGAAGTCCAAGTGCGAGTGTAGAAAATGTATCTTAAGCGACATATTTGCTCTAATTTTTTTATAATTTTGGAGTAGTTGTTCGACGATCTCTCTGTAATTTGAGCTTTTGTTGTTTCCAAGAAATCCGGAAACAATTTGCCGAAATGAGTTCCAAGCTGCAGCTTCATTTGGTGATAAAATGTGCTCAAACTGTTGGTCTTGCAACAACTTTTTAATTTGCGGACCGTCGAAAACGCCTTCCTTAATCTTTGCCGATGAAAGGTGAGGAAAAATGGTTTTTAAATAGGCGAACGCTTCGCCATCTTTGTTGATAGCTTTCACGAAGTTTTTTATGAGTCCGAGCTTTATGTGAAGAGGTGGGAGAAAAACATTTTCCTTTTTTATGAGTGGTGTATATTTCATGTTGTCGCTGCCGGGGATGAAGTTAACTCTTTCTGTCCAACTCCTCCTGGTGTAATGATGTTGACGATCGCGGCTGTCCCAAAGGCAGAGAAAACAACAGTACTTTGTGAATCCACCTTGTAATCCACAAAGGATACCGATAACCTTAAGGTCGGCACAAACTTTCCAATCGTGCATCTCATAGTTAAGGCACTTTAGTAGATTGTCCATGACTTCGTATGTTTCCTTGGTGTCAACGGCATGAGCAATTGGAATCGATGGTTTCTCGTTGCCGTTGTGCAGTAAAATTGCTTTAAGGCTCTGTTTGTTGCTGTCGATGAAAAGACGCCACTCTCCTGGATCGTAAGAGTACCCGAGTTCACCAAATAATCCGGGAATGTCCTTACAAAAACAGATGTTGTCTTTTTTTGTGTAGTACCTTGCGTATGGTTCATGACGCTTCCTGTAGATTGTTGTCACCACACCAGGAGCCAAGAAACCGAACTGTTGCATGCGCGATGCATGCAACTCTGCATCTTCCTTGGAGAGTTTCAATTCTCTAACCCAATCGTTCAGTTCTGCTTGGGAACATAAGCGTTGACCTCCATGCAATGTATATGTTGACTCGCATTCTGATGTGGTTTCTACTGTCTCCGGATCTGATGTTGGATGTATCGCCTCATTATTAGATGCCCATCTTGAAACGGACGGTTGCGGGTCCACTGGTTCTTCGGAAAATGGCACAGGAAAATGCACTGTTGAAACAGCAGCGTAAGTCCATCGTATATTTTTTCCCACGCCTGTTTTTTTGCTAAGACAGAAGTAGCAATCTGTTACATGGCAAAGCGGAGCTCTCCAAAGCATTGGCATGATGATTCTCGGCTGTCGTCTGAAAGAATTTCAATAATAAGTTATATATGTTCTTGAATTTCGTAATCTACACTTACCTTGAGTCAGCTAGCTGTACGTAGCACCTTGGACATAGAGCACTTGGTGTCCACCGCTCATCTATGTTTGAGACCTTTAAATTGAAGCTCTCTTCAAATGAATCTCTCAATTTAGGTGAAAAACAACGCTTGTTTTTTCAGAAACGTATTCTCCGCACATGTAACAAAAATTACTTGGATTGGTATTGCATTCAAATCCTCGCGAACGTTTGCTCATTTTAACTATCGCGTTCGTCGACACTTGTTGAATGAGTAAAATCGATCAATGAAGACCTATTTATACTGTGTATTGTTTAGTATTTTACTGACAGGTACTTATAAATGGGTGTATATTTTTTTACGGTGGCTACATACCTGTTTCACCATGTGTGAGTCTTAAATTTTCCGAATAATGACCACCCTTAAATGTGGGTTGCATTTCTGTAAAAAAAATCATACAGGTAGCCAACGGAAAACCCAAATAATTAAAAAAGTCCCCTTTCCTTTTTTCCTTTTAATTGTTCACGCACATTTATTAGCGTTTATTATTTTGCTTACGCAATCATAAAAATTAAATAACCCTTTGTTTATTCCGTTTTCTTAATTCTGAGAATCAAAAAAAAGAAAAAACCTTACCATAGACAAAGTTGTGCATATGTCGAGCAAATTTTTGAAATTCATACCTTTACTCAATTGCGAATAAAAGCGAAACGCGTGCATCGATTTTCATGATCTTTGTCTCATTTTGCTCATAGGTTATGTGACTTTACGTAAAAGTAATAAGATTTGACATTTTTTTTCATTTTGGATTTTTTATGGATTTAAAAAAAAAAAAAATTTAAATCTTTAGGCAAAAAATAAGTTTTTTCCTTTATATATTCATTTTTAACTTAGAAACTGTTGCTTGTATAGGAAAACAATATATGAACAGATTAAGGGAATTGTAATTTTAAATTTTTTAAAATTTAATTCAATTAAATCGGGCTAGTGGTTCCCGAGTTATGCCGGACGAAACAAATTAACCAAAAAAAAATTTTTTAAATTTTTGAAATTCATACCTTTACTCAATTGCGAATAAAAGCGAAACGCGTGCATCGATTTTCATGATCTTTGTCTCATTTTGCTCATAGGTTATGTGACTTTACGTAAAAGTAATAAGATTTGACATATTTTTTCATTTTGGATTTTTTATGGATTTTTAAAAAAAAAAAAATTAAATCTTTAGGCAAAAAATAAGTTTTTTCCTTTATATATTCATTTTTAACTTGGAAACTGTTGCTTGTATAGGAAAACAATATATGAACAGATTAATGGAATTGTAATTTTAAATTTTTTAAAATTTAATTCAATTAAATCGGGCTAGTGGTTCCCGAGTTATGCCGGACGAAACAAATTAACCAAAAAAAAATTTTTAAAATTTAAAAAAAAAATAATAAAAAAAAACCAAACGAAAAAAAATTTTTTTATTGCGTTTTTCGAGCTCATGTCAAGGTTATCTACACAGAAAAAATTATCGCATCCGGAGTACATGAAATTTTTTTCAATTTGTTGAGTAGTGTAATTATGAGAATTACGAGAATGATGCAATTCAGTGTTTACACTCGTCTGAAACATAATGGATCTTTTCGTATCAAAATGGTAAAGACATTTGGTCTGTAGCTGGAATCAGGAGGAGAAAATCGACCCTGAGGGAATGAATGAATAATAAAGCATGACAATTTATTTTAAACAGTGCAGTTTGAAGTAATTGAAGTACTAGCCTGGACGAACATTAAATACCCTCCAACATGGGTTGCATTCCACAGAGGCTGTCGATTTTCGTAGGAGTGCAGTAATATTAGGAAAATATATATTTTTTTTAATATAGCCAAACCAAAACAAATACAAATATTGAAGAAACAATTTTATAAATAAACTAGCTTTTTGTACCCGGCGTTGCACGGGGTTTCGTCTTCCTTATGTATATAACTTTGTATGCTCGCAATTTTTGTTTTGTATATTTTTACTTCTGTAAATTAGTTTAAATTAATACTTATTTATTTAAATTCATAAGTTACATTTTTAAAATGTAAAAACTTCATGAAAATTTAAATATTTTTTTCAGTGTTTCTTTAAAGAAAATGAAACAGTTCTAAGAATGAATTTTGTGTCTATTAGTTAAGTTAGTCAGTATTTCATTGGAGTGCTTCGGGATACACGATATTTACAATTTTTCCACCTTGTTCAAGTAAATTAAAGTTTTAGGGTTTGAGAGCAAGCATGTGAAAAACATGGATTTTCCAGATTCAATCCACAAACTTCAAGTGATTTTGCTGTACTTTGATTAGCAATCAATGACGTTGGGCATTAGTCGCTTAAATTATTAACATCGTTGTTTTTTTCTGCCGATATAGCACGGACGTAAAACCACTCTTTGTTTGTGATAATTTGTGGGAAGACTTTCTCGATTAATTGTTGAATTGATTCCTGAATGACATTTTTTGAAAATTTAATACTCCTTTTCACTGCATCAACTGATACTTTTCCATTACCATTTCCATATTTCGAAAATATAGCTCTAAGTCATTGTGATGCAGATGTACACGCATATTGGTGGTCAGATTAATTTGTTGTACATATCGCCAGAGATGCGGGTGCTGATTTTGGAATTACTGGAAGGGTCTGTCGGAAGTCTCCAGCTAGTAAAATAAGAGTTCCATATCTTGAAGTGTCCGACTAAGCGCTTGTAGGGATTTCTTATGTGCCATGGTGCAGTCATCCCACACAATCAGCTTGCATGTTTTGAGCATTTTCGCCTTGCCTGAACTTTTGCAAATATTACTGGTTGGAGAATCAATAAATTCCATGGTAATTTCAACGCTGAATGTGCCGTTCGTCCTCCATCCAATAATGTAGCAGCAATACCGGGGGAAGCAATAGCTAAAGCTATCCCATTTTGAGAGCGGATGTGCGCTAATACCAAAGTGATGAAAAAGGTTATAACTGTGCCTCCTAGTGCATCGAGAACTAGTAAATAAAAAAAAATTTTTTCAAATCCATGCTTTATGCAAGCAGAATTCTATTGGGCCTAGAAATTCTTTTTTAGTTATCTTTTGTAGAAGGAAAAATTACTGCAAAATTTCAGTTTTTTATCTGCCATAGAACGGCATATATTCGAAAATGGGTTTTAACTTCGTATGGGAGGTGCCACGCCCACATTTCCATTACCGCCCATTTTTGTCACAACTACGCACATTAATGCTAGATGCACTTACACAAAATTACAGTAGGTGTAATTTTGGTTTTAACTTCATATGGGAGGTGCCACGCCCACTTTTGCATTACCGCCCATTTTAGGCGCAACTACGCACATTGATGCTAGATGCACTTACACAAAATTTGAGCACTATACGTGTCATAGAACTGACACTATTCGATAATATGTTTTAACTTCGTATGGGAGGTGGTACGCCCACTATTCCAATACCGCCCATTTTTGGCAGAACTACGCACATTGATGGTAGATGCACTTACACAAAATTTCAGCACTCTAGGTGTCATAGAACTGACAATATTCAATAATAGGTTTTAACTTCGTATGGGAGGTGCCACGCCCACTTTTCCAATACCGCCCATTTTTGGCACAACTATGCACATTGATGCTAGATGCACTTACACAAAATTACAGCACTCTAGGTGTCATAGAACTGACTATATTCAATAATAGGTTTTAACTTCGTATGGGAGGTGCCACGCCCACTTTTCCAATACCGCCCATTTTTGGCACAACTATGCGAATTGATGCTACATGCACTTACACAAAATTTCAGCACTCTAGGTGTCATAGAACTGGCAATATTCAATAATAGGTTTTAACTTCGTATGGGAGGTGCCACGCCCACTTTTCCAATACCGCCCCTTTTTGGCACAACTATGCGAATTGATGCTAGATGCACTTACACAAAATTTCAGCACTCTAGGTGTCATAGAACTGACAATATTCAATAATAGGTTTTAACTTCGTATGGGAGATGCCACGCCCACTTTTCCAATACCGCCCATTTTTGGCACAACTATGCGAATTGATGCTAGATGCACTTACACAAAATTTCAGCACTCTAGGTGTCATAGAACTGACATAATTCAATAATAGGTTTTAACTTCGTATGGGAGGTTCCACGCCCACTTTTCCAATACCGCTTATTTTTGACACAACTATGCACATTGATGCTAGATGCACTTACACAAAATTACAGCACTCTAGGTGTCATAGAACTGACAATATTCGATAATAGGTTTTAACTTCGTATGGGAGGTGCCACGCCCACTTTTCCAATACCGCCCATTTTTGGCACAACTATGCACATTGATGGTATATGCACTTACACAAAATGTCAGCACTCTAGGTGTCATAGAACTGACAATATTCAATAATAGGTTTTAACTTCGTATGGGAGATGCCACGCCCACTTTTCCAATACCGCCCATTTTTGGCACAACTATGCGAATTGATGCTAGATGCACTTACACAAAATTTCAGCATTCTAGGTGGCATAGAACTGACAATATTCAATAATAGGTTTTAACTTCGTATGGGAGGTGCCACGCCCCTTTGTCCAATTGGTCAAATTTTTCCATTTCCTTGTATTGTCATCGAAAATGATTAAGTGTGCAAAATATGAGGAAAATTGGTTGAGAAAAAAGCTTTCAAAAATTGATTTCAAATTTTGTGGCACACAAACATATATAGAAAGTAACCTTATATAAAGCATGGAAAAAAGGCCGCCGCTGTCATTTGTTACTGCAGTTATAATTTTATCAAAGGCCACAATTTGCAATTAATAGAGTTTTTTTGCTGCGACAAACAAACGCAAGTCTTCAACATTGAATTGCCGTACTCTTTGCAAATCTCAATCAGTAATGTCAACGGTAGAACGTTCAGGCACCATCAATTCAAGTTGATTAAGAGTTTTGTTGCTGATGGCTAGGAATATGTCTTAAATTTTTATCAGCGTATCGTTGAAAATATTAATCGCAAATGATATAGAATCGTAACGGTGCGATAATGATGCAAAATGTTCTCACTCATACCCTCTTTGAATTTTTCCCACAGGTCTTTTGGGTTAGATGGCGAGCAAGTTCTTAATATTGTCGCAAATAAAGTTCGTATCTGGAGAGGATGACAGCTGACAGAAGCATACATTAATGTGGTCCCCCAGTTTCTGACACGCCTCTCTCAACTGCTCTTAAATTTTAAACTGAAGTGGATCCTCTCACGTTAACTTATAACATTCTCAAATAATAACATTCTGCGTTGTTTGGGTGTACGGTATAAACACGGCCCAATGCATATGAAGCGTAAACAATTTGATACCCATCTACTGGAACAACTTGCTTGATTCGAGTATGAGGAAACGCGCCAATTGTTCATACCATGACCTCTTATATTCAAGAACCAAACCCTTACCTGAATGTAGCGGCAGAAAAAAAATCGGCACGTGTTACTTTATAGTCCCTTTTTGTAGCATGACCTTTTTATAGTCAAGGGTCATCCTCTTTTCGTTACAAAAAAATATTGAAGTGAATCAATGTATTTTGTTATAGTTTTAAAATATAATTTTTGTGATGCCCATTTGTCGTGACTTCCCCTATTATAGCCAGAAAACGTCCCCTTTCCACAGGCTAGATACAGTAAAATTTTCAAGAGAATTCGTTATTCGTTACTTGTTTTGTGATCATTTTAATATATAGTTCGTGTGGGCAGTCTCACGTCCATTTGTATCATGACCATTGTATAGTCACCATTCAGAAACTATCCTCAGTTCATAAGTTAGTCACAATAAAATTTTCAAGAGAATCCGCACTTCGGAACGTGTTTTATGATAGTTTTAAAATATAGTTTGTGTGGGCGGTGCCACGCCTCTTTTTCGTATAATGACCTAGTATATACTGGAACCATCCCTTGCCTAGAAGTTAGCTGCAGTAAAATACCTGTTGTGATAGTTTTAAAATATTTTTTGTGTGGGAGGTACCACCCCCCTTTGTCCTATCGTGACCTAGACTATCCACGAATCATCCTCTGTCCAAAAGATAGATACAGTAAAATTTTCAGGCGAATCGGTCCACCGGTTTGGCGTCCTATACGCAACATACAGACACACATTGATTTTTATATATATAGATAAATAAATATAATATTTTTATTTTTTCAAACCACGCTTAAAAGGCAAGGCTACCCGTTTACATATCGAAATAATACTTCAAGTCAGCTCAAAAAATAAATATTCTTATATTTATATTTTCAAAAAGCTTAAATAACATAAATGTCAACACGCGACATCAATTGTTTAGCCAACTTTCAACATTTATTTTGCAACAGTACCTTTACCTGGGAAACCGGCAAAACCTACGGACGGTTTGAGACAAAGCCCGACAATCCATTAACCACTTTGATTGCTCTACTTCAGACAGAAACAATTGTGAAATAACGGACAGACTAAGTCGGATTAAGTGATTTAAAAAGAATTACACAAGCCTATTTATTTGTTCAAAACTTTTTCGTTTTAGATAAAGCTGTGCTGAGAAATGCCCTAAGTGATATCAGATTTTATAAGCATCATCCTCAGGTAAGGTGTATTTACACGTTGCATAAAATAAAATTCAGATAAGAGTGGTCAATTTTTGGGGATTTTGAGTTATTGATATCAAACTGCCACATTTACGTGGGGTTTGCATTAATGTAAATTTTACTTGAAAACTATTTACCGTTACTTATTTTTTGCCAAAAACAATATACAGTGGTGGCCACGTATTTAGCACATGTAACTTTATAAAGCAAATATTTCAACTTCTTTTTATGTTTTTTGTCCGGTATTTTTTCTAAAATATTACGTACGATAAGATGACCATTTAACGTTGTTTTTGTTCGGTTCTTATGTTGCATTTTAGTATTATTCCATCCAAAGTACAAATAATACGAAAAGTGATTGGACAGTAATTTAGCACAAACTGAAAAAAACTGAACTAACCAATACATTTTATTATAAACTTAATATTTGGTTGGATAACACTATTTTGAGTAATAGCGGTACATCTTCTGGACATACTTTCCACTAGAGACATAAAAGACTCCATTGGAGTAGCATATCAGGAATTTTGAGTTTCATTCAAGAAATCGGCCAAATTTTTGAGTTTTATTGCTATAATATGTTGTTAAAGTCCATGCCATAGATTCTCAATTGGATTGAGATCCGGTGACTGTTCTGCACCATTTTTAAAAATCTATTCTGTTCAGTTCCAAACTGCTCTTCACTGGCGTTAAATATGTTTTGGTTGGTTGTTAATTGGCATGTTTTTATCTGAATATGTTATCATAGTATCAACAAGTAGATTTTTGTAAATATACTGATCCATTAGTGCATCGATTTTGTGTATCAGACCGCCGTGTCCAGAAAACACAGTCCATCTCATATTTGTACTTCGGGTTGTGCTCCATGTTTGGAGTGCACAATTCATAATGTTTTCTATTAGATCCGAACCGACATGTGTTCGATTCGCCAATCCAGGCGACATTTTCCCAAAAATCTTGGATTTTTCTAAATGCTCCTGAGCAAATCAAATTTGACACTGTAAGTCATTTTTATACGTGTGGCTTATGTAGAACAATGCATCCAAGTAATTTTTTTCATTGGTTCATCTTCTTATGAGGAAATGCTAATGTCAAATTTGGCCGAAAGGTCTCTTTGAATCACAGTTGAGCTTTTAAATGAATCTGCTACGCAGGTTCTATAAATTAAAAATTCCTGGTTGTTTTTCCCGGCGTAGGACATTGTTCGACTCCCATAAGTGCCAATATGGCTTAGTAAATTGCATACAATCTGGATCAATTTAGAATGTCTGTAATATCCCCAGTGGTACTTCCACTGTCGTTCAATTACATAATAACCTGACGCTGCGCCTCAATGCACCATTTTCCTGTCTAATTATAAATTTTGTTAAATAATAACTTCCATTTGAGTAAAAATTACCTATACATACCAATTAATTAATTTAAGCGCAAAAAGAGACAGAAAATAACAACTTTTATCAAAAGTGCTAAATTTGTGTCCAGCACAGATTACGAATAACTTGCAAAAACATGAGAGTAAGAGAAAAAGGCACAAATGAATGCGAAAAAAATTATTGGGCTTACTGATCACACCATAATACTAAAAAACAACCTCATAGGAGAAAATAATTAATCCCGGCCGAAGGCTGGCTACTTGGAAATCATGAGGGTTTTGGGCAATATGTCGCAAATTTGGGTTTTATGACGGTCCGTGGATTTGGCGTTATAGTTTGGGTGTTGCAGATTTGGGCGTTATTGCCTAGAAATAATGTCACAATGCCCACACGCAATGACATATTGCCAAAAAAATCGATAAATTTTACAACAACACAATAAACGCATCGTTTTGGGCTTTATGACATTTTCAATTTGGGCGTTATGACCTTGGGCGTTATGACCGTACGCCCAAATCAGGAGCGAAATTTAAATATAAGAAGTTTTGCAAAATTTGAAGACAATCTGATAAAATATGTGGAAAAAGTCAAATTGGGAGCGATATACAAATCTGAACCGATCTAACACATTTTCCCCACAGGTGTTTCTAGTTGAAATATAAGATGTTTTGCCAATTTTAAAGAAAATCTGTTAAAATATGTGGTATCTAGAGTGAAAAGATTCAAATCGGGAGTGAAATTCGTATGGGGGCTATATTTAAATATCAACCAATTTTCTTCAAATTAAATAGCGTTCGTCCTCATCCCGAAGAACTTTGTTGTGCAAAGTTTCATTTGGTTCTGGCTACAATTGCAGACAGACATTGCTAAATCGATTCAAGAAGTGTTTCTAAGTCGATCGGTATAATTATCAATGGGTCTATCTCGCTTCCTTTTGGGTGTTACAAACAAATGCAGAAAGACATAATACTCTAGTGGAGTGTATAAACATAATAACTTATGTTGTTATTCATGCAACGTTGTTTCCTATTGTTTTCTTCAGCCACATTTAAGGTAAGATTTATGAGTTCGATTCTACGTACGGTGAACTGGAAAGAATTGACTGGGAATATAATGCAGAAGGTCGAAATATCTTCGGCGATTTTGCCATTGACAATATCAAACAATTGTTTTGAATATAATTGTGCAGATTCGTCGTTCTGCAACTCGAAAAGCTTGATCTTTCATAATTTGAATGTCGTGACGTGTACCATAAAAAGGTCGAATTCGAGCAATCATTTATATTATTGGGTGGAATAGGCCGTGGAATCATGCCAGTGTTTGGTAAAAATCACCAAAAGAATTATTACACAACCTGACCTGGTTTTGATTGTTTCATTAGTAGACAGGGTATTTTTATGCAAATTCCATTTTCAGTACATCTATATATATATATATATATATATATATATATCGCTATGCAAAATATGCATAACATAATATTGACTTTATCGATATTCTTTAATTTTAATCGTGATCATATCATACGTGTGAATTCATCATTCAATTATATTATATAAAATATACTTTTGCACAAAATTCGGTTGTTTTGACATATTCGGTCTAATTTCTCCTAACACGTTACTCCCATCGTATATTCATCTCGAGCTATCAGTTTACATTACTGTACAACCTTGACCACCGCCACAGTTCTTCGTCAGTTTGTACGTTGGAATTTCTTTAGCCTGCATATTCAACGGCAATTTGATTGCTGAATGAGTTGTTCGTTCCTTTTTCAACAACTTTTTTGGTAATCGCTATGAAGCCGGCACAATTAAATTCTGCGGTTAAAAAGTGTTGCTTCAGCCCAATGTGATTGCAAAATGATCTAAATTTAACTGAAGATTCTGGTCCGTCTTCCAAGAATTCAACTTAATTTCATGATGCATAACTTTAATTTTCCAAAATTAATCAAAAATTTCCGGTTCCACCAGGAGCATCGAAGAAGAAAATCAATCGTTCATGAGCCACATGCGTGTTCCAACAGAAGAGCGTTCGTTAGAACTCATTTTCGCAATGCATCGTTTTTGCATTGCATTCCAACTACAATGCGTCGTTCATCGGATAGTTGGGTGCTGTCATTCCTAGTGGAGCTAATATAGTCATATGTCTTCATTCAATTCTTCATTTTGCATCTACAGACCTGTCTTCTTTGTATTTGGTTACGAATGGAAACATTTTGAGATAATTATGAAGTTAAATGAGTATTTGACGGAATCAAAACATCGGCTCTGTAATCCCATAAGCGCCGATCTAATGCATCGGTGAAAATACATGATTACAGGTAACTGGATTTCCCTGTTTAGTTGACGATTAATTACGAACTGGAATTACGAACCAAACAAAAGGAATCAACAAAATATGTCTTTCCTGTCGTCAGTTCTAACAAAAAGTGCATAAAATATTAATATTTTGTGCATTTCGTTCGATTTTCAGAATCATAACGAACATAACATAAAAGAAATTTCGCATATCCATTACTGGAATTGAGAATCATAACGAACATAACATACAAGAAATTTCGCATATCCGTTACTGGAATTGAGACTTATAGGCTTGCGTTCAATCACAAATTCTATAAAAAGGCACTTTCAGTTTTTTAAAAATTTCCAATTTTTCTGTCAAATACCCAAAAGTTTTTAAAACCTAGTTCGGACTACTACGAACAGTTTGTAACAAAAAACAGGCACATTGGTTCAGCCGTTCTCAAGTGATGCGATTACCAACGAACATCCTTTCATTTTTATACCCTCCACCTCCAGGATGGGGGTATACTAAATTTGTCATTCCGTTTTAGTCCGTGAGCCAGCAACGTTTTTGTTACACTATAAGTATCACGGCTTAAACTTTTAGGATATGTTCCTTTATTTTTGGAAAAAAAAATGCATGTCTGGCAAACCTTCGGGGGTGGCTTTGGCCCCCCTGCGACTTTTAGGTCGCAAAAAATGGGTAGCATTTACACAATTTTGTCATGGCTGGCATTTATCAATCCAAATTCCAATCAAGGGGTGGAAAGTGCGTGCCAGACAGGGTCAAAGTCCGGGGCCAACAACGAATTTCTTTACGCTATAACTAAAACGGTCCAAACTTTTATGGTCACTTCCTTACATTATGAGAAGAAAAAAATCCATGTCTGGTAAACTTTCGGGAATGGATTTGGCCCCCCTGCACCCTTTAAGGTCGAATGGAAATAGTGATATTCCTACCACTTCCCTATAAGTAAAACTGCCAAAACTTTTATGGTCACCTCCTTACATTATGAGAAGAAAAAATATGCGTGTCTGACAGGTCTACGGGGGTGGCTTTGGCCCTCTGCTATTTTTAAGGTAAAAAGGAAGTGTTTTTAAGGTAGAAAAGGACAGTGATATTTACAATATTTTATCATGGCGATAAATACGAGTTATGAACTAGCCAGCCAGACTAGTCTGGGGGTGGAAAGTGCGAGCCAGACAGGCTTAAAGTCCGGGGGCCAGCAGCGAATATCCTTAAACTATAAGTAAAACAGCTGAAACCTTTATGGTAATTTCCTTTCATTGTACAAAGAAAGAACATCCATGTCTGGCAAACCTTCGAAGGCGGCTTTGGCCCCCTGCACCTTTTAAGGTCGAATAAAATAGTGTTATTTCCACTACTTTCCTATAAGTAAAACTACCAAATTGTTTATGGTCAATTCCTTACATTATAAGAAGAAGAACAATTCATGTCTGGCCAACCTTCGGGTTTGTCTTTGGCCTCCCCTGCAATTTTTAAGGTCGCGAAAAAACTTATAGTGTAACCAAATACGTTGTTGGCTCCCGGACTGTTTGTAACACCTTGGAATATCGACCTGAGACACATAACAAGGAAAAAAAATACCCCTAATATTTCGAGTATTCAAATATTTTTTTCGAATCTGTCTACCTATAACGAAAGGGTGATTTTTTAAGAGCTTGATAACTTTTTTTTTTAAAAAACGCATAAAATTTGCAAAATCTCATCGGTTCTTTATTTGAAACGTTAGATTGGTCCATGACATTTACTTTTTGAAGATAATTTCATTTAAATGTTGACCGCGGCTGCGTCTTAGGTTGTCCATCCGCTTAGTCCAATTTTGGCATTTCCACGTTTTTGAGTAACAGAGACCCAATTGGTGCGAACGGCGACGAATCGAAAATTGGTGGTCATCATTAACACTGGCCGATACAGCTGCGATATTTTCTTCAGTTCGCACTCTACGTAAGCGTGTTGGTGGTTTAATGTCCAACAATGTAAATTTGGTGCGAAATTTAGTCACAATAGCCCGAATAGCCGCTTCAGTGGGTCGATTAAACTGACCATAAAATGGAAGCGCGCAATGAACTTTCTTAACAGAGCACGCATTTTGATAATAAAATTAAATAATTTGCAAGCGTTGTTCGTTTGTAAGACGATTCATGATGAAATGTCAAAGCATACTGAGCATCTTTCTCTTTGACACCATGTCTGAAATCCCACGTGATCTGTCAAATACTAATGCATGAAAATCCTAACCTCAAAAAATCACTCTTTACATGATATTTGGTATGCATTTCCCTTATAACGTAAACGTGCACGATAAAGCGATTCTTATTCTTACTGCCCTTTTACGGGGCAAAAAGGGACAAAAAATTTACCTATTAAGCGATAACAGATAGAAACACGAAATTCGGAGTCTTCACGTAAATAGACACGTAAAATAAAATGTTTTTCAAAACTATGTATTTTTAATGGGATAAAATGGGAATATAGGGATAAAAATGGTACCAACAAAACGACTGAAGCTAGAATAATGAAATTCGGTATGTACTCTAATGGTATTTACAAGTAAAATGATTTTTGTTTAATTCGAGCAAAATCAAGAAATTTTCTAACAATTTACTTTTACGAACCAATTAAACAGCTGCAGCTAGAATAATGCAAATCGTTGTATATTTCGCTCATGTAGCGTAGTTTCGATATATAATGCGATCTTTCGATACTCGTACTTTTTAGGTCAAAAAGGGATAAAATTTGTGCCGAGCAAATGGCTGCTGATAGATAATCATAAAGTTCGGCGTGTACATTCCCCTGATTGTGTAGATGTGTAACATAAATGATTTTTTGGAAATTTGTAATTGTAGGGAAAGCGGAGAAAAAGGGAATAAAATGGTACCATTTTATTTTTCAGGCTTCGTAGACCCACAAAAGTATTTCTCCAAATTCGTACTTTTAGGAATAAAATGGGGTAAAAGAGATAAAACTGGTAATATGCAAACGGCTGTAGCTAGAATCGTAAAATTAGGTGTATCATTCCATTGTGAACCCGAAAGATAATATAATTGCGAAATTCCTACTTTGCCTTACTGAAGAATTATTTTGATATATATAGTCAAGGGCTATCAATCAATAAAAAACATACTTGTAGACACGCCCCTAGGTGGGCGTGGTCATTAAATTAATTAATTTTATTTCAGAATTATAATAATGAAACATAATTTATTTAACAAATATCACTAGCAGCTAAAAATCATAATTTTCCTAATATTTGATTGCACTTATACGTGAGTGTAATAGTGCAATAGTCTGCGGGTAATACCTTCCACCGATCCATGACGGAAGGTATATAAGATTCGGCCAGGCCGAATTTAACGCTTTTTTATTTGATATCATATAGATTGGGTTTTATATTTGTAAATTTGTTTATCACATGGTGTATAAATTAATTCACATCTTCGTCGTGCACTTGGCACAAATTTAAACTCAATATTATTACCCATACTCTTCACTTCGCCCAGAATTGGGAGTTCTGACCGCACGGAGGCAGGTCATAAGGCCCCAACAGTTTTTGGGCGTTCTGACCGGGCACCAATTTAATTCAGCGCTCTAGATTCCCGATATTGTTAGAAGTGAATATAATGAAAATTATTCCTAATAATAAAATAATTAGCAATAAAAAATAATTAGTACTAGTAGAAAATGGCGTCGGTGTTTAATATCAAGTTCTAAACGAAACTATTTGATATCCTCTTTGTCTGCATAATACTGTATTTTCCGTTTTTTCAATCAATATTTTGGCACAATATAATCATGCGGTAAAGAGGTCAGTTCAGTTTATCTTTGCAGCTAGTAAACGAATCATCGCTACCTCACATTCTCTTGTATAAGGCTCCTATTTTTATTGTTTTTTATATTCATGCTGGTTTACATGGCCGATCTAACGGGAGAGTCAAGTACTGCCTTAAGGAACCGCTTAGATTGATATATCCACGCTAATTTTTTGTAATTTAAAAGCCGTTTAACCGACATGAAAACAACGATTTGTTGAAAATGGCAATTAAAAAACAGTGGCCGGTGTCGGGGGTAGCACCGGTTAACCGATGTCCGGTTTTCTCTAATGGCAATGCATAACAATCTAAATTAATTAGTCATTACATTTTGACTCCCCAGCAAATAAATGGAAGTACTTCCAAATGAATAACATGTTAAGTGCTTTGAAAATAGCTGTATGCGCTGAAAATGTACTTTGGATGAAGTTCTTTTAAGTTGCATCAACAAATGTACATATAAAGTCATTCCGAAGTTGCTGTGTGTGATGCTTTTCCGCTTTTGAAGAAGTTGTTTTAATTAGGATCAAAAACTTCAATATAATGACATTCCAAAGAATTAGTAAGGCCTGTTTTTCTGCTTTAAAAGGAGTTCTTCTTAATAACATTAAAATACGAAAATAAAAAGTAATGCCAAGGAAGAAGCATGTGCTACTGTCAAAGTTATCTAAATGTTTTGGTGTCTCAACTTGTAACACAATTCCAATTCCTGCTCCCGGATGAGTTCAGAAACATTGGAAATCAGAAATCAATCAGTTTTGTTTTAAATCTCTTTTTATTAACAAAATTTAATGTATATGCTTTTTTACAAGCGTATCTCAATAATCTAAACTTGAATGGTGTAAATGTATAAAATTTTTAAATCTATACTTTTTTATAAAAAACATATGATTACGCTTATTAATTCACATCTTCGTCGTGCACTTGGCACAAATTTAAACTCAATATTATTACCCATACTCTTCACTTCGCCCAGAATTGGGAGTTCTGACCGCACGGAGGCAGGTCATAAGGCCCCAACAGTTTTTGGGCGTTCTGACCGGGCACCAATTTAATTCAGCGCTCTAGATTCCCGATATTGTCAGAAGTGAATATAATGAAAATTATTCCTAATAATAAAATAATTAGCAATAAAAAATAATTAGTACTAGTAGAAAATGGCGTCGGTGTTTAATATCAAGTTCTAAACGAAACTATTTGATATCCTCTTTGTCTGCATAATACTGTATTTTCCGTTTTTTCAATCAATATTTTGGCACAATATAATCATGCGGTAAAGAGGTCAGTTCAGTTTATCTTTGCAGCTAGTAAACGAATCATCGCTACCTCACATTCTCTTGTATAAGGCTCCTATTTTTATTGTTTTTTATATTCATGCTGGTTTACATGGCCGATCTAACGGGAGAGTCAAGTACTGCCTTAAGGAACCGCTTAGATCGATATATCCACGCTAATTTTTTGTAATTTAAAAGCCGTTTAACCGACATGAAAACAACGATTTGTTGAAAATGGCAATTAAAAAACAGTGGCCGGTGTCGGGGGTAGCACCGGTTAACCGATGTCCGGTTTTCTCTAATGGCAATGCATAACAATCTAAATTAATTAGTCATTACATTTTGACTCCCCAGCAAATAAATGGAAGTACTTCCAAATGAATAACATGTTAAGTGCTTTGAAAATAGCTGTATGCGCTGAAAATGTACTTTGGATGAAGTTCTTTTAAGTTGCATCAACAAATGTACATATAAAGTCATTCCGAAGTTGCTGTGTGTGATGCTTTTCCGCTTTTGAAGAAGTTGTTTTAATTAGGATCAAAAACTTCAATATAATGACATTCCAAAGAATTAGTAAGGCCTGTTTTTCTGCTTTAAAAGGAGTTCTTCTTAATAACATTAAAATACGAAAATAAAAAGTAATGCCAAGGAAGAAGCATGTGCTACTGTCAAAGTTATCTAAATGTTATGGTGTCTCAACTTGTAACACAATTCCAATTCCTGCTCCCGGATGAGTTCAGAAACATTGGAAATCAGAAATCAATCAGTTTTGTTTTAAATCTCTTTTTATTAACAAAATTTAATGTATATGCTTTTTTACAAGCGTATCTCAATAATCTAAACTTGAATGGTGTAAATGTATAAAATTTTTAAATCTATACTTTTTTATAAAAAACATATGATTACGCTTAACCAACCGCAAGATTCTTTACAAGTTCTAAGGTTTTTCAAACTATTTATTATCTTATATTTTACATTTTTCAGAAAAAATAGTTTTATCAGTTAATTAACACTTAGATCTACTAAATGAACAGACTCTACTGTGAACAGACTTGGAATCGGACGCCAAGTTGTACAACAACTCTTAATGTGTAAACATCTATATATTCCGACAATTTGTGTGGAGATTGTAAGATATTGAACAACATCCCACAAAGCAGAAAATCAATGCAGTAACCCAATAATCCACATTAAAAACATAAACACGATGGTTTACCTTACTTGGGTTGGATGTATGATGGTCATTTGTAATTTGGAATAATTAAAAATTGTAGAAATTATAGGACAGGGTACTTCTAAAAAAATATTTCCAATCAAAAAATTACAAGGAACACACCAAAATATTTGCACAATCTTTCAGAAAAACGTGCCCTCCGCCAGGAAATCCATATAGCTTTGAAAATCATCATACATCTCCATATCAGCTACAACTAGTAATGGTCCTTCTTTCTGTGCAGGCTGAATGTTTTATAACATACCATATAATCCAGTATGTCCAACAGCATTTTTGGAACAGAGTAGCTAACCTATAATTTTGAAAGGGCATGTTGAGTAGATAATTTTTGTAGAAAAAACTTATAGTCCAGCTGGTCTGAGTTTCTATTTACAGTGTATCAATGTTTTCATTTTATACTAAGTGAGAAAAGTGTTGCAAGTTGATCTCTAAGAGAATTCTTAATATATTGTGGAATCTTATGAGGATTATTTTTGTGTAAGATCTTAACATTCTAGCTCCTCTCTTTATGGATCAATTTAACACATTTTTTTCGAGAAAATCAAGAAAAGTCTTCAAAAAAGACATTTAAATAAAAATGTTCTACGAAAAAATTAGCCGGAAAATTCTGTGGGGGTCACCAAAGACACAAAACTTGTAAATAAAGCTCTTCACTGTTAAATAGCAAAATTACACGCCAACTTATACAACAAAATTACTAGAGTTAAAATTCGTCCATGTTTTTTGGAAGATTGATTTTGATTTTGACAAAAAAGTGGGTATTTCGGTAGATCACGGTTAACAAAAAGTACGACCGTCTTAGTTAATTTGCAACTAACAATCATTTAAATTATTTTTCATAATTTTTAAACTTTCTTATCTGAAAGACTGGATTTCTTGATTTATAATTAAACAAGTAAAAACGGCATTAAGTCCGGCGGGACCGAACTTTATATACCCTCCACCATGGATTGCATTCCACAGAGGTTGTCCCTTTTCGTAGAAGTGCAGTAATATTACAGGAAAATATAAATTTTGTAATATAGCCAAACCAAAACAAATACAAATATTGAAAAAATAATTATATAAATAAATATAATATTTTAATTATATCAAACCATTATCTATTTCAAAACAAAAAATAAATATTTTTATATTTACATTTTCAAAAAGCTTAAATACCATAAATATTGGAATTGGTGCTGCATTTGGTTGTACTTCCATTCTATTTTCATTCCAAAAGAACAAATTTTGAAAATGCATTATCAGACGTACATGTGCAAAGTGCAAAATAACCTAACTTCATGATTTAACCAATTTTTTCCGTAAAAGAAAAAGTACGAATTTGGAAAAGAACTTTTTATTTCTATGCAGTCAGAGAAATGTATACTCCGCATTTCCTGACTCTAGCTGCGGTCATTTGATTGGTACTATTTTTATCCCCTTTTTTCTTTTTAGCCCCAAAAAGTACGAATTTCGAAAAATCTGTTTATTTTCCGTGTCTACATAGTCAGAGGAATGTATACTCCGAATTTCATGATTCTAGCTACGGCCATTTGATTGGTACTATTTTTATCCCCTTTTTTCAGTTTAACCCCAAAAAGTACGAATTTTTAAAAATCCGTTTATCTATGCAATCAGAGGAATGTATACACCGAATTTCATTATTCTAGGTACAGCCATTTGGTTGGTACCATTTTTATCTCTCTTTTCCCATTTTACCTTAAAAGTAATGCTTTTATATATATTATATATAATATTATACATTTTATATTATATTTATATGTACACACCGAATTTTGTGTTTCTAGCTGTTGTCGTTTAATATGTACCATTTTATCCCTTTTTTGTCCCATTTCACCCCCTACAAATAAGAATCACTTTATGGTGCTCGTTTTTGCTGTAGGGGGAATGCGCATACCAAATATCAAGCAAATATAAACAGACATATTCAAAAAACGTGCTTAAATACGCTAAAATATTAGGGATTATTACGGGTATTTTTAGTCCTTGTGAGGGAAAATTTTTTCCCTTTGGGCAGATTTCGCCCCATTTCAATCCCAACCGATCTACGACTATAAGACGCATTTATGGAAAAATTGAACTTTCTAGCTCCTTTCGTTTAGATGCTAGCGTGCTTTAAACAGACGGACGGACGGACATGGCTAGATCGTCTTAGAATTTTATGACGATCAAGAATATATATACTTTATAGGGTCTCAGGTCGATATTTCAAGGTGTTACAAACGGAATGACAAAGTTAGTATACCCTCATCCTGGAGGTGGAGGGTATAAAAATATGATATAATCATAAACATACGCTAACAAAGACAGTTTTTCTTGTCCACTTAAAATTAAAAAGTATAATCGGACTATTAAGAATTGTCGTTTCGTGTAAGTATCTTTACTTTTTTATTTTCCTGAAGTAGTGATTAAGTTGTTCTAAAAAACAGCATTAAAATTGATTGTTAAATGTGTAATTTCCCCTATTCAGAAAAACCCATATAGCACTACACTGCGAGATGTAATTAAAATTGGATTATCTTCACTGATATAAAAGAACATCCACAATTCCATTCTTTCATAACATTAAAGGTCCAAAAAAAGGACATCCCTCCTATGACCAACCCGTGTAAAATTCATTGGTGAAGATTAGGGTATCCAATTGTTCGTACTTTTGGATTATTCGATTAATCGTTTATTCAAAAATACAAAATTTCTAATTAACCGAATAAAGTCGACGGCTCTTATTCGATTAACCGAATAAAATTTCCTGTAAATTATTTAAATTTTAATAGGAGTATATAATACATAATCAGTTTCATGTTTTTTTGGAAAAGCTATTGGATTTCATGCCTTTCTTTTCCATTGTTTAATAAAGTTCGATTTCAAAAAACTCATTCACTTACTGTTGAAATCAGAGCAGTTGAAGGAAGAACTTATGGTTAAAAATCAAAATTTTGTGCAATTATTTATACTTTCTAAAATTATATTTCGCTCCGAAAATGTATGGTAGTACAACATTTCTAATATTCGATTATTTGGTACGAATTAATCGAATTATTCGTTATTCGAAAATCGGCAATTTCTGATTATGCGAACAAATATTTGATATTAAATATTCGATTAATCGAATAAAATTTAATCGGTTGGATACCCTAGTGAAGATCCATTTTATCACCACTTCCGAACCACAATATGAATATCTTTTTCACTTCTTTGGATGCTCTTTTTTTTGCTGGGTCATTTTGTATTAATCACTAAGAAACCTCATTATGAGGAGCAACATTGGGTATATACTATTCATGATATGTTACTAATTGTGTAATTGTTAAGTATTACTGAATGTCGAAAAGATAAATTGCAAATAAATAATGGATATAAAAATTATTGTCGGCTTAAATCAGGTTAATGTAGACCAGTGGTGGGCAAAAATTGAATTTCCTTAACACGCGTGTTGGACAACAAAAATTCTGATCCAGCACTGGTATCTATGTTTGTTTGTGGTTATTCGTATCTTCCTTTGTTTATTGTTTTTATACATACCATTATAAAAGGTTTCAATGCGCAGTTGTTTGAAAATATAGACGAGTTGAACTTCGTTTTATTCTGTTTCACACACAAGCGTAATATGTGATGGCCTGTTCGATTGGGCTTACTTTACTAGCTTAGTATTTGTATGGAATTTACTCGCTTAACAAGAAAGTGGCTTACTACTCTCTTAGTTGCCGAGTAAGGTGCCAGATTTTTATCTCTGGTTTATTTAAATAGAACCAATGAATAAAAATGTTGCCACCTTATCAAGTCCCTTAATTGTAAGCTAGCAAGCACAATCGAACGGGCCTAATATGTGTGTGCCCACAACTGATGTAGGCCATTTTTATTATCTGAGAAAACTGTTTCATTTTTATTTCAATCAATAAATTTGATTTGAATGCATCTACATTTTATAGAATACTAATTTATTTACAAATAGCGTAGTGACATTTATCAGGATGAACGTCTTCAGAAGGCTTCGTACAGATTATTCAACAAAATACCCGGACCCTGTTATGCCGATTTTTGCTGATTGTTTAAAACTATCATGCATAAGCTCTGGAAGTACACAACTTCGCTCACAGAACTTAAGAATGCCAGGTCTATAAGTATAAGCTCATTTCTTCTAAAAACATTGGCAAGGTTTGTGGTTGTCTTTCTTTCTTATTATCGAACAGCTTACACCACCGAATCTGCGCTTCATGAAATGCTGGACATAAGTTATCCATTCCTTTTTTATAAGAAATCACAATCATAGCGTTCAACAATATAGACTTTGGTGCGATAAAGCGGCATTGCCCAATGTTTACGTCAAAATCGTAAAACTTATTTTTAATCTTCCACTTTCGATACAATCCATGAATTCCTAGTTTTTATACCTAAATCACCCAATGTACTTAATTTTTTCTTGTGTAAACACGCCATTCACCAATGCATTAAAGTAATCGATGCATTTTACAGCACTTTTATCCAAAAGATAGGCCATATTGCACATGCAACTTCCGCAACCAAAATTCTGCCCTTTTTATACATAGCTCTCGTACTGGTAAGATCATTGTTCCTAAGAAATAAATCCATTTCCAGAAAAGAAATCCAATCCTAATGTCTTTTGTCTTTTCCGATTTTCTCTGGGTTTCATTTCATATTTCGGAGTTACAAAACCAAAAGAAACACTATTTCTTTTGGTACTTGTTTTGGCTCACGAGAGATTCTTATTCCAACAGGCTTTGAATACGCTCCCGCTTGCTTGCTCCCATTCAGCTATTCCCCCTGTACATTTTGGTCCTTCGAACCGGATATCCAGCATACTCTCTGAGAATACAGCTTCATCACCACCATATTGTAATCAGGTACGTTTGTATTCTGCTTTTTGTCCTCCTACTAGTGTGTTTGTTAGTGCCAAAAAAGTCATACAGTGCGGAATCTATGATTCGCACTAAATTAGTTTAAACCGCGTGAAAAAAATTGTAAATTCGACAGAGCATTATTAAATAAATAAAAATAATATACAATTCGGATTATTCGAAGATCTCACTGCCGAGAATTGCCTTTCACTTCAAAGGATTATAAAGTGAAACAAATCCGTAGATGCCAGTCCATCAGAGGCGTAAATAAGAAGAGGAAGATTGGATACAGACTGCAGATTGGAGACAAGCATAAACAGCGCCAGAAAATTTATCCGTAACCTGCCTCAACTTTAATTATAATTTGTGAGTTAAAAAATATAATTTCGTACATAGTACACGCCATCGACATTTGCTATATTAGTGAACATATGTGGATAATGATCATAAACGTGATTCCGTGGTAAAATAATATCGCATGCGATAAGTAAAGCTGCTGCGAAGCTTAGCTCCATGTACATGTATTCCGATTTGGTTGGGTAGAGTGAATTTTATTTAATTACAAACAACGAACAAAAATATTTTTCCATAAAGAGAAATGAGTGATATACATATATGTACACTAGAGCGTACCAGGTTACAAGTAAAAAAAAAAAAGTTCGCCGTACACCTTCGAATATGAAGTATTATTGAAAGGTAGTTTCAAAAAATTTTTTTTTATTTTTTTATGCCGAACGTAGGGGTCGCGCTTTTACATTTTTCTATATAACTTCTGCATTTATAAACGGATTTTAAAGTGTGATACATCGATGTTTTTGTCCGATTTTTTTGTCTTTGAAGTCATTGAGCTCAAACATGATTCATGATTTTATGCGAGCTTTAATTTTCGATTATTAGAGTGGTACATTAGGGTAGTAGCAACTGAGAAATGATGGGTAAGTACCAGAAGGGGGTGCTTGAGCTCAATGACTTCAAAGACAAAAAAATCGGCCTCGTCGAGACAAAAACATCGATGTATCACACTTTAAAATCCGTTTATAAATACAAGTTATATAGAAAAATGTAAAAGCGCGACCCCTACGTTCGGCATAAAAAAATAAAATTTTTTTTTTTGAAACTACCTTTCAATAATACTTCATATTCGAAGGTGTACGGCGAACTTTTTTTTTGAGGTACGCCCTAATGTACACTGCTTTACTCTTAAAGGTTGATGTTGTTTCTGCTCAATTTCATTTATTTACGATCAAGCTCTTAAAGATCATACATTCAGCGCATATCACTCTTAGCACATATCTCTCTTGGTAAGCTGTGATATACTCTTAATCGTGTGCTCTCATACTCTTCCTCCTTTTCCATTCTTGATGTACTAGTATGTGTGTGTGTATGAACAGTGAGAATTTGAGTGATTCTTCTTCTTTCTAAGTTAGTCTTCTTCAGTGAAGATTGTGCGCTCACTGTTCCTTCCCTTTGTGATGTTGACAAACACACGAACGTACATACATTTCAGAGTATAGAGAAGCATCAAAATCCAGACAAACTTCCAAATAAGCCAAGGTCGCTGGCCGATGTATTTTTTTGGGTTTCCAGTCATATGTGTGCCATTGGAAATGCGAACATATGTTTTCTTTTAAATTTGTTTCTGTATTTCAAATGTTTTCGTTGTTGGTACCATCATCATACATCTGAAATTACATTTGTGGATTGCGATATTGTATCTTTTAGTTATTTATTAGCTGAAGTTTCGGTTTGTGCGAATTCATTTTTTTCCAAAATAATAGTAAGTGACTAATTTACCATTATTTTCGTCTTTATGGAAATATTTAATATTTTTATTTAGTTATTTCTTTGAAGTTACCCTTCGTTTGCTTTTTTATTTTTTTCCCCGAAACGCCGTGAAATTGCGTTCTATGTGGTAAAATTTGCTTTTGGAAATAATATTCGTTATTTCCTATTATTCGCTTATTATTGATCAAGCTTTCCATACGAAGTTCATTGTATATTGAGTGACATCGCACACTCCTTTCATTATAATATCTGGTTTTCTGTTCTTTACACTAATTGCGGTCCCATCGTTTCAGAACACTTGCAAATTTAATTTATTATTTCGATTTTCTTTCGAATTTCGTGCTTCGGTTCAGTTTTATTTTTAATTGTGCTTTTAACACTCCCTGCTTTCGGTCATGTCTCTCGATCTTGTTATACGTCTCGCGGACAATCTGGTGGAATTCGAAGCCGCAATCAACGGCAACGAACTACCGATTGCTTCTACATATGACCTGGAAACTCATAAAGATGAGATTAAGTCCATATGGAATGACCTGAAACGAGCATATGAGAAATGCTTGGCGGATTTAGCGAATGAAGATGATGATGAAGGTAAAGATGCTAGAGAGCCAAGTGATGTCGAAACAGTCAAGGCGAAATACAAGAGTTCGTATTCCACATACTGTCGTACAATTTCCAAATTAGGTGAACTTATTCACAATCTCTCCCCCAAGCAAGTTTCTGCTACTATTAGTCAGAATCATAACTTTTCCCTTCCTCCGTGTGAAATTAGTGTCTTCCATGGGGATTACCAGGCTTGGCCGACCTTCCGAGACTTGTTTACAGTCATCTGTATCAAGAATCCAAGGCTGAGTCCAGTTGAAAGGCTTTTCTATTTGACTCAGAAGACGAAAGGGGAAGCTCACGAAATAGTCACGAAGAGTCCTTTGACGAATGAGGGTTTCAACTTAGCGTGGAACAACTTGTGTGCACGCTACGAGAATAGGAGAGTCTTAATTAACGGACAACTGAAAACGCTGTTCAATTTGTCCGTTATTCCGTCTGAGACAGGAAGTTCTCTCAAGAAATTGCAGAGAGATATCAACTCCTGTATATCCACTCTCAAGCTCTATGATATCAACATCAAGAGTTGGAATCCCATTTTCATATTTATATGCTCCAATCGCCTTCCAGATACAACCTTGACGTTGTGGGAACAGACCTTGAGTGATAAGACTAGTATTCCACAATGGTCAGAATTAGATACATTTTTAACGAATCGCTATCGAACTTTAGAGTCTGTTGCTGAAATGAAGACATCCTGCGGTCAAAAATTACAATCCAAAAATTTTTCAAAATCAAAGAATGATCGAAGTGATGTGCATACTTTTCAAACTAACGTGAGTCAGAGTAGATGTCGACTTTGTCCCAAGGAATTTCATGTAATCCGGAATTGTCCTCGTTTCCTTAGCATGAATCACCACGAAAGGCTGGCTGAAATTAAAGCTAGTAATCTGTGTCTAAATTGTTTTTCCAGTGCTCATGGTGTTAAGAACTGTAACAGACAACGCTGCCATAAGTGTAAGAAACCACATCACACCCTACTCCATAGGGAGTCTTATCCTACTAAAAATACCACGCAGCCTTCCACGTCTTCCAGCAGTAATTACCATGAAAATTCCAAACCACTTCCGGCATATTTGTTCCTCAAAATTTACAGTCCACTTCTTCATCGAATGGTGTCATACAGACTTGTTTTTCGTCCAGTTCTCGAGGAGTTCTGTTGGGTACTGCCATGGTAAAAGTCTGCCACTTAGGTATAACTTACAAAGCCAGGGCTCTTATTGATTCAGGTTCGGAAGGTTCTTTCATTTCTGAAAAGCTATTCAACCTCCTTAAACTTCCTTTCAATCGAACGTGTGCCAAGATTTCCGGTTTGAATAACTCTATATCTGCAGAAGTACAGAAGGAGTGTTCTTTCACTTTAGGTTCGTCCATTGACGAGAACTTAGAATTATCCGTTTCTGCTCTTGTTGTTCCCCACCTTTCAGGTAGTCTTCCTTCACGCTCCAATACAATTAGCGGATCCTCATTTCTATGAAAGTTCGAAGGTCGACATTCTTTTAGGTGCGGATTTATTCCCGTCCATAATGCTTTCCGGATACGAGCACAAGATTTGTGGTTCTTTAGTGGCACAGGAAACAGTGTTCGGGTGGATCCTGACTGGACCTCTGCCAGCAAGAACTTCTGTATCCTTTTCAACTTGTGTCTCATATTTCTGTGAAATTTCTTTAGATAAAGAGATTTCACGATTTTGGGATGTGGAGAATATTCCAAGGAAACGTTTCTTATCACAATCGGACAATTTTTGTGAAGATTTGTATAAGAGTTCCTCGAAGAGAAACGACGAGGGTAGATACATTGTTTCATTTCCTTTTAAGGAAGGGTATCCTGAAAAATTGATGTTGGGACATTCTAGAAACAACTCAATGGCTCAGTTCTTTCGGAATGAAGGCCGGTTAATTCGAAATCCTGAGTTTAAGGAAGAATATGACAAGGTCCTTTTAGATTATATTACTTTGAATCATATGATGCCTATCGGTTCGCCTACTCCTTCCGAATCTCCACTTCATTACTACTTACCGCATCACGCTGTAATCAAGCCGGAGAGCACCACTACCAAGGTTCGTGTAGTTTTTAATGCATCGTCTCCATCCTCTAATGGATTGAGTTTAAACGATATTCTGCACACTGGTCCTGTGCTGCAAAATGACTTAACAATCCTTATAATGAAATGGCGTTTCTACAGATTTGTTTTCAATGGTGACATCCAAAAAATGTATAGACAAATACTTGTCAATTCTGACCATACGATATTCCAGCGTATTTTATTTCGGTCGAATCCAAATGATTTCATACAAGATTATGAACTAAAAACGGTTACTTTTGGCGTTAATTGTGCGCCTTACCTTGCTATCCGCACAATGATTCAGTTAGCAGAGGATATACAAAATATCTATCCATTGGCTAGCGATATTCTACGAAATTCTATGTATGTGGACGATGCCTTAGCTGGGGCTCACACAATTCCGATGGCTATCAGGGCTAGAGATGAACTAATAAAAGCCTTAAATTCTGCTGGATTTTCCATGAGAAAATGGACGGCTAATTCTAGGGATATCTTGTCCGGAATTCCGTCTGATCATCTACTCTTTGAAAACTTTTTGGATTTTGATGACCATAGTTCGGCGAAAACGCTAGGAATCCGCTGGAACGCAAGTTGTGATTCGTTCTTTTTCACTACAGCAGAATTTCCGGATTCATGTTCATATACAAAAAGAGAAGTCCTTTCACAAATATCGAAACTATTCGATCCTGCGGGATGGCTTGCTCCAGTTGTCATCCTGGCGAAAATGGTGATGCAGAAAATTTGGATGGATCGTACCAATTGGGATGAAAATATCTCAAATGAGTCTCTTCACCTTTGGAAAACATTCCAGTCTAGATATTCAGACATCAATGATATATCGATTCCTCGATGGATACATTTTACTCCAGAAGGAGAAGTCCAGTTCCATGGGTTCTGCGATGCTTCGGAGAAGGCATATGCAGCTACTCTATACATTCGTGTCCGCTCCAATAATTCCATATTCAGTACATTAATAATATCCAAAACAAAGGTAGCCCCTATTAAAACTCTGTCGATTCCAAGACTGGGGTTATGTGGTGCATTACTCCTGGCGGAAATGATAGACAATACCCTTCCACATTTTGAGGTAGACAAGTATACATTGAGGTGTTGGACAGACTCCACGATTGTGTTGGCATGGCTGGCAAAACCACCATGTCTTTGGAATACATTTGTAGCAAATCGCGTTTCAAAGATCACGCAGATAATAGATCCTTGCAAGTGGTCTCACATCGATTCAGAAAGCAATCCTGCGGACTTGGCAAGCAGAGGTGTTTTCCCACAAGACCTTGTGGATAACAAATTGTGGTGGCACGGACCACAGTGGTTATCAGAATCTTTTGCTGAATGGCCTATATCTTCAAGTGTAAATAATGAAGAGACTGACCTAGAAAGGAAACCGATGAAAGTTCATTTTGCTTATTTTCAGCATTTTGAGGATGTTCTTGACAGATTCTCATCATTCTCTAGGGCTTTACGAGTCATCGCATATATCTATCGGTTCTTCTATAGTACACATCCAAAATTCCGTTCCAGTTACCACATTGAATCAACGATTATAACTGCATCCGAAATCAAACTTGTCCGAAAGCAACTAATTGCTACGAGTCAAAAGGCATGGTATCCAAATAAATATAGGCAGTTGTCATCTAAACAATCCATTCCATCTTCAAGCTCTCTGTTGAATTTAAATCCATTTATCGATCCAGAAGGTATTATGCGTATTTGTGGGAGACTTGAGTCGGCTCCAGTGCTTTCCTATAATGAACGACATCCAATAATACTTCCGTATAACTGCCAATATACCAGATTGCTTATAAAATTCATCCACCAGATTTCCTTACATGGCGGAAACCAACTTGTCCTTCGCCTAGTGCGAACCACATATTGGATTCCAAAAGTTTAAAACTTAATTAAGACCATTATCCATGGTTGTAAGCCTTGTATCCTGTTCAAGCGTAAATGTCAAAAGCAATTGATGGCTGCTTTACCTCCAGAAAGGTGTGACATTTCAAGACCGTTTACACACACCGGGCTTGATTTTGCAGGTCCATTCGACATAAGAAGAGCTTGCCGCATTACAAAGGGATATGTGTGTGTATTCGTCTGCTTTTCCACAAAGGCGATACACCTTGAGGCAACATCCGACTTATCCACCTCATCATTTCTTGCAGCGTTTAGCCGCTTCGTTTCCAGACGTGGTTGTCCACTCCATTTGCACTCCGACAATGGCACGACATTCATCGGGGCATCCAGAATCTTGGCCAAGGAATTTATACAAACATCCTCCCAAGCTATAACGGCTAATTACGCTTATCAAAACTTGAATTGGCACTTTATACCCCCCGGAGCTCCACACATGGGCGGTCTTTGGGAAGCTGGGGTTAAGAGTTTCAAACAACATCTTAAGAAAAGTGCCGCAAACACAAAGTACACATTTGAAGAGTTCCAGACTTTATTATCCAAAATAGAATCCTGCCTCAACTCCAGACCATTGTCCCCTATTTCAGAAAATCCTTCCGATCTCACAGCACTCACACCGGGACACTTTTTAATCGGTGCCCCTTTATTAGTCCCAATTGATCCTGAAATCAGTGAAGCTCCAATATCTATTAGAAATCGTTGGCAAAGGCTCAAGGTCATCCATCAACAATTCTGCATTCGTTGGAAAAACGAATATTTAAAGGAGCTGCAAAAACGTCACAAATGGAAAAAGTCGGAAATGAATATTAGCGAAAATATGCTAGTTGCTATAAAGGACGACAATCTGCCTCCGAATTGCTGGCGTCTTGGCAGAATTACCCGGATTTATCACGGCAACGATAGAAGAGTCCGTGTCGCCGATATATTTACCCAAAAAGGAACCATTACAAGACAAAGTTGGTTGTGTTGTCTGCGGAACCGTCTCCATCCTAAATTTTCGATTTCTCTTCATATTCAATTTAGTTTTACTATCATCTATTTTTGGATCATTCTCCTCAATATCTATTTTGTTATATTACAGCATTATGCGTAACCACAAAAACCACCAACTGACTCGCAAGAACGGCCACGGTAAAAATAGCGCATTTGCGTGCCGAGTATGTAGCAAAATGCACCCATTAAAACTTTGCTACCGTTTTTTGAATATGAACACGACTGAAAGAGGAGCAGTAGTACGGAAACACGGTTATTGTCGTAATTGCCTGGCCCATTTCCACTCACAGGGGTCGTGTTTCTCCAAAACTGGCTGCCGCTATTGCCGTCTTCAGCATCATTCGCTACTTCATACTCATCCACGACTACAACGATCTTCATCGAAAAGAGATTCCATGCCATCAAAGCATTCCTCGTCCAGCAAATGCCCATCAAGTTCGCAAAAGCAATCCACGTCGAAAGACAATCCAACGAACACAAGAGCTTCCAAACCTACCACTATATCATCGAGTGCCACATCACTTACCGTTGTTTCCTACAGCCCTTGTCAAGATAAGTGCAAAGGATGGTAAGCACTACGCACGGTGCCTGCTAGATTCCGCCTCAAGAATGAGCATCATTTCCAGAAAATTTGTCGACAAACTGGGTCTAACCACGTTGGAACTGATGATGAGATTATCTCACCGGTTACACTGTGGTCTCGCGCTGATTCCTTTAAATTAGATGCGACTTTGCGAGTAAAAAATCGAATAGCCATGACTACTCCTAGTCAAAGCTTACCAGAATCGCTAAAGGAACAGTTTCAAAATTTTGTCCTCGCAGACCAGCACTTCTACAAAGCATCATCTATAGACATTATTCTGGGAGTCGATTTGTACTCTCGAATAATTACAGACGGGATATTCGTCCGTGCCGGTCTTCCCACAGCTCAGAATACAAAGTTCGGTTTAATTCTATACGGTTCTTTTTCTCCCTAACTCTATATTACTATTAATAATGGCACTATCAAATGAATAGGAAAAAGCAGAATATAAACGTATACCCTTGAATTAAGTAAAAATATTGTTTCCTAGTTTTAGTTTGTATTATATTCATATCTATTTTTTAACAATCTTGCATGTTCATGAATTAATGCTCTTATATTTTTAAGAATATCTAAACATAATTGTCAAAAAAAAGGAAAACAATGTATCTGCAATATGGCTCCTTCCTATTTATTACAGCAATACTGCAAGGCGGGCGGCGATGTTTACGTCAAAATCGTAAAACTTATTTTTAATCTTCCACTTTCGATACAATCCATGAATTCCTAGTTTTTATACCTAAATCACCCAATGTACTTAATTTTTTCTTGTGTAAACACGCCATTCACCAATGCATTAAAGTAATCGATGCATTTTACAGCACTTTTATCCAAAAGATAGGCCATATTGCACATGCAACTTCCGCAACCAAAATTCTGCCCTTTTTATACATAGCTCTCGTACTGGTAAGATCATTGTTCCTAAGAAATAAATCCATTTCCAGAAAAGAAATCCAATCCTAATGTCTTTTGTCTTTTCCGATTTTCTCTGGGTTTCATTTCATATTTCGGAGTTACAAAACCAAAAGAAACACTATTTCTTTTGGTACTTGTTTTGGCTCACGAGAGATTCTTATTCCAACAGGCTTTGAATACGCTCCCGCTTGCTTGCTCCCATTCAGCTATTCCCCTGTACACCCAATGTCTGAGTGAAGCAGTGGATATTCAATCTAATCCATGCTTGCTGATCAGTCGCTGCATTACTGCGAGTCTATGGTCTTATCTAGAATCTAGCACTCAACAATGTACTGTTGCATTTGAAGAATAAGGAGTGAATAAGGCTACCATCGCCCCATATACCTGCACAATGTATATTGGAGCTCGCTGGGGACTCCCGCCAAAAGTCGATCTTTGGTGGTTGGTCCGGTCCTGCTGCCATCAAAATCTAAGCAGGTCGATATTCACCTTTTTCGTCTGATGGTAAAACGTGTCGTTATATTGTCTACAATCTCTTCACTCAGAAAATTAGCATTACTAAATCTGAGTAAAATCCGTACTGCAATTTAGTTCAACAATTTTACTCCAGTTTAGTAAAAATCCTTAAAAGTAGGAAAATAGACTAAGTATGAGTAAAGTTTCCTTATTTGAAAGTCATAGCAAATAGTTCATTTACTAGAAATAAGGTAGTAAATTTGCTAATAAATTTAATATAAACTTGTAACACAGTTGAGTAAACTCATACTTGTGCGGAAAATAATTTCCTATGTTTCAAGTAAGAAAAAATTACGAATTTTTTGTATGGAGTCAATTCCATTTAGGAAATTTTAACTAAAAGTATGTTTGTTCTTAAAATTAAGTTAATCCATTTACTGAAATTTATGCTGAGTTCTTCATACATTTAAGTACTAATGAACTTATAAAAAATCGCTTCAAATTGGTTAGACATTTCTTGAATATTAATTAAAGAAGCAATTCTCGTTTGTTTGCCGAGACTTATTTCTTAAATACTACAAGTATTATTTTAAACAACCACTGCGAAGGCGCCTATCTTGCCTTCGCAGCAATCATGACTCAACTCATTAAGGCAGAGGTATCATGAAACTTTTGAGAAATATTTCATGATGTCATTTTTGTATCAGTTTTGCACACACTGAAGCAAAATCATTTGTTTGAATTATTTTTAGTTAAATTGAACTTATTCGAAGTTCACTTTTTCCTTGTATCAAGTAAAATTTCCATTAGTTTAAGTAAAAAATTATCCTCATTTTACGTAGATATTTACTTGATTTGAGTAAAAATATACTTAGTTTTAAGAAAATTTCGGCAAAATTTTACTTAGATTTTGTTAAATAATTACTTGGTTTGAGTAAAAATTTGCTTCGTTCAAGGAAAATGTTACTTAAATTTATTACAAATTTACTTGGTTTGAGGAAAAACTTACTGGAATTTTCCTCAGTTTGAGTAAATATTTACTAGGATTGAGGAAAATTTAACTAGAACCCCAGAGGAAATATTGCTTTATCGCTATCACTTTTCCTAAATTTTAGATCATTTTATCTCATTATAGGGTTCACTTTTTGTTGAGTGTTCCATTTAAAAATTCAGCAATTGCGCAGTGAAACCTTGCTCTGATGAGTTTGCATCGAAAAAAGTAAATAAATGACCAATGACCAAAAACAAACCCACACGAAGAAGCTTTTTGTATACTTTATTTGCTTGATATTCAATCTGACAATATGTATACGAATCTTATAAATAATATAATTGTAAATCCCGTTTAGGATTTGAGATTCTCTGCGCAGTAACGGCAGTATGGATATTCTTTTGTTCTGTTAAAGTCAAGAAGACTTTTCTTTAAATTTCTCGTTTCTCCACACCTTCAAAAATAAATGCGTCTTCAGATGCTCGTTGCTCCCCTTCACTATATTTTTTTCCAAACAGTAATTACTTACTCAAATATAATATATGTACTTTCGCATTTGCGTAAAATGACTTCTACAAATATAAATTAAAAATTCTCACAAAAATTTGTTTAACTTTATTTGTATTAAAAGGATATGAACCATTTAAGGAAAATTCAAACCATGGTAGACACGTAAAATATAGGGTTTTTTCGAAATTTGTACTTTTTAGGGATACATTTAGAAAAGAGGTGTAAAAATGGTACCAACCAAACCGCTGAAGTTGAAATCATGAAATTCGGTGTATCCATTCATCTGACTGTGTAGACGCGGAACATAAATGAATTTTTCAAAATGTGTATTTTAAGCGGAAAATGGGGTGAAAGGAGATAAAAAATGGTACCAGGCGCGTGTAGTTAGAATAGTGGAATTCGGTGTGTACATTGCTCTGACTGCGTAGACACGAAAAAATAAAGATGTACTTTGACATTTGTACCTTTAGGATGAAAATGAGATAAAATTGGTACCAACCAAGCAGCTATAGCTGACTGCGAAGACGCGCAAAAAGGATTTTTCTAAATTTGTACTTTCAAGGTCAAAATGAAAAAAAGAAATAAAACTGTTGCCAAGTAATATGCGTAACCAAATGGTGCAGAACTTTGGTCTGTACTTAGAATAAGGAAATTGCAGCTGGGGGAAATCGACCCTGAGTAAATGAATGAGTAATGAAGCATCACAATTTATTCGAAACAGTGTGCCTTATAGATTGAAATAGTAAACAATTGTCGTAATATACATAAAAATATTACAATTTTCCTAAAATGATACCGCACTTCTATGTAAAGTCGAGAGCCTGTAATCTGCCGGAATGCACTCCGTGATGGGGGATATGTAAGATTCGGCCCGGCCGAACTTAATGCCTTTTCACTTGCTTATTCTAACATACTATTATGTTTGTCTACAATAAATTAGTTGCTTTACACACAACAAAAGTTAACTACCCAAATATATTTGCATGAGCTGTACTTTTTCTCCGTGTATACCAGAGAAGTTATCTTTTTTGTAGCTCACCTACTACGTGATATGCAATTATGTTAAAACAGAAACATAAAAACAACATATGTTATTTGAAGAAAACGTTCCGGTGGAAACGGATTTACTACATGACTTCAAATATTCTATTTCAACTTCACTCGCTTATAAAGTTGCATTTTAATATATTCTCATAGTTAAAATGCGTTAAAAATTAAAATGTTTTCGGGTTTAAAAAACAGATTTTAAAATTGAATATACATGTATAATTCTATATACTCTAAGGGTGGGATAGTGCACGATTTTCGGATTTCGGTACGTTGGAACCGCTGAAAGTTCGGAAAAAACGCGTGAGCCAAATAATGGAGAAATCAGAATTCAAACTGAACTATATTTTTTCCATTCATTGCATTTATACATACAAAAAAAAATACAACTTTGTGTAAACTGAATGTTCCGATAAAAAGTATAAACGATACAGAGTATAGTACTACTACAGTTCGGTCAACCTGATAAATTGATTGAACTCAATCAAATTAGACTAAATAAATAGTAATTACTAATTGATGAGGTGACTATAATTTATAAACACCCATTGAAACTGATCATTTTGTTAACCATAACTTTAAATTTCGTGCTTCAATAACTGCTTTGTATGGCAATTGAGTCATTTGACAATATTCTGAACCACATATCTATCTTTATCTAAAACCTTACATACGACCCACGATACCTCAGTCAACTTACCACTTTTTCCCATAACATCTGAACTATTTGGAATAATGACAAAATCACCAATTACATACTTCTTAGAAAATTCGACTCATTTTATTCCACATAATGTTAAATTATCTTCAATGCATTCCTTTTCCTGTCATACAAATCGAGTGTATCCTCGACAATTATTTTACCATCCAAATATTCCTTTAGTTCATGAACCACGTTGTTTCACACCAAATATAGAAATTGTATTGGAGTTTCCCTGGTAGTGCTGTGCCGAATTATTTAGTGCATATTCTACCTCAGACAGTTTCGAACAGCAATCACGATGCAGAAAAAGTTCTCCTAATCATCATTATATTAAGACGGCAAGCATAAATTTTGTGGTACCATTTTACAGCGTTTTATAAGCTCAATATATACAAATAGTATATCATTGGAAAGCTCTTGCCCCAACGAAGTGCAGAATTTTTGTATAAAAATTATCTTTAGTTTTATAATAATTAATGTTTTTATTTCGTTTGTGGTTTGTTGTTGTATTCGATTATTTTTAAGAGAGCTCACTTAACGAAGACTATTTGTTCGTGTGTTTATGTTTTTATACCCTCCACCTCCAGGATGGGGTATATTCACTTTGTAATTCCCTTTGTAACACCTTAAAATATTCATCGGAGACACCATAAAGTATATATATTCTCGGTCGTGGTAAAATTCTAAGACGATATAGCAATGTCCGTATGTCTGTCTGTTGAAAGCACGATAGCGGCCGAACGAAATGAGCTAGGAGGTTCAAATTTTTCATAAATGTGTCTTATGGTTGCAGATCGGTTGGGATTGAAAGTGGGCGAAATCGGCCCAGAGGGAAAAAATTTTCCCTCACAAGGACTGAAAATACCCCTAATATTTAGAGTATTTCAGTATGTTTTTTGAACATGTTAGCTTGTATTTACTTGATATTTGCAATTCGCATTCCCTTTAAATGCACTCCCTATACCCCAATATTTAGGGAATTTATGATTACTACCTTATATTTACTTTATGAATTGAAGTATTATTTCCATTATATATAAAGGGTGATTTTTTAAGAGCTTGATAACTTTTTTTTTAAAAAAAACTCATAAAATTTGCAAAATCTCATCGGTTCTTTATTTGAAACGTTAGATTGGTCCATGACATTTACTTTTTGAAGATAATTTCATTTAAATGTTGACCGCGGCTGCGTCTTAGTTGGTCCATCCGCTTAGTCCAATTTTGGCATTTCCACGTTTTTGAGTAACAGAGACCCAATTGGTGCGAACGGCGACGAATCGAAAATTGGTGGTCATCACACAATTTTTGTAATATGGTACTGTACTTCTATGTAAAGTTGACATCCTTTAATCTGCTGGTAGTACTGTGGAATGCACTCCGTGGTGGAGGGTATATAAGATTCGGCCCGGCCGAACTTAACGCCTTCTTACTTGTTAGTTTTGTTTTCTTTAATCTCGACATCTCGACATTTGCTTCGGTTTTTATACCCGCCACCTAAGGATGGGGGTATATTCACTTTGTAATTCCGTTTGTAACACCTTAAAATACTCGACGGAGGCCCATAAAGTATATATATTCTGGGTTGTGGTAAAATTCTAAGACGATATAGCCATGTCCGTCTGTCTGTTGAAAGCACGCTAGCGTCCGAACGAAATGAGCTAAGAGGTTCAAATTTTCCCTAAATGTGTTTTATGGCTGCAGATCGGTTGGGATTGAAAGTGGGCGAAATCGGCCCAGAGGGAAAATTTTTTCCTTCACAAGGACTGAAAATACCTCTAATAACCCCTAATATTTAAGCATGTTTTTTTCACTATGTCTGCTTATATTTGCTTTATATTGGGAATGCGCTTTCCCCTTATAACAAAAACGTGCACCATAAAGTGATTCTTATTCGTAGTCAACCCCTACGAATGGGGAAAAGGGATAAAAATGGTACATATCAAACGGCAGCTGCTAGAAGCAAGAAATTCGGTTTGTACATTCATCTAATTGAGTAGACACGTAAATTAAACGGATTCTTCGAAATTCGTACTTTTTGGGATTAAAATGGAAAAAGGGAATAAAAATGAAATTCGGAGTATACAATGTGTATATGTATGTATACTATACATTCCACTGAATGTGTAGACACGAAAAATAAAAGGTTTTTTTTCCAAATTCGTACTTTCAAGGGCTACAATGGCTACAGGGGATAAAAATATAAATATATACAGGGAATAAAAATATAAAAAAAACTTCTAGAATAATGAAATTTGGTGTGTACATCCCTCTAAATTAGTAGACACGTAAAATAAAGAGATTTTAGAAAGTCGTACTGTCAAGGGGGTAAAATAGGAAAAAGGAGAAAGAAAATGGTACCAACCAAATGGTCGCAGCTAGAATCATGGAATTCGGTGTATACATTCCTCTGACTGTATAGACACGCAAAATAAAAAGATTTTTCCAAATTCGTACTTTTTACGGCAAAAATCGGTTGAATCGTGAATTAGGTTATTTTGCACTATGTACGTGAGATAATGGATTTTCAAAATTTGTACTTTTGGAATTAAAACAGAATGGAAATACTATCAACTGTAGAACCCACTATCTACAAATATTCATGGTATTTAAGCTTTTTAAAAATATAAATATAAGAATATTTGTTTTTTGAATTGACTTGATGTATTATTTCGTATTGGTAGCCTTGCCTTATAAGCGTGGTTTGAAATAATAAAAATATTATATTTATTTATAAAATTATCTTTTTCAATATTTGAATTTGTTTTGGTTTGGCTATATTAAAAAATTATATTTTCCTGTAATATTACTGCACTTCTACAAAAATCGACAGCCTCTGTGGAATGCAATCCATGGTGGAGGGTTATTTCTCAATTTCGTATGTTCGTGCGTGAGTCAATCAGATAAAATAAAGAGTTAAGTCGGAGGATTTCTCCTTAGATTTAGTTGACTTTTTATGGTTTAGTGAATAGAATTTGTTATTGGCGTGTTCTGATATGTTAAATTTGAACGGATTTTTCAACAAAACCCGATGGGAAATCTTTGGTGTTCTGCTATCGGTTTTCATTAAATTACATATCAGTTTAAGAAGATCTGCACAAGATATGATATTACTGGTAGAAAATAAAACTTCATAGTAAATTTTATCGGTAAACAAAGTCTATATATATAAAAATCAATGTGTGTCTGTATGTTGCGTATAGGACGCCAAACAGTTGGACCGATTCGCCTGTAGCTAACCAGAAGACAGAGGATGGTTCCTGGCTATACTAGGTCATGATAGGACAAAGGGGCGTGGTACTGCCCACACAAACTATACCTTAAGACTAGCACAACAGGCATACCGATGGGTTGATTCGCTCGATAATTTTACTGCAGCTAACTTCTGGGCAAAGGATGGTTCCAGGATATACTAGGTCATTATAAGAGAAAGAGGCGTGGCACCGACCACACAACCTATATTTTAAAACTATCATACGTTCCGAAGTGCGGATTCTCTTGAAAATTTTATTGTGACTAACTTATAAATAGAGTATAGTTTCTGAATGGTCATGGTACAAATGGACGTGAGACTGCCCACACTAACTATATATTAAAATTATTACAAAACACGTAACGAATGACGGATTCTCTTAAACATTTTGCTGTATCTAGCCTGTGGAAAGGTGATGTTTTCTGGCTATAATAGGGGATGACACGACATATGGGCATGACACCGCTCACAAAAACTATATTTTAAAACTACAACAAAATGCATTTGTTCACTTGAATATTTTATTGTAACGAACAGAGGATGACCCTTGACTATAATAGGTCATGCTACAAAAAGGGACGCGGCTCCACCCAAACAACAATATTATAAAGTAACACGTGCCGATTTTTTTTCTGCCGCTACGTTCATGTAAAGGTTTGGTTCTTGAATATAAGAACAATTCTCCTCATACTTAAACCAAGCAAGGTGTTCCAGTAGATGGGTATCAAAATGTTTACGCTTCATATGCATTGGGCCGTGTTTATGCCGTACACCCAAACAACACAGAATGTTATTATTTGAGAATGTTATTAGTTAACGTGAGAAGACCCACTTCATTTTCAAATTTAATAGCAGTTGAGAGAGGCGTGTCAGAAACTAGGAAACTATGCGATAATGTTAAGAACTTGCTCGCCATCTAACCCAAAAGACCTGTGGGAAAAATTCAAAGAGGATATGAGTGAGGACATTTTGCATCATTATCGCACCTTTACGATTCTATATCATTTGCGATTAACATTTTCAACGATACGCTGATAAAAATGTAAGACATATGCCTAGTCATCAGCAACAAACTCTTAATCAACAGAACGTTCTACCATTGACATTACTGATCGAGATTTGCTAAGAGAACGGCAATTCAATGTTGAAGACTTGCGTTTGTTTGTCGCTACAAAAAAACTCTATTAATTGCAAAGCAACAAGTGGCCTTTGACAAAATTATAACTGCAGTAACAAATGACAGCGGCAGCCTTTTTTCTCGATGCACCAGGAGGCACAGTTAAAACCTTTCTCATCAGTTTGGTATTAGCGCACATCCGCTCTCAAAATGGGATAGCTTTAGCTATTGTTGCCCCCGGTATTGCTGCTACATTATTGGATGGAGTACGAACGGCACATTCAGCGTTGAAATTGCCATGGAATATGCGGCATTCTCCAACCTGTAATATTGGCAAAAGTTCAGGCATGGCGAAAATGTTCAAAACATGCAAGCTGATTGTGTGGGATGACTGCACAATGGCACATAAGAAATCCATAGAAGCGCTTAATCGGACACTTCAAGATTTAAGATCAAATACACAACCATTCGGTGGAACTCTTATTTTACTAGCTGGAGACTTCCACAGACTCTTCCAGTAATTCCAAAATCATCACCCACGTCCATGCTATATTGGCTGCAAAAAACCAACGATGTTAATGCAATCAATAATTTAATTCTTGAACAAATTTCTAGGTGATTGCACACATTACAAATCGATAGACAGTATCATGAATGCGGATGATGTTGTCAAATTGAATTTCTAATTTCTTTGGACCTTCCAGGAATTACGCCGCACATGTTATCTCTTAAAATTGCTTCACCAATAATTCTCCTAAGGAATGTTAATCCTCCTCGATTGTGGAATTGTACTAGAATTGCTGTCAAGAGACTAATGCCCAACATCATTGAAGCAACGATTTTAAATGGAAAATCAATAGGAAAATATGTCCTTATACCACGCATTCCGATGATTCCCACTGATATACCATCCGATTTCAAACGACTACAGTTTGTGATTCGCATAGCATTTTCAATGACTATCAACAAAACACAGGGACAATCACTTGAAGTTTGTGGATTGAATCTGGAAAATCCACGTTTTTCACATGGTCAGTTATATGTTGCTTGCTCACGAGCCAAAAACTTATATGTACAAGGTGGACGAATTATAAATATCGTGTATCCCGAAACACTCCAATGAAATACTGACTAACTTAATTAATAGACACAAAATATATTCTCAGAAATAATTACCATAATTAATTAACTCTCTAATAAGTGTTTCTTTTAAATGTTTCATGAAGCTTTTGTATTTTAAAAATGTAACTTATCAATTTAAATAAATAAGTATTAATTTAAACTAATTTACAGAAGTAAAAATTTACAAAACAAAAATCGCTGGCATACAAAGTTACGTACATAAGGAAGACGAAAACCCGTGCAACGCCGGGTACAAAAAAGCTAGTATATTATAAAATAATAATTACACTTTACAAAATAAATTATTATTAAAGAGCAAAATACTTGCGTCTGAAGACAAAGTTTGCGCGTTTAGTCATTTCATTTTTAAAATATTCATAAGTAAATGAATGGTAAAATTACATAATACTTAATTTACATAACACCGGTAGACAGTTTTGGGTCTCAGTACGTGCAAATTCATTCTTACATCAGTATTATTCTAATTGGATGCGTCACGTCCCAGAGTTGCACGGAGTTATATCTGATATGACCGACCGGATTTTTATAGAATCCGAAAGAATCGGTGGATTTTGCAACTGTCAATTTGTATGGGAAATTTGGTGGATTTTGTACACAATCCCAAAACCTGGATTTTTGCTCATAGAGAATGAACATTATTAACATTTAATTTTTGTATTTTCTGGATGGTCTGGCTCGAGGTCAGGAACAAATCAAAAAACCGTTGTTTTTAGTTTTTCTCATATTAAAGTTGGGCTTATGTCCTGTCATTGCGCAATGGGCTGCAAGGTTGTCTTCTGTTCCAACGGCTTATCAGATGCTTTTTGATCTGACTTGTGTGTAGAAATTCTTGTTTTTAATTTAATTTTTGTTGTGTCAACATATACCTTCTGGCATACGTTGGACTTGTCCCCATTACATTTTATCTTATAAACTATATTTGATTTGTCTTCTTTCTTAATATTTGATTTTGTTTTGCTGAAGAGGTTATTAATTGTATTGTTGGATTTCAAAGCAAGTTGTATGTTGTCCTTGTCGTAATTTGTACTTCGGTTTTCTTCACAACCCCAAATATATCGTCCACGTATTTAGTTAAGTATATTGACTTTATCGTCAGTTTCTGCATTGAGGCGTCCAATAATTCTTCCATTATAATGTCAGCAATAATCGGTGAAGCTGGTGATCCCATTGGCATTCCTTTCCGCTGCTCGTATTTGTACAAAATTTCATTATTTCTATGAATAAGTCCATGGGTATTTCTGTGTAGTCTTTAATGAAGTTCCATTTTTCTCTTACAGTATTGATAGCCAACTTGACCGGGATGCTTGGGAACAGGGAGACTACGTCAAATGAAATTAATATTTCGTCATCGTTAATGTACTTGTTTTTTATTCTGGATTTAAATTCTGTCGTGTCCTTTACATTATACTGGGAATCCTTCGTTAAGTTGTTTAAAATCCAGGAGAATTTATTGAAGAACAATAAATTCCGATTAACACGGCGACTAACTTTATCAGCAGAGTATTAAACATAAGTGACGCAGGTTTTCATAGAAACAATATAAAAAGAATACGACAGATTTTAAAAATGAATGACTTCCCCAATAAAACTACAACGGACTTAATACACCACGTGAAAAGGAAAGAACTTGATGGCCCCAGAGAAGCAATAGCAAAAATATACAAACCTATAACGTACGTTCTTGGATTCTAGGAGAGACTCACCAATCCAAACATTTACGACAAGGACAACATACAACTTGCTTTGAAATCCAACAATACAATTAATAACCTCTTCAGCAAAACAAAATCAAATATTAAGAAAGAAGACAAATCAAATATAGTTTATAAGATAAAATGTAATGGGGACAAGTCCAACGCCAGGAACGCTTCTCGGAGAGACTCACCAATTCAAACATTTACGACAAGGACAACATACAACTAGCTTTGAAATCAAACGATACAATTAATAACCTCTTCAGCAAAACAAAATCAAAAATTAAGAAAGAAGACAAATCAAATATAGTTTAATGGGGACAAGTCCAACGTATGCCAGAAGGTATATGTTGGCACAACAAAAATGAAATTAAAAACAAGAATTTCTGCACACAAGTCAGATCAAAAAGCTTCTGATAAGCCGTTGGAACAGAAGACAGCTCTTGCAGCCCATTGCACAATGACAGGGCATAAGCCCAACTTTAACGACGTAGACATTTTGACACAAGAAAATAATTATCGAAGAAGATATACCTTAGAAATCTTACATATCATAAATATCCCTACTGATGAAGGAATGAACTATAAGACTGATACCGACTACAGTGCACAAATATATCGAAACATTGTCTATAAACACGGACGCAAACAACAATTTTTAGTATAAAAATAACTTTGAGAAAGAGAAGTTCATTGTTTTTGCTCAAATGTAATTATTGTGATATTTTGTCTTGTTTGTAATGTTATTTATATTTTTAAGTGAATGAGGATGATCGTCGATGACGATCGAAATATTGGAAGAAATAAAAAGAAAACAATCTGAGAAAAACTAAAAAACGGTTTTTGATTTGTTTCTGGCCTCGAGCCAGACCATCCAGAAAAATATAAAATTAAAAAGGTCAACTATTCACAAAACTAACATTTTATTTTTGTTGAGAATTTAAATTTTAGTAATAAGTGGATTTTTTGAGGATTTAGAAAAAGAGAACACTGCACCGGAGGGTGTTTTAATTTTTGCAATATGTAAACTTTGGCTATTGCGTGACTGGCTGGAGCTTGAATCTTGCAATTGTGGTGTAAATTCCTCTGACAGCGTAGAGGTGTGATAAAAGGGGAATGGAGGAAAATGAAGAAAAAATGGTAGCATCTGTCTGAACAAATCATGATATTCAACACGTGCATTACTCTACTTCAGTGGACGCGCAAAATAAACGATTTTTGTAGTTCTTAATATTTTGAAATCTTTAATAATGAAATTCGGAATGTGTTGACGAGCATAATAAAGAGGATTTTTCTTCGTACTTACAGGGGCAACGGACACAAAGAGACAAAAATACATAAACTGCTTTAGCTATATTCAAAAATATCAACAAATTCGTACTTTTAGTACTTTGTACTTTTAGGGGAAAACGAGGAAAGGATACCATCCAAATAGTTGTAGTTTTTATACGTCTACACTCTTTTAAAGGGCAACAATCCGATCAACTTCCGTTCGCCTGAGGCGATGCTACTGCTGCTTTTATGTGATCTACATTATTCTTGCCTAGAAATTCCTTAAATTCATTGGAGGTAAAACATGTACCTCTGTCTGATATGAGTCATATCGGTCTACTGTAATAACTGAAATACCTCTATAAACTGCAACATACACCTTTGTACTACTACACATACCTCACCAGATATAGACGAATAAATTTAGTGAATCCTTCTACTAAAACAAGTATATATATATATATATTTGCAAGTTCTGCGTGTGCAATCTGAGAAAATTATTTGGATTGAATTGTTTGATTTTATTCTTCATATTCGGAAACCAATAATTAAATTTTAGTTGGTCCTAACATTTCTCTACACCGAGATGACCAATTTTTTCACGTACAGTGTAATTCTGTCTCACAATTCTGGTGAAGTCATTAAGCGAGTCTTCAATTCATAAAATGCAATCAAACAGTCATCGGAAAAATTAAACGTCTTTTCATGCTTAAACTACCTCTTTCCTGCTGATGCTCAAGACAGTCATTTATTAAAGGTAAAGGAAAATTGTTCAGAATCTTATTAAGACTGTGATAGCCAACGGACATTATTGTCTCCCCAACCTCTTCTTGACTGAAACAAACCGATGCATATGGGGAACAACTGGGTCGTATTTTCATTTTGTAATCTAGCGGAACTCTACTATTCTTTGGATAAAGATAGCAATTCACAAAAACATCGTTAATCATACTAACTTTATCACATGACAATGTTGAACGTATATCTAAAGTATCCTTGTTCTTTGCGGATTTGCACATCTCTCATTTAAAATATTGTCTGGAGGCTTAAAATGATCATTTCCAGTTTAAAACGAAGGCACATGAATTATTTTTATTATATTGAAGCAGATGTATACTGAATTTATTCATGAAATGTCTGCCAAATAATATTGGAGTTGTGGTATAATCATCAGGCACAACAAATTAATCATTCTGTTTTACTACGTTTCTAAATTTTTCCTAGACCCACAAAATGTGTTGCCCTCAACTTATTTGATCATTTGGTATTCGAGGGGACCAACGATTCCTTTATTAAATTAATAGGGCTGCCGGAATCAATAAGAGGTGGCAAATTTAAAAATTCAGTGCATTCGTTTTTGAAACTTTGAAGGAAAGCCTCATTACCGATTTCATCGGTACATGACCCATCTTGTGGCATGTGGGTGATTCAAAAATAAATCGACACAAAAACAACCTTTTTGAACCCGACCCCTTTTCATTTCTATAAAATTTGGCTCCTTTGCTCTCCTCATTTCTGCGAATTTTTTGATGTCAAAATTTTTAGCAATATTTGTTGTAGTTTGTATTTTATGATTCGTCAAAATTTACAATTTACAGCGTTTCTAGAAAAAGATGCAAACGATTTTCAAAGTAGATTTGAAAATCGTAATCTTTTTTGAAAACGCCATCACACATTAATTTTACATTCTGGTGGATTACACATACACATACTGACTGAGTTCCGGTATTACCAGCTAGCACACATTGCTTTGGTCGCAATGAAGCAAATTTGGAAAACCCAACCTTTATGCCTGGATGATGTTCTTTAAATTCAAAATATAGCTCTTTCGAATTCATTAGGAGCAAACGCTTTTGGATTTGAGTTCGCATTCCATCAATCTGAATGAATTTAAAATCAATTAAAATAATTTTGATTAATCTGTGCGTACCTTTATTGGGCATACCTTTATTGATTTAAAGTCTTTTTCCCCGGTATAATTCGGCTGTATTCATCATTGCAGTAAAAGTTTTCTACAAAAGTATTTACGTTTTCGGAAGAAGTGTTCATTCTCCCATTGATATCTTCACTAACACTGCTTTCTGTTTGGCTCGTGTTTTCCATATTGAGTACATAGAAGCCGATGGTAATTCGTTCTTAACCTTTCTGATGGACTAGTCACTGGGTAAAACTTGCAATCATGTTGATTTTATCAGAGCTATAATATAGTTTTTGTACGGCTTCCATAGGGACACTGTCATTTGATTCTGGCTCCAGCGAATCCTCTTCATACCCAAAAATTTTCTTTAAAATTGCTTTTTTCGTTGCGTTTAATTTAGTACGGATATTGCTTTCCACACTTCGTTTTTTAAATAAAATAATTGGTTCATTTAGTAAATGTAAGCATTGGTTTAAGCAGTTTAGTGATTCTTCTTTGGGTACAAAGTCGTTGTCGACCTTGCGTCATTATCTTTAGGTATAAGTTCATTGTTGACCTGGTGGCCTCTGTTTTTTCTAGGTATTTTAATTCTACAACTTGAACAAATTCTGGAATCCTTGCTGTAAAAGTTTTCTACAAAAGTATTTACGTTTTCGGAAGAAGTGTCCATTCTCCCATCGATATCTTCACTAACACCGCTTTTTGTATTGGCTCGTGTTTTCCGTATTGAGTATATAGAAGCCGATGGTAGTTCGTTCTTAACCTTTCTGATGGACTAGTCACTGGGTAAAACTTGAAGGCATGCTGATTTTATCAGAGCTATCATGTCCATAGGGACACTGTCATTTGATTCTGGCTCCAGCGAATCCTCTTCATACCCAACGTTTTTTTTTTAAATTGCTTTTTTCGTTGCGTTTAATTTAGTACGGATATAGCTTTCCAGACTACGTTCTTTATATAAAATAATTGGTTCATTTAGTAAAAGTAAGCACTGGTTTAAACAGTTTAATGATTCTTCTTTGGGTACAAAGTCGTTGTCGACCTTGCGTTCACTTTCATTTTTCTTATGTCTCTTCAATGCGTTATCTTTAAGTATAAGTTCATTGTGGACCTGGTGTTCGTTTTAAGGTTGCCTCTGTCTGGAATTCGGAGCAGTGTTTGAATATAAATCTCGCACCCATTTTGGAAGACTTCTTAAATCAGAAACTTTAGTTTTTGGATGATTATGTTCAAGAGATTAAAAGACACTTTATTTCCGAAGGCACTCATTTCAATAAACTTGTAGTTATTCAACTAAGCAAAAACATTCTGGTTTTCAAGCAAAGTATTAAAATATCTAACGGTGCCTAAATGAAGTCCGATGTCACATGGCTAAAGGTAACCCTCGGTGAACACTGGTTTAAGTGATTTCTCGTGGCTGCTCACTTTCGTCAAGCACTATCTTAAGGTACAGTTTTCAATAACACTGTATAAGCTAAGTGATCAATAATTATAATTTTATGTATATTAAAATTATAATTATTCATTGTAGATATATGAAATAGAACAATAATTGCAGACTGAGTTTTAGAAACAGACTCGACTTATAATAGTTGCATTATCCGATGGTGATTGGTTAGAAATACCAGATGAGTACGACGACCAAATCTTGTCAAAATCTCCCAATCCATTACCCAATATGCACGAGAGGAATATTAATGTTACAAAAGTTGCATTAAAGCAAAAACAATAAAATAGTCAATCCCTCACAAAAATATTTATATCTTCTGATCCCATCCTGAAATTTTGATAAGTTTTGTAGAAAATGATGGGATTTTTTTGGAAAATATTTTCCAAAAAATCCAGATGACGTTATGTAAGGATATTCAAGGGTAAAGGATATTTTGATATTATAATTTTCTATACCATTTTAAAGTAGACGTCAAGATACCCAAAGTTTTATAGTCCGATAATGTCTGCGAACTATAACTCATCTTAAAATAATTCATCTTTTTCTAGAAACACTGTAAACTGTAAACTTTGACGAATCATAAAATACAAACTACACTAAATATTGCTAAAATTTTGACGTCAAATTCGCAGAAACGAGAAGAACAAACGTGCCAAATTTTATACAAATCAGGACCTCGGGTCCACGACTGTGTCGAAAATTTTTGGAATTACCCATGTAACAATCCTCTATATTAGCTTGATTGACAATAGTCTGCATAGCAATAACATAACTTAAGCAGGATTCATTAGCTTTTAATTAGACTTCCTCGCGCGTAATTGATCTTTTACATACGTTAATCAGCAACTCCCTCAATTCGAACAGTGTTACGTAATATCCATTTCACTGCTAAAAAAACTCATTTTGATTATATCCACATATTTTAGCATAATCCTCAAATTGGTTGAATCATCTTGAAATATCTTTATTATCATCACCACTAAATTTTTGAATAACTGCATCGAACTCATTATAATTTTCAGCTCGTAAGTTAACCGTTGCTCTTCATTAGTCTGATCTCTTGTCAAATTGGAATTTGAATTATTAACACCAGAAGTTGTGTTCGATATAGTCGGACGAGTTTGCAAATTTAGGCAGATATTGGTATTGAATTCATGATTCTCTTCAGATGAGATTACATTGGAAGTTGGACCAAGATCTCAGGTGCAAAATAGACGCATCCTTAGGAAAGGCTATTCCACCCAAATTTAAGACATTAACAATAGTTTTGCGATTCGATAAATCCATTTATATGTAAACGTTACGTTATTAGTATAATACACAAAAATCACTAAAACTCTCTCTCGGAGTCGCTCCAGAGGGATTAAATGTAAGACCGACCCGCATTAACTTTCCCTCCCCAATATTTTCCCCAAACTCACCATCCCCTATCACCACTTCCTAAGGGGGCTCCCAACACTCCAAATAAGAATTTTTTATTTATAATAAATATTTTAGGAAAATAAAGGCCCACTACTGCTCTGGAGTCGCCCCTAGAGAGGTTAAATGTAAGACGAACTCTCATTAATTTTCCCTATTCGATGTATTTTAGATCGGAATTTCAGTATTCCTGTTCTTCAGAAAAGACCCAAGTATCGAATTCAAACTCAAGACGTCGAGACGTCGTCAATCTGTTGACAATCCGAAGCATACGAAAGATTTGCTGTTTCAGGTGAGACAAGCAGTAGAGTGTGGATACCGACTACAGATTAAATATCATCAGCCGGCAAAAATGTAACAAAAAAATAGTATTACATTACAAAATACAATAAAGGTTAATCCTACGGGACTGTAAAATCGTAAGGGTTGAAGATAGAGGTATATGTTCAGTGAAAATCTGTGGTTGGAGCAAATTTTATAAGAAATTAAATTTTGTATGGGAGCCCCTTTGGGAGTGATGATAGGGGGTAGGAGTAAGGAGGGAATGTTAATGGGGGTCGGATTAACATCCAAACCATCTCCGATCCAGTTTTGGGGCTTTTTGTGTATTTTTACCAGTACCAGTATTTCGACAAGAAAAATTAACACAAATACAAATTAATACAGATAATATCGAGGGTGTCGAAATGTAATCTGAATCTGATGGTTACACGACAACAGGCAAAACGTTTATGGTTCATTTGCACCACACCACGCACAGTGGAATATTTTCACACAAGCTGCGGCAAAAATTAGAAGGAATCTGATGATTACACGACAAAAGGCAAAACGTTTATGGTTCCATCGCTTACTCGAGTCTCCGGCCATCAATCAGCCACAAAACTAGCCAGGTGTTGTAATTTGCAGTAAACCCAACCCAAGAAACCCAAGAATGTGCTATAAGTGTATGGTTCATTTACACCACACCACGCACAGTGGAATATTTTCATACAAGCTGCGGCAAAAATTAGATAAAAACAATTTATTGCATAAATCCGTTGTGGACGCCCACCTCCCATGCAAGTTAAAATGAACGTCGTATTTTTTATTGCAATTATTAAAATTATTTTAATATATATGTGAATACAAATCATTACTAGTGATTTCAAGTGCCACGCCTAACGCTCAAATATTTTTGTTTTTTTTACGATTTTCGATTTTTTTCCTAAATACGTTAACAGAGAATAACGAAGAAAGTATTGCTTAGAAGGTTTTACCATTTCAGTAATTAAATCGATGTTGGCAGCTATAAACAGAATATTCCTTTTAAAATGAATAAATAAGACAATAGTTTCACAATATTTGTAAATTCCGAGGCATCGGTCGGCCTCGCGAATATAATTTTATACTTTGGCAACACTGGTTTAAACAGCTGACGCACGTTTCGTGTTTTGTTTCATTGTCAAACATCTTCAGTTTGGTCTATAATTTAACCATGACTCGTCTTACAAACGAACAACACTTGCAAATTATTGAATTTTATTATCAAAATGCGTGCTCTGTTAAGAAAGTTCATCGCGCGAGTTACATACCAATCGCCTCACCAAACATACTTTACTATATTTAGTAGTAAGCTACATACATAAGTTATACATAGTGTGTAACGAGACTCCAAAGTATTCGACATAAAATCTGATGCTTTTGTTTACCGTTCTCACACTAAGTTTATCTAAACATTAATTGCATTATCAGCATAAAGCTGTTTTGCAGTGAGTGTTTTCATGAACGAAAAATATTCATAAGCCAGTCTTAAGATTGAAGTTATTAATAAAGCATCAAAAATCTAAATTTTTGCCCGCTTTGTTCTTAGTTGTGTTCCTCTTAAGAGAAACACATAATTGGCGCAGTCAACGAAAAAACCTATGTACATCCCATAGTGGTGTTTGTTTTTAAATTAAATCTAAATTATTTAACAAAATAAATATAAACAATCACACATTAAGTGTACAGTGAATCTAAAACTAAACCACCAAAAAACCAGAGATTAAAAAGAAACATATGTCAAACAGAAATAAAGTATTTGACAACAACAGAAACATGACAGAAATAATAAGACAACTTACTCAGCAAATCGAACAACTGCAACTGCAACTACAATCCCAACAGATCCATCAATCTCAACAAGCCCAGCAACTACAACAACAAAATCAACAACATCATGCTATGAATCAATTTTTAATGCAGCCAAAGGATATAATTGAACAGTTTCGGAGAATAAAACCTCTTGATGAACGACTCGACACTTAATTTATGTGGTCAGAACGAGGAGCTACAAAATTTTGCACTCGAAATTATAATCAATGAAAAGATTATAGGAGATGTGGCGAATCGACTTGGTGATCTCGGCAACTTATCCTGGAACGATGTAAAGGAGAGGATATTCCGGCTCTTGAAACCACGGAAAACATATGCCGAAGTATTTAATTACTGCAGATACGTTAAAGTAAGAAATCTAGAAGAATTATTTTCAATTTTTGAATCAAGTAAATGTGAATTATGTCAAATGTATGCATTTGACCCTTTAAAACCCGCCCTTTATAAATCTGAAAATGTGGACAGGGATTTAGTGGACACAATGATAGAAAAAATAGATGGAACTGTCAGGGCACATATAAACGATAATGAGACATTACAAGATATCATAATGAAATATACAAAACTAAAACTACTTATGGACAAAAGAAGGATTGACTATAGACACAGAAGTAAGGACGATAGGGAACCTAGTAGATCCTACACTACAAATAACAAAGGTTATAATACTAATAACTATAAAGGAAAAAATAGTGATAATAAAACCGGAAACCGTGAGAAGGATAATAGTAGTACCGACATGAATAGATATAACTACAAGAACAAAACAAAGGAAGGAGGGTCGTAATATGAGTGTTGACCAAAGTCTAGGACATGTTTCGACAAATATGATGGACATAAGTAATGTGGAAGAGGAAGAGAAGGAAAATCAGGTAAATTTTTTTGACAGTGCCTCAAGACACATATTGCCCATAGTAACGATTACAATAGGTAGACAGAGACTTAAATGTCTCGTTGATACTGGCTCAACAACCAGTATTATTAAAAAGAATGTACTGATTGAAAATTATAAGGAACAGAGATTAAAACAACCTCTCAGGTATCGGACTTTAAATGGAATAAATGAAGTACTTTATCAAATAGTTACTCCTTTCCCGAAGGAATTTAATTGTACAAGTACTTTAAGTTGGAAAGTCATCGATTTTCAGAATGAAAAGTACGATGCCATAATGGGACAAAACTTTTTAATTCCTTTTAAGGCAATAATAAACAGTATACAGAATTACATAGAAATTTTGGGTAGTAGGATATTCTTAGAGGAAAGCCACTATCCCTTTCACACAGAGAAAATAAAGAAAGATGTTCGCCCTAATGTGAATGACCCAAGTTATATAATTGCTTTTGAGAAGCTTAAGGAACTCATCACGAGTTCACCTATCCTGAGATATCCAAATTTTTCCAAGCGTTTCAAAATTGTCACCGATGCAAGCAACAATGCTATTGGAGCTGTCTTAACTCAAGATGGTCACCCAGTAGCATATGCTTCAAGAACGCTTAATAAGCACGAGACAAACTATGCAACAATTGAAAAAGAATTGTTGGCAATAGTTTGGGGTGTTAAATATTTTCGGCCTTATATCTATGGAAGGGAATTCGATCTGGAAAGCGACCACCAGCCACTTAAGTGGCTAATGAGCAAATATTCTGGTAGAGATATAAGCCCAAGGCTTCAGAGGTATCTAATTGATTTAGGGGAATATCAATTTAAAATTGAATATATTAAAGGGAAATGTAATTATATTGCAGACTTCCTCAGTAGAGTTGATGCTGACAGGAATGAGATAAATATAGTAAATTTGTTTGAGGAGGAGTTTGTTGATAATGCCAATACCAGTAGTGACGAAGGCTCTTTAGATGTTCAAACAATACACTCCCAAGAAGAGGATCTAAATGAGAATATCCCTATACTATTAGATACAGTAGTTAATCGCTTTAAAATCCAGATTATTGTAAAAGAAAATAAGGAAGTAGACAAGAATGTAATTTTTGGCAATAAAAGAATTTTTATCGACCAATGCGATATCTATATCGGAAGGAAATGTGTCCGAAATTGTCAGGAGAGAAATTCTAAAAGGAAGAGTTGGGATATATTCGGAAATAAACGATCGTGAATATTATAAAGTTCAACAACTTTTAATTAACGAATTCTCTGGCACCGGGGCCATTAAATTTCTCAAATGTACTCACTTAGCTGAAGACATTGAGGATGACAATGAACTGAATAAACAAATATCATTATTCCATAAGTATGAGAGTTCATAATATTTGTAGATAAATTCTCTATACATGCCGTCTGTTTTCACTTGCCAGACCGTAACAGTACAACATTAGTTCAGAAAATAAGGGAATTTTTAGCAATAAAAGGGCAAATTGGGAAGTTTATTTTTGACAATGAGTTCAACTCTAGAAATGTAAAAGAATTTTTGACTGAAGAGAAAATTGAATTCCATTTCACGAAACCCAACAGCCACACAGGAAATTCCGATTCGGAACGTTTAAATAATACTCTTACGGAAAGAATTAGAGCATTAAATCTTGAAGAAATTTTGCCAATAAAAACTCAAATGATAAGGGCTATTAATCATTCGGAAAATTTAGAACAAAATTCTGATGATAGGAAATTGAAATTAACAGGAAATTGTTTTATTGTATTCAACAATTGCTATATATCTATTAAAAGCGAAGTATTTTTTTATAATAATAGCTACTACAGTGTCATTAAATGTTCTCCTTTCGATGTAGTAAACAATAAAGTAGATTTTGAATTAGTAAGAAAAAGAATAGAGGAATATAAAGAGAAATTAGATAAAACTCGAAACAAATATAGGGAAGATTACATTGAGGAAAGCTACATAAAGAATTACACCAGCGTCAGACACAAAGAACAACCTAAATTTAGAAAACAGAATCTTCAAAATGTTCAAACTCAAATATTAAAAGACCATTTAAATTTACAGATCTTCCAAATGGTACTACTGATAGCGATATTGACCCAACCGATACGGGCAACACTCCAGATCAGCCAGATAACTGAGGATAATGGATATGTAGAAATCAAGATAAGAGAGGTGGAGGTAGTCAATACGACAAATACTCTCTTACATGTTATAAATATTGGAGAGGTTAGAAATATATTGGATGGAATAAAACATAATATAAGAAACTTAGATCTACATAACGAAGAAATTCTTTGTGATGAAATATCACTGATTGAGTCAAAATTCCGAACCATAATACCGAATGAGAATAGAAGTAAAAGAGGTTTAATCAATGCTGGGGAAAAGTCTATAAATGGCTGTTCGGTACTATGGATGACGAGGATAGACAGGAAATATTTGACCATCTTACCATTACTGACCAAAATACACACAACTCAATAGAGACGTTAAATAAGCAGATAATTATATACAATTCATTTAATACATCATTGCAACATTTAAAAACTGCTATAGAAAATGACAGGAAGGAAATTGAAGAATGGTTTCTAGGAATGAAAGAGGCTAATAACAAATTTATTAGAAAATTCATACTTTTAGACCAATTAACAACACTAAAGAACTTAGAACATAAACTCGATCAAATTCAGGACAATATTGTTTCGGCAAAGAATAACATAGTGCATCCAAACATACTGACTTCACAAGAGATTGTAGAATTCGGAATAGATTTCTACAAACTGAAGATGTTAAGAGTAGGGATCATGACTATTGGCGGCGATTCGCTAATAATTGCTTTACAGATACCCGACAATTTCATTAGAACAGATTTAAAACTTATTCTTCCAATTCCAAATGCAAATAATATAGAAATAGACTCTGACGAGGAATATGTAGTCGATATAAATAAAAAATCCTTAAAATATCAAGATAATGTTTCCCTAAAGAATTCAAAGGCAAGCAAACATTGCATTTTTCAAAGCAATTGTAAATTTGTTTTCAGTAACATTACAGAAATCATAAGTATCGAAGAAGAAATAATAATTGTAAAAACGCTCATTCGGAAAATTTAGAACAAAATTCTGATGATAGGAAATTGAAATTAACAGGAAATTGTTTTATTGTATTCAACAATTGCTATGTATCTATTAAAAGCGAAGTATTTTCAAATAAAAAAATTGTACTTAAAGATAAATATTTTTACCCAAATAGTAAGCAACTTGACTATTCGAATAAAAGCGTAAAGTTCAGCAATGTTGACCTTGATATTGTGGATAACATAAAAGAAATAAAAGAACTAAAATTCCACAAAAATATGTCTTATGGTATAAATTTTACTTTTGGAGCTATTGTACTATGTTATTGTACTATGTATTATGTTTTACTTTTTAAGAAAAAGGAATAATGTTAATATAAACATGAAGAACTATCCACTTGAAAAAAGAGAGGACACTTCTGCCACTCAAGTTAACTTAAGGGAAATAACCCAAAAATATTTAAAATAAGAAAATATAATTAAAATTAATGTATGTACTGTATCAATACTACCGAAATCCAGGAGTATTTCTGTCAAGGGGTGGAGGAGTTACATACCAATCGCCTCACCAAACATACCTTACTTTATTTAGTAGTAAGCTACATACATAAGTTATACATAGTGTGTAACGAGACTCCAAAGTATTCGACATAAAATCTGATGCTTTTGTTTACCGTTCTCACACTAAGTTTATCTAAACATTAATTGCATTATCAGCATAAAGCTGTTTTGCAGTGAGTGTTTTCATGAACGAAAAATATTCATAAGCCAGTCTTAAGATTGAAGTTATTAATAAAGCATCAAAAATCTAAATTTTTGCCCGCTTTGTTCTTAGTTGTGTTCCTCTTAAGAGAAACACATAATTCGCGCTTCCATTTTATGGTCAGTTTAACCCATTAAGGCCCGACCCTATTAGGAGCCTCGATAGACAAAAATTAGTAGTATATATGAGGTCCCCATGGTCTAATTAAGAAAAAAAATTGTTACCCGAAATTTCCAGGTGCGCAGGTGAGCCATGCGGGGGTGATGCGAAAACGCATCACTGGGCCTTAGTGATATACAAAATTAACTTTAAAATAATTATAGGTAAAATAAAAAATATGTGAAAAATGTATAAAATTATATTTTAGAAATGAAATTTTATTTACTTCGATAAAAGAAAAGTAACGGCATTATATTTAAATTTCAGAGATGTCCGTTTTATTTACGCTCGCTAACTTTCTTCGATCTAGGTGTTTTAGAATTTTCACATGGATTTTTCACCAAGATACACACTTGCTCCAAAGTTACAACTATGAGCAATATTGTGGTATACAATCTAAAGTTTTTGGGAATATGTTGATGATTGCTATAGCCCTAGCCGTTTTTTCTCAGGGTGTCCTACAAAATGCGATGCGTTTTCGCATCGCTGGGCCTTGATGGGTTAATCGACCCACTGAAGCGGCTATTCGGGCTATTGTGACTAAATTTCGCACCAAATTTACATTGTTGGACATTAAACCACCAACACGCTTACGTAGAGTGCGAACTGAAGAAAATATCGCAGCTGTATCGGCCAGTGTTAATGATGACCATCAATTATCGATTCGTCGCCGTTCACAGCAAACGGCCAAAATTGGACTAAAAGGATGGACCATTTGAGGCGCAGTCAAGGTCAACATTTGCATGAAATAATCTTCAAACATTAAATTATATGGACCGACTATCGATTCAAATAAAGATTTCATTCATTTTTCTGCATTTTATGTGTTTTTTTAACTTTCCTATAGCTTTTGAAAAATCACCCTTTACAACCTTCAGTAAACCACTGTGTGAAAAGGAAAGTAAATACGTAATTACTGCCATTTTAGCATTTATGAAGTTTAAATGCATCCACAGCTCAAATTAACCACGATATTGGCAAAATCTTTTAGAATATACTTAATAGGTATGTTCTTTGCAAAATTCAATCAGTAAAGTTGAGATTTGGGCGCATGAAATTTGGGAGTTTTTGCAGCTGATTATACACAGTGCCACATACCACAGTAAGAATAACACGAACATTATCACCTGGCGAAACTATAACAGGTAGACATTTTTTGACAACGGATTCGAATTTTGTGAATCATATTTACTCTAGAAAATTTAATTTTGACCATTGGTTCGGCAATTTTCGCAAACCGCCAACACATTTCTTACTGCATACTTTACAAATTGTTTAAACGACGTTCATTTCTATTTAGTATGTTGCAGACGAAAACCGCGTTTGGCTTATGCTTTACGAACTGCACGAAAGATCATTTCAGCAAAGGAATGCGGATGATGCAAAACAAGAAATATTGGCATACAACGAAGCTAAAGTTAAAGGTAGGTATTATTTTATAATTTTTATTTTTTCGTAATCTTTGTAGTAACTTTGAGTAATTATTGTAAAAATCGAAGTCAGCTGTTGAACAGTTAATTAGTTACTTTTATAATTTATGTTATTTTTCCAATATTTCGCAATGAAAAATATATTAGAGAATTTTATTTTTCATGCAAGAACGTCACATATTTTAGTTGATAAGCTTCTATTTATGCAATAAATTATTATCTCATAGTAAGAGCAGCGATCATGTTTTATATTATGGTTTATAATCTTTAAATCGTTCTCCTGATATGTTAACAAATAAAATATGCCACGTTTTTGCTCGAAATGAGCGATATATACTGACTGACTGATCACTAAGTGATGTAGATAAATTATTATCTCATAGTAAGAGCAGCTCAGCAAATACGTTTTTTGCCCAATGAACATCATATTAATGGAGTTCACTATCTAATCTATTTGTGATAAACTTTTACCAAAAATACAATTTTGTACATCAAATCGTAAGAGAGTGAGAGGATTTATTTATATCAATATTTGCCAGAACCCTCCTTACTTCGAAAAAATATTTAAGACATGGAAATTGCTGACAGGGATGAATTTCTTGAAAAACATTTCATTTCATAGATTGCTTTGACAGTCGGGTAAGAAAATATCTGCTCATCTTTAACTAGAGATCGGATAGATGGGGAGCTATCATTTACTTAACTTACGAACGACCAACAACTCTTCGAGCAGAAACATGTCTTTTGTTTTCTTGCGTAGCATATCTACAGAGTAGGAGGGTATATATCATTTGGGATAGAAAAAAGTGTAACACATTGAAGGAGTGACTTAAGACACTAAGTATGTTTGGACCACATCCGTTTCACAACTTTTTAAGTTGTTTGAGCCATGTCCGTCCGTCGGCCTGTCTGTCCGTCTATCTGATTGGCTGGTGTACTCGATAACTATCGAAAGGAGTTAAGGAATCAATTCAAACTTTGCACATCGTAATATTTTTCCCAAACTTAGTTTAAGTTCGAAGATGTGCAAAATTTCCACACCCCTTCTAGCAGAGATACAAGCCGACCGATTTTAAGCCGCCGCCGCATGTTTCTGCACGAGCTGCGCCGCCGCCGATTTCATCGGCTCAAATCGACTTCAACCGCGCCGCCGATTTCATCGACTTCAACTACGCCGCCGAGATTTGACGGAGTTCTAACTCAGACAAATCTTACTACCAAAATAGACAACCCACCTCAAATTACAAAAGAAAATACAACTGTCGACTTAGACACCCTACTACTGTGAAATATATTGATCTTTCTTTGAATTTGGTATCCCACTATATGATGATTGTATAATTGTATGGGATAATAATACTAAATTATGGGAACATTGGCTAATATTAACGAATATTGAACTACTTGTCATAAATAAAAGAAAATGTGTTAAAAACCAATAATATAAACCAAAAATACAAATTGTCCTTCAATTTTCCCAAAATTGTCAATTGGGGAAATCGAATGACAGAACGAGCCGCCAAATCAGCCGAAGGCCGCCGCCGCCGATAGTTATGGGTCGGCTTGTAACTCTGCCTTCTGGTACCTCCCACACAAATGGTCCATATTTTTAAGTTAAATTAAAACCAATGTCACACGTATATCCGGAATCAGCTATATTTTGGTATTTTGGCTTTTATAATCACTTTAACTGTACAAGATCCTCCCACACAATTCACCCTAAACTACGTAAAATTAAAGCTGTTATAACTTCTACACGGATGATCGGAATGCTGTGAAATTTGGTATTTGGCAATGCTTTTATGGACGTTTCATTCACTTGGAATATGGACGCTATTACCACACCCCTTCCGGTACCTTCCACACAAAGTGGCATAAGCTCTTGTTGAAATAAAACCGATATAACTTCCATATGGGTAGCCAAAATCAGTTACCAATACCGGTGCCTAAAATCCATTATGACTTCATCAAATGTGGAAGCTGGTCCAATTGAAACAGACTTATAGTACCTCCCACACACATAATCCGGTATAAAGTAAAATTTCAATGCTTCCATATACATGTTCTCTGAAAGTGTGGGTATATATGTCAGTTTGCCGACTGACGTTTTTTACTTGTTTTATTTAAATGTTATTTCCTGAACGACAGCGGCTATGCATGTACGATTAAATCAATTTTTATTAAATGGTTTATCCGAAATAACTTTCGTTGGAATAAATGACTTCATTGCAATTCAGATAATATTTTCAATCATTTCAGCCGCAAAGCTTCCAATTAAAATGCTAAGCCTAATAATACATTTTGAAGAAAGGTATATTCATAGAATAATAATGGCTGGTTGTTGCCAAAATTTCCCTTGCATTTTTTCGCTTAGTTTTATTCCTGCATCATTATTGTAGATTATGTTGTATCCTACTGCAATACATAACACAGTCCAACACTAACTTTGTTGTCAGAGTTTATGGTCCGCAGATTGCAAATTTCGTTTGAGTTTTCTTGAATAATCGTTGTTTTTAATTGAAATCAAAATTCAAAATGGTGAAGATTCGTCCTTTTCGATACTTACATTTGCCTGAGTTGATATCGAAGCCGAGTATTATAACACATTTTGTAACGGCATACACTCGTCTTTGCCTATATTAGTATTAATGTTTTACTTTTATTTTATGGTTATGCTTGAATTCCAATGTCTTCTCAGAAAATGCTAGCATGGCATGTTCATTCCGACTTCCTAACACATGCAGCGACTTCCAGGTCGATGTTTTTACAATTAAGGAAGCATGCAGTAGACATTCCTCTTTAGGCACAACGGGTCCCACAGGAACTTTTGTAGACAGTCAGCTACCCTTTTGTCTCTAAGATCAAACCGCATAACATCTACATTAGTAGGTCATTGATGAGCTATCCACACTGAGCTGTTAGTCTAACTTGCTCTTATATGGACCCTGGACTTTTATTGGAACGAACGAGCAGACGAGTTGGCAAGGACGGGATCTACTTTAAGTACCCTCGTCTATGTCTTTGTGCATTTGATTGTAACACCCAAAAGGAAGCGAGATAGACTCATTGTTTCCGATTAGAATCACTTCTTGAATCGATTTAGCAATGTCCGTCCGTCTGTCTGTCCATCTATCCTTGTAATCACTGTAAAGGTCACAATTGTAGTCAGAACAAAATGAAACTTTACGAACGCTATTTAATTTGAAGAAAATCGGTTCAGATTTAGATATAGCGCCCATACGAATTTCACTGGTTAAAGTTCGGTTTAGATTAAGATATAGATCCCATACAAATTTCGAAAACCAAATTACATGAAGTGGTGCATAAAGAAATACAATAACATCATAAATGATATGTACACATTAAACAACTAAGAGTTACAAATAAAATAGATGGATAATAGAGAATTATAATACAAATAGTAAGCTTATATAGGGTCCGCCATCTAACGTTTTTTTCAACTATTCAACCGTTGGACTATTATTTGTGGGGTGCCCGAGGCAGCCATTTGAATGAAATTATTTTCCATTATTAACCGGAAGGATTGTACTTTCAAATAAAAAAAGAAATTTGAGAAAATATTCAGTATTCAGGTTATATAGTTATATTGAAATTATTCTGGATTTATTGTTATGAATTAAAATAACATTTATTTAGCAAAATAAGGCATGCATTACAAGGGTTTCATTATTTATAAAGCCATCAATGTTATGATATGTACCACGTGGATTGAAAATCTTAATTTATTTAAATTAATATAGTTATTTTCTGTAGTTATTGCCAAGTAACAAAATATACATATATTATGTATTAATATGAAAAATGTCTCTGAATTAAAAAATGACGGAAAATTCAAGCGGATATTTACAAAACACAGTGATCAGATAAAATAAAAAGGATGGCAACACTGGTGTTTATGCCTTATGGCCAAAACACAATCAAAGTACGCATATCGAGCATGCATGCATTATACGTATTTTTGCTGTTTGCAAGACACATAGAAAGTACGCATGAAAACATATGTTCTTATTTTTCTTCTTCTTCTGTGCTTATTGTTTGAATGTAAAAAATAACAAATGTGCGACATAATTAAAAATGGAAATAAAAGAAATAGCTTCGGTTATTACAATTATGTACAACTTTTTTAAAAAATTGGGGCGGCTAGATTTTGGGTAAAGTCATTATACCAAAATAGAAATGTTGATGGGCTTTTTGCGTTAAGCTTTGAACATTTACGCAACAATGACCACGAAAAATTCCATAAAATGGTAAGGACGACACCACAGGTCTACTACCAACTATTTTCCATGATGGAGGAAGACTTGACAATGCGCAGCAACCGGCAGCCAATATCAGCTAAATGCCGGCTGTTTTTGACCCTAGTGTAAGTAAATTAAGATAGTGTACACATTAGATTTACAGTTATTAATTTTTTGTATTACCGCACTGTTTAATTTTTTTATTTCGTCTACTTGATTTATTACGAAATTTATAGTTTCGTTTTTAATTTGATTCTGGAAAGGCTCGTCGACTTGGCATACTCTCTAAAAATTTATAGAAAAGATCATTGCTACAATTAACTTGAGAAGTGTAAGGCTCTTCAACGTAAAGTTTATTCTCAAAAAAGCTGCAAACGTTCTCACAAAGTTTTGAAAATTCTTCGTGAGCATCTTTGACTGCGCCCTTACCGCGTTTCAGGACTGGAGATACATTTGGAAATAGTTCGTGGTGGTCATCATTGAATGTTTCTTTTCTTTTTTCGGGACCGGAGAGCCCTTTGAAAAAGATTCGAACTCGTCGTCATCGAATATATGTTGAGTATCATTGAAGGCATATTCATTATGTTTCTTCTTCGAGCTAGAGAGAGTTTGGAAGACATACTCAAAGAATTATCCCCATACATTGCCGACACCATGTTTGATAAGGAGTTGTAAGGTTCTTGTGAAATATATCCTTCTGAGTTGTCATATTCTGAACGAGAACAAACAAATGTCCGGACTGCAAACTATTGCAAGAAGTGTCACTACGCCTATTCTCTATTTAAACACATTACGGTTTTTGAGCTACATATTCTTCCATAAAAGACATGGGAGACGTAAATTTCCATTGTGTAGTTTCCTGCGGCGCCGCGCTTCCAGATGACATTCTTGAATTTTCTCTGACAAAACGATCCAGCAACGTCTTCCATCGACACTGTCATTTATAAAGTTCACATAATTCGAATATATTTATGAATATATAGAACGAAAATGTTAATCAATACCGAGATATAAAGTGAGAACTTATTTTTCGTTAATTTTGCACATCATTTATTAAAACTTCCTCAAACATTTTCATTTTTATTTCTTTTTTCAATGAAACTGGTCAGATTTTTTCTAAACGCGCAAACAAAACTCAAAAAACATATGTTTTTACGCTTCTGCTTCACGATCCACACAAAAAAGTTAAAAGTTCAGTAACTTTTTGTACGCATGATACACACTTTTGTGATGTACGCTTTTATTGTACGCTTTTATTGTACGCTTCTTCATGTGTTTACATACATTTCAAAATTGCTCGAGACATGCATGCCTAATAATATACGTATATTTTTCTCATTGTGTTTTGACCTTTATACATCGCTGGATATGAGAGTGTGTCTGTCAGAAATGGTGTAAAAGCCATGGTGTAGACATCCACAGTTCCCCAGGGCACACTGGTCCCAAATCCATTTTTTAAGGCATAAAGTCGAAAAATAGACATACAGTCTTGTAATTTTGCACATTTGCTAGACATATCATACGCAAAAAATAAAAATAATATTGGGCCGATCGGACCACGCTCACTACCACCTCCCATATAAACTCAATATATAACCAACATAATTATCACCCTGTATTGGTACAAGGTGACTAAAAACATAATTTTATGAAAGCTTAAAAGAATGAAGAGTTGTTTATTTTGACGAAATGTGTTTTTCTAAACATTATTACAAAAGAAAAGTAAAGCATACAAATAGTATACTTTAAACTGTATTTTAAATAATTATTTCAAGAAATAAAGTACAATGTATACATGTGTACAAAAAGGTGAATGATGTTGTATACCATTTTAAAGGTACTTTCAATACCTTTTAAATAAAATATTGATGGGTCTCGTACACAAAACTAATTCAGAGATATAATCATATATATGTCATATATGTCTGTGCTAAAATAAAATGACAATTTTTGGAGTTTGCCGAAAAATGCTGACGAGATATTAATTCCACCATAAACTACAACCTCAGACGAACACATTCACATTTACACCTTGAGTCAAGTTGAGTCATACATATAACTTTTGGTCCATGACATTTATAGATTATGTTCTCTACAAGTCACAAAATTACAATACCTATGAATACTTACAAGACCACAATAATCATAAAATGTTAAATATAATTTTTCAACTACTAACTCTTGCCGTCAATTTTCATAATATAGTCACTTTATTATATTCTTTTTAAGTCTTGATTTTAATTAATTTGTAAAACTGCTTTATATCAAAATTAATCCCACTTTTTGAACCGCAAAGTTTAAGTACCATTCAGGCTTGTGGTGTTGCCACCTAATTTTCTCCAGTATATTTTCTTGATTGCTTGGAGTGTTGCCATAAAGAAAATATATACACATTTACCACTTTCCAATTTAATTTTTTTGAATTTCTGACAAAAAAATGGATTTGAAGTTAACAACTTCGAATCCTTAATAATTCGTCGTTTTGAGGGAAAAAGGAGTGAAATTAACCGGTATCTCATCATAAACTTCTTCTTCGTCGTCGTTCTAGGTGTTCCAGTGTCTTCGCTGTATATATTTAGGTGGACATTAAATGAATGGAAGAATTTAAAAGTTATCAAAATCGTAGTACAGTGTTGTGTGAGGCTAGGGTACAAATTAAATTGACAAAAATATGAGCTCGATCAGTTGAAAATTTCCGTGCCGCACGTGAGATATGGTGACGAAATTTGAGATGATTTGGAAATTTTCGGGTCCCTAGTGAGTATGGTATGAGGTCTACTGGACGACCATCCAAAGCCAAGTCAAATTTTGAAACTATTACTACTACTATTATTAACCGATTGCAAAGATATTTCGCACAGTAAATGCCTACAAAAAATGTGCTTATATGTGTGTACCTCCATTAGCTTAGTTTTGGGATTTATTTTTCCCATTTTGGGAATTGTGGGTTTCTTATTTGAGGTATCACAAACACTTTTTTGAAAACAAAGAAGAATTTGCAATTGCCATTTTCCATTTTTGTTTTCGATTTAATGGAGCATGCAGTAAATTTTAGCTCTTTACTACAAATGATTTTTGGTTCACTAACCAGAAAAAAGAGAGCACCTGAAGAAGTGAAATGATGATCATCTTGTGATTCGGATGCAGTGAAAAATTTAATATACACCAATGAATTTAACATGAAGTTGTCGGTATGTCCTTTATTTTGAATGACTTAAAAGTTTTTTTAGTAGGTGCATCTACATTTCTGTTTTAAAAAATCCGCCGTTACTGGGGTTAGAACTACGAATCTTCTGGTTGCTACTACGGCACTCCAACCATCTCAGCTATACTCTGTTGTGAGCGTTAAATAGCAAACCATTTTGTTCGATAGAACTGACAATAGGATACTTAACAAATTTAATACGAACTAATATATAACGTAAAAAATATTAAATTAAACTAGTATTAAATATGACACAGTCGAACCTGGGACCTGCGTAAGTGGGAACTCTTTATAAGTGGGACATTTTTGATGGTCCCTGCACGCTTCACACAAAAAACCTCTTTGATTGATTTTTTTTTCAGGATTTACCTATATAATGGTATATTTTACTCGTTTGCCTCTAAGAGTGGGATTTCGCTTTCATTGTGGACCTCTATAAGTATGATCTTTTCATTTGCTTTACCTCTGTCATTGAAGTCATTTTTTGTATTTTTTAAAAATTATAATATTTAAAGAACTCATTGCAATATTCACTCGTTAAATAAAATACACCGTCGTATAAGAAATATAATAAGAAACGAAAGCATAAAATAATGTGTCTGTGGTCTTTTTTATAATGTTGGTAGGTTGGTAATGTTTAATGAAATTACTCTAAAATTTCAAATTACAATAATTTAAACTGCCCTATAAGTACTCGTATACAATGGTGTATTAAATTTGTGCTTTAGATATTTTATAGTTTTTAAGTTTGTATTGGCCTAGGGACAAACCTTAGTGAAATTGGTCGAAATCGGTTTATATTTGGATCAAGTCACCATAGAAGGGGTATCCCAAAATGCTTACTTAAATCTGACTCAAATATATAGCAATATATTCATCTCAGATTGCGTGCGATTGAATCCAGCATATCATCACATAACCGCTGCTAAAATGGACTGTTTGCCATCAAAGTACACCAATTTCGGCAGAGGTACAACTACAATCTCTACTTGATCACACAGCTGAAGGCTTGCTACAATCAATAACAGGAAATGAGTTAAAGAAATATGGAAACACAAAGTTAAATCTTTTTTGTAAATGGGGATGTGATGGTTCTTCGGGACAAAAACAATACAAACAAGTTGTATGTGAAAATATTTCGGACTCAGATGTTCATGTTCTCATTTGTACCATTGCGATTGAAAAAGATTTTGGAAGATTGAGAGCCTTCGACTAGTATAACGCAAACAATGGATATTTGGATTGATTATAGATCAGCCAAAACAAGGGTCAGGCAATACAAATGATGGTAATACCGCAAGACGATTCTTTTCAGATCCAGAAACAGCATCTTAAATAACAGGAGTGTATTTAAACCTTATTTTCAGATTTAAAGTAATCCTAGAAGTACTTGCGTGCAATGAAGAAATTGACGCTAGAAAATTTGGAGATTATGCTAAGGAAACTGCAGAAATATATACAACAAAATACCCATGGAGAAATATGTCTCCAACAGTTCACAAAATCCTTCATTATGGAGAAGATGCCATTAAATATCATTTGGAGATCTATCAGAGGAGGCTCAGGAAAAAAGGAACAAGGATTACAGATTTTATAGAGAGCACAATAGTAGAAAAATTTCACGAAATTCAACAAATGAAGATCTATTTAATATATTATTGGCAACGTCAGATCCGTTCATCTCCAGTATTCGAAATTAATGGAAAGTGGATTATCGGGATTTAGATGAAGAAGCCAAAAAACTACTAAATAACAGAAATAGCACAGAACAAAATATGGAATATTTGCAATAAATATTTGAGTCAAATGAATAATAATTATAATTGCCTTTCATTGTTATTTAAGTACGAACAAGTAAAAACGGCGTTAAGTTCGGCCGGGCCGAACTTTATATACCCTCCACCTTTGATTGCATTCCACAGAGTATGTCGATTTTCGTAGAAGTGCAGTAATATTACAGGAAAATATAATTTTTTGTATATAGCCAAATCAAAACAAATACAAATGTTAAAAAAATAATTTTATAAATAAATATAATATTTTAATTATTTCAAACCACGTTTATAAGGCAAGGCTACCAATACATCAATTCAAAAAATAAATATTCTTCTATTTATATTTTCAAAAAGCTTAAATACCATAAATATTGGTAGATAGTGGGTGCTACATGTATTTCCATTCTATTTTAATTCCAAAGGTACAAATTTTGAAAATACATTATCAGACGTACATAGTGCAAAATAACCTAACTTCATGATTCAACCAATTAAGTAAACCAACCAAGTAACCAACTAAGTAAAAGAAAAAGTACGAATTTGGAATAAACTTTTTATTTTGCGTATCTATGCAGTCAGAGGAATGTATACACCGAATTCAATGATTCCAGCTGCGGCCATTTAGTTGGTACCATTTTTACCTCCTTAAGAGTACGACTATCTAAAATCTCTTTATTTGACGTTTCTACCCAATTAGAATTTCATCATTCTAGATGTAGTCGTTTAGTTAGTACTATTTGTATCCCTCTGTACCATTGTATCCCTTGAAAGTACGAAAAATCAGAATTTCGAAAAATCCGTGTATTTTACGTGTCTATGCAATCAGAGGAATGTATACACCGAATTTGATTATTCTATGGGCAGCCGTTTGTTTGGTACCATTTTTATCCCTCTATTCCCATTTTACCCCTTAAAAGTACTAATTTGAAAAAAATACTTTTATATTATGTATCTACTCTATTAGAGGAATGTACACACCGAATTTCGTGTTTCTAGCTGTTGTCGTTTAATATGTACCATTTTTATCCCTTTTTGCCCCATTTCCCTTTCATTTCATTTGTTATCGGGGGAATGGGCACACCCAATATCAAGTAAGGACAAGCAGACGTATTGAAAAAATATGCTTAAATACTCTAAAATATTAGGGATTATTATGGGTATTTTTAGTCCTTGTGAGGGAAAAAATTTTCCCTTTGGGCCGATTTCGCCCCGTTTCAATCCCAACCGATCTACGACTATAAGACGCATTTATGGAAAATTTGAACATTCTAGCTCCTTTCGTTTAGATGCTAGCTTGCTTTCAACAGACGGACGGACATGGCTAGATCGTCTTAGAATTTTATGACGATCAAGAATATATATACTTTATAGTGTCTCAGGTCGATATTTCAAGGTCTTACCAACGGAATGACAAAGTTAGTATACCCCCATCCTGGTGGTGGAGGGTATAAAAACATAGTATTAGTAAAAAAATTAATAATAAACAGAACTTAACGTTGTTACAAATTCTATTAAAATCTATTGCAGTTTTCATTATACCCTACACCACTTCGTGGTCTATATAAGTGGTCTATGGTCTATTATAAGTTAGTTTTGCGCCAAATGTTTGTAACACCAAATAATCGAGCTAGACCCACCTTTAAGTATATCGATCGGCTTAGAATCACCAGCTGAGTCGATTTAACGATGTCTGTCTGTCCGTCCGCCCGTCCGTCTGCTGACCATCTAAGCTTGTTCGCACTCTACAGGTCGCAATTGTTGTCCGATTGTCATGAAACTTGGCAGAAGTTATTTTTTCTGGCCAAGGACCATCGGTATTGAATTTGGAGGAAACCGGTTCAGATTTAGATATAGCCCCCATACAAATGTCGCTCCCGATTTGACATTTTCCACTTTAGAAACCACATATTGTACCCGATTTTCTTTACATTTGGTACAGCATCTTATAATCCAACTAGAAACACCTATACTGAAATTGGGTAAGATCGCTTCAGATTTAGATATACCCCCCATACAAATGTCGCTCCCTATTTCACTTTTTCCGCTTTAGAAACCACATAATGTACCCGATTTTCTTTAAAATTGGCACAACATCTTATAATCCAACTAGAAACACCTATGCAAAAATTGGGTAGGATCGGTTCAGAGTTAGATATAGCCCCCATACAAATGTCGCTCCCGATTTGACATTTTCCGCTCTAGAAACTACAGATTGTACCCGATTTTCTTTAAATTTTGCAGAACATCTTATAATCCAACTAGAAACACGTATGCAAAAATTGGGTAAGATCGGTTCAGATTTAGATATATGCCCCATACAAATGTCGCTCCCTATTTCACTTTTTCCGCTTTAGAAACCACATATTGTACCCGATTTTCTTTAAAATTGGCACAACATCTTATAATCCAACTAGAAACACCTACGCAAAAATTGGGTAAGATCGGTTCAGATTTAGGTATACCCCACATACAAATGTCGCTCCCTCCGCTCTAGAAACCACATCTTGCACCCGATTTTCTTTGAATTTGGCACAACATCTTATATTCTAACTAGAAACACCTGTGCTGAAAGTGGGTATGATCGGTACAGATTTAGATATAGCCCACATACAAATGTCGCTCCCGATTTGACTTTTTCCGCTCTAAAATCCACATATTGTACCCGCTTTTCTTTAAAATTGGCACAACATCTTATAATGCAACCTATGGTGGAAGTGGGTATGATCGGTTCAGATTTAGATATCGTCCTCATACAAATGTTGCTCCCGAATGTTTAACCGATTTTGGCCAAACTTTGCATATTATATTTCACCAATAAACATACATGGTGAAAGCAGGTCACATCGTTCCAGGTTTCAATATACCCCCATACAAATGTCCTTTCCGATTTAACATTTTTTGTCAAACACATACATTTACAGGATGCAAAAATCCTTCCCGATTTCACTTTTTTACCGAATTGAATTGTAATGAGATGAAAGTCCGTCCGTCTTTAGCCTTTCCGTACTTGTTTGGGAGATGCCCATATGTCCATACTTTGGTATAACCCAAATGGGGTCCCATTCTGATCTATTACAGCTCTAGAAACTACATATTACATCGGATCTTCATCAAATTTTGAAGATCATGGTATTTTTCAACTAGGAATACCTACCGTGAATGAGAAATATATAGGCCCATGTTTTGGACCAGGCCCAAAATGTAGTTATAGGCCCCCTTTTGAAATGTCGGTCCGATTCATCCTATTACTACTGTATAATTTGTATTTGTCTGTCGGATAATTGGATCAATTACCATATTATTAACCATATTCGTTAAATATGACTAAAGATGAATTTATAGTATAATTTATATGAACTACATAAAATTGCTCCCATGAAATAAATGGGTTTAGTAATCAAAGCGAGGTACATACGCAGGGAGTGGTGTAGGGTATTATATAGTCGGTCCCGCCCGACTTTAGCCTTTCCTTACTTGTTTTTAAAATGTTTTTTTTTTTAAATTATCAAATTTGACAGCAAAAAATAATAAATTTTTCTGTAATAATAGCAAAATCTCCAGTTGATTTTACTATTTTTTTTTGTTTAAAATTTTTTTAGTGTATCATTCCATTATTACAAAAAATATTTATAATTATTAAAATCCAAATATTAAATTTTGTAATAAATAAAAAATAATAAACCCATATTGCACCATAAAAGTTAAAAAAATCTAAAGTTCAACTTTGCCCTAGAATTCCTTAAAAAATCCTCAATCAATTTTAATGTAATTAAAACTGAACTAAATATCTATCCATTAAAAAAATTACTTAAATATTTTCATCGGCTCAAAAGTTACAGAATTTTGGCTAATGAAAAACGATTTTCAGCCATTGTGCGTCGCTAGCTTTAACCTCCGTTATCAAATTCCACAAAAAGTGACAGCTGTAACTGTTGGCTTCATGAAAACAGGGGTTGGTGGAACAACAGAACCTGCATAAATGGGAAACTGGGTTAGCTGGAAACCTCTATAAGTGGCAATAAACGCTCAGTCCCTTGAGCTCCCACTTATCCAGGTTAGAAGTAAAAAGGTACAAGTTTATCTTGCCCAAAAAAATACAACCAAGCGATTTGGATGTGAGATTAATTCTGACTTTATTGATATTTTCAATTTTACATTTTGGTTCTTAACATAAACTTATTCTTACTCAACATTGCTTACAAAGCATTACAAAGTAGTTTTGCTTATTCATTAGTCTGTTTCGTTTCCTGTCTTGACCATTGGGAACGAAATAGTGTAATTAAATTCTATGAATTTTCAGGTGTTGGATTAAGCGAATTATGGTAACAAGCAATATACGATATTTGTGTTTATGTTGACATATTTTGGGATTGTGCAATTGTTTTATGTATTAAACTTTATTGGTAAACAGTATACGTATGCGTTTTAAATAAAAGAACGAAATTATTTGGAATTGTCTGTTCCAAATAATTTTGTTAAGATTTCGAATTTTATTGTTTTTTAAATAATTTCTATTTTTGATGTCGTAACACCCCCACCGTTTGATTGAGGCTCCGACGAAATTACAAATTTTTGTTTAGATTTTGACAAGAATATTATACATATAGTTACAATAGAAATTATGATTATTACATCAATGCTAAAGCTTATTATTTTGGATTTATCATTATGGTAAATAATTTCATCTAAGTTGTTTTTATATTCAATTTGTTTCATAAAAAGGGATTCAAGTTTTATATTGCTTAGTGTAAAATTTTGGGTTTCTTTAATTTTTGTTACAATGTTTGGTAAGATAATTTTATCGTAAATTTTTATGTGTACATTTATGAATGTTTTATTTAAGGTTTCAATTTTACAATTTTCAAATTTGAGTATAAAGTTTCCTGTTTGTTTTATCTTGATTTTATTACAATTATGGGTAATGTTCGAATAAAAGTTTTTAAAGATTAAGACACCTGGAATTATTTCCACCACTTCTGTGTCTTTAAGGTATTTCATTGGGCATTTTGCCTCTTCGAATAGTAAAATATTTATTAAGCATTCATTGTCTATATTTATCATATTTTTCATTAATTTGTTTTTAACATTTGTTTCATATATATTATTGTTTAAATCAACTAATACCTCTTTTGTATCGAGTATGATAGATTTATTTAGTGTATTAGGGACGGGTTCGAATAGAATTTTCGAAAAGTAAGTCTCAGACAATTTGGGTATTTGCAGAATAATTATCAAGCTATCCTCATGAAATGCCACTGAAACTATAATGTCTTTGTAGCTCTCGAAGTCAGTTATAAGGTCTAGTTCCGTTCTGGTCAAGATGTTTAAAGGAATTATTCCTAGTTTACTAGAAAATATAATCTGTCCTATATCGTCTATGTGATCTTTGAATAGTAAGATATCATTATTTAATTGGTAAACTTGTGTCATGTACGTAAATTCGTCCTCTAGCGTGCTAATCTTGTTTTGAAGTAAATTTCTGAAATCGTCCAAGTATTTCCCGATTTTATATTGTTGATTATTTATATGACTTGTAATGTTCTGTATTTGTGAGGAAATTAAGTTATTAACTTGTGTAAGTGTATCGAATTTTTCAGTTAAGTTAATTTGTCTGTTATGAAGAGATTTAAGTTTGTTTTCTATATCTTTTTCGTCGTCACTGTCCATTGTTCCAGCTATTAGTTTTAATCCTTTTCCTAAGATGTTTACCAGTCCGCGTTTTTCTCTAAAATGAGGATGTAAATTATCAACTTTTACTTGAAGAAGTTCAAAATTTTTCTCTATTGTGTCTAAAAGGGGTTTGTTGCTAATTGTATTTGTCTTGAGTGTATTGATATTTTGTGCTATAATATTTAGGGTTTGTCTGTATTCGGTCAGATTCAGAATGTGTAGGATTTTATTATAATGTTCAATAGGTCTAAATTCTCCAGTTTTTATGGGCACATACCCATTATTGTTGGTCAGGTCTTGTATGTCGATTGTTTGAGCCATGATAGTAGTAACCAGTATCAGTACCAGTATGCGATCCATTGCCTAGAAAGATTTGAAATTTATTTTTTAGTTTTAATCGTTGGATTGTCTCTGTCTTGGTATTTCTTTTTTTGTTTGACGTGTGTTTTATAATATTTATGTTTGGTTAGTGTGGTTTCTATGTGGTCCTCGTCTAATTTTTTACTATCTATTTTCCTAAACTTTCTGTGATTTTTGCCACCTCTAATTTCCTTTATGAAATTTGTTCCATCTTCCAATATGACATCTTTTTTCCCCTCATTCAATTTACTTATATATTTTTCCTTTTTTGAGAGTATTAAATCATGTATTTCCTGATATGAATCCTCATGAATTTTCCCATTAATAAAGTCAATAGGTCTATGTCCAGTTGTGCTATGAATTGTGTTATTATAGTATCCAATTATTCTGATCATTTTTTCTTCAATTGTCTCGGTATTGTTTTTGGCATCATGTCTTAGTAGTCTTAAATGTTCGTTTATTGTGTTATGTAGTCTTTCGATGTCCACGTTAGAAGTGTGGTTGCTGTTAGACGTAAAATGTATGTTTATATTTTCGTCCGCTAGGAATTGTTGCATCGGTATTGCCTTAAATCCGAGTTCATTGTCAACGATAATTTTATCCATCTTTCCGAAGGTATTGATCATCTGAAGTAATTTTGTCTTAAACTCAGTCCAGGATCTTCCGTTTATCGGATATGCCATTGCAAATTTGGTAAACTTATCAATTGCTGTCATGAACAGGCTTTTGTTAAGTGAATAAAAAACATCTATGTGTATAATTTCTCTAGGTTTTGCTGGTGTTTCAGTTATTTGAAACGGTACTTTAGGAGGATTTCTGTCGTATTTTTCGATGTTGCATACTTCACAGTTATTTATAAATTGTGTGATTCTCAATTTTAATTTTGGATTGTAAATTTTGCTTTTAAGTTCCTCGAAGACTGCCTGTATTCCTCTATGATTTTTACTTAGATGTTCTAATTCGATAATCTCCGTTAACTTGTTTTCATCTTCTATGTCATCTAATTTCACTTTACATCTTACTATTTTAAAACTTTCATTGTTTGAGAACAGTTCGTTGTATGTATTCTCGAATGTGTCATAAAATGTGTTATCAATTATTATAGCGTTTTGTTGTATGGGATTAAAGTGGTTTTTTAGTAAGGTGATTGTTGATGATCGGTCCAAATCTTTAAAATAGAATGTTTTTCGGAAATGTTTGAATATTTTTGTGGTTTTGAATTTCGTTGATCCTGATGATATTTTCCGTATTATTATTTGATTTTTGTAAAAATTTATAGGTGCAAGGCTTTCCTTTATTCCAGTTGTGATCTCAATTTGATTAACTTCAGGGGTTTCAGGTATTATCCTTGATAGTGCGTCAGCGTTTCCATTTTTCACCCCTTTTTTGTACTTTATTTCGTAATCATATTCGGAAAGTTTGAGTCTCCATCTAACAAGTTTGGAGTTGGGTTCCTTGATTGAGAACAACCATGTTAAGGGTTTATGGTCTGTTTCGATTAGAAATTTTCTTCCAAAGAGGTAAGGTCGAAAATATTTGGTAGCCCAGACTATTGCTAATAATTCTTTCTCGATTGTACTGTAGTTGATTTCGTGTTCATTCAACGTCCTACTTCCGAAACATATAGGCCGATCATTTTGAGACAATATTGTGAATGTTTTAGAAAAATCTGGATATATTAATATAGGATCGTTAGTTAAAATCTTTTTCAAAGTTTCAAAACATTGGATATATGATGGATCTGCTATATTCAATTTTGCATCCTTTTTTAAATATTTTGTCATGGGTTTGGCTAAATGAGAATAATCTTTAATGAATTTTCGGTAGTATCCCGTAAGTCCGAGAAATTGTTTTATTTGTTTCTGTGTTTTCGGTATTGGAAAATTCACAACACATTCTACTTTTGCTGGGTTTGGTTTTACACCATCTTGAGTAACGATATGTCCCAGAAATTGTGTTTCTCTTTTGCAAAACTCCGATTTATCTAATTGTACTTTAAGATTAGCTTCTTCTAAGCACTTAAAAATAAGTTTAAGTGACAGTACATGTTCTTGGAGGGAAGTTGAAAATATGATTATATCATCTAAGTACACTAGACAAATTTTGCCAATATGTTCTTTTAAGACGTTGTTCATTAAACGTTGGAAAGTAGCGGGTGCTGTCTTCAATCCGAATGGCATTCTCAAAAATTCATAATGGCCTCCTTCGACCGAAAATGCTGTCTTATGTACGTCCTCTTCTTCGACCTCTATTTGGTAGAATCCTTTCGCTAAATCTAAAGTTGTAAAATACATACTTTTTCCTAGTTTGTCAAGGATTTCGTCGATGTTAGGTATGGGGTATCGATCGTCGATAGTGACTTCATTTAGTTTTCTATAGTCCACTACTAGCCTCCATTTTTTCTTTCCGCTAGCATCATCTTTTTTAGGGACTATCCATATTGGAGCAGAGTATGGTGAGGTACTATGCCTAATAATACCATTAGTAAGCATCTCTTGGATTTGTGTTTGTACTTCATCCTTATGAATATACGGGTAGCGATAAGATTTTGTGTAAATGGGTATATTGTCGACCGTCTTTATGTTATGCTTTATTGCATTCGTAAATGTTAATTGAGAATTTGGCTCATAAAAGATATTTTTGTATCTTTTTATCACCTTCAATATCTCTGTTCGTTCTTCAGAGTTCATATGTGATGTACGAATCTGCTGAAGAATTGGTTCAGTTTGTTGGAATTCGGTGTTGAAAATGCAGAAATTTTTTGCATTGACAACAGTGGTGTCTGTGGTTTTTACATGGATTATTTCTTTGCTTTCCATTGAAGTTTTAACTTCGATTTTGAAGTTTTGAACATTGTAAACTCCTTCTTGTAGGACCAAGTCACCATTATTATTACATTGTTCATTGATATGAACTAATCCAGTTTCTTCTCCTACTATAAATTTTACAGTACGAGTATTCGCGTACAATAAAGGAATTCGCAAATTATTGATTAGTAGAATGTCTTGCATATAATCTATTGTAGCTCTGTATCGTTTGAGAACATCATTTCCGATGATTCCATCGTAAAAATCATGAAATTTACATTCTATTAAATTAAACTTCTCATTTTCATTTCCTAATTCTGAAAATAGTGGTACTCTGTAAGTTGTGGTGGTTCTAATTTCATTCTGGAGGGTTTTGAGAGTCATTGCATTTGATTTAATTTTCCATTTTGGATGGCATAATCCCGGATTAACTATTGAATGTGTGGCTCCCGTGTCGATTATGAATTTTAGTTTATTCTTAACTATTATATGGGGTAGTTCACCCGTGAGGCTTGTATATGAAAATTTGTTGGTGTATTGTCAGGCATATCTTGGTTATCATTATAGTAAAACGAGTTATTATCGTTTTGATATCCATTTTCCTGATTGTGGTCTTCAACTGTGTTGGTTTGATTGCCGTTTTCATATATATTTTCTTGGCTATGGTGTTGGTTATGATTTTCAACCATATTGATATCCATTGGTTCTGGTGTGCGTTGGTAACCATTGTTGGGTCGATATCCAGCGTTCTGATGGTTTCTGATGGGTTCTGATGGACGTTGGTTACCATTGTTGGGTCGATATCCGCCGGTCTCGTGTCTAGGTTGTTGGTTATTGTTATTTTTATAGTGTTGGTTCCCATTATTATATCTACCAAGTTTGCTCGCATTATGGTCGGTCTGGTTCGGGTTTTCTTTTCCTTTTCCCTGTTGGTTATGGTTTTTTTCGTTTGGGGCTCCATTTCTTGTATGGTAAGCATATCCAGACTGAAACAGGATATCCATTGCTTCTTCCAGACTATCTGGGTTTCGGCAAGTTATGATGGTTTTCATTGGCTCGGGCAATTTCTCTCTAAAGACATTTAATGCCGTCCTCATGTTGTTTTTTGCACATTCGTTGGCTGCTGGTCCTGTCCCTACCAAGCATATTGTCTTAGTATTAAGACTCCGCAATCGATTTTTTATATCGTTATAAAATTCGACGCTATTGGTTTTGAAATATACACTTTTCAATTTGTCAAATAGTTCTTCTATACTATACCTTTCTCCGAAATTATTCATTAAAACAGTTTTTATGTCATTCCATGATTGAGCTTGACAATTAATTTCGATAATTTCCCTAGCTTTTCCTTTCAATCTACTTTTGATTATGTCGGAAAATAAGAGTTGAGAGAGTTCATCGTATGTTCTTAAAAGTGGAAAGACTCTGTCGACTAAAGTAATGAATGTCTGTAGATCTCGATGATCTCCATTAAACTCTGGAAGTCGATCAAGGTATTTCAATGGGTCTATGCTAATTGAACGGGGTGCATTCTCGTTCTCCATTACTATTTTTTTCTTTTCACACAGATATTATAACAGAAGAATTAAGAAAAGAATTAAATTATTTTTTTTTTTTTTAAATAAAAGTCCTAGTTTAATAAATGAATTATTCGAGTTTCCTTTAGATATTTTAATTTTCTTTAATTATATTCACTATTTCGTCACTTTGTATAGTTTTTTAGGAATTGTTTGTTATAAAATTATATATATTTTTTTAATTATTATTAGTTTAAATAAAAGGAGAGGAAAAAATCGGAATACAAAAAATTTCTTTTTCTCTGCATTTATTTTATTATATTTTTTCCTTTTTATAATTTTTCTTATTTTTAGGTAAATTTTCTTATAGCTTTAATTGTCTCTAGTTCGATTGTAGTAGGGTTTTCTATATCTTCCCTTGTCGGGGTACCCTTTATTCCTAAAATTTTCCAAAGGTTTTTTAACATTTGTATTTGAGATTCTATTGTAATTTCTTTTTCACGGTATGAGAAATCTATTACATTTTTCATTATATATTCTTTATTTAAATATAACTTAAATCTATTCTTACTTTGAATGTATAAATTTGTTTCTCTTGCTGTTGTTGTTGATAATGTTGCTGTTGCTGATGTTGTTGATTATAGTTGTATTTGTTGTCGTGTTGTCGTCTGGTTGTAGTTCCTTATTGCTTCTTGAAGTGTTGTCTTCTGTTGCGTTGGGATTGGTTGCGTTTTGGCTATTCTTCTCTTCCTTCACTATATAGTTCAGTGTATATTGATTCGTTGTTTTATATTGTCACTTGAGTGTCCCGTAGGGTTTGCAGTAGGGTTTTGGTTTTAAATTTTTATTATTTCACCACTGGAGGGTCCCGTAGGATTCGCAGTAGGATTTAAAGTTTTCGCTTTAAAGGTGCTTAAGTTTTTTAGTTTAACTAATCAGAAAATAAAATTTTCTGTTTTTAATTTTTTTTTATTTCACTTTTAAATTTTCACTTTAAAGGGTTCTTAAATCTTTTAGTTTAATTTTATTTTACACAAATCAGAAAATAAATTTTTCTGTTTTTAAATTTTTTTTTTAAATTTCACTTTTAAATTTTCACTTTAAAGGGTTCTTAATGTTCAAATTAATTTTGAACTGACAGAAAGTAAATCTGTCTTTTGCACTTCGATTCGCGTTAAACCGTTAAAACGTTAAAAGGATTTATTCCTTTCGCGAATATCCTACCGACTGCGCCAGTAAAAAGGTACAAGTTTATCTTGCCCAAAAAAATACAACCAAGCGATTTGGATGTGAGATTAATTCTGACTTTATTGATATTTTCAATTTTACATTTTGGTTCTTAACATAAACTTATTCTTACTCAACATTGCTTACAAAGCATTACAAAGTAGTTTTGCTTATTCATTAGTCTGTTTCGTTTCCTGTCTTCACCATTGGGAACGAAATAGTGTAATTAAATTCTATGAATTTTCAGGTGTTGGATTAAGCGAATTATGGTAACAAGCAATATACGATATTTGTGTTTATGTTGACATATTTTGGGATTGTGCAATTGTTTTATGTATTAAACTTTATTGGTAAACAGTATACGTATGCGTTTTAAATAAAAGAACGAAATTATTTGGAATTGTCTGTTCCAAATAATTTTGTTAAGATTTCGAATTTTATTGTTTTTTAAATAATTTCTATTTTTGATGTCGTAACAGTTAGACTGTATTAATAACACTGTCCAACAAATGAAGACTTTTTGAATAGCTAACCTATAACTGGGCAAGTTGAGTAGATCATTTTTGTAGAATAAACTTATAGTCTGCTCCAGCTAGTCTGAGTTTTTTACAGTGGGTCAAAGTTTTCATTTTTGGCCGAAGGAAGCATTATATAAGGTGGACCATTTAACATTTTAAATTACTGATTATTTTTCAAATTTCTGGTTTTATTGGAAAGGGAAGGTTAAAAAACCGCTCATAGAGAAAATTATGAGTTTGGATTATCGCCTTTACACTCATACATACGTTTTTTTGAATATTTTTAACATATTTCGTATAGACTGAACATTACAAAATGGCAAATTAGGTCTGAACATGAACAAATAGAAATGCTAAAAAGAAATTCAAACAATGTTTAGAAGAAAAATGGGATTGCTAGTAGACAAGCCAAAATCTTCTTGGATGTGCAACATCACTGCAAGCGATGTCATCAGGATATACAACAAATTCAACGAATAAGCGCTCGACACTGCCAAGAGACTGATAGAGAAATATCCCTGGTACTATCTTCCGCCCTCAGTACATAAAATTTTAGTACACGGTTCCGATGTCATTAATCATGCATTAGTATCAATTTGGGAGCTTTCTGGGGAAACTGCTGAAGCTAAGAATAACGATATAAAGCGATTCAGGCTCCATCACACCAGAAAAACGCCCCGCAATGCAACGAATACGGATTTGCTAAATCGATTGCTCCTAAGCTCTGATCCATTTATCACAGGCCAGAGGAGAATACCATGCAGCAAAAACCTACTTTGTTGAAATCTGTTTTTGATTTGTTGGAAGAAATGTTAACATTAATAAAATATAGATGTATGTATAATTATATAATTTTCATTTATTTTTTAAGTACTTAATATATTTTTTCATTTGTTCTTCATACTGATATAGTGTTAATTATTGAGTGTCGAAAATGCTTTAGTTTTATTTGAACTATTATATTAAAAATTTTTGTCGCTCACTCCCATACAAATGCACTGTGTCAAATTTACTTAAAATATGTTCCTTGTGGAGAGTTCCAAGGTGCTTTTATGTACGCAATCGTGAATGGTTAAAGTATAAAAAAGTGTTTAAATATGTGATTTCAAGTGCGGAACATGTTAAATTGCGAGCGAGATTTTTATGGAAGTTATATCTACATCTGAACCGATATGACTCATTTTTCACCATAGTTTTTTCCATTTCAAATATAATGTCCTTTATTATATTTGAATCAAATCGGTTAAATTATTTATTTATTAAGGCGGAAAAGTAAAATCGGAAACTATTTATGTTTGAGAGCTATATATATATCTATTTTGATTTGGTCCACTCTCAACCTAGTTGAAAAATTAAGTGTTGTGCCAAATTGGAAGAAAAACGGAATACGTAAATTGGGACCGATTTTTGTATTTGTTCTATATACATTAGACCGGTCCTTATTTATATGGACAAATTTATTTTCTCGAATATATGTTACGGCAAGCGCTAAAAATATTCGTTTTAGTCCCAAAAAGCATAAAAAAAAATTTGACAACGATTGGATAATTTTTAGCCGTGCCCCAACCACCTTTTTGTTTTTATTATGAGAAAAAAGGCAAAAATACATATATTTTTTATTTTATTTACATTTATTTGAAAATTAAGAATAAACTTAAATATTTTTATTAATTTCATACTCATAGTAACATTAATATTATTTTAATTTAATAGTGAAGTCTTTTTAAAAGTGGGATAATTCATGTTATATTCTTTAACCACCTGAAAAAGGAATTGGTTCTCCTCTTCGTTGTTGGTTAATTTATTATTATAATCTGTAATGAATTTGGCGCCTTTTTCTGCTGCATCATTCACTACAGATAGGTTTTTACAAATTTGTGATCCGTGAGCGTAGTCAGATCTTTCATTCCAATCCGATGGATCGACTTGCAAAAATTCTTTTGAAATTTCTAAACGATCAAAGAATGCATGTGTATTGGAATTTACAAAATCGCTTAAATCTTTTTGCGCAAATGTGCCGATATTTGTTGGATTAGTTATTATTCGCTTGCATTTTTCTGTATTTGCTTCAACATTAATTGCCTGAACCATTTTTTTTAATTGCAACACTTACATTAGGATCGAAGAATGAAAGACCGACTGCTTCTTCCGACAAATACCACAAATGATTGCTGATTTTTTGTAGCAAAGCAAGAGCTATATCCCTTTCAGGATAAGCCATAATATTTTTAATTAAATTTAAGTCTTGATTTGGTGCTTCAATTGCTTTAGTGCATCCAAACCAGGCTTTTACATAAATACGAACTACGAACAGACAGACACTACGTATACCGTTTAACTCTTGGTTGGTCATATTGAATTCATTACGAAACAAATACATTTTAAGTGCATAAATACATTTTGACATCCATCGAGCATGAGAAGTTGCACCAGGTATACGAAAGGTGTTAAAATTCGGCACCGTACCACCAAGAAAAGTGACAACTAATTGCAATAATTCTTTGTAGTCGCGTCTGCTATGAGCTTGTTTTAAGTTATCTAGACAGTAATTTAAAATTGTTCCACGTTCTTCAGCAGTCAATACTGTAATAATGTGTTCATCTTCTAAACAACTCTTGTAATTTAATTTGTCAATATTAATCCAGTATTTGCTAAAGCGATTAAAAATTAGCACTTCTGGACCGGCTGTAGTAGCCACTCTAATTTCAAACACTTTACGAATCAACAATTCGTAAATATGGTGTCTGCAGGGAAAATATAATAAATCGCGACCTAGTTTTCCTTCAAGCAGAGCAGCAGCACCGCTTTGAACTCCTGTATTATGAGCAGTTGTGTCGAAGCAGATTATTTGAACTAGATCAAGCATTTCATATTCATTTATTGAATTAAACACGGCATCTGATATTTCTTTTCCACTCGAAGATTTTAACTTTGGAATGCCAAGTAGTTTATCGATACCTTGAGATGAGACTATGATTGGCAAGCGGTCAACATTTTCCCTGCCACTAATTTCTGGTAACATTGTACCATCCCAGTGCAAAACAAAACTACGTGGAATCTGGAAATAAAAACTCAAGTTTCTTAATTTATACTCAAAACATAAAAAAAGAAAGTTTGCTGCAATGTTTTGTGCTGTTGTTGCACGATGCTTCTGACGCATTCGACGAATTGATGATCTATTTAGTATAAGATCTTCGATATCATAGCCCAACGCGTCAGCAGTTGCGCTTAGGATATGAACTGCAGCACCATCAGTGATTTTACACTTATCCAAAGTTGAAAGCAGTCTTGGTGTAAAAAAATTGTTTTACCTCTGGAGATACCTGATGTACCTGGATTTGGATTTGATACAGATGTTGATGTTGATGCTACAACTTCAATATCGTTTTCGTCGTCAATGTCAATCATACCTGTTTTACAACAATAATTCTGATTTGCTTAAAAGATAGAATATTTAATTGTATACCTCTTTGAATCTGTTGTTCATATAACTCTTTTCGTTCATCTTCTTTTATTCGACGCTGGTTTTCTTGTTCTTTCTGGACTGCCTTTCGCTTTTCTTTCTGCATTACAATTTTATCCGTTCCTAGCATACAACCTGGTCTTCCTTTTTCTCGTTGCTTTTTTAAGAACTCTTTGTCTTCTTGTATTTTAATTAATTCAAACGCGTTTGCATGTGCGATATCGAATAAATCATCTAATTTATCTTGAAATTCAGTTTCTTTCCTGTTTTGACATTCTGTTTTTCGACCATGATGCTTTGTAATATCTCTCCACTTGTTGTGTAATTTTTCCAGCTTCTCAATGCAGTGTTTTTCATGTTGTGTTGGAATTCGTGCTTTTTGCCAAAACGTGCTGACCTCAGCAACAACTAATCTAGAACTTTCTCTTAAATTTAAGCCAACTATTCTTAAATTATAAAATAAAACATGTAGCACTTGTTTTCTTCCTGGTAATTTAGCTCCAGTAATTTGGTGGTCCATTACGCCAATTAACATAATGTCATCATCCGATCGAAGTCTTTTGGCTGTCATCGCTTTAGATTTTTAATTTTAAAATGTATTTGTTCGTTTTGGATTTTCTATGAATTTAAAAAATAAAAAATATTAATATTTTAGGCAAAAAATATTTATTTTCTTCATACATTTATTTTTACCGGCTAAACTGTTGATTATATAGAAAAACGCTATATATACACATTTTAAAGGAATTGTAATTCTTAATTATTTTTCAATTTATTTAAACAAAATCGGACTAGTGGTTCTCGAGTTATGTCAAAAAAGAGCACCAAAGGTGATAATTTCCCCTATATGATAGTAACTAACTTTAATGACAAACAATTGTTGGCGGGGGCACGCCTAAAAATTGTCCAATCAAGCTCAAATTTTTTTGTGTATTTTTAGGTTCAAATAGAGAAGTTTAAGCGCTTGCCGTCATACGAATTCGAAAAAAAAAGAAATAAGGACCGGTCTAATATACATATAAATCTGAACCGACCTGATCCACTTTCGCCAAATGTGTGCCTAGTTGAAAGTTAACGTCCTGTACTAAATTTGAGTCAAATCGCATAAAATATATCGATAACAAGTAATAAGGGCGTTATATACCCTCCACCATGAATTGTATAATTCAAGGCTGTCGATTTTCTTAGAAGTGCAACATTCCTGTATATGTCAATTATTGTAATATAGCAAACCCAAAACAAATAAAAATATTGAAAAAATAATTTTATAAATAAGCATAAAATTTTAATTATTTTAAACCACGCTGATAAGGTCAGGCTACCATTACGTTTATACTATATATATCGAAATAATACTTCAAGTCAATTCAAAAAGTAAATATAAGACAACAATCTTCAAAAAGTTTTAAATATCATAAATATTGGTAGATAATGGGTGCTACTGTTGGTTGTATTTCCATCCTATTTTAATTCCATTATCTCACGTACACAGTGCAACTTTTTGCCGTAAAAGTAAAAGGTACGAATTTGGAAAAATCTTTTTATTTTGCGTGTCTATGCAGTCAGAGAAATTGATGATTTTGACTGCGGTCATTTGGTTGGTGTCATTTTTATCCTCTTTTTCCCATTTTACCCACTTAAGAGTACGACTTTCTAAAATCTCTTTATTTTACGTGTCGACGCAACTAACCTTTTATTTTTCATGACTCTAGCTGCGGCTGCATGACTCTAGCTGGTACTATTTTTATCCCCTTTTTCCATTTTAACACCAACAAGTAAAAACAGCGTTAAGTTCGGCCGGGACGAACTTTATATACCCTCCACCATGGATTGCATTCCAAAGAGGTTGTCGATTTTCTTAGAAGTGCAGTGGCATTGCAGAAAAATGTTAATTATACTTCAAGTCAATTCAAAAAGTAAATTTAATGCTGCAATCTTCAAAAAGGCATTTTGAAACCCCAATATCCCTTAAGTACACAGTGCAAGATAAACTAACTTCATTAGTCTACTCATTTTTGTCGTAAAAGTAAAAAAAGTACGAATTTGGAAAAATATTTTTATTTTGCGACCGAATTCCATGATTTTAGCTGCGGTCATTTGGTTAGTACCATTTTTATCCCCTAAAAAGTATGACTTTCATATTACGTGTATATATGAAATTAGATATGCTCACCAAATTTCAGCATTCTAGCTGTAGCCGTGTAGTTGGTACCATTTTTATCCCCCTGTTCCCATTGTATCCGTTAAAAGTACGAATTTGGAAAAACCTTTTTATTATTCGAGTCTACGCAGTCAGAGGAATGTATACACCAAATTTCATGCCTCTTGCTGCGGCCATTTGTTTGGTACAATTTGTATCCCCTTTTTCCATTTTACTCCCCTAAAAGTATGAATTTCGAAAAATCGCATTATTTTACATGTCTATGCAATCAGAGGAATGTATACCATTTTTATCCCTCTATTCCCATTTTACCCATTACAAGTATGAATTTGGAAAAAATAATTTTATATTATGTATCCAATCAATTAGAGGAATTTACGCACCGAATATCGTGTTTCTAGCTGTTGTCGTTTGATAGGTACCATTTTTATCCCTTTTTGTCCCATTATGGTGCACGTTGTAGCTATAAACAGAATACCAAATAATTATATTATAAGCAAAAATAATCAAAAACATGCTTAAATCGTCCAAATATTAGCAGTATTTTCAGTCCTTGTGAGGGAAAAAAATTTCCCTTTGGACCGATTTCGCCCACTTTCAATCCCAACCGATCTACAACGTCCTAGCTCCTTTCGTTTAGATGCTAGAGTGCCTTCAACAGACGGACGGACTAGATAGTCTTAGAATATATATCGAGGGCTTATATTAAGTGGCTATGAACAAAACCACAACTTTTCAGGAGAACGAATAAACTGATTTTCTCCTTAATTTTAAGAGTAATTATTAATCATTCTTCCACAGTTTAATATAATAAGGATTCCTATTATTCGCGGTTTTATGGTTCATGGCCCTATTGCACGTTTAAAATTGAGCACTATGAATATTGAAATAAGAACATAGCCATTAATGCCCAAAAAATATAAATATGATTTATTGTAAACTCTATAACGTTTTTCATGAAATCTCGGCAATGTTGTATAGGAAACGCAGTTTCTGTGATGTACACAGCGAATTTAAGGATTCATCTGTCAGATTGGTACCATTTTTATCCCTTTTTCTATTTTTTACAAAAAGTGGATATTGCGGTAGGGCACGGTGAACAAAAAATAATGATTGGATATTTTTGGAAAATTTTCATTTCCGCGGCAAATATGGCTAAAACTATTTTCACAAATGACATTTTCGTTTTTTGATTTTCTCGCGATCTAGCCAACGGATCCGGCTGAATTTTAGTTCGTTTATTAAGAACCAATTCCGCTTGTAACATATATGTAGTCAGTGGCGACAATCACTGCAATTATTGAAAAATCCAAAATTCGCGGTTGCAGTTGCTTATTTTTTAACTTTCTTCATCCAGGATTCTGAAACTTTTCTGACACAAATGAATGAGAATCAGTTTATGGTGCACTTTTTTGTCATAGGGGGAATGCGCATACCCAATATCAAGTAAGTACAAGCAGACATATTGAAAAAACATGCATAAATACTCTAAAATATTAGGGGTTATTATGGGTATTTTCAGTCCTTGTGAGGGAAAAATGTTTCCCTTTTGGACCTATTACGCCCAACCGATCTACGACTATAAGACGCATTTATGGAAAATTTGGACGTCCTAGCTCCTTTCGTTTAGATGCTAGCGTGCTTTCAACAGACAGACATGGCTAGATCGTCTTAGAATTTTATGACGATCAAGAATATATATGCTTTATAGAGTCTCAGGTCGATATTTCAAGGTGTTAAAAACGGAGTGACAAAGTTAGTATATCCCCATCCTGGTGGGATATAAAAAAATTGGGAACGAACGATCTGACCTATTTTAATCTGACCACATATGTTTCTACTTGAAAAATAAGGTGTTTTGTCATTTTAAGAAAATCGATTGAAATATGTGTTTCTGAAGCAGAAAAAGTAAAATCGGGAGTGACATTTGTATGGGAGCTATATATAAATCTGAACCGATCTGACCCATTTTCACCACTAATGTTTTCACCTGTAATATATTGTGTTGTGCCAAATTTGAAAAAAATTCGAGTAAAATATGTGGTATCTAGAGAGAAAAAGTCGGGAACAAATGCGACCCGTACTTTGATTACAAGAATAGATGGACAGGCAGATGAACATTGCTAAATCAATTCAAAGAGTTATCGGTATAATTAACAATGGGTCTATCTCGCTTCCTTTTGGGTGTTACAAACATCTGCACAGAGACATAATACCCTACAAGAGTGTATAAATATGATCAATTTTCATTGTAGATTTTTGTAAGTGAAATATAAAGTGCTGTGCTAAATCGAAAAAGTCAACTTCAGAAGAATAAATGTAACAAAATGTGGACTTCCATATGTGACCTACATTCACTCTAGACATATCTGGTTAATATACAATGCGTATCGGAATCGATTATAATATGTGAAAAAAAAAAAACAAATCGGAAGTCTACTACAAATTCAACCTTACCGCTTTGATTACGGACAGAACAGACGGATAGATATTGCTTAATCGACTCGGAAAGTGATTCTAAGTTGATCGGTATTGTAGGTAGTGTTGGGCATTATCGTTCACTGAACGGATTGGTCCTTTTCGTTCCTATCCGGCAAAGGAACTCGTTGAGTCTTTTCGTTCCATCGTTCCTTTTGGATCCTTCGTTCATATTCATTCGTTCAAACGTCACAACATTGTTTGTTTACTCGTTCAGTTTTTTAAACAATTCTGCCAAACTAGAAAATTAAAAATATATTTAAATTACAACAATTGTTAATCCATGTTATGTGTAATGTGAACGGTGTGTCAGCACCAAGAAAAAATCGTTCCGAAAAAACTGTGGCAACAACAATCAGCTCTTCAATGGTAAAACGAACGAAAGCATCACGGAGCCAGTGAATGAACGAGAGTTGGGCACAAGCAAAATAATAATGGAACGATGGAACTGAAAGAATGAAAGAGCAGGAACCAGTTCCAATCGTTCCACCAAGGGATTCGTTCAATTGAACGAGTTCGTTCCGGAACGACCCAACTGTAATTTTAGGTACTTGAATTATTTAAATTTGAACTTTGTTAATTTAATTTACTTTGAATTTCAATAAACTATTTGATCCAGTAAAAATTTTATAGTTTTCAATAATATGTAATACATTTAATATGCCATTCCGAAAAATATTTTTTCAGTCTGTTTGAAAAATTCAATACTCATTTTGTACAGGTTGTGTTTTATTAATAATTGACACAATCATCTACAATTGGCGACCCTAATTGAAATTGGATATACGCAATACATGCCACTTTCTGGTAACGAAGAATCCTCCAGTCAACAACGATGTGCTGTGCCACCAGCGGAACCGAATCAACATGCAACAAGTCTAAATTTTAGCATTAAAGACACCAAAACTTCCTGAATTTTGGAAAGAATAACCGGAGGTATGGTTTTTACAGGCTGAAGCTAGTTTCCGAATTTGTGGAATTACACAGGTCAATACGAAATATGAGTATTTGTTGATGAACTTGGACCAATCTGTGTTATTCCTGGTTAAAGACTTCATTGTTTCACCTCCATCAACTGGTAGATATGAAACACTTAAGAAGCGAATTATGGATTCGTTTGCTGAATCTGCGGAAAACCAGCTCAAACGATTACTCGGCCATCCCATTATCTCCAAAGAATGAAATCCTTTTCTGCTGGTAAGGTTAGTAATGATGTTCTCCAACTTTATTTTTGGCACGATTACCAGACAATGTTAAAAGCATATTGACCGTGTGCGAAGCCAGCGACATCAAACTTTTTCACATTCAACATCCATGTTCGCTGCGGAAGTTGCATTAACGTCAATTGGTAACGCTTTTGCTGAGAAATTGGATGTGATTATAGCTAGAATCGATACCTTGGAATCACGATCCAGATCAACAAGTAAGACGGTTTCCTCTACCAGAACTCGTTCTCAGTCAAGAGGATCCAGAAAGGATTCCGGAATTTGCTTGTATCATTGACGTTTTGCTGAAAAGGCTCACAAGTGTATTCAACATTGCAAATATAGCCTTCAAAAACTAAATTCATCCGATATAAGTCTATCGACCTGATTTGCCGGCTCGTTCTGTAATTCGATCACCCCCATTTATTTGACAATTTTGAGAAAAGGGAAGGAACAATTTGTATTGGTTTTTAATACCTTTTCTTTTTTGGCAAGTAGTTCAATATTCCTTAATATTAGCCAATGTTCCCATAATGTCATATTATTATCCCATACAATTATTTTTTGCGAGTGGAATGCATTCCCAAAATTTATAATATGGATGAATTTAATATTTTTTTGCAATTACAGCTTTTCATGTGAGGCATATTTGACCAGACATCTTGAAAATCATAATCCTTCCATAATCCACACTAAAGAAGCACAATAAAATGGTGCATGCTCCAAAAGTGTCCGAACAGTGCAAATAGTATTGTAATCGGAGGACGTCCTAAATATACATGTGTGTAACGACGATCATCGTTGCGAGATTTGTGACTTTGTGTCCTACACAAGAGTGTCCAAAGAGAAACATTTTCAGTTTAAATATAACCATGAAATGAAGTGCACCATGACCATAAAGCCTTCGAATCACCCACTTTACTTAGAGTAGCTGTTGTTTATTGTTGGCGCATACTGGAATTGATTTATGCAAATCAAAATACAATCATTCAACATACGATGGCTGTTTTTCTTTAAGACTGAATAACTATGCTGCGATAACAAAAATATAAGTAAAATGTTAAAATTCCACTCAATAAAAAATTCTTTTTTAAAATTGTCGTCAAAAGCAATATCAATGTGAGTGTGAAAACAGATTTTGAAAAAATAATTTTGTGTTAAAAATGTTAGACTTAGCCTGGATAATTATCCATTGTAAGTCCAAATTATGGTTATCGAAATCGGTAATTTTTTGAAAAATCGCATTATTTTGCGCAACTACGTATTCAGAGGTATATTCACACCAAATTGTCGATTTCAGATCCTACATAGCCGATGGAATTTATACACCGAATTAATTTTAGTCCCCTTTGTACAAAAAATCATATTATATTTTGCCATCAATTTATACGTAGTCAATAGTTTAATTTAAGTAGGCACAAACATTGAAACAATTTTCTTACAATCATATAAAGTAGGAAAATATTTGTCCGTATCAACAGGAACGTTGGGATGGAAAAAAGTGTAACGCATTAAAGGAGTGACTTATGTCTAAAATCCCTGTCAGGATAATTCTCGAAGGGAGTTAGGAATTTATTCAAACTCTGAACATAGTATTATTTTACCAAGACTTAGTTTTAAGAAAATTTCGGCAAAATTTTACTTAGATTTTGTTAAATAATTACTTGGTTTGAGTAAAAATTTGCTTCGTTCAAGGAAAATGTTACTTAAATTTATTACAAATTTACTTGGTTTGAGGAAAAATTTACTGGAATTTTCCTCAGTTCGAGTAAATATTTACTAGTATTGAGGAAAATTGAACTAGAACCCCAGAGGAAATATTGCTTTATCGCTATCACTTTTCCTAAATTTTAGATCATTTTATCTCATTATAGGGTTCACTTTTTGTTGAGTGTTCCATTTAAAAATTCAGCATCAAAGTGTTATGTATTTCCTTTATTGTGTGTGAAGCAGAATAAAACGAAGTTCAAACAATTGCGCAGTGAAACCTTGCTCTGATGAGTTTGCATCGAAAAAAGTAAATAAAGAGCCCAATGACCAAAAACAAACCCACACGAAGAAGCTTTTTGTATACTTTATTTGCTTGATATTCAATCTGACAATATGTATACGAATCTTATAAATAATATAATTGTAAATCCCGTTTAGGATTTGAGATTCTCTGCGCAGTAACGGCAGTATGGATATTCTTTTGTTCTGTTAAAGTCAAGAAGACAAATGGTCACGCGATGAGAGATCCCATTATGTCATCGCGATATAGAGTTTTCAACGGTTCGTAGTTTACCAAGAGTTTAAGATAATTGGGGTCCGGGAATTCCCGAGCCGTTTTTCCCGGGAATTCCCGTCCAATTTGGATTACGTTAATAATAATATTAAAAAATACTTTATTGGTATTTTGGGTACTTTGGGTACGATATTTATACTGAAACAAAATGTCGTACTGACAATAGTGCCAATACTTAAGCCTTCGTGATATCTAGCTTTTCTTTAAATTTCTCGTTTCTCTACACCTTCAAAAATAAATGCGTCTTCAGATGCTCGTTGCTCCCCTTCACTATATATACGTACTTTCGTATTTGCGTAAAATGACTTCTACAAATATAAATTAAAAATTCTCACAAAAATATGTTTAACTTTATTTGTATTAAAAGGATATGAACCATTTAAGGAAAAATTCAAACCATGGTAGACACGTAAAATATCGGGGTTTTTCGAAATTTGTACTTTTTAGGGATACATTTAAGAGGTGTAAAAATGGTACCAACCAAACCGCTGAAGTTGAAATCATGAAATTCGGTGTATCCATTCATCTGACTGTGTAGACGCGTAACATAAAGGAATTTTTCAAAATGTGTATTTTAAGCGGAAAATGGGGTGAAAGGAGATAAAAATGGTACCAGGCGCGTGTAGTTAGAATAGTGGAATTTGGTATGTACATTGCTCTGACTGCGTAGACACGAAAAAATAATGATGTACTTTGACATTTGTACCTTTAGGATCAAAATGAGATAAAATTCAAGAGCTATAGCTGACTGCGAAGACGCGCAAAAAGGATTTTTCTAAATTTGTACTTTCAAGATCAAAATGAAAAAAGAAATAAAACTGGCGCCAAGTAATATGCGTAACCAAATGGTGCAGAACTTTGGTCTGTACTTAGAATAAGGAAATTGCAGCTGGAGGAAATCGACCCTGAGTAAATGAATGAGTAATGAAGCATCACAATTTATTCGAAACAGTGTGCCTTATAGATTGAAATAGTAAACAATTGTCGTAATATACATAAAAATATTACAATTTTCCTAAAATGATACCGCACTTCTATGTAAAGTCGAGAGCCTGTAATCTGCCGGAATGCACTCCGTGATGGGGGATATGTAAGATTCGGCCCGGCCGAACTTAATGCCTTTTCACTTGCTTATTCTAACATACTATTATGTTTGTCTACAATAAATTAGTTGCTTTACACACAACAAAAGTTAACTACCCAAATATATTTGCATGAGCTGTACTTTTTCTCCGTGTATACCAGAGAAGTTATCTTTTTTGTAGCTCACCTACTACGTGATATGCAATTATGTTAAAACAGAAACATAAAAACAACATATGTTATTTGAAGAAAACGTTCCGGTGGAAACGGATTTACTACATGACTTCAAATATTCTATTTCAACTTCACTCGCTTATAAAGTTGCATTTTAATATATTCTCATAGTTAAAATGCGTTAAAAATTAAAATGTTTTCGGGTTTAAAAAACAGATTTTAAAATTGAATATACATGTATAATTCTATATACTCTAAGGGTGGGATAGTGCACGATTTTCGGATTTCGGTACGTTGGAACCGCTGAAAGTTCGGAAAAAACGCGTGAGCCAAATAATGGAGAAATCAGAATTCAAACTGAACTATATTTTTTCCATTCATTGCATTTATACATACAAAAAAAAATACAACTTTGTGTAAACTGAATGTTCCGATAAAAAGTATAAACGATACAGAGTATAGTACTACTACAGTTCGGTCAACCTGATAAATTGATTGAACTCAATCAAATTAGACTAAATAAATAGTAATTACTAATTGATGAGGTGGCTATAATTTATAAACACCCATTGAAACTGATCATTTCGTTAACCATAACTTTCAATTTCGTGCTTCAATAACTGCTTTGTATAACAATTGAGTCATTTGACAATATTCTGAACCACATATCTATCTTTATCTAAAACCTTACATACGACCCACGATACCTCAGTCAATTTACCACTTTTTCCCATAACATCTGAACTATTTGGAATAATGACAAAATCACCAATTACATACTTCTTAGAAAATTCGACTCATTTTATTCCACATAATGTTAAATTATCTTCAATGCATTCCTTTTCCTGTCATACAAATCGAGTGTATCCTCGACAATTATTTTACCATCCAAATATTCCTTTAGTTCATGAACCACGTTGTTTCACACCAAATATAGAAATTGTATTGGAGTTTCCCTGGTAGTGCTGTGCCGAATTATTTAGTGCATATTCTACCTCAGACAGTTTCGAACAGCAATCACGATGCAGAAAAAGTTCTCCTAATCATCATTATATTAAGACGGCAAGCATAAATTTTGTGGTACCATTTTACAGCGTTTTATAAGCTCAATATATACAAATAGTATATCATTGGAAAGCTCTTGCCCCAACGAAGTGCAGAATTTTTGTATAAAAATTATCTTTAGTTTTATAATAATTAATGTTTTTATTTCGTTTGTGTTTTGTTGTTGTATTCGATTATTTTTAAGAGAGCTCACTTAACGAAGACTATTTGTTCGTGTGTTTATGTTTTTATACCCTCCACCTCCAGGATGGGGTATATTCACTTTGTAATTCCCTTTGTAACACCTTAAAATATTCATCGGAGACACCATAAAGTATATATATTCTGGTTCGTGGTAAAATTCTAAGACGATATAGCAATGTCCGTATGTCTGTCTGTTGAAAGCACGATAGCGGCCGAACGAAATGAGCTAGGAGGTTCAAATTTTTCATAAATGTGTCTTATGGTTGCAGATCGGTTGGGATTGAAAGTGGGCGAAATCGGCCCAGAGGGAAAAAATTTTCCCTCACAAGGACTGAAAATACCCCTAATATTTAGAGTATTTCAGTATGTTTTTTGAACATGTCAGCTTGTATTTACTTGATATTTGCAATTCGCATTCCCTTTATAGCATAAAAGGGCACCATAGAGTATTTTTTATTTGTAGGGGGCTAATAGAGTAGATAAATAATATAAAAGTATTTTTTCTAAATGGAGATAGAGGGATAAAAATAGAACCAACCAAACGGCTGCACCTAGAATAATGAAATTCGTTTTATATATTCGTCTGATTGCGTACACACATAAAATAAAGGAAATTTTCGAAATTGGTACTTTTTGGGTGTAAAATAGAAAAAGGGGATAAAGTGTACCAAACAAATGGATGCAGCTAGAACCATGAAATTCGCTGTATACATTCCTCTGACTGAGTAGACACAAAAAAAAAAACGTTTTTCCAAATTCGTACTTTCAAGGGATTCAATGGAAGCAGAGGGATAAAAATGGTACCAACTAAAAGGCTACAGCTAGAATGATGAAATTTTCGGAAGTCCTACTTTTAAGGAGTAAAATGCGAAAAGGGTGATAAAAATGGTACCAACCAAAGGGCCGCAGATAGTATCATGGAATTCGGTATATATATTTCTCTGAGTGAATAGCCACGTAAAATATTTTTTCCAAATTCGTATTTTATTTTGTTGCTTTTACAACAAAAATTTTAGATTCATGAATTTGTCTTATACTGCGTACGTGAGAGATAAGGTATTTTCAAAATGTATACTTTTGAAATTAAAATAGATGGAAAAACAACCAACCAAAGGACTGCATCTGAAAATGCACTCCCTATACCCCAATATTTAGGGTATTTATGATTACTACCTTATATTTACTTTATGAATTGAAGTATTATTTCCATTATATATATATATACATAGTATTAAAATATTGGTAGCATTGGTTAAATAATTAAAGTTCTGATTTTCATACATTTTAAATTTGTTGCGGACATTACTCTTGTAGTTTGGAAGCACCACAAAGAAAATAAATGTTTTAGCGGGTGAAATGGGACAAAAATGGATAAAATATGGTACCAATGATACGACAACAGCTACAATTATGAAATTCGGTGTGTACATCGCTCTAATTGCATAAACAGGTAAAATAGAGGGATTTTTCGAAATTCGTACTTTTAAGGGATATATTTGAAAAAGAGTGATAACAAGTAAGAAGGCGTTAAGTTCGGCCGGGCCGAATCTTATATACCCTCCACCACGGAGTGCATTCCACAGTATTACCAGCAGATTAAAGGATGTCGACTTTACATAGAAGCACGGTACCATATTACGAAAATTGTGATATTTTTATGCACATTACAAAACAGTAATAGTAAACAAATAAACTATTTCAAACTATAATGTATACCTATGCGCCTGTTTAAAATCGACTACTATATATAAATAGAATGCTGAAATTGTGAAAGTGAACATGCCTAAATATTAGGCGATTGTCAGTCGCCATTAGAAAGAAGCATTTCCAGATACAGACAAAGTGATAAGAAAAGTATAAATTTTAAAGATATCCCCATTCGCCTTTTTCGAGTCTTCAGAGTCAGAATGTATACACCGAATTTTATGATTTCAACTTCAGCGGTTTGGTAGGTTCAATTTGTATTCCTCTTTTTTAATTATACCTCTTAAAAGTACGAATTTCGAAAATCCCTCTATTTTACGCGTCTATGCAATTAGAATGATGTACACTAGGGCGTACCTCAAAAAAAAAGTTCGCCGTACACCTTCGAATATGAAGTATTATTGAAAGGTAGTTTCAAAAAAATTTTTTTTTATTTTTTTATGCCGAACGTAGGGGTCGCGCTTTTACATTTTTCTATATAACTTCTGCATTTATAAACGGATTTTAAAGTGTGATACATCGATGTTTTTGTCTCGATGAAGTCATTGAGCTCAAGCACCCCCTTCTGGTACTTACCCATCATATCTCAGTTGCTACTACCCTAATGTACCACTCTAATATCAGAAAATTAAAGCTCGCATAAAATCATGAATCATGCTTGAGCTCAATGACTTCAAAGACGTCTCGGTCTCGTCGAGACAAAAACATCGATGTATCACACTTTAAAATCCGTTTATAAATGCAGAAGTTATATAGAAAAATGTAAAAGCGCAACCCCTACGTTCGGCATAAAAAAATAAAAAAAAAATCTTGAAACTACCTTTCAATAATACTTCATATTCGAAGGTGTACGGGGAACTTTTTTTTTCTGCGGCTGCATGACTCTAGCTGGTACTATTTTTATCCCCTTTTTCCATTTTAACACCAACAAGTAAAAACAGCGTTAAGTTCGGCCGGGACGAACTTTATATACCCTCCACCATGGATTGCATTCCAAAGAGGTTGTCGATTTTCTTAGAAGTGCAGTGGCATTGCAGAAAAATGTTAATTATACTTCAAGTCAATTCAAAAAGTAAATTTAATGCTGCAATCTTCAAAAAGGCATTTTGAAACCCCAATATCCCTTAAGTACACAGTGCAAGATAAACTAACTTCATTAGTCTACTCATTTTTGTCGTAAAAGTAAAAAAAGTACGAATTTGGAAAAATATTTTTATTTTGCGACCGAATTCCATGATTTTAGCTGCGGTCATTTGGTTAGTACCATTTTTATCCCCTAAAAAGTATGACTTTCATATTACGTGTATATATGAAATTAGATATGCTCACCAAATTTCAGCATTCTAGCTGTAGCCGTGTAGTTGGTACCATTTTTATCCCCCTGTTCCCATTGTATCCGTTAAAAGTACGAATTTGGAAAAACCTTTTTATTATTCGAGTCTACGCAGTCAGAGGAATGTATACACCAAATTTCATGCCTCTTGCTGCGGCCATTTGTTTGGTACAATTTGTATCCCCTTTTTCCATTTTACTCCCCTAAAAGTATGAATTTCGAAAAATCGCATTATTTTACATGTCTATGCAATCAGAGGAATGTATACCATTTTTATCCCTCTATTCCCATTTTACCCATTACAAGTATGAATTTGGAAAAAATAATTTTATATTATGTATCCAATCAATTAGAGGAATTTACGCACCGAATATCGTGTTTCTAGCTGTTGTCGTTTGATAGGTACCATTTTTATCCCTTTTTGTCCCATTATGGTGCACGTTGTAGCTATAAACAGAATACCAAATAATTATATTATAAGCAAAAATAATCAAAAACATGCTTAAATCGTCCAAATATTAGCAGTATTTTCAGTCCTTGTGAGGGAAAAAAATTTCCCTTTGGACCGATTTCGCCCACTTTCAATCCCAACCGATCTACAACGTCCTAGCTCCTTTCGTTTAGATGCTAGAGTGCCTTCAACAGACGGACGGACTAGATAGTCTTAGAATATATATCGAGGGCTTATATTAAGTGGCTATGAACAAAACCACAACTTTTCAGGAGAACGAATAAACTGATTTTCTCCTTAATTTTAAGAGTAATTATTAATCATTCTTCCACAGTTTAATATAATAAGGATTCCTATTATTCGCGGTTTTATGGTTCATGGCCCTATTGCACGTTTAAAATTGAGCACTATGAATATTGAAATAAGAACATAGCCATTAATGCCCAAAAAATATAAATATGATTTATTGTAAACTCTATAACGTTTTTCATGAAATCTCGGCAATGTTGTATAGGAAACGCAGTTTCTGTGATGTACACAGCGAATTTAAGGATTCATCTGTCAGATTGGTACCATTTTTATCCCTTTTTCCATTTTTTACAAAAAGTGGATATTGCGGTAGGGCACGGTGAACAAAAAATAATGATTGGATATTTTTGGAAAATTTTCATTTCCGCGGCAAATATGGCTAAAACTATTTTCACAAATGACATTTTCGTTTTTTGATTTTCTCGCGATCTAGCCAACGGATCCGGCTGAATTTTAGTTCGTTTATTAAGAACCAATTCCGCTTGTAACATATATGTAGTCAGTGGCGACAATCACTGCAATTATTGAAAAATCCAAAATTCGCGGTTGCAGTTGCTTATTTTTTAACTTTCTTCATCCAGGATTCTGAAACTTTTCTGACACAAATGAATGAGAATCAGTTTATGGTGCACTTTTTTGTCATAGGGGGAATGCGCATACCCAATATCAAGTAAGTACAAGCAGACATATTGAAAAAACATGCATAAATACTCTAAAATATTAGGGGTTATTATGGGTATTTTCAGTCCTTGTGAGGGAAAAATGTTTCCCTTTTGGACCTATTACGCCCAACCGATCTACGACTATAAGACGCATTTATGGAAAATTTGGACGTCCTAGCTCCTTTCGTTTAGATGCTAGCGTGCTTTCAACAGACAGACATGGCTAGATCGTCTTAGAATTTTATGACGATCAAGAATATATATGCTTTATAGAGTCTCAGGTCGATATTTCAAGGTGTTAAAAACGGAGTGACAAAGTTAGTATATCCCCATCCTGGTGGGATATAAAAAAATTGGGAACGAACGATCTGACCTATTTTAATCTGACCACATATGTTTCTACTTGAAAAATAAGGTGTTTTGTCATTTTAAGAAAATCGATTGAAATATGTGTTTCTGAAGCAGAAAAAGTAAAATCGGGAGTGACATTTGTATGGGAGCTATATATAAATCTGAACCGATCTGACCCATTTTCACCACTAATGTTTTCACCTGTAATATATTGTGTTGTGCCAAATTTGAAAAAAATTCGAGTAAAATATGTGGTATCTAGAGAGAAAAAGTCGGGAACAAATGCGACCCGTACTTTGATTACAAGAATAGATGGACAGGCAGATGAACATTGCTAAATCAATTCAAAGAGTTATCGGTATAATTAACAATGGGTCTATCTCGCTTCCTTTTGGGTGTTACAAACATCTGCACAGAGACATAATACCCTACAAGAGTGTATAAATATGATCAATTTTCATTGTAGATTTTTGTAAGTGAAATATAAAGTGCTGTGCTAAATCGAAAAAGTCAACTTCAGAAGAATAAATGTAACAAAATGTGGACTTCCATATGTGACCTACATTCACTCTAGACATATCTGGTTAATATACAATGCGTATCGGAATCGATTATAATATGTGAAAAAAAAAAACAAATCGGAAGTCTACTACAAATTCAACCTTACCGCTTTGATTACGGACAGAACAGACGGATAGATATTGCTTAATCGACTCGGAAAGTGATTCTAAGTTGATCGGTATTGTAGGTAGTGTTGGGCATTATCGTTCACTGAACGGATTGGTCCTTTTCGTTCCTATCCGGCAAAGGAACTCGTTGAGTCTTTTCGTTCCATCGTTCCTTTTGGATCCTTCGTTCATATTCATTCGTTCAAACGTCACAACATTGTTTGTTTACTCGTTCAGTTTTTTAAACAATTCTGCCAAACTAGAAAATTAAAAATATATTTAAATTACAACAATTGTTAATCCATGTTATGTGTAATGTGAACGGTGTGTCAGCACCAAGAAAAAATCGTTCCGAAAAAACTGTGGCAACAACAATCAGCTCTTCAATGGTAAAACGAACGAAAGCATCACGGAGCCAGTGAATGAACGAGAGTTGGGCACAAGCAAAATAATAATGGAACGATGGAACTGAAAGAATGAAAGAGCAGGAACCAGTTCCAATCGTTCCACCAAGGGATTCGTTCAATTGAACGAGTTCGTTCCGGAACGACCCAACTGTAATTTTAGGTACTTGAATTATTTAAATTTGAACTTTGTTAATTTAATTTACTTTGAATTTCAATAAACTATTTGATCCAGTAAAAATTTTATAGTTTTCAATAATATGTAATACATTTAATATGCCATTCCGAAAAATATTTTTTCAGTCTGTTTGAAAAATTCAATACTCATTTTGTACAGGTTGTGTTTTATTAATAATTGACACAATCATCTACAATTGGCGACCCTAATTGAAATTGGATATACGCAATACATGCCACTTTCTGGTAACGAAGAATCCTCCAGTCAACAACGATGTGCTGTGCCACCAGCGGAACCGAATCAACATGCAACAAGTCTAAATTTTAGCATTAAAGACACCAAAACTTCCTGAATTTTGGAAAGAATAACCGGAGGTATGGTTTTTACAGGCTGAAGCTAGTTTCCGAATTTGTGGAATTACACAGGTCAATACGAAATATGAGTATTTGTTGATGAACTTGGACCAATCTGTGTTATTCCTGGTTAAAGACTTCATTGTTTCACCTCCATCAACTGGTAGATATGAAACACTTAAGAAGCGAATTATGGATTCGTTTGCTGAATCTGCGGAAAACCAGCTCAAACGATTACTCGGCCATCCCATTATCTCCAAAGAATGAAATCCTTTTCTGCTGGTAAGGTTAGTAATGATGTTCTCCAACTTTATTTTTGGCACGATTACCAGACAATGTTAAAAGCATATTGACCGTGTGCGAAGCCAGCGACATCAAACTTTTTCACATTCAACATCCATGTTCGCTGCGGAAGTTGCATTAACGTCAATTGGTAACGCTTTTGCTGAGAAATTGGATGTGATTATAGCTAGAATCGATACCTTGGAATCACGATCCAGATCAACAAGTAAGACGGTTTCCTCTACCAGAACTCGTTCTCAGTCAAGAGGATCCAGAAAGGATTCCGGAATTTGCTTGTATCATTGACGTTTTGCTGAAAAGGCTCACAAGTGTATTCAACATTGCAAATATAGCCTTCAAAAACTAAATTCATCCGATATAAGTCTATCGACCTGATTTGCCGGCTCGTTCTGTAATTCGATCACCCCCATTTATTTGACAATTTTGAGAAAAGGGAAGGAACAATTTGTATTGGTTTTTAATACCTTTTCTTTTTTGGCAAGTAGTTCAATATTCCTTAATATTAGCCAATGTTCCCATAATGTCATATTATTATCCCATACAATTATTTTTTGCGAGTGGAATGCATTCCCAAAATTTATAATATGGATGAATTTAATATTTTTTTGCAATTACAGCTTTTCATGTGAGGCATATTTGACCAGACATCTTGAAAATCATAATCCTTCCATAATCCACACTAAAGAAGCACAATAAAATGGTGCATGCTCCAAAAGTGTCCGAACAGTGCAAATAGTATTGTAATCGGAGGACGTCCTAAATATACATGTGTGTAACGACGATCATCGTTGCGAGATTTGTGACTTTGTGTCCTACACAAGAGTGTCCAAAGAGAAACATTTTCAGTTTAAATATAACCATGAAATGAAGTGCACCATGACCATAAAGCCTTCGAATCACCCACTTTACTTAGAGTAGCTGTTGTTTATTGTTGGCGCATACTGGAATTGATTTATGCAAATCAAAATACAATCATTCAACATACGATGGCTGTTTTTCTTTAAGACTGAATAACTATGCTGCGATAACAAAAATATAAGTAAAATGTTAAAATTCCACTCAATAAAAAATTCTTTTTTAAAATTGTCGTCAAAAGCAATATCAATGTGAGTGTGAAAACAGATTTTGAAAAAATAATTTTGTGTTAAAAATGTTAGACTTAGCCTGGATAATTATCCATTGTAAGTCCAAATTATGGTTATCGAAATCGGTAATTTTTTGAAAAATCGCATTATTTTGCGCAACTACGTATTCAGAGGTATATTCACACCAAATTGTCGATTTCAGATCCTACATAGCCGATGGAATTTATACACCGAATTAATTTTAGTCCCCTTTGTACAAAAAATCATATTATATTTTGCCATCAATTTATACGTAGTCAATAGTTTAATTTAAGTAGGCACAAACATTGAAACAATTTTCTTACAATCATATAAAGTAGGAAAATATTTGTCCGTATCAACAGGAACGTTGGGATGGAAAAAAGTGTAACGCATTAAAGGAGTGACTTATGTCTAAAATCCCTGTCAGGATAATTCTCGAAGGGAGTTAGGAATTTATTCAAACTCTGAACATAGTATTATTTTACCAAGACTTAGTTTTAAGAAAATTTCGGCAAAATTTTACTTAGATTTTGTTAAATAATTACTTGGTTTGAGTAAAAATTTGCTTCGTTCAAGGAAAATGTTACTTAAATTTATTACAAATTTACTTGGTTTGAGGAAAAATTTACTGGAATTTTCCTCAGTTCGAGTAAATATTTACTAGTATTGAGGAAAATTGAACTAGAACCCCAGAGGAAATATTGCTTTATCGCTATCACTTTTCCTAAATTTTAGATCATTTTATCTCATTATAGGGTTCACTTTTTGTTGAGTGTTCCATTTAAAAATTCAGCATCAAAGTGTTATGTATTTCCTTTATTGTGTGTGAAGCAGAATAAAACGAAGTTCAAACAATTGCGCAGTGAAACCTTGCTCTGATGAGTTTGCATCGAAAAAAGTAAATAAAGAGCCCAATGACCAAAAACAAACCCACACGAAGAAGCTTTTTGTATACTTTATTTGCTTGATATTCAATCTGACAATATGTATACGAATCTTATAAATAATATAATTGTAAATCCCGTTTAGGATTTGAGATTCTCTGCGCAGTAACGGCAGTATGGATATTCTTTTGTTCTGTTAAAGTCAAGAAGACAAATGGTCACGCGATGAGAGATCCCATTATGTCATCGCGATATAGAGTTTTCAACGGTTCGTAGTTTACCAAGAGTTTAAGATAATTGGGGTCCGGGAATTCCCGAGCCGTTTTTCCCGGGAATTCCCGTCCAATTTGGATTACGTTAATAATAATATTAAAAAATACTTTATTGGTATTTTGGGTACTTTGGGTACGATATTTATACTGAAACAAAATGTCGTACTGACAATAGTGCCAATACTTAAGCCTTCGTGATATCTAGCTTTTCTTTAAATTTCTCGTTTCTCTACACCTTCAAAAATAAATGCGTCTTCAGATGCTCGTTGCTCCCCTTCACTATATATACGTACTTTCGTATTTGCGTAAAATGACTTCTACAAATATAAATTAAAAATTCTCACAAAAATATGTTTAACTTTATTTGTATTAAAAGGATATGAACCATTTAAGGAAAAATTCAAACCATGGTAGACACGTAAAATATCGGGGTTTTTCGAAATTTGTACTTTTTAGGGATACATTTAAGAGGTGTAAAAATGGTACCAACCAAACCGCTGAAGTTGAAATCATGAAATTCGGTGTATCCATTCATCTGACTGTGTAGACGCGTAACATAAAGGAATTTTTCAAAATGTGTATTTTAAGCGGAAAATGGGGTGAAAGGAGATAAAAATGGTACCAGGCGCGTGTAGTTAGAATAGTGGAATTTGGTATGTACATTGCTCTGACTGCGTAGACACGAAAAAATAATGATGTACTTTGACATTTGTACCTTTAGGATCAAAATGAGATAAAATTCAAGAGCTATAGCTGACTGCGAAGACGCGCAAAAAGGATTTTTCTAAATTTGTACTTTCAAGATCAAAATGAAAAAAGAAATAAAACTGGCGCCAAGTAATATGCGTAACCAAATGGTGCAGAACTTTGGTCTGTACTTAGAATAAGGAAATTGCAGCTGGAGGAAATCGACCCTGAGTAAATGAATGAGTAATGAAGCATCACAATTTATTCGAAACAGTGTGCCTTATAGATTGAAATAGTAAACAATTGTCGTAATATACATAAAAATATTACAATTTTCCTAAAATGATACCGCACTTCTATGTAAAGTCGAGAGCCTGTAATCTGCCGGAATGCACTCCGTGATGGGGGATATGTAAGATTCGGCCCGGCCGAACTTAATGCCTTTTCACTTGCTTATTCTAACATACTATTATGTTTGTCTACAATAAATTAGTTGCTTTACACACAACAAAAGTTAACTACCCAAATATATTTGCATGAGCTGTACTTTTTCTCCGTGTATACCAGAGAAGTTATCTTTTTTGTAGCTCACCTACTACGTGATATGCAATTATGTTAAAACAGAAACATAAAAACAACATATGTTATTTGAAGAAAACGTTCCGGTGGAAACGGATTTACTACATGACTTCAAATATTCTATTTCAACTTCACTCGCTTATAAAGTTGCATTTTAATATATTCTCATAGTTAAAATGCGTTAAAAATTAAAATGTTTTCGGGTTTAAAAAACAGATTTTAAAATTGAATATACATGTATAATTCTATATACTCTAAGGGTGGGATAGTGCACGATTTTCGGATTTCGGTACGTTGGAACCGCTGAAAGTTCGGAAAAAACGCGTGAGCCAAATAATGGAGAAATCAGAATTCAAACTGAACTATATTTTTTCCATTCATTGCATTTATACATACAAAAAAAAATACAACTTTGTGTAAACTGAATGTTCCGATAAAAAGTATAAACGATACAGAGTATAGTACTACTACAGTTCGGTCAACCTGATAAATTGATTGAACTCAATCAAATTAGACTAAATAAATAGTAATTACTAATTGATGAGGTGGCTATAATTTATAAACACCCATTGAAACTGATCATTTCGTTAACCATAACTTTCAATTTCGTGCTTCAATAACTGCTTTGTATAACAATTGAGTCATTTGACAATATTCTGAACCACATATCTATCTTTATCTAAAACCTTACATACGACCCACGATACCTCAGTCAATTTACCACTTTTTCCCATAACATCTGAACTATTTGGAATAATGACAAAATCACCAATTACATACTTCTTAGAAAATTCGACTCATTTTATTCCACATAATGTTAAATTATCTTCAATGCATTCCTTTTCCTGTCATACAAATCGAGTGTATCCTCGACAATTATTTTACCATCCAAATATTCCTTTAGTTCATGAACCACGTTGTTTCACACCAAATATAGAAATTGTATTGGAGTTTCCCTGGTAGTGCTGTGCCGAATTATTTAGTGCATATTCTACCTCAGACAGTTTCGAACAGCAATCACGATGCAGAAAAAGTTCTCCTAATCATCATTATATTAAGACGGCAAGCATAAATTTTGTGGTACCATTTTACAGCGTTTTATAAGCTCAATATATACAAATAGTATATCATTGGAAAGCTCTTGCCCCAACGAAGTGCAGAATTTTTGTATAAAAATTATCTTTAGTTTTATAATAATTAATGTTTTTATTTCGTTTGTGTTTTGTTGTTGTATTCGATTATTTTTAAGAGAGCTCACTTAACGAAGACTATTTGTTCGTGTGTTTATGTTTTTATACCCTCCACCTCCAGGATGGGGTATATTCACTTTGTAATTCCCTTTGTAACACCTTAAAATATTCATCGGAGACACCATAAAGTATATATATTCTGGTTCGTGGTAAAATTCTAAGACGATATAGCAATGTCCGTATGTCTGTCTGTTGAAAGCACGATAGCGGCCGAACGAAATGAGCTAGGAGGTTCAAATTTTTCATAAATGTGTCTTATGGTTGCAGATCGGTTGGGATTGAAAGTGGGCGAAATCGGCCCAGAGGGAAAAAATTTTCCCTCACAAGGACTGAAAATACCCCTAATATTTAGAGTATTTCAGTATGTTTTTTGAACATGTCAGCTTGTATTTACTTGATATTTGCAATTCGCATTCCCTTTATAGCATAAAAGGGCACCATAGAGTATTTTTTATTTGTAGGGGGCTAATAGAGTAGATAAATAATATAAAAGTATTTTTTCTAAATGGAGATAGAGGGATAAAAATAGAACCAACCAAACGGCTGCACCTAGAATAATGAAATTCGTTTTATATATTCGTCTGATTGCGTACACACATAAAATAAAGGAAATTTTCGAAATTGGTACTTTTTGGGTGTAAAATAGAAAAAGGGGATAAAGTGTACCAAACAAATGGATGCAGCTAGAACCATGAAATTCGCTGTATACATTCCTCTGACTGAGTAGACACGAAAAAAAAAAACGTTTTTCCAAATTCGTACTTTCAAGGGATTCAATGGAAGCAGAGGGATAAAAATGGTACCAACTAAAAGGCTACAGCTAGAATGATGAAATTTTCGGAAGTCCTACTTTTAAGGAGTAAAATGCGAAAAAGGTGATAAAAATGGTACCAACCAAAGGGCCGCAGATAGTATCATGGAATTCGGTATATATATTTCTCTGAGTGAATAGCCACGTAAAATATTTTTTCCAAATTCGTATTTTATTTTGTTGCTTTTACAACAAAAATTTTAGATTCATGAATTTGTCTTATACTGCGTACGTGAGAGATAAGGTATTTTCAAAATGTATACTTTTGAAATTAAAATAGATGGAAAAACAACCAACCAAAGGACTGCATCTGAAAATGCACTCCCTATACCCCAATATTTAGGGTATTTATGATTACTACCTTATATTTACTTTATGAATTGAAGTATTATTTCCATTATATATATATATACATAGTATTAAAATATTGGTAGCATTGGTTAAATAATTAAAGTTCTGATTTTCATACATTTTAAATTTGTTGCGGACATTACTCTTGTAGTTTGGAAGCACCACAAAGAAAATAAATGTTTTAGCGGGTGAAATGGGACAAAAATGGATAAAATATGGTACCAATGATACGACAACAGCTACAATTATGAAATTCGGTGTGTACATCGCTCTAATTGCATAAACAGGTAAAATAGAGGGATTTTTCGAAATTCGTACTTTTAAGGGATATATTTGAAAAAGAGTGATAACAAGTAAGAAGGCGTTAAGTTCGGCCGGGCCGAATCTTATATACCCTCCACCACGGAGTGCATTCCACAGTATTACCAGCAGATTAAAGGATGTCGACTTTACATAGAAGCACGGTACCATATTACGAAAATTGTGATATTTTTATGCACATTACAAAACAGTAATAGTAAACAAATAAACTATTTCAAACTATAATGTATACCTATGCGCCTGTTTAAAATCGACTACTATATATAAATAGAATGCTGAAATTGTGAAAGTGAACATGCCTAAATATTAGGCGATTGTCAGTCGCCATTAGAAAGAAGCATTTCCAGATACAGACAAAGTGATAAGAAAAGTATAAATTTTAAAGATATCCCCATTCGCCTTTTTCGAGTCTTCAGAGTCAGAATGTATACACCGAATTTTATGATTTCAACTTCAGCGGTTTGGTAGGTTCAATTTGTATTCCTCTTTTTTAATTATACCTCTTAAAAGTACGAATTTCGAAAATCCCTCTATTTTACGCGTCTATGCAATTAGAATGATGTACACTAGGGCGTACCTCAAAAAAAAAGTTCGCCGTACACCTTCGAATATGAAGTATTATTGAAAGGTAGTTTCAAAAAAATTTTTTTTATTTTTTTATGCCGAACGTAGGGGTCGCGCTTTTACATTTTTCTATATAACTTCTGCATTTATAAACGGATTTTAAAGTGTGATACATCGATGTTTTTGTCTCGATGAAGTCATTGAGCTCAAGCACCCCCTTCTGGTACTTACCCATCATATCTCAGTTGCTACTACCCTAATGTACCACTCTAATATCAGAAAATTAAAGCTCGCATAAAATCATGAATCATGCTTGAGCTCAATGACTTCAAAGACGTCTCGGTCTCGTCGAGACAAAAACATCGATGTATCACACTTTAAAATCCGTTTATAAATGCAGAAGTTATATAGAAAAATGTAAAAGCGCAACCCCTACGTTCGGCATAAAAAAATAAAAAAAAAATCTTGAAACTACCTTTCAATAATACTTCATATTCGAAGGTGTACGGGGAACTTTTTTTTTTACTTGTAACCTGGTACGCTCTAATGTACACACCGAATTTCATGATTCTAGCTGTTGTCGTATCGTTTGTACCATATTTTATCCCTTTTTGTCCCATTTCGCCCGCTAAAACTTTTATTTTCTTTGTGGTGCTTCCAAGCTACAAGAGGAATGTCCGCAACAAATTTTAACTGTATGAAAATAAGAAATTTAATTAATAAGTCAAGGCTACCAATATTTGTATACTATATATATAATGGATATAATACTTCAATTCATAAAGTAAATATAAGGGAGCAATCATAAATACCCTAAATATTGGGGGATAGAGAGTGTATTTACAGCTATAGTCGTTTGGTTGGTTGTATTTCTATCCTATTTTAATTTCAAAAGTATAAATTTTGAGAATACCTTATATCTCACGTACGCAGTATAAGACAACTTCATGATTCTACCATTTTTTTGTCGTAAAAGCAACAAAATAAAGTACGAATTTGGAAAAAAAAAATATTTTACGTGGCTATGCAGTCAGAGGAATGTATACACCGAATTCCATGATTCTATCGGCGGCCATTTTGTTGGTACCATTTTTATCCCCTTTTTCCAATTTTGCCCCTCAAGAGTACGATTATCTACAAGCTCTTTATTTTACGTATCTACACAATTAGAGGGACGTACTCACTGAATTTCATCATTCTAGCTGTATTCGTTTAGTTGGTGCTATTTTTATCCCCTGTAGCCATTGTATCCATTGAAAGTACGAATTTGGAAAAAAACGTTTTATTTTTCATGTCTACGCAGTCAGAGGAATGTATACTCCGAATTTCATGATTCTAGCTGCTGTCATTTAGTAGGTACTATTTTTATCACCTTTTTCCATTTGAACCCCAAAAAGTACGAATTTCGAAAATTTCTTTTATTTTATGTGTGTACGCAATCAGAGGAATATATACACCGAATTTCATTATTATAGGTGCATCCGTGTGGTTGGTACTATTTTTATCCCTCTATCCCCATTTAACCCCTTAAAAGTAGGAATTTAGAAAAAATACTTTTATATTATGTATCTACTCTATTAGAGGAATGTACACGCCAAATTTCGTGTTTCTATCTGTTGTCGTTTGATAGGTACCATTTTTATCCCTTTTTGTCCCATTTCGGCCCCTACAAATAAAAATCACTCTATGGTGCTCTTTTATGCTATTGCAAACATCAACTAAATACAAGCTAATATGGTCAAAAAACTTGCTGAAATACTCTAAATATTAGGGGTATTTTCAGTCCTTGTGAGGGAAAAATTTTTCCCTCTGGGCCGATTTCGTCCACTTTCAATCCCAACCGATCTACAACCATAAGACACATTTAGGAAAAATTTGGACCTCCCAGCTCATTTCGTTCGGCCGCTATCGTGCTTTCAACAGACAGACGGACATGGCTATATCGTCTTAGAATTTTACCACGACCCAGAATATATATACTTTATGGGGTCTCCGATGAATATTTCAAGGTGTTACAAACGGAATGACAAAGTGAATATACCCCCATCCTGAAGGTGGAGGGTATAAAAATGGGACCTTCCAAACCGCTGAAGTTGATATCATGAAATTCGGTGTTCTGACTATGAAGACTCGAAACAAAAAGTTTTTTTTTTCTAAATTTGTACTTTTGGGCGGAGAATGGGGCGAATGGGGATATCTTTAAAATTTGTACTTTTCTTATCAAAATAATACAGACAATTTGGCTGTATCTGAAAATGCTTCTCCCTAATGGCGACTGACAATCGCCTAATATTTAGGCATGTTCACTTTCACAATTACACCATTGTATTTATTTATAGTTTGAAATAGTAAACAAATATAGTAATGTGTATACAAATATCACAATTTTTGTAATATGGTACTGTACTTCTATGTAAATTCGACATCCTTTAATCTGCTGGTAGTACTGTGGAATGCACTCCGTGGTGGAGGGTATATAAGATTCGGCCCGGCCGAACTTAACGCCTTCTTACTTGTTTGTACTGTCATGTATTTGTAAGTAATTCGCAATCTGGGCTGGACACAAATTTAGCACATTTGATAAATGTTGTTATTTTCTGTTTCTTAAATTAATTAATTGGTATGTTTCGGTAATTTTTACTCCAATGGAAGTTATTATTTAACAAAATTTATAATTAGACATTGCTAAAGGAAAGTAGTGCATTGAGGCGCAGCGTCAGGTTATTATGCAATTGAATGACAGTGGAAGTACCGCTGGGGATATTGCAAACAGTATAAATTGATCCAGACAGATTGTGTGCAATATACTAAGCCATATTGGCACTTATGGGAACTTCAAAAATGTCCTACGCCGAGAAAAACGACCACTAAATCGGATTTTTTAATTTATAGAACCTGCGTAGCAGATCCATTTAAAAGCTCAACTGTGATTCAGAGAGACCTTTCGGCAAAATTTGACATTAGCATTTCCTCAAGAACCATAAGAAGATGAACCAATGAAAAAAATTCATTTTGATGCATTGTTCAACATAAGCCAGACGTATCAAAATATGACTTACAGTGTCAAATTTCTTTTGCTCAGGAGCATTTAGAAAAATCCAAGATTTTTGGGAAAATATCGCCTGGATTGGCGAATCGAACATTTGTCGGTTCGGATCTAATAGGAAATAATACGAATTGTGCCCCTCAAACATGCAGCACAATCCAAATGAAACTCAAAATTTCTGATATGCTATTCCAATGGAGTGTTTTATGTCTCTAGTGGAGAGTATGTCCAGAAGATGTACAGCTATTACTCAAAATAGTGGTTATCCAAATATTAAGTTTATAATAAAATGTATTGGTTAGTTCAGTTTTTTTCCGGTTTGATTAAAGTTTTTTCAGTTTGTGCTAAATTACTGTCCAATCACTTTTCGTATTATTTGTACTTTGGATGGAATAATACTAAAATGCAACATAAGAACCGTTAAATGGTCATCTTATCGTACGTAATATTTTAGAAAAATTACCGGTCAAAAAACATAAAAAGAAGTTGAAATATTTGTTTTATAAAGTTACATGTGGTGAATGTGCTAAATTCGTGTCCATCCCTTTAAAAGTACGAATTTAAAAAAATCCTTCATTTTGCGTTTGTAAGCATTTTGAGGTATATACACGCCGAATTTCATGATTCCAGTTTCTTCCGTTTTATTGGTACCATTTTTATCCCATTTTCGCCCTTAAAAAGTACGAGTTTCGCAAAAATATTTTCTTGGTCGCAGTCGTGCTATAAAAGTAATGCCCGTTCCGAATTTCAAGATTCTAGGACCAACCGTCTGACGTGGGCTGTGGTACAATTTGTATCGCATTTAATCTCTTAAAAGTACACATTTCGAAAAATGCCTTCTTTTGAGTGATTTGCGCTGTAAAACGAATTTAAAAGTACGAATTTCATAAAATTCGTTCATTTAGAGTTTCTAAGCATTTTGAGGGATGTACACACCGAATTTTATGATTCCAACTCCATCCGTTTGATTGGTACCATTTTTATCCCTTTTTACCCGATTTCACCCCCAAAAATTACAAAATTTTAAAAAATGTTTTATTGGGCGCGTTGATGCTATAAGATGAATTACGAAAGACATCCTTCATACCTGATCTCTACGCTGTAAGTGAAATGTGCACACAAAAGTTCATGCTTCTAGCTTCAGCCGTGTTGTTTGTACCATTTTTGCCCCATTTAGCCCTTCTAATGTACGAATTTTTCTAAAGCCACTTTTTCGAATGCCTTCATTCCGCAAGAGGAATACACATACCAAATTTCAAGATTCTAAGCCCAGCCATCCCTTTTTACCCCTTAAAAGTACGAAATTCGAAAAATCCCGTCTTATCACACCACATTGTAAGAGAAATGTACACACTATATTTCATTTCAGATTCTAGCTCTAGCCGTTTGCTCTGGGGAGTGATCAGTCAGTCAGTCACTCAATCACGCAACTCTTTTATACAGTGGTTCACACCTTATTCCGTGCAGTCCATGATTTAATATTCAAACCATCATAACATCAAATCTAAATGAAATAACGACAAAGTATAAACGTAGAATTGTAGATAATAATGTTTAATTTAACATACAGTTGTTATTTATTATAAAATTATTTATTAAGCTGCGAAAAACAATGAAAACTGAAAATTGTGCTAAATTCAATGTGACAGCTTATTCCGTGCACTTGGTTCTTCATGTATATATCACTCTCCCAGTTGCCGAAAATTATTTTTTCTAACGGCACTTCTTACTCTTTTTTATTTGTGTCTCTAAGTAATTTACATTAGTTTTGAATACAATCTAGCGAACCTTAGTGTCAACACGCGGTTTTTCAGAAAAATGGGACGACGCACCACTATCGAACAGCGTGAACTGGTGATTTCACACTTCAAAAAAGGAAAATCACAGCGGCAAATAGCTCACATGGTGAATATGAGTTCATCTACAGTTCAAGGCATCAGTGAGTGTTTTATCCATGAAAATCGTTTACATGACAAAGGTAGAAAGGCACCAAATAAAATATTCAACGAGTCAGATGAGCGCTATATTGTCCGCAAAGTGAAGATAAATCCAAGGATATCCGCACCAAAACTGGCTGTGGAGGTTGAAAACCACCTGGGCAAGTCATGCTGTGCACAAACAATTCGCCGCGTGCTCCACAACCATGACTTCAATGGTCGAGTAGCCCGTAAAAAACCGTTTATTTCCAAGAAAAATCAGAAGATCCGTCTTGACTTCGCGAAAGAGTATATTACTAAGACTCCAGGTTACTGGAATACTGTCATTTTCGCAGACGAGTCGAAATTCAACATTTTCGGCTCCGACGGCATGACATATGTATGGCGTAAGCCAAACACAGAACTAAATAATGAAAACTTAAGACCAACTGTAAAACACGGCGGAGGAAGTGTAATGGTTTGGGCCTGTATGTCAGCAGCCGGGGTCGGAAACTTGGTGTTTATAGAGGGAAATATGAATAAGGAAATGTATCTCAATATCCTGAAGGAAAATTTAATACAGAGTGCTACAAATCTTGGACAATGACCCGAAACATAAATCGGGCATTGTACAGTCGTGGCTCATATGGAACTGTCCACATCTTATGTCACCACCAGCACAGTAGCCAGACATGAATGTTGTCGAAAATTTGTGGGCATTGCTGAAGCAGAATATTCGAAAACACCATATATCAAGTAAAGAGGGACTAAAGAAGGCGCTTCTGGAGGAGTGGGAGAAAATTGGTCCAGAAACCACCCAAAAGTTAGTGGATTCTATGCCAAAAAGACTAAAAGCTGTTGAGGACCAAAAAGGCGGTCATACCAAATACTAATATAATTCATTTGTTTATTACCTCTTAAGCAGTAAAAGTCTGAAGTGCCGTGCACGAAATAAGCTGTCACATTGAATTTTACGTAATTTTAAGTTTTTTTTAGATTTTAGCAGCTTAACCATTATTTTTACAATAAATAAAAACAATATGTTAAATTAAACATTATTGTCTACAATTCCACGTTTGTACTTTGTCGTTATTTAACTTAGTTTTCTTGTTATGATGGTTTGAATATTAAAATATATACTGCACGGAATAAGGTGTGAGCCACTGTATATAGCCTAGCTTTTTTGTATCCGGCGTTGCACGGGTTTTCGTCTTCCTTATGTATGTAACTTTGTATTATTCCCAGATTGCTGAAGAATCAATCATTTATTCATAAATGGTCGAATTCTTTTTTTTCTTTGGTCGAATTCTTAAATTTAACAACTTTTTATAAATGGGATTTATAAAAGTGACTATTTTGGGGACAAAGATGATCAAAATATTCCATGGTTGTTGACGAATCGACAAATCGTTAATAATTTGTTTTTGTTTTGGTCGAATTCTTTGAAATAAAACAACTTTTTTATATTATGGGGATAATTTGGGGACAAGGGAAAATTCATCTGGAAAGCCTGCAAACAAATGCGTAACGTTACAATGAACTGGTGTAGGGAATAAACATGATTAGCAATTCAAAAAATTATCTGTTTTTTATATTTTTTAATTGAAGGATTTGCTTGGTAGAAGGGTTTGCATTTTCCCGTACTTTTTATTTCCCGGGAAACGAGAATTATTTTTTCAATTTCCCGGGATCCCTTGACAGCACGGGAAATCGTCAACCTTCTTTTATATGAATTATGTAACAGGTTTGTTGTGAATCCACTTGAACCATGCGTCAGAAATGCAGTTAATTGGCGTTTTTAGTTTCCCCTTAAAAGGACTATTCTGTTGCCCCTTAAATGGACTATAAAGTTGCAAAGGATACAATTTTTCAAAAATTGTTTTAAATACTTATTCGCACCCTATGCTAAATGCCAAATTAAGGAAGAGAATATGTGCTAAAAATACTTCAAATATAATGATTCTATATGTATTTCAAGTTTACCCTTGGTTTATTCATATTTTACTTGCTAAGCTATTTACTTGCTAAGCTTGTTCGCACTCTACAGGTCGCAATTGCTTTCCGATTAACATGAAGTTTGGCAGAAGTTACTTTTTTTGGCCAAGGACGATCGGTATTGAATTTGGAGGAAATCGGTTCAGATTTAGATATAGCCTCCATACAAATGTCGTTCCCGATTTGACTTCTTCTGCTGTAGAATCCACATATTGTACCCTATTTTCTTTAAAATTGGCACAACATTTTATAATCGAACTAGAAACACCTATGCTAAAAGTGGGTAAGATCGGTTCGGATTTAGATATAGCCCCCATACAAATGTTGCTCCCGATTTCACTTTTTCCGCTTTAGAAACCGCATATTGTTCCCGCTTTTCTTTAAAATTGGCACAACATTTTATAATCTAACTAGAAACACCTATGGTGAAAGTGGGCAAGATCGGTTCAGATTTAGATATAGCCCCCATACATATGTTGCTCCCGATTTCACTTTTTCCGCTTTAGAAACCGCATACTGTTCCCGATTTTCTTTAAAATTGGCGCAACATTTTATAATCGAACTAGAAACACCTATGCTAAAAGTGTGTAAGATCGGTTCGGATTTAGATATATCCCTCATACAAATGTCGCTCCCGATTTGACTTTTTCCGCTCTAGAAACCACATATTGTTCCCGATTTTCTTTAAAATTGGCACAACATTTTAAAGAGTGATTTTTTTGAGGTTAGGATTTTCATGCATTAGTATTTGACAGATCACGTGGGATTTCAGACATGGTGTCAAAGAGAAAGATGCTCAGTATGCTTTGACATTTCATCATGAATCGTCTTACAAACGAACAACTCTTGCAAATTATTGAATTTTATTATCAAAATGCGTGCTCTGTTAAGAAAGTTCATTGCGCGCTTCCATTTTATGGTCAGTTTAATCGACCCACTGAAGCGGCTATTCGGGCTATTGTGACTAAATTTCGCACCAAATTTACATTGTTGGACATTAAACCACCAACACGCTTACGTAGAGTGCGAACTGAAGAAAATATCGCAGCTGTATCGGCCAGTGTTAATGATGACCACCAATTTTCGATTCGTCGCCGTTCGCACCAATTGGGTCTCTGTTACTCAAAAACGTGGAAATGCCAAAATTGGACTAAGCGGATGGACCACCTAAGACGCAGCCGCGGTCAACATTTAAATGAAATTATCTTCAAAAAGTAAATGTCATGGACCAATCTAACGTTTCAAATAAAGAACCGATGAGATTTTGCAAATTTTATGCGTTTTTTTTAAAAAAAAGTTATCAAGCTCTTGAAAAATCACCCTTTATAATCGAACTAGAAACACCTATGCTGAAAGTGGGTAAGATCGGTTCAGATTTAGATATAGCCCCCATACAAATGTCGTTCCCGATTTGACTTTTTCCGCTCTAGAATCCACATATTGTACCCTATTTTCTTTAAAATTGACACAACATCTTATATTCTAATCGAAAACTCCTACGGTGAAAGTGGGTAAGATCGGTTCAGATTTAGATACATACAAATGTTGCTCCCGATTTCACTTTTTCCGCTCTAGAATCCACATATTGTACCCTATTTTCTTGAAAATTGACACAACATTTTATAATCGAACTAGAAACACCTCTGCTAAAAGTGGGTAAGATCACTTCAGATTATGTATAGCCCCAATACAAATTTTGTTCCCGAATGTTTAATTGATTTTGGCCAAACTTTCATAATATATTTCACTAATAAACATACATGGTGAAAGCGGGTCACATCGTTCCAGGTTTCAATATACCCCCATACAAATGTCCTTTCCGATTTAACATTTTTTGTCAAACACATACATTTACAGGATTCAAAAATTCTTTCCGATTTCACTTTTTTACCGAATTGAATTGTAATGAGATAGAAAGTGGGGTGTATCATATAGTCGGCTCCGTCCGTCTTTAGCCATTCCTTACTTGTTTGGGAGATGTCCATACTTTGGTATAACCCAAATGCGGCCCATTCTGCTCTAGAAACTACATCTTACATCGGATCTTCATCAACTTTTGCAGATCATTATATCTTTCAACTAGGAATACCTACCGTGAAATTTGACTAAAGAAGAATTTATAGTAACAATATAATATATATGAACTACATAAAATTGCTCAGATGAAATACCTGGGTTTAGTAATCAAAGCTAGGTATATACGCAGGGTGTAGGGTATTATATAGTCGGCCCCGTCCGACTTTAGCCTTTCTTACTTGTTTTTTTTTTTTTTTTTTAATTTGATACTAAAATTTAGTCTAAAATATTTACAAAGTTTGTATTTTAGATGTGTAAATAAAACTACTTTTGAGTAAATTATATTTGATTTTAGTAAGTACATTATTTTTTGTAAATTTTCCCTTAAAAACTTTTTGTGTGTGTTTAGCTATGAATACTGTAATTTTTGTATACATTTTTTAGAATCATTGGAAATATTCGAACACCAAACTATTTCGTGTAATAATATGTATATCGTAATTTGTCGGGTCACCCTTCGTTTATTACAATAAAACACAATCTGTACAAAATCAAATAATTTATTTAAAAACATTGTAGGAACGAATTTAAAGAATGAGTATTGAATTTTTCAAACAGACTGAAAAAATATTTTTCGGAATGACATATAAAATGAATTACATATTACAAAACAATCAAATGTTTCTAGATCAAATAGTTTGTTGAAATTCAAAGTGAAAATTAACAAAGTTCAAATGTAAATAATTCAAGTACCTATATACCAAAACGACACCCATCCATCGTAACAAGCACGGAAAACTACTTCGGCGTGAACATCTTTGAGTGGAAATGCGGCTGAATCGCATTTCAGCGACTGAATCGCTCAACACATATTAACAAATAGGAAAAACCTTCTGATGGGGAAAAAGGTCCCACGATATCCAAATGAACCATTGCAAATTGGTTGCTAATATGAGGGAATTTGGCAATTTCACTTTTCGTACGTCGTGTTATTCTGGAGCGCTGACAATCTTGACAACCTCGTGGCCAATCATTAACGTTCTTTTTCTCGTGGTGCGAAAACCAGGATGAGAAAGTGTGTGCATATTCTTAAAAAATTCTCCGCACATGCTAGTATAATCTGTATAAATTGTGAATTGACGCGCTTCAATAAATGTCGAAAATGACTTATGGCCTTCTATATAGCCAAGAGCTCTTGCGTGCTGGTAAGTATCTTGGTGAAGAAACCAAGTGTCTGCAACATATTGTTTCGAGAACATCACCTACAGCGAAATTTGTAGCGTCAACTTTCAGGATAATTTTTGCGTCGGCTGAAGGATTTGGCGAAATTGTTGTTTCGGATAATTCCTTCTGCAATTTTGAAAAGCGGCTATAGAATTTCCATGTCATTGAATCTCGCGACTATCGTTATTTTTCGTGGTTTCTTTTAGGAAGTCTTTGAGAGGAGCTTGATTCATAGCACCGCAAAGGATAGTCAGTTATTGTCTTAACTTTCTCTGGAAGTGGGCAGATACCATTCAATGTTATGCGAAGGCCAAGAAAATCAATTTGAAAGGCTCCAAAATCACATTTCGCTGGGTTTATCTTAATTCCAAACTTTTTAAAGCGTTTAAATAAAGAGTGATTTTTTTGAGGTTAGGATTTTCATGCATTAGTATTTGACAGATCACGTGGGATTTCAGACATGGTGTCAAAGAGAAAGATGCTCAGTATGCTTTGACATTTCATCATGAATCGTCTTACAAACGAACAACGCTTGCAAATTATTGAATTTTATTATCAAAATGCGTGCTCTGTTAAGAAAGTTCATTGCGCGCTTCCATTTTATGGTCAGTTTAATCGACCCACTGAAGCGGCTATTCGGGCTATTGTGACTAAATTTCGCACCAAATTTACATTGTTGGACATTAAACCACCAACACGCTTACGTAGAGTGCGAACTGAAGAAAATATCGCAGCTGTATCGGCCAGTGTTAATGATGACCACCAATTTTCGATTCGTCGCCGTTCGCACCAATTGGGTCTCTGTTACTCAAAAACGTGGAAATGCCAAAATTGGACTAAGCGGATGGACCACCTAAGACGCAGCCGCGGTCAACATTTAAATGAAATTATCTTCAAAAAGTAAATGTCATGGACCAATCTAACGTTTCAAATAAAGAACCGATGAGATTTTGCAAATTTTATGCGTTTTTTTAAAAAAAAAAGTTATCAAGCTCTTAAAAAATCACCCATTCTGTACTCTAACCATGAGTTATACATACAACTAAATCAATGAAGTGGTCAAAACAGTCCACTTCCTAGATCTAATCGAAATTCTATATAACTATATAACTACTCCTCGCATATTGATGTTGTACTCTGATTCAATGTTTAGTTGTGTTATTTCAAAACTTTTTTTTTGATGACACAAGTTGCACAATTCCCCCAACAAGCCATATGAGTAGATACATATTTTCGTCTCTTTCTATACGGAAGTCAAATATTTATTCATTGATGCATGGTTTGTTGAAGATACAAGTTTTTGGAGAAAGTCTTCTGTAAAGTACTCAAAAAATACTCGACAGGTAATTTATAATCTTTCTTTGGGTACGTTTCAGAAAAAGAAGTCTCTGGATTATTCCAAGTAGCTTTTTTCCATTGAAATTGGTCAGCCTTTTTATGTGGAACTTGTGGAGATTGAAAAATTATGGGACTCTCATGAACGGTCCTATCAACTGCACGATTTTCTTCGATCTCAATAACCCTATCACCTATATCACTATTATTATCAACATTAATATCATGTATGTTGATCTCATATGGACCTTCTCTAGAAAGTTCTTCTAAGAAAAGGCTATTATTATTATCAAAAACATCATTTAAGTCATTTATAACTTCAGATTCTTCTAAGTCAGAAATATCGGAATCAGCCAAATTGGTTAATTTTTTTTTTTCAATTTCAGAGTCTTAAATTTTTCTTGCCATTTTCTAAATAAATATAACGGTATCAGAGCTAAAAAATAACGTTTGTATCATAACAGCATCAAACGCAAAATGATTTTATTTTTATTGTGTATACATATACTATTTAAAACCACAACTTATGTTTGTATCCATATGGATACATACAATGTTTAAAAAATCGACAGGGCCTTTTATTGTTTTAAAACAAAAAACTATAAATGCAAAATATTACAATAAACATTTCTCGTTAAGATTGAAGTTTTTGAAAAAGTTTGGTTCTAAATATATGTAATTTGAAAATAAAAAACATATTTTTTACAAAAAAGTGAGGTTTTTAAAATTGCTATATTTTTCTCAGTTTTGTAAAAATCTAACTTTTTTATAAAAATTATTCAAAAGACCTTAAAAACAATTTTTCGTCGACAGTTAAATTCTTTCATTGATTTTGAGATTGCTATATGCCTTCAAAGTTGAGTTTATCCATATGGATACAATGTATGCGATAGGGTTAAGTATGACAGAGGGTAGTTAGTCTGCAACAGTCTTAGCGTTATTGAACTACACACCAATCTCAATCCAGGAAGTTGTTTGCCCTAGAGACCATGTCCCAGATGTTGAAAATGCCATTTTCGAATTTCGAAAAAACAAAAGTTGTTCTGAATTGTGCTAGGTTTGTGATCAATTGTGCCGTAAAAAGTTTTTCAAAAAATTGAAAATTGACCGAGATATTGCGAAAAAAACTTTTTTTCCAAAAAAATCGCTGGGATTGCCATTTCGTTTTTTGCAAAAACAAAAGTTGTGCTGGATTGTGCTAGCGGAGCACATAATTGTGCCGTTTTTAAAAAAGTTCTATCTCAATCCGTTTTCGAAAAAATTGCTATTTTCGAAAAAATCCTAGAATTGCCATTTTGTTTTTTCGCAAAAACAAAAGTTGTGCTGAATTGTGCTAGATTTGTGCCCAATTGTGCGGCAAAAAGTTTTTCGAAAAAATGAAAATTGACAGAGATACAGCGAAAAAACTTTTAGCAACAAAAATCGCTTCTAGAGGAGGGTGTTATTGTGCCGTTTCAAGCTAAGTTCTATCTCAAACCGTTTTCGAGAAAATCGCTAATCAAAATTTTGGCGATTTTTCAAAAAATGCTCTAATTTTCTTAAAATCGCGATTTTTGCAAATCCAAAAACTGTGCTGAATTGTGCTCGCCTAGCACAATTTTTTCGTGATACATCAAAAAGTGCTCATTTCAATGGTTCATAAAAATAATCGCCATTTTAACTTTTTTAGCCATGAATTGGGCACAAATCTAGCACAATTCAGCACAACTTTTGTTTTTGCGAAAAACAAAATGGCAATTCTAGGATTTTTTCGAAAATAGCTATTTTTTCGAAAACGGATTGAGATAGAACTTTTTTAAAAACGGCACAATTATGTACTCCGCTAGAACAATCCAGCACAACTTTTGTTTTTGCAAAAAAAAAAAAACAAAATGGCAATCCCAGATGTCCCAGATGTTGAAAATGCCATTTTCGAATTTCGAAAAAACAAAAGTTGTGCTGAATTGTGCTAGGTTTGTGCCCAATTGTGCCGTAAAAAGTTTTTCGAAAAATTGAAAATTGACCGAGATATTGCGAAAAAACTTTTTTTCCAAAAAAAAACGCTGGGATTGCCATTTCGTTTTTTTGCAAAAACAAAAGTTGTGCTGGATTGTGCTAGCGGAGTACATAATTGTGCCGTTTTTAAAAAAGTTCTATCTCAATCCGTTTTCGAAAAAATCGCTATTTTCGAAAAAATCCTAGAATTGCCATTTTGTTTTTTCGCAAAAACAAAAGTTGTGCTGAATTGTGCCCAATTGTGCCGCAAAAAGTTTTTCGAAAAAATGAAAATTGACAGAGATACAGCGAAAAAACTTTTCGCAACAAAAATCGCTGAAATTTTCATTGTAGGTTTTTTGGGCAGCAAAAGTTGTGCTAGGTTCTTCTAGAGGAGGGTGTTATTGTGCCGTTTCAAGCTAAGCTCTATCTCAAACCGTTTTCGAGAAAATCGCTAATTAAAATTTTGGCGATTTTTCAAAAAATGCTCTAATTTTGTTAAAATCGCGATTTTTGCAAATCCAAAAACTGTGCTGAATTGTGCTCGCCTAGCACAATTTTTTCGTGATACATCAAAAAGTGCTCATTTCAATGATTCATAAAAATAATCGCCATTTTAACTTTTTTAGCCATTTTCCATATAACTTTGCAAAAAACGCGAATTTCAAAAATCCAAAAGTTGTGCTGGATTGTGCTCGCCTAGCACAATTTTGCTATCATATTCCAAAAAGCGCCAACTTTTTGTAAAAGTCCCAAAAACGCCAAAAATTCTAGAATTGCCATATTGTTTTTTCGCAAAAACAAAAGTTGTGCTGGATTGTGCTAGCCGCGTAGACAATTGTGCCGTTTCAAGCTAAGTTCTATCTCAAACCGTTTTCGAGAAAATCGCTAATCAAAATTTTGGCGATTTTTCAAAAAAATGCTCTAATTTTGTTAAAATCGCGATTTTTGCAAATCCAAAAACTGTGCTGAATTGTGCTCGCCTAGCACAATTTTTTCGTGATACATCAAAAAGTGCTCATTTCAATGGTTCATAAAAATAATCGCCATTTTAACTTTTTTAGCCATTTTCCATATAACTTTGCAAAAAACGCGAATTTCAAAAATCCAAAAGTTGTGCTGGATTGTGCTCGCCTAGCACAATTTTGCTATCATATTCCAAAAAGCGCCAACTTTTTGTAAAAGTCCCAAAAATGCCAAAAATTCTAGAATTGCCATTTTGTTTTTTCGCAAAAACAAAAGTTGTGCTGAATTGTGCCCAATTGTGCCGCAAAAAGTTTTTCGAAAAAATGAAAATTGACAGAGATACAGCGAAAAAACTTTTCGCAACAAAAATCGCTGAAATTTTCATTGTAGGTTTTTTGGGCAGCAAAAGTTGTGCTAGGTTCTTCTAGAGGAGGGTGTTATTGTGCCGTTTCAAGCTAAGCTCTATCTCAAACCGTTTTCGAGAAAATCGCTAATTAAAATTTTGGCGATTTTTCAAAAAAATGCTCTAATTTTGTTAAAATCGCGATTTTTGCAAATCCAAAAACTGTGCTGAATTGTGCTCGCCTAGCACAATTTTTTCGTGATACATCAAAAAGTGCTCATTTCAATGGTTCATAAAAATAATCGCCATTTTAACTTTTTTAGCCATTTTCCATATAACTTTGCAAAAAACGCGAATTTCAAAAATCCAAAAGTTGTGCTGGATTGTGCTCGCCTAGCACAATTTTGCTATCATATTCTAAAAAGCGCCAACTTTTTGTAAAAGTCCCAAAAACGCCAAAAATTCTAGAATTGCCATTTTGTTTTTTCGCAAAAACAAAAGTTGTGCTGGATTGTGCTAGCCGCGTAGACAATTGTGCCGTTTCAAGCTAAGTTCTATCTCAAACCGTTTTCGAGAAAATCGCTAATTAAAATTTTGGCGATTTTTCAAAAAAATGCTCTAATTTTGTTAAAATCGCGATTTTTGCAAATCCAAAAACTGTGCTGAATTGTGCTCGCCTAGCACAATTTTTTCGTGATACATCAAAAAGTGCTCATTTCAATGGTTCATAAAAATAATCGCCATTTTAACTTTTTTAGCCATTTTCCATATAACTTTGCAAAAAACGCGAATTTCAAAAATCCAAAAGTTGTGCTGGATTGTGCTCGCCTAGCACAATTTTGCTATCATATTCCAAAAAGCGTGTTTTTGCGAAAAAACAAAATGGCAATTCTAGAATTTTTGGCGTTTTTGGGACTTTTACAAAAAGTTGGCGCTTTTTGGAATATGATAGCAAAATTGTGCTAGGCGAGCACAATCCAGCACAACTTTTGGATTTTTGAAATTCGCGTTTTTTGCAAAGTTATATGGAAAATGGCTAAAAAAGTTAAAATGGCGATTATTTTTATGAACCATTGAAATGAGCACTTTTTGATGTATCACGAAAAAATTGTGCTAGGCGAGCACAATTCAGCACAGTTTTTGGATTTGCAAAAATCGCGATTTTAACAAAATTAGAGCATTTTTTTGAAAAATCGCCAAAATTTTAATTAGCGATTTTCTCGAAAACGGTTTGAGATAGAACTTAGCTTGAAACGGCACAATTGTCTACGCGGCTAGCACAATCCAGCACAACTTTTGTTTTTGCGAAAAAACAAAATGGCAATTCTAGAATTGTTGGCGTTTTTGGGACTTTTACAAAAAGTTGGCGCTTTTTAGAATATGATAGCAAAATTGTGCTAGGCGAGCACAATCCAGCACAACTTTTGGATTTTTGAAATTCGCGTTTTTTGCAAAGTTATATGGAAAATGGCTAAAAAAGTTAAAATGGCGATTATTTTTATGAACCATTGAAATGAGCACTTTTTGATGTATCACGAAAAAATTGTGCTAGGCGAGCACAATTCAGCACAGTTTTTGGATTTGCAAAAATCGCGATTTTAACAAAATTAGAGCATTTTTTTGAAAAATCGCCAAAATTTTAATTAGCGATTTTCTCGAAAACGGTTTGAGATAGAGCTTAGCTTGAAACGGCACAATAACACCCTCCTCTAGAAGAACCTAGCACAACTTTTGCTGCCCAAAAAACCTACAATGAAAATTTCAGCGATTTTTGTTGCGAAAAGTTTTTTCGCTGTATCTCTGTCAATTTTCATTTTTTCGAAAAACTTTTTGCGGCACAATTGGGCACAATTCAGCACAACTTTTGTTTTTGCGAAAAAACAAAATGGCAATTCTAGGATTTTTTCGAAAATAGCGATTTTTTCGAAAACGGATTGAGATAGAACTTTTTTAAAAACGGCACAATTATGTACTCCGCTAGCACAATCCAGCACAACTTTTGTTTTTGCAAAAAAACGAAATGGCAATCCCAGCGATTTTTTTGGAAAAAAAGTTTTTTCGCAATATCTCGGTCAATTTTCAATTTTTCGAAAAACTTTTTACGGCACAATTGGGCACAAACCTAGCACAATTCAGCACAACTTTTGTTTTTTCGAAATTCGAAAATGGCAATTACAACATCTGGGACATCAATCCCAGTGATTTTTATGGAAAAAAAGTTTTTTCGCAATATCTCGGTCAATTTTCAATTTTTCGAAAAACTTTTTACGGCACAATTGGGCACAATTCAGCACAACTTTTGTTTTTTTCGAAATTCGAAAATGGCATTTTCAACATCTGGGACATCTAGAGACCGGACAATCAATTTGCAGAAACTCAGTGAATGTATAGCTGACATGTTCGACCATTGAGTCTAGTTAATTTGTGTTCATCGCTTACACCCATAGTGCGGCATTGAGAGCAGAATTTTTTTTTTTATTATTATAAGTCTATAGATACAAATATCCTTACAGACTAAAAGACTAATGTACATATATACACTTATGAATTACTTAATTATTAGGTATTTAAATACAAAATAATTTTTCTTTTAATAGAGTTTTTATTTTCCGATAATTCAATGATGTGGTAATATTTATTAAATTGAACACATAAGCGGCGGAAAGGATCACTATTAGCGTAATTTGTGCGGAAGTAATCAATGTGAATCAACTGAAAATTTCTAGTAGGTCTATGAGGTATATTTATAATAGATGAATAGATTGATAAAATTTGAATCAATGTTGCCCTGTAAAACATTCATCAGGAAAGTAATGTTCAGCATAGTCCGACGACTTCTCAAAGATGGTAATTTAATAAGATTAAGTCTAAATTCATATGACGGCAGTGTACGGGGATTCCACCCACGTCCACGTAGACAAAATAAGAGGAATTGTTTTTGCACAGATTCAATAATGTTACTATGAATAGTATAAGATGGATCCCATATAACAGAACCATACTCAAGTATGCAGCGAACCAAAGAGGTATATAATTGCTTAGTGACTGAAAGATCAGAAAACTCCGTACTCCAACGCTTCATAAAACCAAGATCACTATAAGCTTTGTTTACTATCATTGAAATGTGAAGTCGAAAGTTCAGACGTTGATCTAATAAGATTCCGAGGTCCAGAAAAGTATATACAGTATCGAGTTCTTGATCACCAAGGAAATAATTGGTTCTAGGATGTTTAACTCTAGAAAATGCTATATGTTTACATTTCAAAATATTTAGTTCCATTAAATTTACTTTACACCATTCATGAAAGCAATCAAGATCAGATTGTAGGTAATATTGCTCCAACGGGTCTTTAAACGACCGAAATATTTTTACATCATCAGCATACATTAGAATATTGGAATGTCGAATTACAGATGGAAGGTCATTAATAAATAGTGTAAATAAGACAGGGCCAAGATGACTTCCTTGTGGTACACCGGAAGACACCACAATTTCCTTTGAAATAGCATTTCCGAATTTTTCCCTTTGGATTCGACCACATAAATAGCATTTTAACCAAGATAATAATGAGTTACTAAAGCCCATATAATCTAATTTTTTCAAGAGAAGGTTATGATTAACTTTATCAAAAGCCTTACTAAAATCTGTGTAAATCGTATCCGTTTGCATTCGGCTTTTAAATCCATCATTTACAACTGTAGTAAGTTCCAATATATTCGTTATGGTTGATCGGGATCTACGAAATCCGTGTTGACAACAGGACAACAATGACGAAACTTGATGAGATAACATGTCAGTTATAATTTTCTCCAAAAGTTTTGGAATAGCACTAAGTTTTGCAATGCCTCTATAATTCGATACGTCCATCTTGCTACCAGATTTAAACATTGGGATTATATATGATTCTTTCCAAAGAGGTGGTAAATAACCATAACATAATGATCTATTAAATATTAAGCAGAGAGGATACGAAAGAACATCAGCACAATATTTTAATATGTTAGTGGGAATTCCATCAGGACCAGGATTAAATGTACTCTTTAATGACTTCAAATTTTCCAAGACCGTACAACTACTTATATACGAAACATTTACTGGTGAATATTCAACAATGTTATAAGGATAAGAACTTGACTGATCAAATGTTTTATTAGAGTAAGTCGTTGAAAAAAAGTTAGCAAATATGTTACTAATTGATATATCATCATCAGCAACAATGGAGCCAAATTTCAAAGAGTTTGGAAAAGTACGTAATCGGCGTTTGGAATTTACAAATTTATAAAAAGATTTAGGATTAATTTTCAGTTGGTTTTTCATAGATATTACGTAATTGTTGTATGCTCTTCTGTTCTCAGTATTGAAATTAGATCTTGCAATGGAATATTTAGAAAAGTCAGTAGAAGAACCAGTTTTTTGTATCTTTTAAATAATTTGTTTTTCTTATTCTTGAATCTTGCCAATTGATTAGTGTTCCAAGGTGGGCCAATATTGTCACGTTTTAATATTTTAGGAACTGATTTAGAAATACAATTATGCAATGCACTGTAGAAATATTCTATCACAACGTCTAAAACTTTGGACGAGAGAATATCATTCCAATTAATAGTGGATAAAAGTGTGTTGAGTTTAGAGTAATCTGTTTTAGAAAAACAGTATTCTTTTTTACTTCTAATACATTTTGAAGTGTTTGTAAAAGAGTTTGAAGGAATCATAATTTTTAAATCAATTGTAGGATGATAACGATCTTCAGGGTGTGAGTTCAGCAAAACTTCCGACGGTTGATTAACAAAAATTAGATCTAAAAGTTTACCAAATGAGTTATAAACATTATTAACTTGAGATAGTCCATAATCTAACAATGATTCAATGCATTCATTAACACAGGTGTTTACAACAACAGGCAATAGGACATTCGATTCAAATAACTGATTCCATGTGATTACAGGTAGGTTGAAATCACCAAGAACAATTAGGATGTCACGTGAAGTAGAAGATTTGAAAGCCAATTTAATAGCGGAAACATGTTTGGTGTAAAATGAAACATCAGAACCGGGAGGAATGTAAGAACATGAAACGAATAAAGACAAAGTTCTAAATCGAACTTTTACTGCTACAAGTTCAATACCAACAACGGAAGATAGTATAATTTGTTCGGCAGGAAAGTCGATGGAGACTGCAATTAGAACCCCACCACCTGTTTTTTTACTTTTATCCACACGATCACATCTGAATATCTGATACTTTCCACATAGAATTTCGGAATTTAAAATTTTTTCTGTAAGCCAAGTTTCAGCAAAGGTAATAATATGATAATTCATATTGAAACTATCAATATATAAATTAGCCAATTTAGAATTTAAGCCTCTAACATTTTGATAAACTAAATGAGCATAATTATCGGAAGGTAGATGTATTAGTTTTTGATACTTCACTTGACCGCAACGGTAAATATGCTATATCGGTTCGACCATTATCTCTATACACATATTCGTGAATTATGGCTTTTGGCGGCCAGAAATCAGGATTGACAACAGCATCGAATACGTCTTCTGGAACGATGATTTTAAAAGAGGCCTTGCTACGTTTCTCCGTATATTTAAATTTAAAGACATTAATTTCAATATCTTCATCCAACTTTGATTTAACATATGAGGCAACATCTTCTACTGTAGTATCAGCAGCAAAACGGGCAGCAAATATAGTTTTTTTGATGACACCACTACTAATTGTTTAGGAGGGTTGGATTTATTAGGTGTGTGTGTGGGCGAGTAGAATTTTGTAGATCCAGGCGGGGTTACGTCCAACGCAGCAACTACAGTATTTTGCGGAATGGTTTTTTCAATTTGTAAAGGAGTAGCGACATTTCCGTGAACTTGACTTATATTAATGGATGGAGCCGTACGTTGATCTTGATCAATAACTTGGTTATCCAAAATTGGGATTGATGTGACAGTATCAGATGTTTTTTTTCGTTTGCGTAGGGAATCAGATGGTGATTGTAGAAATTGTTCAACGCAAGAGGCACTCTCAAAGACTTCCTTATATTTAGAAAACTTTTCGGTAAGAGATATAAGATCATTATTAATTTGATCAAATACCTTACGAGTATTTTTGAAGAACAAATAGAACTCCACATCAAACACTATGCATTTTTTGCAACACCAACGCAGACCTTTATCCTCAATTAGGTTATCAGCAGTTCGAGCAGGCAATTCAACACATTTAGCATGGTATGATGTATTGCATAGCCAACAAGATACCATGGGTTCATCTAATTTGTTGATTTTACAATTTAATTTAGAGCAAGGCATTGTTATAAATTTGCAACTTGCAATCAATTTCCAACAGGGGTTGCTAAAAGTGTGGTGAGTAGCACTGTGGTGAAAAAATTTGTTATCCGAGACAACAACCAGGCAGCTTAGGGATGATATTCGATATTCACAGTGTAACAGGTAACCGATAAACAAAACAGCTGATGACGATGTATATTTATTTATGTGTATGTGTCCTATTTCATCCACTTACAACAACACAGCAAATCATTGAGCTCTTAGCACACCAAAATGATATTTTTATTTTGCAAAATTCGGGAATACACCGCTACAACACAAATCAGCATATACACAGATCGATGCCGACACACTGAACCACGTCCGCACAGTAGGAAATCAGACAGTGAGCTTGTAGCAAATATGATATGAAGAAACTCCTGTCTGATTATGGTAATAAAATTTATGTTTCCCTGGTTACATATAAATATTCTCTCTCTCTCTTATAGTCTCTCTATATATATATATATATATATATATAGAAGCCAATAGCTTAAGTAATATTTATACGAATTGTTTTTTATATTAAGATCGAAGGGGGCATTAGTTTATAAAATAAAATTAAATATATTATTATATAATACCTTATAAACGCATCTTCCCGCATCAAAAAATCTTAACTATGACAGAAGTTATGGAATTTAGAAAACGGTAACCTTTATTGCTCACTCTATTTTAAGTTGTGGCAAAGAATTCTCTTTTCCCTACATTCCATTTCTATTTTAAAAACTCCGCCGCTACCGGGGTAGAACAGCCGACCTCCTTGTTGCTACTACGGCATTATAACCGTCTCAGCTATGCTCTGCAGGGAGAGGTGAAGAACTGAAACAATCCATCACTATTATTTGGATACTACGACCTAATATATAATGCAAATAAATATTAAATTAATTAAAACTATTTAATGATATTGATATTATGATAAAAGGCTTCACGAGGTATTCTATGTGCAAAGCGGACACCTTATCTATGTGACCCCATACTACTTTGACTTAAATCAGGGTTCATATTAGTACCAGCGGTCACATATGACAAATGAGAAGCGCTGATAAATATGAACCCTGATTTAAGTCAAAGACATACAATCGTTGCGAAAGTTCTGACGAGATGGGGTAGCGCCCATCGAAACTGCGCAGTCAACTTTTAGCTCCAACAATAAAGGTCTCACTTTGCCTTTTTGCTAATTTTGGGTTCTACTGAAGACTTCAGCACAACCTTTGGTCTTAAACCAAAATAAATGACAACACATACAACATAACAGACCAACTATACATACAAACAAAAACAAAACACACGAGGTACAATGAAGACGGGACATACCGTACAACAACAACCTTTGCATTATTGCGAGCACATGCATAACATTGAATTGGCAAAGTGAGATTTTTAGTGTGTCGACTTAGATCGGTGGAATATTTTGTGTATCAGTGCTTCTCATTTGTCGTATGTGACCGCTGGTACTAATATGAACCCTGATTTAAGTCAAAGACATACATTCGTTGCGAAAGTTCTGACGAGATGGGGTAGCGCCCTTCGAAACTGCGCAGTCAACTTTTAGCTGCAACAATAAAGGTCTCACTTTGCCTTTTTGCTAATTTTGGGTTCTGCTGAAGACTTCAGCACAACCATTGGTCTTAAACCAAAATAATGCTACAGGATTTTAACATATTAGAAACTCATAGTAGTTCTTCAAAAAACTTCCTCCAATGCGGGAAATATGCAAATGGTGCTTCCTGCCGAATTACTTACATTGCACTATGGGACAAATGACTCATTTGATTTGATTTATTTATTTCAAATTGTAATTCAAAGTAATCGGGCCAATTTAAAACAAATTACAAAATGCATATATAATACTTTTTTAACATGGCTAAAAAAACTACTCAACTGGCCAAAAGTCTTAAACCTCAAATAAATAATTTTAATGAACAATGTAAGTATATATTCTTCTTGTTGAATGCTATTCTTGAATTAAAAACTCTAAATTGAACCATTTGGGACCTCTTTATATCATTGGTTCCTCAAACATTACTGACTTTGCACTTAATAGTTTAATATTATAAAATAACTTATTAAACGTATAATTTCAAGTTCATTTTCCAAACCTCCAAATATATACCAAATATACATATATTGTCAAAGATATTCGCATACGGATTACTTAAGATGTCCTCTTCATCGTTCTCGTAGGTGCTATAATATTCATCACCTCTGAAATTAAAATTTGATTTATGTTCTGGACTATATTTCCCATGATCGCAAACTAATAACTCTTTTACTTCCGGAGCAATTAGGAAACGCTTCCTTTGCCTTATTGGGTTATTGAAGCAAATCGAAGAAATCAGTGGATCTGATGTATCCAAGCCTCTGTTAAATACATCTAGTGTATTATTTGTAAGGTTACTCTTTCTAACGTGGAGTGATCTGTCAGTCTTATATACTTTATGACGATAATCTGCAGCATCATTTCCAAAAAAATTCTACAGAAAGTGAGGAATTTTACATAATCTGTTGGAATGGATAAACACTTTATGTACTGTGTTTCGAAAATATAGTCATCGTGATGCAGATGTACACGCACATTGGTGGTCAGATTATTTTTTTGTACATATCGCCAGAGATGCGGGTGCTGATTTTGGAATTACTGGAAGAGTCTTTCGGAAGTCTCCAGCTAGTAAAATAAGAGTTCCACCGAATGGTTGTGTATTTGATCTTAAATCTTGAAGTGTCCGATTAAGCCCTTCTATGGATTTCTTATGTGCTATTGAGCAGTCATCCCACACAATCAGCTTGCATGTTTTGAGCATTTTCGCCATGCCTGAACTTTTGCCAATATTTCAGGTTGGAGAATCGACAAATTGCATATTCCATGGCAATTTCAACGCTGAATGTGCCGTTCGTCCCCCATCCAATAATGTAGCAGCAATACCGGGGGAAACAATAGCTAAAGCTATCCCATTTTAAGAGCGGATGTGCGCTAATACCAAACTGATGTGCCTCCTGGTGCATCGAGAAAAAGGGACGCCGCTGTCATTTGTTAATATTATCGCAAACAAAGTTCGTATCTGGAGAGGATGACAGCTGACAGAAGCATACATTAATGTGGTCTCCAAGTTTCTGACACGCCTCTCTCAACTGCTATTAAATTTGAAAATGAAGTGGGTCCTCTCAAGTTAACTAATAACATTCTCAAATAATAACATTCTGCGTTGTTTGGGTGTACGGTATAAACACGGCCCAATGCATATGAAGCGTAAACATTTTGATACCCATCTACTGGAAATTGTTCGTACCATGACCTCTTATATTCAAGAACCAAACCCTTACATCAACGTAGCGGCAAGAAAAAAATTGGCACGTGTTACTTTATAATATTGTTGTTTGGGTGGAGCCGCGTCCCTTTTTGTAACATGACCTATTATAGTCAAGGGTCATCCTCTGTTCGTTACAATAAAATATTCAAGTGAATTAATGCATTTTGTTATAGTTTTAAAATATAGTTTTTTGTGAGCGGTGTCATGCCCATATGTCGTCATCCCCTATTATAGCCAGAAACATCACCTTTCCACAGGCTAGATACAGTAAAATGTTCAAGAGAATCCGCCATTCGTTACGTGTTTTATGATAATTTTAATATGTAGATGGTGTGGGCAGTCTCACGTCCATTTGTATCATGACCATTGTGTAGTCACCATTCAGAAACTATACTCTGTTTATAAGTTACTGCCAGACCCACGATGTCGAAAGAAAATCTATGCGAACGAAAGCCAGTCACTCACTTTCGCATCAAAAAGCGACCCACTATCTTCTTACTTTTCGTTCGCATAGCCTTACGTGTTGTGAGTGAATGAAAATATTGCCAGATCAAAAAATCCACAAATAATTGCAAATATACCGAGAAAAAAGCGTTAAATATTCAAATTCTACCATATAATAAAAAAAAGTTGACACAACTTTTTCTCAGCTGAAATAACAGAAAACAAAATTCGAAAAAATAATGTAAACAATCAATATTTGGGGTTGTTTTGTGTGCGCACATTTTTTTGGATGAATGCTAATTTCTAGATCCCCGTAGGCAGCTACTGGTCATCTCTAATGTTTTTGAGATGACCAGAATATACTAATTTCACATGTAAATGCATATGTACATATGTAAGTTCTATTACAAATTTATAGGAAATTTTCGGGTGACATTTTCTTCATGTTGATGGACGAGTTGCGGGACACCGACGTTTTCAAGAAGACTTCCACTGAGAAAAACGAAACGCTTGGGTTTCAGGAGGTAGGAGCCACAATTTAAAGCCATTCCTGAAGATACCCTTTAGTAATACAAGGAACGCAATTGAAAGACCCTACAACAAAAACACTCCGGTGCACGGAGCAACGGAAAGTATAAATGCGTTCTGCACAATATGTGCCTCGACAGCTCAATTGGTGCCTAGGAAGTTCGTGGCGAGATTATCTCGAACGTCGAGGAAGAAGTATGAAGTAGAGAGGAGAGCAACAAAAATATAATATAAATTTGTTTTATATTTCATTTATTTATGCTTGCGACAGACAAAACACAAGTGAGTGATTTTGACATTTTCATTCGCTCAGATGACAGAAGAAAAAGTTAGTGGGCCCTGATTTTACACTGAAATGCTTACGTTTTCTTTCGCATAGATTTTCGTTCGCTTTGTCGTTCTAGTGCCTGTTAGTGGGTCCCAAATCAGCTGTTTGTCGCATGAGAGGCAAGCGAACGTTAACGTTCGACATCGTGGGCCAGGCAGTTAGTCACAATAAAATTTTCAAAATTTTGCCGTGTACGCTCATGTACATTTCCATCGGCCTGATGTTTTTGCTCTTTGTGAGACTCAGGTGTGTGAGGGTTCTGTTCCACAGGATTTTCACGTACCTGGGTATCACATCCTGTCCCTCTTTATTCCCCACAGATGTCTTGTGGTGTACGTACGCAACGACATAGTGTTCCAGAGTCAGCAAGACTTAAACTCAGAAAATCCAGAATTTAACTCCCTTTGGGTTAAATTCAAGATTGGAACACACGTACTACATTTCGGATTCGTGTGTAGAAGTCCAAACGCGGAAAGGGAGGTATCCCTAAATGGCTTTGACGCCCTTTCCGATTCAATTACAAAAATTTTGGAGGATTGTCCTGACAGTGAAATTGTGGTTGCTGGCGATTTCAATGTCCACAATTCCTCTTGGCTTGCCCATTCGAGTCACTCAACACCGGAGGGTCAATACGCCGAGCATTTTGCCGCGCATAATGATTTGACGCAACTAGTGAATGAACCGACTCACATTCCGTGTGTCCAAGGGCAACACTCTAATATTCTTGATCTTTTCTTAATATCACACCCTGAAAAGTATGAAGTTAACGTTCTAGCACCTCTTGGTAATTCATATTACTTGCATCCTTTTCGTATTCCGCTCTTCGTTTCGCTTCGACCCCAGCCCCAAAGCGGATAATATATATACGCGAAAAGGCACGTTGGGCCGAGCTCAACAACTTTTTCCAGCATTTCAATTGGAAACTTTGTTTTCTAAATGGCGATATAGATGCTGCGGCTGAAATGATTGAACATATTATCTTGATTGGAATGAAGTCATTTATTCCAATTAAAGTTATTTCGGATAAACCCTCTAATAAAAGTTGGTTTAACCAGACCTGCAAGGCTGCTGTCAGATCCAAAGAGGAAGAATTCAGGAAATGGCGTTTAAATAAAAATGCCACAACTGATCTGCTACGCAAGCAGACAAGAATCATGTGTGGCAGGGTTCTTAGATGTGAAAAGTTTCTGTACGAGCAACGTCTTCGTGCCAAAGTTCTTGCTTCTCTCAGGGGAAGTAAGAGTTTTTTTCATTTGTGAGAAGAGTAAAGGATAACTCCTCATCTATCCCAACTCTTGTTAAAGATGACCAGATATTCACTAACCCGGTTGACAAGGCTAGCCTATTGGCTGAAATGTTTGCAAAGAATTCATCCTTGCCGGAAAGCAATCAACCACTCCCCGTGATCGAATATGTATCTAGTTCCATGCTTCAGATATTTTTTCCAACACGTGGAGTTAAAAGGGTTCTCGCAAAGCTCGACATAAATAAATCTCCAGGCCCGGATGGCATTTCAGCACTTGTCCTATGTAAGTGCTCTTCGACGCTTGCCCGTCCCCTTCGTAATCTTTTCAACCTTGTATACCGTGCATATCCCTAAAAAGGTGAGGCTAATAACCCTGCTAACTATCGACCGATCGCGATTTGCTCAGCGCTCTCGAAGGTTATGGAGAGTATGGTTAACCACCATCTTGTGAGGTATTTAGAAAACAATGACTTAATTAATGCTCGACAGTATGGCTTCCGTAGGAATCGATCTACGGCAGACCTGATGACACTGCAATCCGAAAAGTGGAATTGATCCATCCACCAGCTTGGAGAATGTAAGGTCGTTGCTCAAGATATCTCCAAGGCCTTTAATAGAGTTTGTCACGGCGCACTCTTATTAAAGCTTATCGCTTTTGGTGTTGGTAGTGACTTCTCTCGATTTATATCGAGCTTCCTCAGAGATCGCACTATACGTGTTGTTGTAGATGAGTTCTCATCCGACGAGCATATGTTAACCGCAGGAGTACCACAGGGCTCTGTCCATTCCCCCTCCCTTTTCCTTATTTTCATCGACGACCTCTTGGATCGGACTTCGAATCCAATATACTCATTTGCGGATGACAGCAACCTCTGTCAATCATACTTATTCGATCATAGACCTAGTCGCCAAGAAATTGAGAACAAAAGGCGATCGATGGATGAGTCACTTAGCCAGGATTTGCTGGCCATTTCTGAATGGGGTTTTGTGACTAGAGTAGATTTTAATGCACGTAAGACTCAGTGCTCATTGTTGTCTCACAAGCGATTCACTGATCCAACGGTGTCGTCGATTTTAATGAACGGTATAGATATTGAGCAATCAGATACTCTCGATGTTCTTGGCATGAAAATACAACGTGATGTTCGTTGGACAAAACATGTATTTGTATTGTCTCCTTTGAACACCGTATGTTGGTTGTGTGTCATTGTTCTATCGATACTTTCACGGTGTTTGTTCTTCGGAAATTCGTGATCTTATACAGCCCATGAGAACGTTCGGCAGAGATACGCGACTTTCCAGGAACGCTCATCCATTTGTTGTCGATTGGACAACCGGCCGCACTACAGAATAAATTCGTTCTTCGCCCGTATTTATAGGGGACATCCTCTGAGTGTTGGTTCAGTGAAAAAAATAAAATAGTCAGGAACCATCCTCTGTCTTCTGGTTAGCTACAGTAAAAAACATGCCCTTAAGGATATAAATAAAAAGTTATAAAACCATAATAACTATATGGCGTTTGAGAATAGTTTTTTTGTGTAAGGTGTGCAAAGAATTGACAAATAACTTTGGAATGAAGTCTCTAGCAGAAAAGTAGTAATTATTCAAACTGACGAAAATCCATGTTGAAATACATATAAAATATAAATCATCAGAAAGAGCATGTTAGGGCCTAAATCAACTCCATTCGTCCAAAAATGATTAGCAGACTCAAACTATTCTAATTCGATAAATGATTGTTTTTAGAATTAAACTTCTTGTTGCAAGTGTAACGGAGCACGTACAATTTATGAATTCAGTGAAACAAGACGTCGCTTTGCACAAATTTTGCATTTGTGATTCTACACCTGAGTATCTCACATCTTGTGTAATACGGTTTTGCCCAAATGTCTAAATCTCCTATAAACACTATATCTAGTAGTCGATTACGGAATTATGTAGAAAGTGAATTTTTAGGCATAAATCAAAAATTCCTAACGCCTTTAAAATATTATAATATAGATATCGATGTCACGCACATCGCACACGTCCGACGCTATTAAAAAGTGAAACAAAAAAAAGCAGCAATACGACAAATATCAAAAGGTACTTTTCATTAAACAAATTACATGCATCTAATCAAATGTTTCCTTTTATTATATATTCGGTCAACGCAGCATCCCACTGCGTATTTAGCAAATATTCTACATTTTTCAAAGCAATCTGCAAAGCTGTACAACCAGGCGTTGTTAATCAACCTTCTAGCTGAAATGTATACGAAGTTAGTGCAGATACAAAAAGTAATACATACAGTGGATAATAAAAACTAGTAAAAATTGTGGTGTGTGGACGAATCTGGACAAACCGTTTTAAAGTAGTGTTTATTCAATTCAAAACGGTGCCTAAAGGCACAACTTGACGCTACCGTGGGAACAGCCACCTACACCAGCGTTTATTCAATCAATTTTTATTTTTTATTAGTTCCATCCGACTGTATGTTTAGCACTATCTTGACGTTATTTTTTGTGTTATCTGTGTAAGTAGGTATGTACAATTTAATTAATGTCAAATAATTATAATTTATACTATAATAAAAACTAATCGAAAATAAAATTTGGATGTTTGTTTATTAGTAAAAAGGAGGTTAGGCTTCATAATTCGCTAAAAAAAAGTTTGTTGTAACAATATATTTGCAGTTTTGGCAAATAATACAATATTTAATCAGAAACATGCTGCTGAAACATCTACAATTGTAACATCTAAAATATGTGCGACACACGCAGAAATTTGACTCACGCACGATCACGTATGCAAAATACATTCTCACATCACTCGTGATTCACGCAATTCACGTAGGTCTCGCCCATCTTTACTTCCCACAAAAAGAGAATTTTTATTCGTTTTGCTATTAACAGCAATGATTGTTTGCTACCTATCAGCAGGTAGGTGCTATTAAAGCAGGCCTTCTGCCATAACAACAGTTTATCTGCAGTTTTGCCTCAGTATTCAAAGTGCTGAAGAGTTTGTAGTCTGCTTAAAATTACTGCTGTTAATTAAAATATAAAAATAAGATATAGAATGAGCGTTCTGGAGTTAAAAGCCATTCAGACTGACGGAACTTCAATTTCTATTAGATCGTGACAATATGCCTATAATAAAAATATCTTTCAAGTAATATTACATGTAATAACTTTATTTCTATTATTAATATATCTAATTGGTTCAATTGGCTTGCAGTGGGTTAATGTGTGCAGAATTGAACGAAGATAATCATATTGATACGAAACGTTAATATTTATAACGTTAGATATTTCTGAAAAAATATTATTATAATCGTTAATATTGTATAAAACTTATATTTTGTAAAAAATTGTAGAATGAATAATTGTACAATAAATCTTAAAATGTTAACTCTTTTAAGAGTTATTTGAATTCGTATTTTTGTTAAATACTGCTATGATAATGATGGTTAAAGGGAAGAATAGGAATTTTTAATTAAAAAATAAACATAACAATTTTAAAAATAAGATTTGCTCTTCGTTTCTTTAGATTTATATACCATACTGTTCTATGCATATGCTTAAAGTTTTCCTTCGTGATATAATTTTCTCTTCGAGATATTAGTAAAATTTTTTTCCAAAAAAACACCAAACAACTGTTTGCTATTTTAGCAGGGATAATCTGCTGTCACTTTTCCAGCAGTATTTTTGCTTTCTTTTACTAACAAATTCTTTTGAGTGTACAAAATTAAAACCTATCATATTCGCTTATATGACACGGATAATCCTGAAATTTTGTGTGAGTAAATTAAGTTTTAGCTACCGTCGACAGGTAAAAATGGACGGAATTTTAAAGATCATATATATCCGAAACCTATTAGCATACATCTTCCGTTGTATGTCAACATTATTTTGGTTTGGTTTGTTATCGAGTTCCACGCAGATAGCGACACATGAGAGAGGATCTCAAGTCAGTATATTTTTAAAATCTTCCATTGTGGGCGAATGGGGTGTGGGAAAACTGTTCAATAGAGGAACCTTCATTAAAACATACATATGTCAGATCAAAAAAATCAATATGAAATCAGATTTTGATTTGTCGGTTAGAGTTTTTTTGCCTGGCGAAGCTTTATAGTAAAACAATAAAGTTTCCAAAAAGTGAATGTGAATATATCATAATAATAATGAGTACGCTTTTTATTGACAAGAAATGTATAGTTAAACAGCTGAAATAAATAGTACTATAAATTCGTGGTTTATCTCATATAAACTTGATGTATAACAAAATATCTTATCCTTATATGTTTTTTAAATTTTTCTAGATTTATCTGATTGTTTATGGAAATGTAGAAGAAAATTAGCTGCTTCCATTTCCAGAATGCGGATTAAATATGGAGCCTTGCAACTATCAAACCTACTACCAATCCATTTGCAGAACGAAAAGGTTGCTGTTGCAGCGACAAATCCTGTTATCACAGGATGGATAAACCCGTTTTTGGTGAGGTAAATAAAATCAAATGGTAATGTATTTATAGACATTAATTTAGTTCTTCTTCTTGGCAATACAAAATTAAAAAATAGTATATTTTTTATAAACTAATGCCCTATCGATGTTAATAGTTTTTTAGAAGTAGCCCAGTGTGTTTACTTTCAATTTGAAAAAACCAAATACATGGGATCTCAAACGAATCGAAAGTTATAGAAGAAACCTTAAGACTGTATTTTCCAAATAAATATAATTTTTTCTAGAGTAACATAACACTGTACAACCGCATTTTTGGAACAGAGTTGCGACCCTATAATTCTGAATAAGCATGTTGAGTAGTCATTTTTGTAGTATAAACTTATAAATAGTTCAGCTGGTCTGAGTTTCTTATTACAATGGGACCAATTTTTCATTTTTTGGTCGAAGGGAGCATTACACAAAGCGAAAAAAGTTTCAGAACAATTTTATAAGGATCGTTTTTGTGGAATATCTTAATCCTCTAGCTTCTCTCTTTATGGGCTAATATAAGCCTTTTACAAAGAAATCAAAAAATTCCTTCCAAAAAGAACATTTAAAGATTAAAGTGTGCTACGAAAAATTTTGCCGGAAATTATTTAATTTTTGCCGAAAACACCAAAGTTGTAAATAAAGCTCTTCACGCTTAAATAGCAAAATTACACACCAACTTATAAAAAGTTAGGTTAAAATTCGTAGAGCACCAAAAATACAAATTGGATATTTTTGCAAAATTTTAATTTTTTGCGGGAGATATGGCTAAAAAATTTGTTTGTATGTATGACATTTTTTTTTGTAATTTTTGACATGTGTAATTTTTGACATGTGTATTAAGAACCAACATCGCTTGTAATATATATGTAGTCAGTCGCGTAAAAAGCTGCAATTGTTGCAAAAGTCTAAATTTTTCAACCGCGTAATTGAATTTATTTTAACTTTCTCTATCTGTGTTTCTGAAACTATTCTATCAAAAATATTCCGTCGCCATCGTAGCAAAAGTAGCTATGTGTATTTTTTCAAAAAAAAAAATATACATTTGAAATCTATTTTCATTAGGGCTGTTTTTCTTTAAGCCGGGAGAACAAGCTGCGAGAACAAAAACGTTAATAAAAATTTAATTTTTTGCTCAAAATAAAAAATTATTTTTTAAAATTGTCGCCAAAAGCAATATCAATGTGTGTGTGAAAAATATTTTGTGTTGACTTTATTGGACTTAGCCTCGATAACCATCATTTACACTGGATAATTAATACAGGCTAAGTCCAAAATTTTTAACACAAAATTATTTTTTCAAAATTTGTTTTCACACACACATTGATATTGCTTGTGGCGACAATTTTAAAAAATAATTTTATTTAGATTTTTGTTATCGCAGCTTAGTTATCCAGTCTTAAACAGCCTTATTATTCGTTTATCCACCAAATCATCTTAATTGGTTCAGATTGTAGCAAAAGTAGCTAGTATGTGTTTCAGCTACAAAAACTATTATCAGAAGTAACTATGTGTTCTCCAGCACATAGCAATTTTTTTTCGAACAAATTTCAAATCAAAATATACATATAAATTTTTATTAACTCCTTAAAAATTTGAACGATTTGATAGTGTTTTACAACACATTCTAACATGGACCATGGAGTTTAGAGTTTTGTACCAAAACGGATGTAGAAGAAGTTATTTTGAATGAAGAAGCTGGGATTGCGTAAAAATTGTCGAAGGTACGACAATCGGTGCTTTGAGATTTGAGAATTTTTGCAAATATTTTTTTGTATTGTCAATTTTGGAGAGGACCTACAGAATGATTCAAAAAGGGCATTAATATATACATTTTAAATATATAAATTATGATCTTCTCTCGAAATTAGAATAAATTCGCACCTGCGAAAAAATGTTGTCGCTTTTTTAAAGGGTGGTTAAATGTTGAATGTGAATCACGCCTAAACGTCAAGTTTTTTCTGCATTTCATTTGACATTTCTCAATTTCAGACTAACTCAATTTGAACTATGGAAAGATACACAATCGAGCAACGCGTTAAAGTTATTCAGGCTTGTTGTGAAAATCGGCGTTCTAATCAAAATGCATATCGTGCACTACGTGATTTTTTCGGTCAATTTAATCGTCCAAATGTGCGTACAATCGGAAAAATCGTGCAAAAATTTGAGCAAACCGGGTCTGTAGGAGATATGAAAACACCAGGACATGCTCGTACTGCAGAAAATATTGCTGCTGTGCACCTCTCACGCTCGTCGTTGATGAACATTATGCATAAAGACTTGCATTTGTCACAAAGAGTGACTGTTTGGTGTGGTTTATGGGCTGGTGGCGTCATCGGGCCGTATTTTTTTCCAAAACGAGGCCGGTCAGGCAGTTACTGTGAAGACTGCGAAGCATTGGAAGATATGGATGTGGACGATATGTGGTTTCAACAGGACGGTGTCACTTGCCACACAGCTAACGAAACAAATTCAATGGCCATGTTATCTCACGTGGTGGCGATGTCAATTGGTCGCCAAGATCATGTGATTTGATACCGTTGGACTTCTTTCTTTGGGGTTATTTGAAAGAAAAGGTGTACGTCGATAAGCCAGCAACTATTCAAGAGCTAAAGGATGAAATAATTCGACACATTAACGGCATAGAACCTCAATTATGCCTCAGCTTTATCGAAAATTTGGACCATCGGATGGAGGTGTGCCGACGAGGTCGCGACGGCCATTTGGCCAATATTTATATATTATAATAATAAAAATAAATGGCAGTAATTTGTGTTTTATTCAAAATCAACATCGACCCTTAAAATTTAACCGCCCTTTAGAAGCGTGTAACTTCTAATTGAACTAAAACATTGACACCAATCGGGTAACTAGTTTATAAGTAATCTGACAGTACAATTTGAACAATCCGGCTAATAATGAGATCGGAAGGTTAAAAATAGGAAAATAAACACGCCAAAAATATGAAGTTTAGTTCTTATAACTCACATATCTCTTAAACTAAATATTGATATTTTGATATATTTAGGAGCACTATCATTGATGGCCTATGCTACGCAAGGAGTTAAATGGAAAATTATGATGGTGATGATGACTGTGCAAAATTTATTTGCAATCGGTGAATAATTGTAGTCATTCATGTGACATTCATTTGAAAATTTGGCAGTTACTCTGGTCAAGTGAAATTCAACCGTGGTATATTTTCCCGTTTAAAAGTTAAAGAATGAACTCCGTTTGAACGATTTGAGATACAATCGGTCAAACTTGGACCTAAATTTTATGTTCCACTTTTCACCTGTAGGTGTTCCGTAGCTGAAATATAACATGGTATGGAAAATTTGATCAACATGTAACATGGTATGGATAATTAAGTAATCAATTCAAAATTTGCATATGGTAATATTTTTCCCAAACTGAGTTTAAGTTCGAAGATGGTCGAAATTGCCACGCCCCTTCTGGTACTTGTTTCTATGTTAAACAAAAACCAATGTAACTTCCCGCGGATATTCGGAATCAACTATATTTTGGTAGTTGATAAAGCTTTTATAATCACTTTAAGAGTTCAAAATATGGCGGGTTTTGCAACGTCTCTTCCAGTACCTCTCACACAAATCATCCTAAAGTACATACAATTAAAGCTGTTATAACTTCTATGCGGATGATCGGAATACTGTGAAATTTGATATTTGGCAATGCTTTTACAGAAGTTGCATTCACATGGAATATGGGTGATATTGTCACACGCCTTCTGGTACCTCCCACACAAAGTGGCATAAGCTTTGTTTAAAATAAAACAGATATAACATACATACGGGTAGTAAAAATCGTTTGCAATTTGATATTTGAAAATGATTTTATTCGAATGCATAACATTAATTGCAGACGGTTTGATTTTAAATGTGACGTCAGAAGTTTTCTTTCTTTTGGGAAGGGAATCAGGCGGAGATTGGAGAAACTGTTCTACGCAAGTGACATTTTCAAAGACCTCCCTATATGTGCAAAATTTTTCCGTGAGGGATATAAGGTCATTGTTGATCTGGTCAAATTCCTTACTTATTTTTAAAGAAGGAATAAAATTCAACATCAATGATTTTACATTTTTTGCAACACCAGCGAAATCCTTTATCTTCAAGTAAATTATCAGCAGTTCGCGCGGCTAATTCGACACACTTAGCATGGTACGTTGTGAAGCAAAGCCAGCATGAGACCATTGGTTCGTCAACTTTATTAATTTTGCAATTTACTTTTGAGCAATTCATTGTTGTTAGTTAGAATTAAAAAAAAATATTAAGACAAAAGTTCCAATTGGGGTGGTAAAAGTGTGGTGAAAAGCTAGCAGTGGTGAAATATCCAATTCAACAACAAGGTTGTCCAATAAAACAACTATGTTAGCTTAACGACGCTCTTTAAAACCGGCTTAACGAAGACAGCTGATAATCGCGTATTTTATATGTACTTTTGTTTGCCTTCTTTCGTCCACTTCAGAATTTGCACACAACAACAATGTCTATAGATTTTTTAAAAATATAGATTTTCAAATTATAGCCAAACGCGGGCACAGCACAAATGAACTAAAGCACTGATCGAAAGCCGAACACTTGTAAAATAATTTGATGTAGGATAAAGGTAAAAACCAGCGGTAGTTTAGATTGTATGACTTTTATAAAAAGAGCGATAAAAAACACGTCTGCACAGTAGGAGATATACACTTATTTTTGTAGGAGATATACACTTATTTTTCTTAAGTGAAATCCACCTGATTTCAAAAGATTAGAAAGTTGAGTCTGTAACTCTAGAGCTTCTTGTAGGGTATCCGTCCCAGATATGACGTCATCTATGTAGGTGTCTGTTCGAAGTATTTGGCTTCTGGAAAGCTGTCCTCTTCGTCTGATGCGAGTTGTTGTAGCACTTTTGCTTGTGGCATCTCTCCAAATAATACATTGGAAACGCTGATGTTCGGGAAATACGTTTATTTGCCTGAACATTTTCTCCCGGTCTGCAGTAAAGCCAATGTAATGTCTTCGCCATCGGGTGATGATTGTCGGCAAATCATTTTGTAATGCAGGGCCTGCTGACAATTCTTCATTGATAGATGTTTGTGGGGGTTTATGGTTTCCACCATCAAAAACAACGCGTAGTTTTGTTGTTGTGCTACTCTCTCTGAGCACATCATGATGAGGAAAGAAATAAGCATTTTTAGGTATTGCATGAGGGTACTCACCAAGTTTAACCATATGCTGTAGGGATTCGTGTTCCGCCATAAACTTTTTGTATTCTTTGGCAAATTGTAGTTTCTGCGTGAACGACGATTCTAATTGTTTCAATCTTCTTAATGCATTGTAGTCCGTGTGGGAAAATATCGGAAGCTCTTGACCTTGAAGAATTCTATTGAAAGGCAAATGTACGGTGTATCGTCCGCTTTCATCATGAGAATGTGTGTCCTCAAACAATTTTTCGCAGAGTTCCTCTTCATTTGATAAGGGGTTCGTATCGAGTAATTCCTCTTGTTCCCAAAACATACGGAGCTGCTCATCTAGAGAGCACAAATTTGCAGAAATGCTTGTTGTTTTCATCTGTGACCTTGAAGACCCTGATATCATCCAACCCAAATTAGTTTCTTGTAATAAGAAACTGTTTTCGATTTTTTTCATTCCAGGTAGGAGTAGGTCGCCGCAGACATCATTCCCAAGAAGAAGATCAATATTTTCTGGAGAAAGGAAGTCTGAATCTGCAAGAAATAAATCTGAGAGATCTGGAATGTTGTTAGGCACCATTTTTGTAGGGACGTATGATGTGACGCTAGGTACAACAAGAGCTGTAATCGACAAAGTAAAATATTGTTTGTACTTCGAACAAATGGTGAATCGAGTAGATTTTTTGACGGTGATGGCTCGATTACCTCCGATACACGAAACATCAACTCGTGTTTTCGAACTTTTTCATTCCAGGTAGGAGTAGGTCGACGTAGACATCATTCCCATGAAGAAGATCAATATTTTCTGGAGAATGGAAGTCTGGATCTGCAAGAAAAAAATCTGAGAGATCTGGAATGTTGTTAGGCACCATTTTTGTAGGGACGTATGATGTGACGCTAGGTACAACAAGAGCTGTAATCGGCAAAGAAAAATCTTGTTTGTACTTCGAACAAATGGTGAATCGAGTAGATTTTTTGACGGTGATGGCTCGATTACCTCCGATACCCGAAACATCAACTCGTGTTTTGTATTTAGGAATAGGTAGCAGTTGTGAAAGCTCTTCAGAAATGAACGACAGTTGAGATCCTTGATCTACAAAAGCTTTTTCGGTAAATATTCGATTTGGTGTCTTGACGACGACTTTCACCGTGGGCAACAAAGCAGGGTTTAGATTTTTTGCACTGAGGTTAGACACATTTAGCAGAGGCAGGTGTGGATGTAGTTGCAGGTGGCAGGAATGTTTGATTTCCACTAGAATTGTTAAATTCGGTAGAGGGCGTATTATTATTGAAGAACACATTATGTAAAATGGTGTGATGAGATTGACCACAAATGTGACATTTAGTACTCATTCGACAAGATGATTGCATACGGCCAGGATTGAGGCAGTTTCGGCAGATACGATGCTGATTTACGAAATTCTTCTTCTCCGTTGAAGCCAGAGTTATAAATCGGAGGCATTTGTAAAGTGGATGACGTTTGTGGCAGCAAGGGCAGTTGTCATCATTTACCGTTGAAGCAGTGTGGCCTCGTACCATTTTTGTTGGCTTTTTTCGAGTTTCCTTACCGTAGACATTAGGTGGTGGAATAGCTTCTTCTTCTATTGACTCGAGGGTACGAAAGGTTGTTTCTAGGAATATTAGTCAAACATGGGAAGAATAGACGTACTAGCTTTAAGTGATTGCTCCCATTCTTTGCGGGTCTGAATATCGAGCTTCTGTGAGATTATGTAAATCAAAATTGAGTCCCACGTAGCTATATCGATTTTCAGCGATTTTAATTGTGATAGACAAGTTCTGGTGGTATCTAGTAGCACTTTCACATTTTTAAAGGCTCCCTCGGAGGAAGGTATTGAAAATAATCGTTTCAATATTTGTTCAACAAGCTTTCTTTCGTTATGGAATTCTGATGCTGGGTATTCGTTGACCATGCTGAGAGGCGTACCAGTATACGAACTTTTGAGATAAAAATATTTTTTTATGATTTTGATGAACAAGCGATTTGAACATATCACGATATTAAATCCAGTCGATATAATCCCCTGAAAAGGTTGGCAAATCTATTTTGGCTCCAGCACAGAAAGATTCGTTAGGGCTTGAGGCTACGAAGGTGCTTGCGTGGACGGTTGGACTCTGTGGAGAATCAAATTCATACATAAAATTAAGAATTTTGGTTTTCAAAGAAATATACGAATCGTAGCATTGGTATTAAACGATGATACCATCGTTCAAGTAGTGCACGTCTGTTTCACTAATGGAACTTTCTCGAACCATATCCATGATTTGTTCGTATCCATCGTCAAATATTCCAAACCTACGTTCCAAGTCTTCCAGAATAGTTTGGATATAGCCTTTCGATAACGCATCTTTGGATTTCGCAGAGAAAGTTATAGCCACACGTTCGATGTGTTTGAAGATTCTCCTCTGTTCTTCAATTGCTGCATCAGTTGAAGTCATGTTCCTTTGAATTTAGCACGAAATTCGTCAGGAATAAATTGTACAGAAAGTACGTAGATTTATTGTACAGTAGAGGGGGTTACGTCAGCTTACGGACTGTTCCCTGGTTTCGGCACAATTTAAATGTAGGAGAATTTTGTTGTTTGTTTAATTTATTGTGATCCCCATGATCAGAAATGCTGAAGGAAAAAACTTGGTTTATTTAATTTTTATTTATTTGGTTTGTGATCCACAAGATCAAACCATTATTATAAAAAACTTGTTTAAATATTTATTTAAGCTTTTTTCTCTTATATGTTTAGTTCAGTTTTTTTTACAGGAGGTAAATTTGGCTGCTTTACGCAGCTGTTAGAAAACGATTGATTCTGTTGTTATGACAAAATCATCGAAGCAGCGATGAACTGCTCTCTTTGCTTGTATACGTGTGTATGTGTATGTGCATATGCACATTATGTTTGTACATACGTACATAAGAAAAGACAGGCCTGATGAAGGGAATACGAAAAGAGTTCGTTCAACTCTTTTGGAGACTAAAACTTAGGTAGGGTTTGCAGTGTAGGTTTTACTCCAGGTGCAGTTTGGGGGAAAAATTCCAAACAAAATGATAGGTTAAATTTCGTAGAGAAGGCACTAAGAGATGAACAAGCTGTGTTCAGACCTCACAGGAGCTGCCTGGATCAAACGAACACACTACGGATAATCATAGAACAGTCCACAGAATGGAGAACCCCGTTATATCTTGTCTTTGTTGATTTCAGAAAAACATTCGATTCAATAAAACGGAAAGCGATATGGGATGAACTTCAAGCTAAGAATGTTCCTTCAAAAATAATCCACGTCATACAGGCTATGTACCAGAACTCCACTCTCCATGTAAGACATAGTGGGACGATAAGTGAACCCTTCTATACAAACGCCGGCGTGAAACAAGGCTGCCTCTCTCACCACTGCTATTTGCCGTCGTCCTAGACGAGATTATGCTAAGGCTGAGCCAAAAGAAAAGAGGAATTATATGTCATTTTCAGAAACATCTGGAGGACCTCGAATATGCAGACGACATGTCTATTATCCCACAAATTTACAGATATGCAAAACAAGCTAAACGACTTGGTTAAAATGGCATAAAAAGTTGGACTTGAAATCAATACGGGAAAAACATACGCAATGCGCATAAACAATATAGCCGACAACAACGATCAACAATCAAGCTATCACATACACTAACAGCTTCTGTTACTTGGGAAGTGTGATGTCAACTGACAATGGTGTGGAATATGATGTGGCGAGCAGACTAAATATTAAATATTTTGGTCCAGAAGAATTACAAACGCTGAGTTTCACTTGTCAATCAATGAAGAACCCATAGAGAAACAAATAAAGAGAAATGGAAAGTGGATAGGCAACACCCTTCCAAAATCTCATAATAGCATCGTCATGGGCGAGCAAAGAATACATGGCGCAGAACAGTATTTGCAGAACTGAATAAAATCAATAAAACATTAGATGAATTAAAAATATTATATAATCATAGATTAAGTTGGAATAATATTGTAGAAGCCCTATGTTCCCAGGAGGAATAAATAAAGGATAAAAAATGTGGGATGTGTGTCGTTGTTAAAACAGAAATCAAAAAACTCTTATCCCTCTTTCCTCCTTCCCATACCTTATCTTCCTTCAGCCAACGCAACGCGCTGCATTTATTGGGAACACACCCTAAGCTCGACGCTCACACACGGCAGGACAGGGTAAAGAAATACTTCGGAGAATACGTACAGAGAAGCCACTAAGTACAAGTGAAACTTCCAGAGTCGCAATGATGGCAAGACAAGTTGGTTACAGTACTGGCGGAGTACTGTTGCTCAATTGGTTACAGTACTTAGAATTGAAGGATACTTTACTGAGTAATACAGTAAATATCTAAATATGACATTAAACAGTATATACGTTCTTTGAAGTTTCTTGGCACAATAGCAAATAAATGCAAAATGACTTAAACCACTTCTTCCATTATACGCAGCAAACTATAGTTCTGTGAATTGAATTATCGCCGTGACACACCATGCAAACTATATTGTCTTTCCGCGAAATACTGAAGAATTCAATTTAACTTCTTTCAAGTTTGCTACCTGGTGTCGGACTTCCACCGTTTCGTGGCCGCTCTCACGGGAGCACCAAGTAGTGCCTCAAGTCAACGTTAAGTTCCTTCAATAAGTCCTATCGTGCTGCTGAGTTTGATTTCACTCAACCTCATCGGCAGCCTGGGAACGCACCATAAGACTTTGGCCGTACCAACTACCGTTGAAGAGTCTCAGGTTATCCTTTAAATGCAACCTTGCATCTGTAGTTGCCTAGATTACAACGAGTAAGTTATTCGCTATTTTCGGAGTACTCGCACACACCACCTTCATCTTTTGTTTTGTTTACAATTAACTAACTCGTTCTAACGATCTCCACGCTTGATCACAATTTAACTTCTCCATCTTGTCGCCCGTCGCGTGTCTTACATTTATTCATGTTCGGTGGTTGCATGGGTAAACAATCGTACATACATACTAGGGTTTGCATTTTCCCGGGAAACGGGAATTATTTTTTCAATTTCCCGAGATCCCGGGACAGCACGGGAAATCGTCAACATACTGCTTACCATGAGTTAAACTTTTTTTCCAATGAAACATTCACATTTTATTAAAGCAAAATAAATATATATTTCGCAACGAACCTGTTACAGAATTCATATAATAAAGAGCAATGTGAGATCAATTCAAACATCTTTTCAAGTTTCAAAATTAATTAAAGATCAAATATTTCTTATTTTATTGGAAAATGTGGACGCGACGGAGAACGATCGTTCTCATTAATATCGAGTAGAGCATCAAATGAAACGTTTGTTCTTTGTCCTGTCGCTTCGAAAACTTTAAATTCTTTATTATTGGCGTTCGGATACACGTCCAAAATCTATTTTTCTCGGATTATAATTTTTTCAAATGGAGCTTGACAGGAAAAATACGAAAAAGTGGATTTTGAGTCTACATCCGAACGCAGCTTATTTTGTCATCCAACTTCAATATTTGACATACTAATCAGGTATTAGATTATTACTATTAGCTATTATTATTTAGATCACAATTGTTATACAACATTTTTAATTTTATTGTGGAAATAATGGAAAAAAATATGCGAAGAAATATGTAAAATTTTCTACTGAATTCCTGCGGGATTCCCGTACGAATTCCCGGGATACGGAAAATGAAAAATGTGCGAATTCCCGGGAATTTTCCCGCGGGAAATCCCAGGATGCAAACCCAAATACATACACAGGAAAATAACCAAAATAAACGAAACTAAAACTTTTTATTAATCTTAATAAAGAGTGATTTTTTTGAGGTTAGGATTTTCATGCATTAGTATTTGACAGATCACGTGGGATTTCAGACATGGTGTCAAAGAGAAAGATGCTCAGTATGCTTTGACATTTCATCATGAATCGTCTTACAAACGAACAACGCTTGCAAATTATTGAATTTTATTATCAAAATGCGTGCTCTGTTAAGAAAGTTCATTGCGCGCTTCCATTTTATGGTCAGTTTAATCGACCCACTGAAGCGGCTATTCGGGCTATTGTGACTAAATTTCGCACCAAATTTACATTGTTGGACATTAAACCACCAACACGCTTACGTAGAGTGCGAACTGAAGAAAATATCGCAGCTGTATCGGCCAGTGTTAATGATGACCACCAATTTTCGATTCGTCGCCGTTCGCACCAATTGGGTCTCTGTTACTCAAAAACGTGGAAATGCCAAAATTGGACTAAGCGGATGGACCACCTAAGACGCAGCCGCGGTCAACATTTAAATGAAATTATCTTCAAAAAGTAAATGTCATGGACCAATCTAACGTTTCAAATAAAGAACCGATGAGATTTTGCAAATTTTATGCGTTTTTTTTTAAAAAAAAGTTATCAAGCTCTTAAAAAATCACCCTTTACAAATAGTGTCAGTGAATCATTCGTGTCTCTGTTGGTGGTGTTTTGTTTATGCTAAAATAGTTTACATACTGTCCTCGAAAACTCCTTTCTAAAAATCTGACAAAAATAATTAAATAAATCAATAATTGTGTCCACTTATTTCTTCAAAATAAGTAGCGACTGCATTTAATTACATACATATGTACATGTTCCCACTATACGACAGCATCCACCACCAGTCAAACGAATAATCCACTTTCAAACGTCTTTGCACTGACTGCACTCGATATTCGAGTGCAATATTTGTGTGAATTTAAATCTATAAATTGAATTAAAGTCCTGTCTGGAATCGTCATATATATCATACTTTGCGAATTGTTGCCCTTTAAAAGAGTGTAGTACGTAAAAATCTACAACTATTTGGATGGTATCATTTGTACTCCTTTCCCCGTTTTCCCCTAAAAGTACGGATTTGTTGATATTTTTGAATATAGCTACAGCAGTTTATGATTTTTTGTCTCTTTGTGTCCATTGCCCCTGTAAGTACGAAGTCGAAAAATCCTCTCTATTCTGCTCGTCAGCATATTCCGAATTTCATTATTAAAGATGAAACAGTTTAGTTGGTACCAATTGTATCGTTTATTTTGCGCGTCTACTGAAGTAGATTAATGCACATTTCGAATATCATGATTTGTTCAGGCATATAAATGGTACCATTTTTTCACAATTTTCCACCATTTTTCTTATCACATCTCTACGCTGTAAAAGGAATTTACACCACAATTGCAAGATCCAAGCTCCAGCCAGTCACGCAACAGCAAAAGTTTGCATATTGCAAAAATTAAAACACCCGCCGGTGCAGTGTTCTCTTTTTCTAAATCCTCAAAAAACTACTTATTACATACAGAAATCCCCAAAAATTAAATGTTAATAATGTACATGATATGAGCAAAAATCCACCCATGCGAATTGACAGTTGCAAAATCCACCGATTCTTTCGTATTCTCTAAAAATCCGTCAGTCATATCAGATATATCTCCGTACAACTATGGGACGTGGCGGTTCCAATTAGAATGATACTTATGCTTTATTCTTGAAGAATCAATTTGCAAAACAACAAACTGAGACACAGAACTGTCTGCCGGTGTGATGTGTACGCAAAATGGAAGTAAATTATGTAATTTTACCATTTATTCACTTATGAATATTTTAGGTTACAATAAAAAACAAAATGATATGACCAATCGCTCAAACTGAGTCTGCAGCCGCAAGTGATCATTTCTTTAATCAATACCTATACAATAATTTATTTTGTGAAATGTAATTATTATTTTATAATAAATTTTGTTTACCGATAATATCGTTTACTAATATCGAATTTAATGAAAAACGATATCAGAACACCAACGATTTCCCATCGGATTTTGTTGCAAAATGTTTATGCAAAGATATAATTCTGCACTTCTTAGGGGCAAGAGCTTTCCAATGATATATAATTTGTATATATTGGTACTTTTCGTTTTAATATAATGACGATACATTCAAACTGTAATGGAGATATACATATTATCATAGAGACAGACGTACTTTCATATTCCTGTAGTAATATACATACGGAAGAACTGCATATTATTATGTTCTTTTGAGCTTTCGTTTGTTTATATTTGTATCCCCTTCTGGTGCCGCGTCGATTAATTTAGTTCGAAACAGCGTTTGATACTTTTTATTTTTGTTTGATACCTATTATAAATTTTATATATTTTTTGGAAAAATAAAATATCGCGTGAACCCTACTATCAATACAACTGTTATTGGTTAAATCGTGTTTTCGGCTGTGAGGCATTTTAATAGGTTTACTAACTAACAGTCGTCCAATTCGACAATTACTAAAGGTTGATATCTGTGTTAGTTTGAATAGTTTTTATTGACGTAAAAAATATTTTCATATTATTGGAAATTACAATTCAAGACTACTACGATTAGAAAAATAATACAAAGCAAACTAGATTGATAACATTCATGTTGTAAAGTAGGTGAAACAGGCAAAGTGAAATTCCAATACTCCTCCTCAACATGGATGTTCTTTTACAAAATTAATAAACATTTAAGATGTACCCATTAAATTTACAAAATTTACATGTTTAATTTTGCAAAGATTTTTGGTGAGAATGTCCGCAACCATATTGTTTGTTGGACAGTATTTCAGTTCAACTTCTCTGTTCCGGACGACTTCTTGTACATGGTGGAAATTGATGTCAATATGTTTGGTGCGATTGTGAAAAACGGGATTCTGTGCTGATTTGTATGCACCTTGATTATTGACATTCAATAATACTGGATCGCCGTTGCCATATTCTAATTCTGCCAACAACCGCCTCAAGTATATAGCCTCTCTCGCCGCATTCGACATCGCCATATATTCGGCCTCTGTGTTACTAAGTGCCACCGTACGTTGCTTCTTGCTCTCCCAAGATATAGCACATCCATTGATGAAAAATATATAACCTGTGTACGATTTTCGATCTGTGGTATTGCATCCCCAATCTGCATCTGCATACCCCAATACACCTTTAGGAACAACAATTTATAATTTGTTGTTCCTGCAAGGTATCGGAGTATATTCTTCACTGCAACCAGATGTTCCATATGTGGGTCTGCATTTCTCTGCGCGAGTTTGTTCACTGAGTGCTAAATATCCGGTCGAATAGTAATTGATAAATACGTCAATGCACCAATTATTGATTGATATTCACGCTGATTTGATTTCTGGCAGTTTTAGTCACATCTTACTTGATATCCAGGAGTTAGTGGTAGAGAAGAAGATTTGCATTCGGTCATTCCATACTGTTCCAGCATATCCTTCACTGAGCTTGGCTTAATTTTATGGAACCGGTGTCATTTTCTCGTTCTATTTCCATTCCAAGAAAATGTCGTAATCGACCCTTATCACTGATATCGAATTGTTCTGCAATCTTCGCCTTTATTTGAAGAATTTCTTGTTCGTCCTTGCAAGCAATGATGATGTCGTCCACGTATACTGCTACTAAAATCATTTCATCATTTTATAAAGACATGGCTCATTTTCACAGGAGACAAACCCAAAACCTTTTAAAACAGTATCCAACTTCTCGTTCCATGCTCTCCCGGACTGTTTTAATCCATAGATCGATTTTCTTATTTTCAGTACTTTACCATGTTCACTGTGAAATCCTTCTGGTTGCTGCATATACACATCCTCATGAAGGTCACTAGATAAGCGGTACTTACGTCAATTTGGTGTAAGTGCATCTTCTCCTGAACAGCTATTGCCAACAGCATTCTTATTGTTGCATAGCGCACCACTGGCGAAAACGTCTATTTGTAGTCGACTCCAAAACGTTGACTACAGCCCTTTGCAACTAAACGGGCTTTAAATCGTTCAAATTGTCCATCTTTATTGCGCTTCAATGCAAACATCCATCTGCAACCAATGACCATACACTTTGACGGTAAATCAACTACATTCCAGGTTTCGTTCTTCTGCAACGATGAAAATTCTGCTATCATAGCCTCTTGCCATTCCTCAGACTTGCTGCTTGACAACGCTTCTTAAACTGTTTGTGGAACATTCTCAGTTGTCATTCGGTTTAAAATATTATATACCTTTTTAGGTCTACCAAGCTTTCCAGTTCTAAAAATCTTCGGTCGTCCAGGTCCAATTTTTACAATCTCCTCCTGAGCATCGGAACTTGAATTTTCGTCTGTACCAAAGTTTTCTTCTCCACAGCTGCCGGTTTCCACATTTTCTAACGTTTGCTGATTGTCGGAGCAATCTTCATGCTGTTGAGGTTGACTTTGGTTCAAATATAGCGTTAGAGAATCATTTTCAGTTACGTCTTTGACACCATGCTGAAATTTATTTTCCTGTATGTAAGTGTATGCACTTTTCCAAGCATGCAACTCGAACAATTCGAATCATTCGTGCCTTGGCTAATCTTCAACCGCGCACCATATCCTTCGAATTAAGTTCAGCAAAACTTTTATGATTCAAATTACCGTAGCGATTGTGCCAAACATTTTCTGTCATTGTAAATAGTTTCGTGCTCGCTCTCTAACACAAACATATTGTCGACTTTCTTCGCCTTCAAAATAACTTCTTTATCTTTGTTTGTTATGACCGCATTCATGTTGGTAAATGTACTAGATACCACTGTGTCTTATTCACCTTACCTGCCTCTGCAACAGCTATCATTGTAAATGACTGGTGCTTCTTCTTTTACCACACGAATAACATGTACCTTTGAACGGTGTTTGTCAGTCCGTCGTCCGATGCACTTGTGTTTCTCTGTCGTCCGTGTTGTGTGCCGTTCAGTTTTGTGTTAAAATAAAAAAAGAAAAAAATTGAAACAAAATACTGAAATCATAAACAACAACAAAATAGATCAAATGAAAAAAAAAAATGAAAAACAACCAACAACAATAACCGCGCCGCGCCGACCAAAACATTTAAACAACCAAACAACCCAACAACAATAACATCAGCGTGAACATCAAAAAACAACAAAACATCGCAGCAGCATCCATAACAGCCGCACATCACTGACCACACATTTATGTCCGCTCCGTAGTGTGTGCGTTGTTTCCTTCCCTCCCCCCCCCCCCCCCCCTTCCCATTCGTGCAGTGCAGTTGACACTCTTTTCTTTCTGTCGTTGTTCGCCCAATGCTCAAGGCATAACACTAGTATTGGGGGAATACAGCAACGGCAGGGAGAGGAGTTTGGCAACTGTAGCTGCATACTGACTCTGTTTTGTTTTTTTCTTGTTTGTCTGTTCTAATGGTGGGTAAGTTTAAAGTACAATTTGCCAATGTACGAGGGCTGAGAGCGAATTTTTTGCCGTGTACGCTCATGTACAATTCCATCGGCCTGATGTTTTTGCTCTTTGTGAGACCCAGGTGTGTGAGGATTCTGATCCACAGGATTTTCACATTCCTGGGTATCACGCCCTATCCCTCTTTATCCCCCACAGAGGTCTTGTGGTGTACGTACGTAATGATATAGTGTTCCAGAGCCGGCATAACTTAAACTCTGAAAATCCAGAATTTAACTCCCTTTGGGTTAAATTCAAGATTGGAACACACGTACTACATTTCCGATTTGTTTATAGAAGTCCAAACGCGGAAAGGGAGGTATCCCTAAATGGCTTTGACGCCCTTTCCGATTCAATTACAAAAATTTTAGAGGACTATCCTGACAGTGAAATTGTGGTTGCTGGCGATTTCAATGTCCATAATTCCTCTTGGGTTGCCCATTCGAGTCACTCAACACCGGAGGGTCAATACGCCGAGCTTTTTGCCGCGCATAATGATTTGACGCAACTAGTGAATGAACCGACACACATTCCGTGTATCCAAGGGCAACACTCTAATATTCTTGATCTTTTCTTAACATCACACCCTGAAAAGTATGAAGTTAACGTTCTAGCACCTCTTGGTAATTCGGATCACTGCATTGTTTCAGCATCCTTTTCGTATTCCGCTCTTCGTGTCGCTTCGACAGCAGCCCCAAAGCGGACAATATATTTATACGAAAAGGCACGTTGGGCCGAGCTCAACAATTTTTCCAGCATTTCAATTGGAAACTTTGTTTTCTAAATGGCGATATAGATGCTGCGGCTGAAATGATTGAAAATATTATCTTGATTGGAATGAAGTCATTTATTCCAATTAAAGTTATTTCGGATAAACCATCTAATAAAAGTTGGTTTAACCAGACATGCAAGGCTGCTGTCAGATCCAAAGAGGAAGCATTCAGGAAATGGCGTTTAAATAAAAATGTCACAACTGATCTGCTACGCAAGCAGACAAGAACCATGTGTGCCAGGGTACTTAGACGTGAAAAGCTTCTGTACGAACAACGTCTTCGCGCCAAAGTTCTTGCTTCTCCCAGGGGAAGTAAGAGCTTTTGGTCATTTGTGAGAAGAGTAAAGGATAACTCCTCATCTATCCCAACTCTTGTTAAAGATGACCAGATATTCACTAACCCGGTTGACAAAGCTAACCTATTGGCTGAAATGTTTGCAAGGAATTCATCCTTGCCGGAAAGCAATCAAACACTCCCCGTGATCGAAAATGTTTCTAGTTCCATGCCTCAGATATTTTTTCGAACACGTGGAGTTAAAAGCGTTCTCGCAAATCTCGACGTAAATAAATCTCCAGGCCCGGATGGCATTTCAGCACTTGTCCTATGTAAGTGCTAAAAAAGGTGAGGCTAACAATCCTGCTAACTATCGACCGATCGCGATTTGCTCAGCGCTTTCGAAGGTTATGGAGAGTATGGTTAACCACCATCTTGTGAGGTATTTAGAAACTAATGACTTACTTAATGATCGACAGTATGGCTTCCGTAGGACTCGATCTACGTGAGACCTGATGACACTGCTATCCGAAAAATGGAATCGATCTATTCACAAGCTTGGTGAGAGTAAGGTCGTTGCTCTAGATATCTCCAAGGCCTTTGATAGAGTTTGGCACGGCGCACTCATATCAAAGCTTATCGCTTTTGGTGTTGGTAGTGACTTCTCTCGATTTATATCGAGCTTCCTCAGAGATCGCACTATACGTGTTGTTGTAGATGGGTTCTCATCCGACGAGCATAGGTTAACCGCAGGAGTACCACAGGGCTCTGTCCTTTCCCCCTCCCTTTTTCTTATTTTCATCGACGACCTCTTGGATCGGACTGTGAATCCAATATACTCATTCGCGGATGACAGCAACCTCTGTCATTCATACTCATTCGATCATAGACCAAGTCGTCAAGAAATTGAGGATAAAAGGCGATTGATGGATGAGTCACTTAGCCAGGATTTGATGGCCATTTCTGAATGGGGTCGAGAGAATAGAGTAGATTTTAATGCACGTAAGACCCAGTGCTCCTTGTTGTCTCACAAGCGATTCACTGATCCAACGGTGTCGTCGATTTTAATGAACGGTGTAGATATTGAGCAATCAGATGATCTAGTTGTTCTTGACATAAAAATACAATGTGATGTTCGTTGGACAAAACATGTATTTGATGTGTCGAAAGATGCCTTCAAATGTTTAGGCTTTTTAAAAAGATGTAAGAAATATTTTACACCCTCTGATCTTCTCAATATCTACACTACCTACATCAGACCAAAGATGGAATACAACTCCCATATATGGTCGGGTGCTCCAGCTTCATCACTGGAGCTACTTGACCGTGTCCAGAGGAGGGCGATGGTGTTGATAGGTGATGGTAGGATATCCAATTCTATTGTCTCCCTTGAACACCGTCGTAATGTTGGTTGTGTGTCATTGTTCTATCGATACTTTCATGGTGTTTGTTCTTCGGAAATTCGTGATCTTATACCGCCCGTGAGAACGTTCGGTAGAGATACGCGACTCTGCAGGAACGCTCACCCATTTGTTGTCGATTGGACAACCGTCCGCACTACACATTACAGAATAAATTCGTTCTTCGTCCGTACTATCCGTATGTGGAATCGACTTCCGGCAAATATCTTTCCCTCCAATTACGACATTCAGAGATTCAAAACAGATGTCAACAGACACTACTCCCTCTTTCCTCCTTCCAATACTTTATCTTCCTTCTACCAACGCAATGCACTGCATTTATAGGGGACATCCCCTGAGTGTTGGTTCAGTGAAAAAAAAAACTATTCCTGTATTTGCTAGCTTTTCGGATACTTCCACAAATGAATTTAGGTGTTAAAACATGCTTTCATTTTCGTTCATGGATAAATTCAACATCTTTTTATACAAAGCCACTTTTTGCATTGGACCTTGAGGCTTATGCACACTTTGAAGTTTTAACATGTAGAGCAACTCTTGATCAAATTTAGCTGGGAAGGCTTCACACTAAGGCATATTGTAGCAAGTGCCATTTCATCTTCCTGCTTCCATTTTGCAGAATCTTCAGCTCCTTTTGCTTCCTCGAGTTTCGTATCACCTTTAACAATTTTCCATTGTCCACTATGAATGAGAACGCTTCTCATTTGGATACGAGAGCTCTCCTCAAGTTTTTCAATTTGACATATGGAATTCATTTTTTTCGATTTAATTTTTTTTCATAGCCTGTTAGTTTCAATAGTTTTTATTGACTTAACAAATATTTTCATATTATTGGAAATTACAATTCAATTAGAAAAATAATACAAAGCAAACTTGATTGAAAACATTCATGTTGTAAAGTAGGTGAAACAGGCAAAGTGAAATTCCAATAATCTGAAATATTTTTAATGTTTTTCCTTTTGTATTCGTGTTTATTAGGCAATATTTTCAGACACTTGTACCCTATATTCCACAAATTGGACTTACTCATATAAGAAGTATATTAGTTTCTTTTACTCGATGACATTTGCAGGTCGTTAGAATCCATAATTAAAAATCACATATCCGCGTTTACCTTACATTCGGTCAATTGGTTACCTATTCAAAAGGTTGAATACAATTCAAAAATTCAAATTCTGTAGGTTCTTTTTCGAGGAATACCATTGTAAAGAATTTCTGTGTATATTTCGATACATGTTATGCTATTCTTGTAAGAGTTTTTGAATTATTCCATTTCTTCTGGTTTTATTGATTTATCAAATTGTCTATCGCTTCAGAATAATCTGAATTCTTTTCCGATTTAAAAGGGTTTTTAGAAAATACGCATGTGCATAGCAAGTGCTTCATTGATTCTTCTTCATCCTCATATGAGCAGCTCCTACAGTAATCTTCACGTGAGATAGCAACGCGTTCAGCCATCTTGCCAATCGCACTGTGTTCCGTAAGCGTGCTCAGCTATTTTTTGCCAAAGGTTAATATTTCCGTGGTCCTTTTCTTGCAAATGTTTGGCCATAAGGTCCTTCTGCAGTTGTGTATAGACTAGACCTTGTCACGTTGTCCGCCATGTCAACTACATAGTTAAGTTGTTCGACAAATGGGATGTATACGATGCGGGTGAGTTTATATAATTCCTAACACATCGTGATTTGATGACTGTTGAATTTAGGGCACTCAATGCCGCATAAATTTTGAGTTTAAGGGGGAGACTCCTATCAAAAACCATTTTTGCTGCTTCGTTCATGGCGTTGACTTCTACCTGAAAACCTGTCCATCTTGCTGACAGTCTTACTGACATTTCGAAGTTTAGCTGCTCTGAGAAAACGCCTGACCCCGTGCCCAACTCGTCCTCTGTGATCACTAGGTACCTGTACTTTGAACGTTCTATGCGGGCACATTTGTGGTGCTAGATAGTCTGAGAATTCTTCTAGCCTCCCATTTATATCTATTTTGTTTACGATATAGCCATTTAGCCATTATCACTACGTCGTCGGCATATGCAACTATTTTAATGCCTCCTCTGTCGAGTTCGAACATTTATCACTGGATTTCATAGTAGGGGTGAAATAACCCCTCCCTGGTGTGCCTCTTGTTACCTGTTTTCTGACCACATCGTCTCCCAAGGATGAGTTTATAACTCTGCTATGTAGCATGTCGCCCGTCGACTGGGTTATTCCAGGGCTTAGAGCGGTAACGAACGATTGTATTTTTACGTTGTTGAAAGCTCCTTCCAAGTTTAAAAAGGCTGTCAAGGTGTATTATTTGTGCTGTAGGGAGTCTTCAATGAAACTAACCACCTCATGTAGGGTTGTCTCCACTGATCTACATTTGAGATACGCGTGTTGTGCACCGCTGAAGTTGTCATGAGTCAGTTTCTCTCTAGCGTACAGATCAAGTAGTATTTCCAATGTTTTAAGTAAAAACGATGATAGACTTTTGTCGTATTATGGGTTTTCCCGCTTTGGGGATAAAGACAACCTTGACTTCCTTCCACATTTTAGGTATGTGTGACCACATCAGGCTTGCAGGGACTCGTGCAGTATTTCTGGGATGATTCCGTCTGGACCAGCTGATTTAAGTGGTTGAAATTTACATATCGCACACACTATCTTATCCTTATTGAAAGTCTTCTGAGTAGTTTGAATTCCGGAATCCACCATGTTTGGTTGGTTTTACGAAGCGGTATTCGTTCCGGACAGGATTTCAGAAACCGTTCAGAAACAGGACGAACCTATACATTCATTATGCTTCCATGTGGAGGTGATAACGTTTGCATTTGATTTCTGAACATGTCCCAGTTTGTCTTTTTAGGGTTTCTGTATGCGTTTTTCTTACCTAATTCGAGCTTTACTGTAAAGTGGATTACCTGATGGCCCGAAAAGGAACACTCATACGAGTCCATCCAGTTGCAGACTTTTATTGCACAAATCTTATCTTTCTTGGCTACGATACAGCTACTGATCTTACCTTCGGTTGGGGTATTTGATCAGTCTGAGTATGGATTCATCCTCCAGTATTGGAGGAGGAATCCACACTCGGACTGTCGTCCAACACCAGATTTGGTCGACCGGGACAATCTCTATTTTCATGCCAGGCCAACCAGGACTACTGATGCAGGCTGAAGGCTTTTGCCATTTGGTTCGTAAAAATCTTCACTTTTTATGACGACTTCCGATAGAGATCGGAGAATATCAACAACAACAGCCATCTTTTCTTTGCCTTCTTGCACCAAGCTCGGACAAGGCTTGGGTTTTGCAGTTATGCTCTTGTCAGAGCTTGGTGCAAGAAGGCAGGCTGATCTCAAATCTCCACCCTTCACCAGGACAGTGTAGCAAGCTGTAACATCCTGTGTGAGGACGAAAGAGCACATTTAACTTTTCTCTTATCTTATTGCAAGGCGGTATGGTTTTTCTAGGGAGTAGTACTTTATATAGATTCTTCATTTTTTAAATTCTGCCGGTTAGATTCTGAAAAACCCGGTAGTTTGGCCATTATTTATTGGTGATTCGAAATTAAATCCGATTCGAAGCATTCACCATTTAAATGTTTGCGCGAAATCGCACGGTGGTCGAACTTTATCTCAAAACTTGAATCAATGTATAATAAATATATACAACATCATCCAGATCTGGGTCTAAAAAATCATTTGACCTCAAAAAGTTCTATATCATACTCGTGATCAAGTTTATAAAACAAACTATGTTGCTAATATCTACGCTTATGTGGATTTTGAACAATGTTTGGGAACACTTTCCGCATGAGTTCGATTTGAACTGGAAAAAGTCGACGGGAAATATAATGCAGAAGGTCGAAATGTCAACGACGAGTTTGCAAACAATTGATTTGAATATAATTAAGTAGATTCAATTTGAATGTCGTGACGTATTCTACAAAGTGGACGAATTCGAGCAATCATTTAGATTATTGGGTGGAGTAGGCCGTGGAATCACTGTCATGGTTTGGTAAAAATCACCAAAAGAATTATTGCACCACCTGACCTGGTTTTGATTGTTTCATCTCAATCCATATTTTCATAAAATATGCATACCGTTATAGAAGACATGCTAACATAATATTGGTTATATTGTTTTGTTTTTAATTTTAATCTGCAATCTGCACAATTATTTTAAAAAAATTGCAGGAAATTGTCAATGGAAAATCACTGTTGACATTTCTGCATTCATTTTTTTCATGAATGTATCCTTAAAATGAATATCTGTGAGAAGCAACACTTAATGCATACAATAACTAATGACAAATAAATTGTTCCCAGTTCAACTTTGTTTAAACATTTGAAATATATTCAAACTAAATCAGAATTAAAGTGATTAAAATATGGACAGTAAAGTTTCTGTCGGATCAGCTAGTAACATATAAAAATAAATTATTTGAAAAGTAAATAATAATTTCAAAATTAAAGTTTATAGACGAACAACCTGTAAATATTTTTATATATATTTTTTTTTTTTTTTAATAAAATATTTTGAGCTTACTTTCATTTTTGGTAATCAAATATTACTTTGTCGATTTTTAACAAAAGTTCGATATAGTAGTAGGACATTCTAAGAAAAAAATGGTGCTTCGGTGGAAAAATATTTTCTGACTGACTCAAACAAAAACCATTATCATACTAACTGGTACATATAACAACACACTTTTCATTTGGCGTACAAAAAACTACGTGTATTGAATTAATATATTCCAGATTAATCTGGTAAAAGTAACAACTACACCAACGTTTTTTTGTAATCTGGAGATTATTTACTATAGGGTGGGCCATGTAACATTTTAAATTTGAACTACCGATTACTTTGACATTTATTTTTTCAGGTTTATGTTTGACACTTGCAAAATGGGACGCTGTACGCTCTAACAAAATTGGGAAATATTAAAAACTTACTTCCAAAGTGAGTCTTTAACGCAAGCTGTAAGAAATTTACGTGGAAAATTTTCGTCTTTTCGGACGTTCATTTTTATCGGTGGCAATAAGCAAAATTGCCTCATATGGCGTTCAGAGATCCCACACCTGACTATTAAGAAGCCAATGCATCCACAACAACGCTCTGTTTGGTGTGGATTTTGGGCTGGTGGCATCATTGGGCAATGTACTGAAAAATTGGGTTGATCGGATGAGGTACTGCCGAGCCAGCCTTGGTAATCATATGAATGATATTGTGTTCCATTATTAAATGACAAAGTTCAACCTTTCCAATAAAACCAGAAATTTGAAAAAATAATCAATACTTTTTTATATCCGATTCTAATATGAAATTATAAATGAAATTATTCACCGTTGTATGCGTCATTTTACGCAAACAAAACAAAAATGGGGAATCGCCGAATTAGCACCAACTAACCATTGAACTCTGCCACTTTCACACTAAAAAACTGGGAGACGATTATGGAGACCGCATTTATTTAAATTCATAGATTTCATTAATTCATAAAGAGACCCAAGTGTATTATTCTTTCATTTGCTTATTATCTCCATCATTGCTATCAGGTCTCGATACGATGGGCCTGAATGAGCAAGACATCTCGTTCGCTCATTCAGGTGCATTATTTTATTGTGACATTATCGGGGGCCTCACTTTTGTGTTTGTTCGCCGCTCCTACCACCGATTTACCTACTTTCAAGTGGATGGCAATGGATATGAAGTACGGCTTCCTCAGTTATTGGTGAGGCTGACCATGAATGTTAGTTGAACTCCTACCACAAATAGAGTTCTCTTTATTCAGGTTGCCAAATGTTTGGTATCCGATGTGAATGCTGCACAGTCTTCGCCGAAGATCGATGTTTTGATGCTATTTTAATCATAAAAGCATAACTGCCGAGTCCGCAGCTGTTAATTTCGAGTACTTGCTCCAAGATTTTGATCTCTAGTCTATGGGGTTTTTGCCGGTTGGGCTATTGACGGCAATGGAAGCGTAACTAAGTCCCTCTAAACGTTTGTCCGTTTCTGTCAATCTCCCTCTTTGACGCCGGACAAGTGGGTGTACCATTCTCCTTGCCTCCGATTTCAATGACATCCTCGCGTTGACAGTAGTAGCATCTGTTTTTGAGGGTGTTGAGAAGGAATTCACAGTATTACTGCCCAACCTTTGATGAATTTGTCGCAGGAGAGTGGACACTCTTCACTACTTCCGAGGAGCAGTAAATGGTCGCTACTTGTGGTTCAATCTCGCCAGCTTCCGCCACTGTGCGTCTCCTTATCTTTGTTGTGAGACACGCTAAGGTGTCGCTCACTTTATCGACCATTTTATCAACCTTTTGTGGTTACTTGAGATGTATTGCCAGAATCAGAATCTTCTGTTTTATTAGGTTGCAGCTGCAAGAAAAATCCGCTTGACTTAACGATTTTTACTCTTTAGTTAAGTTCCTATAGACTAGGTGTGCACTTGTCACATTTGCAACTACGGTCCCCCTTCGTAGAATAGCTCTTGTGATCGCTGGAAAACGACGGCTCGTGATCCACAAGAATGTCACTCACAGACGACATTGTTGGGTTTATTAAGCCTTGCGCCGTAAATTTTATATCATTCTCTTAACTTTCCATAAGTTTATTTTAATTGGGTTCATTCCAAATCCAGTTTTTGGTCCGCGGGGGTTAACGTGTAACACCGGAGACGATGCCTGAATTGACGCTCCCTCTCTCTGTACTCGGAGAATCCAGGTGAAAAGATCGCCAATGCAAGTGCAGAAATGTTGTTTTCTGCTTAGTTATTACCAGACCTATATTCTCATCTATACAAATATTTTATTGTATTACAGGGACAGAGAATCAGCAGAGAAGCTTTTCGCCAAGCATGGTTTTGTTGTAATTGAAAGTGGAGAGGAGTTATCAAAGGCGCGATTCAAATGGGATAATATATGTCCACTTTTTGTATCCTGCATACCATTTGACAGAAACGAATTTGCGAAGTCCCATCTGGTATTGAACAATATGTTCATAATACAGGTTAGTATTTCCTAAATTGTTAAATTGGTTGTTCACTATTTTTATACCCTCCACCTCCAGGATGGGGGTATACTAATTTTGTCATTCCGTTTGTAACACCTTGAAATGTCGACCAGAGACCCTATAAAGTAGACATATTCTTGATTGTCATAAAATTCTAAGACGATCTAGCCATGTCCGTCTGTTGAAAGCACGCTAGCATCTAAACGAAAGGAGCTAGGACGTCCAAATTTTCCATTAATACGTCTTATAGTCGTAGATCGGTTGGGATTGAAACTGGATGAAATCGATCCAAAGGGAAACATTTTTCCCTCACAAGGACTGAAAATACGCATAATAACCCCTAATAGGGCTGTTTTTCTTTAAGCCGAGATAACAAGCTGCGATAACGAAAACGTTAATAAAAATTTAATTTTTTGCTCAAAATAAAAAATTATTTTTTCACATTGTCGCCAACTACAATATAAATCAAAGATAAGATACATTGTATCAAAAGAAATTTAAAAAAAATATTTTGTGTCGACTTTATTGGACTTAGCCTCCAGGCTAAGTCAAAAAATTTTAACAGAATTTTTTTTTTTTTTTCAAAATTTGTTTTCACACTTGATATTGCTTTTGGCGACAACTTAAAAAAAATATTTTGAGTGAAATTTTAACATTTTATTTAGATTTTTGTTATCGCAGCTTAGTTATCCAGTCTTAAAGAAAAACAGCCTTAATATTTTAGAGTATTTTGTCAATATGTCTGCTTGAACTTACATGATAGTGCGTATGCGCATTCCCCTATAACAAAAACGTGCACCATAAGGTGATTTTTAATCGATTTTTTTTTATATGTATTTTTTCCAAATTTACTTTTAAGAGTGGAAATGGGAATAGAGGGATAAAAATGGAAATTCAGTGTATACACCCCCTATTTGCATAGCCACGTAAAATAAAGAGATTTTCGAAAGTCGTACTCTTAAAGTATGAAAAAGGGGATAAAAAAGGTACCAACCAAATGGCCGCAGCTAGAATCATGGAATTCGGTGTATACATTTCTCTGACTGCATAGTTTGTTTTGTTCGGCTGTAGGCTTTATTTGAAAAACAGGTGTTGTTGTTTTTGATAATTTATTTGTTCCCAATATTTCGATTGAAATCTTCAATCATCTTCGAAATATTGGGAACAAATAAATTATCAAAAACAACAACACCTGTTTTTCAAATAAAGCCTACGGCTAGGGTTTGCATTTTCCCGTACGTTGTATTTCCCGGGACAGCACGGGAAATCGTCTATATTGTTAATCATGAGTTAAAGTTATTTTTTCCAATGAAACATGCACATTTTATTAAAGTAAAATAGATATGTATTTCACAATGAACCTGCTACAGAATTTATATAATAAAGTGCAATGTGAGATCAATTCAAATGTCTTTTCAAGTTTCAAAATTAATTAAATGTTAAATGCATTCAACAGATGTTGGCTTAATAGTCAGTAGAGCATTAAATAAAATGTTTAAGTTGTCTGTTTGTCCTGTCGCTTCGAAAACTTTAAACTCCTTTTTTAGACAGTCATCTTGACTTTTTAATACAATTGTTACTTGTGTATTTCATTGCATTGGTTAAAATATTTTCAAACGAATAATTTCATTTATTTTGGGCGTTCGCCCAAAATCTACTTCTTCCGGATTTTACACTTTTTCATACGGAGTTCGACAGTCAAAATCTGACGGATATTGAGTGTACATCCTAACGCCGTTTAAAAATAGTTTGTTATCCAACTGCAATATTTGACATACCTAATTAAAAGCGATATGAGCTAAATTATTCTACAACATTTTTAATTTTATTGTAAAAATTATAGAAAGAATATGCAAAAGTTTCAACTGAATTCCCGCGGGATTCCCGTACGAATTTACCGGGATACGAATTCCCAGGAATTTTCTCACTGGAAATCCCGGGATGCAAACCCTAGCTACAGCCGAACAAAACAAAAAGAAAATTAAAATCAACATAGGCACACCATACACACACAATATTTTTCAAAATTCGTACTTTTTACTTTTACGGCAAAAATTGGTGAATCATGAAGTTAGGTTATCTTGCACTATGTACGTGAGATAATGGATTTTCAAAATTTGTACTTTTGGAATTAAAATAAAATGTAACCCACCACAAATATTTATGGTATTTAAACTTTTTTGAAAATATAAAATTATATTTTCCTGTAATATTGCTGCCCTTCTACGAAATCCATGGTGGAGGCTATATAAAGTTCGGCCCGGCCAAACATAACGCCGTTTTTACATGTTCATTTTACAATCACTAAGAATTGTAGCATATAACTAATATATTGGTGATGGATGTTGGGTGGTTGCTTTACAAAAAGCTAATGCACGCTGAAATTCCGGCCTTATTGCTCGTCGTTGGGGGGGTTCGAAGCTTTACTACAACCAATATTACAAGCTACATACATCAAAGATATGAATGCGTGCATTTGGAAATTAAAGAGGACAGTGACAGAAAAAGAAAGAAGGTTCAGATCAGTATTAATGAGGCGATTAGCGATAGTCCGATGTTGCTAACTATCGACAGGCCCTCCCATCCATTATCACAATAGCTAGTCCCTAATTCAATATATACGTGATCCCATCGCGAAACCTAAATTAGCAAGCTCTACCTGATGGTACGGAAATCAAAAAGAACGATTACTTTATGCACACCACATTGTGATTTATTTCATTTAGGGAATTCAAAAATAAAAAAAGTTGTATACACAATTGTCTACGCGGCTAGCACAATCCAGCACAACTTTTGTTTTTGCGAAAAAACAAAATGGCAATTCTAGAATTTTTGGCGTTTTGGGACTTTTACAAAAAGTTGGCGCTTTTTGGAATATGATAGCAAAATTGTGCTAGGCGAGCACAATCCAGCACAACTTTTGGATTTTTGAAATTCGCGTTTTTTGCAAAGTTATATGGAAAATGGCTAAAAAAGTTAAAATGGCGATTATTTTTATGAACCATTGAAATGAGCACTTTTTAATGTATCACGAAAAAATTGTGCTAGGCGAGCACAATTCAGAACAGTTTTTGGATTTGCAAAAATCGCGATTTTAACAAAATTAGAGCATTTTTTTGAAAAATCGCCAAAAGTGTCTACGCGGCTAGCACAATCCAGCACAACTTTTGTTTTTGCGAAAAAACAAAATGGCAATTCTAGAATTTTTGGCGTTTTTGGGACTTTTACAAAAAGTTGGCGCTTTTTGGAATATGATAGCAAAATTGTGCTAGGCGAGCACAATCCAGCACAACTTTTGGATTTTTGAAATTCGCGTTTTTTGCAAAGTTATATGGAAAATGGCTAAAAAAGTTAAAATGGCGATTATTTTTATGAACCATTGAAATGAGCACTTTTTGATGTATCACGAAAATTAGAGCATTTTTTTGAAAAATCGCCAAAATTTTGATTAGCGATTTTCTCGAAAACGGTTTGAGATAGAACTTAGCTTGAAACGGCACAATAACACCCTCCTCAAGAAGAACCTAGCACAACTTTTGCTGCCCAAAAAACCTACAATGAAAATTTCAGCGATTTTTGTTGCAAAAAGTTTTTTCGCTGTATCTCTGCCAATTTTCATTTTTTCGAAAAACTTTTTGCGGCACAATTGGGCACAAATCTAGCACAATTCAGCACAATTTTTGTTTTTGCGAAAAAACAAAATGGCAATTCTAGGATTTTTTCGAAAATAGCGATTTTTTCGAAAACGGATTGAGATAGAACTTTTTTAAAAACGGCACAATTATGTACTCTGCTAGCACAATCCAGCACAACTTTTGTTTTTGCAAAAAACAAAATGGCAATCCCAGCGATTTTTTTGGAAAAAAAGTTTTTTCGTAATATCTCGGTCAATTTTCAATTTTTCGAAAAACTTTTTACAGCACAATTGGGCACAAACCAAGCACAATTCAGCACAACTTTTGTTTTTTCGAAATTCGAAAATGGCATTTTCAACATCTGGGACATATCATATCTTGCTTTTTAAAAGACAACATTTTAAATGATTTTTAATACTAAACTAGTACAGATAGAAGTTCAAAGTATGTTTAGCACATACTTTCACCTATAGTTTCTATTTCACCTATAGTTGCAGATGTATATCATTTGGTTCAAGTGTAATACTGTCGGACATTGCAATATTATCTTTCAATTATGAATACATACTATGAAAGCCAAATATATGTGCCCATACTTTGGTATAACCCAAATGGGGTTACATTCTACTCTATTACAGCTCGAGAAACTACATCTTACATTTGATCTTCATCAAATTGTGCAGATCATGATATATTTCAACTACAAACTACGTGAATGAGAACTATATAGACCCATGTTTTGACACAGGTCTCAAGTTTGGTTATAGGCCGCCTTCAAGTATCCGTCCGATTCATCTTATTACCGCTGTATAATCTGTATTTGTCATTGGAACTTGATCAATGTATATATATTTACTTTACTCGGAATATCTGCCGCAAAAGAATAAAAGCTTCAAAAGTGACAGCTACCGTGACAGTGATTCAAAATAACACCTCTTGTTGGAAAACCCTGTACCTTTCAAACGCATATTCGTGCGTCACAATATCTTAACAGTGTCATAAGTTATGGAAAAAGTAGTAACCTCTACTTTTAGTTTATAAAATAACAATAACACCAAATCACAGAAGTTTTTTGTAGTAAATCCATTGTAGTTAATATCATTAAGTAAATCATAAAAAACGGATTTCTTGTATTTCATTTTATTGACAAATCAATTTTTATACCCTCCACCTCCAGGATGGGGGTATATTCACTTTGTCATTCCGTTTGTAACACCTTGAAATATTTATCGGAGACCCCATAAAGTATATATATTCTGGGTCGTGGTAAAATTCTAAGACGATATAGCCATGTCCGTCTGTCCGTCTGTCCGTCTGTCCGTCTGTCTGTTGAAAGCACGATAGCGGCCGAACGAAATGAGCTAGGAGGTTCAAATTTTTCCTAAATGTGTCTTATGGTTGTAGATCGCTTGGGATTGAAAGAGGACGAAACCGGTCCAGAGGGAAAAATTTTTCCCTCACAAGTACTGAAAATACCCCTAATATTTAGAGTATTTCAGCATGTTTTTTGAACATATTAGCTTGTATTTACTTGATATTTGCAATTCGCATTACCTCGACATTCTTTAATCTACTGGTAATACTGTGGAATGCACTCCGTGGTGGAGGGTATATAAGATTCGGCCCGGCCGAACTTAACGCCTTCTTACTTGTTTTCTTCATAAATTTATAACACTGATTATATATTTTTGTAAAAACTAAAAATTGGATACCTTTTCCATTTTTCTAATGTTATTTTTCATAAAAAACCAAAATCAATTAGAAACCAAGGAAAGCCATTGACATCCATTTGGCTTATAGTTTAGCCAGCAAATTTGAAACACACAACGGACTCATGTATAGAACACATTTGTTCGTCGCAATTATTACACGAGTAAGATGTTTTTTTTTGATCCCTATCACAAAAACTACATCGGTCCGAGCCTGAAAACTGGGTTCTTTTAAGCCATATTCCAGAATATCGTGTGTGTTTACTTTTAAATGGCTTTGGGTTTCCTGGAAAAAGTATACCTTGAAATCAGCAAGCTGTTAAATAAGTATTTTTATAGTTTAGTTGCAAAAGTGTTACAGCGCCTGCTTTCTGTCTAATTTTTAGTAATCGTTTTCTCAAATTTGGTGGACAATAAATTTCAATTATTAATATGGATGATAGTGCACAAGGTAGGTATTTAAATTGTGTGATACACAAGTGTATGTAGATTTCTAGTTGTGTAAAAATGTTAAATATTTGAAGTAGCCTCGTGTCGGTTGCCGAAATATTTAAAATGTGATGTTAGATAGGCTATTAAAATTTCGGGACGGTTTGGGACAGTAAAGCTAAACATAGAATTAAAGCTTATTAAATTTGATTAAAGCTTGATGTGTTGTGAACATATTAATTAATATCTGCTTTTGCACATGTTTGCCCCTCGGTGAAAATATCACTCTTTTCAGATACACTCATTATCAAAAATGTCGAATTGTTTGCCATCTGGATCAAACATTGCATCGAACAAAAGTGAGAAGTTACAGTTTATGATTATGTCCTTTGTAAAGGGAAGTATAAGAAATTTTTATCGGTCGTTATCTTTAAAATGGAAAAAATTTCAAAGGAAGCTAACGAGATTTTGTCGACATAACGGAGATTGATTGAAAGAATTTAATGCGAATTTCGAAAGGCCTCGGATTCAATTTTGTGACAAAACTAACGGAAAGAGAAGAGAAGTATAGAAGATATCACAACAAAATTACAACGATACTGGTCAATTGATATGTGCAGCAGCAACATCAGCCCGCAAGCGAGGACCAGTAACACCGGCAAAAGTACTTAAAGAAACCATATAAAGCCCACAAGACCAGGGCCGGTCGCATGGGGGGTTTTGGGGGTTCAAACACCCCCAGAGAGATTTCGAACATATACTTGTTTAAAACCGCTAGACTTTCTGAAGCAATAAAATATAGAATTTTTAAGTTCTTTTTAAAATAACTCGTCTGAAATGGTAATTTTGCAGTAAAAACACGAAAAATACATAAAAAATCGTGGACACTTTCTTGAATTTCGGACAAAGGTTATGAAAAATGAAAAAAGAACTAAACGAATTGTGCCAATCCCAAGATTGTGTAATGCTAATTTCGCTAATGGACACTAAATTGTTTCATTTTATTTAGCAGATACAACTTCTTGACATTTGACCAGAGCAATATCTTATGAACTTTTAATAGTGTACTACAATAAATGTTCCAGATTTAATAAAAATTTTTTAGTAATTTTAAAAAAGTGTAGATAAGAATCGCCATGATATCATAATGAAATCTAAAAAACATTCTTATAAAAGCAAATAATTTGCTTGATGCTAACTCGTAGCTTAACTATGAGTGCCAAACTTTGGAAAAATTTGTAGTACATCTAATTGGAATGAAATCGTTGAAAAGATGTTCTGCGAAAAAGTATTGGAGTAGCCTAAGAATTTTTTAGTAGACATTTTTTACTTATACAAAAGAAAGTACAATACATTAATTTTTAAATAAAATACAATTTGCATTTTTAAATTTCTTTCAATTCAAACGAATCATATATCCCTCTCTGAGTATAAAAATCGATTTGGACATTTGTATAAGGGCTATATCAACACATTGACCCACATATTCCACTTCCACAACAGATATTCACAAGCCAAATATAATATGGTGTGGCTATTCGTATATTCCGTTTGTAATGTGTGGTTTGTAACATTTGCGATGCGACATTGTTATGGAGCTGTATCTAAATCTGAACCGATGTGACTTATTTTCATCACATATGAAACAACAAAGGTTTCTGTTACTTCTAAATGTTTTGGGAGTTTGTAATGATAATACAAATCCATTTCGACAAACGAAGAAAACTGTTTGATCTATCGAGGGCTTATATTCATAAGTGGCTATGAATAAAAACACAACTTTTCAGGAGAGCGAAAAAACAGATTTTCTCCTTAATTTTAAGAGTAATTATGAATCATTCTTCTAGAGTTTAATCTAAAGAGGATTACTAATTGCTACGATTAAAAATCAAAAACAAACATAAACAAATTGGGTATTTTTGGAAAATTTTTATTTTCGCGGCAAATTAGCCATTCACACATGACATTTTGATTTTCCGAATAAAGTCAGCAATCATATGCCATAAAAATATTTCGGTATTCTCAATATGATAAAAAGTTACGCGGGTTTTTCTAATGAAGCTTTTCACAATTTTTGACTTTATAGCCACTATTTATCCAATTTTAGCCTGATAACTTGGGAACCAAAATTATATTACCCGCGTAATGATGGAATTTGATAATGCGATACGCTATAAATATAGAAAAATGCTTTAAACAAATGCGTTGTAGCGAATTACAACCTTCGGTTATATGCTGCTCCATTTTTGAACTATATTATTTATATTATTTTTATGTTATGTGAGTAGATAGCCAAATCAGAAAAATTTGAAAAAAGACTTGGAAAAAAGAATAGTTTGGCATCAAAAACTAATTTTCGAGAAAATGGTATAAAAATGGTAAAATAGCCACTTATATATAAGCCCTCGATATGTAAACATATTTATCTTTGTTCATTTACAAAAACTAATGATATGTTTACTGCAAACAAACTAATTTTTCCCACAAAAGAAACTTAAATTTCGTTTCTACGTAATGCATTTTTCTCTGCGTGTAGGTCTCTATTTTAAAATCTACTTTAAAGTTGCAAAACAATAAGGAATGAGTTTTAACTTACTAAATTTTTTGTCATGTTTTTCGTCTTGCATTACAAAAAAAGCTGTATTCGAATTTTTACATATTAAAGATTATAAAAATGAAGAAACATTTCCAAATATTTTTATTTTATCGGAATATGCGTATAAAGATTTTGAGTAAACATCCTGTTACTCATGTAACTCCAGTATAAATTAAAAACTCATTAGACATCATATTTAGGCCCATACTTTGTCAAGAAGCATATCCAATTTTCTGCATTTATCATAGAAAAAATGCGGGGCCTGAAGAGGGGTGAAGCGCCGAGGAATTCGATCGTTTTGTGTGTAATATAAAATAATAAAAAAGCAGTGATTATCTGCCGTCTATCATCAGACACTTTTCTGCTATTGCAACAGTTTTTTTGCTGTTATCAGTTATTCTGCAATCTTACATCACCATTCACACTGCTAAAGAGTTTGCAGTCTGCTAAAATTGATTGCTGGTAATTAAAATATAAAAATAGATAAGCGTTCCTTTTATATTAGCATGGGCAATATAAATATCTTTCCGTGGTAATAAATTGCTTCATGTATATTTAAGTGGTCATACTTTTCTGTACATATGCTTAAATTTTTTTCTATATTGCTGAAAACAGCACATAGCTGTTTATCATCTCAGCAGATCAGCAAATCTGCTGTCTCTTTTTCAGCAGAAAATCTGAACTTTCAGTAGACTTTCTGCTTTCTTTTACTGACAAATTCCTTTGAGTGTAATGATAGATGGATTACTAAAATGCAATTTTGCCGATGAATGTATAAAATATTTCTCGAAGATCCTGATAATAAAATATGAATGGTGTCCAAACGCTCACGTTATCGTTGCGCCATAGACTGACTAGACTTCACGAGAAAAAATGAACATTGATTGAAAATTGATTTATTTTTTGTAAAACTAGATGACTTTTGGCCAGTGAAATGGATCATTTGTCCCATAGTGCAACCATAGCATTATAAGCTACAAATCTTTATAAGCTCTCTTAATATTTTCTTTTTTCTTATTGTTCTAATTGGCAAGTGATATCAACACCATAGAGTTGATAGCTGCACAGTTTAGAATTCCATAAAATATTGCTACAGATTATCACTTCGTTCCATGAATGGTATATGCTTGTCAAATAAATCTGTGCCCCTTTGTCTCATCGTTCGTATGAATTATTTCTGGTTTATTCGGGCGTGCCTTAATTTCTTTATTATGATGCATTGTGAAAAGTAGAACAAGTTTTTCTTTGATTAATGTAAACTAAGGAGTTCCTACTTCTTTAGAGTTAAACAAGTAAAAATGCGTTAGCTTCGAACGGGCCAAATCCTAAACACCCTCCAACGTGGAGCGTATTTCACAGTATTACCCGCAGATTATAGGATGTCAACTTTACACAGAAGTATAGGACCATATTAGTAAAATTGTAATATTTTGTTTAGTATTTCAAACTATAGGTAAACTGCACTGTTTAAAATAAATTGCCATGCTTTACCTCTTTTCACCTCTTGATTCCAACTACAGACGAAATGTCTTTACCATTTTGATACGAAAAGATCCATTATGTTTCGCGTCCGCAGTGGAATGTACACACCTAATTTCGCGATTCTAGGTACAATCGGTTGCTAGGTACCAGTTTTATTACATTTTCTTTTGATCCGAAAAGGACGAATTTTGAAAAATCATCTTTTTTACACGACTACGCAGTCAGACGAGTTTAAACACTAAATTGCATCATTCATAATAAGTTACAGCCGTTTGATTGGTACCAATTTTATCCCATTTTGATCGTAAATGTACGAATATCAAAATATATTTTTGTTTTTCGTGTCTACGCAGTCAGAGTGTACATTGCTCTATTCTAACTGCAATCCTTTGGTTGGTACCATTTTTATCCCTTTCACCCCATTTTCCGCCTAAAAGTAAAAATTTCGAAAAAATCCTTTGTGTTTCGCGTTTATACAGTCAGGTGAATGCATACACCGAATATCATGATTTCAACTTCAGCGGATTGGTTGACACCATTTTTATCCCTCTTTTCCAATTGTATCAATAAAAAGTACAAATTTAGAAAAATCCTCAATTTTACGAGTCTACACTCACTAAGTTTATACTAAAATACATTAATTTCATATTGTACTTCACGTAGTTGGGTGGTCACAGAAACAGACACTGTAAAACCCGAGAGGGGAAAACTGGAGTATACACTCCATTTTACGAGGCCGACAAAAAATCATCTTGAAATCTTCGAAAGCCCCGAAAATACGAGAGGAAAGAATTTATTATCAGAGTTACAAAATATACAAAATATTTTTTGGAAATTTGTTTTGATACAAATATTTATATTGTACTTGGCGACAATGTGAAAAAAAAATTTTTATTTTGAGCAAAAAATTAAATGTTTGTTATCACAGCTTGTTATCCCGGCTTAAAGAAAAACAGCCCTATTGTTAGGCCCCTAAGGAGCAGATTCAATATTAAACAAATAAAGTGTAAATAAAAAACGTGTCTACACAATTAGAGGGATATACACATCGAATTTCGTGTTTGTAGCTGTTGTCGTATCATCGGTATCATTTTTATCCCTTTTTGTCCCATTTCAGCCGCTAAATCTTTTATTGACTTTGTGGTGCTTTCAAGCTACAAGATGAATGTACGCAACAAATTTCAAGTGAATATAAATCAGAAATTTTCAAAAAAAAAAACTTAAATAATCTAAATTTTAGTGGACATTTTCAGTCCTTGTCAGGGAAAATGTTTTCCCTCTGTCCCGATTTCGGCCATTTTCAATTCCAAGCTACATGCAAGCATAAGGCACATTTACGGAAAATTTTAATCTTTAATTTCAACATACAGACAGACGGACGGACGGGCATGGCTATATCGTCTTAGAATCGTTCAGCCCACGGTGAGACCCTTTGTATTCAAAGGAACGGAAGTGAGCCAGTTATCCACGGCGACATTTCTATTTCAATCGTAGATTGTCTCACACAGTTTTCTCACATAATACAATTTATCATATATGAAGAGCGGGAATCGTTAAGTGACACACATTTTAAACGAGCATATTGCCCTAAATGAAAGTAATTGTTCACACACTGTGCAATATATGTAAATAAAAGAAAATATACCTATAAATATTCTATTTTCTTCGAAGATGTACATTTAAAACGAGAAGCAGCAGATGAATATAGAAAATTGAGTGTCAGTTTTGAGTACCCAAATAGGTGTAATACATGTTTCAAAAAATATTTTCTCTTTCTAAGGAATACTACTTTTTTCCTTTATATAGTAAAAACCAATGTATTATTTCATTTTATTCTATGTTGCAGGATCGAACGTTTTCGTTGGGACCAGCTGTCATGTCAAGATTATTAGATTACTACGACATAGCCGGTGATATTTTGCAAACCCATATTGATTCTCCCAGGTCAACTGCATATTTGGCATCATTGTTTTATTCAGTAAATAGACTAAACTATTTTTATGTATACGGCGCAGGATCGAATTTGAAACAATATAGAAAATATATTGAAGATCTCGGAATAAATAACATTCGGTTATTTGCCGAGTCATTTACATCATTTCCATTAGAATCCAACAGATTTCGCACTGTCGTGGGAATATTTGCGAATCCACCGAATTCGTTTAGTGCTATCTCCGATCCAATTGATTTAATATGTTCACGAGGCGGAGATTTGGGTATGCTTGAAATATTAACAGAAACCGCAATAAGTGACGATGGAAAATACAGAGTTTCCCTTATATTAGAAGAACAACTGCGTACCTTATCAATGGCAATGTCGCGCCCTCAAGTGCAATTTATACTATATCAGACACACTCCATCGTTAGCAGTGAAAACGGAGATATGACGAAGTGTGCCATCAATATGGTCAACGAGGCAGCCTTGAAAAAACACCAGAATATTATTTTAGAAAAGAAACGCCTGGAAGCCTTAGAAGAGGCCGAAGCTGCAAACATACCATCTGCTGCAATGAATAATAGTTCACCTAGGAAACGGAACGTGTCATCTGAAATCAAACAACATCACAGTACTAATAATACAACTCTAACAAATGATACTGCGAATGTGGATACTGACGATGTGGACGAATTTTCGCTCCCTGAAGTAGATGAATTTATAGCCGTTGATATACCAGACGTGTGTAAAAATCAAGATAACTGCCTGAAATATAATGATACTGGCTGTTTCCTATCGTTAGTGCAGAGAAAGAAAATAACCCGACTGAATGCGAAATATTTAATACAAATGGCCGAATTGAGAGGACTTTTTGGCAAAGGGGTCGACAATAAATCGAATAAAACCAAACAAATCAAAACACAAGAAAGTCATGTAGAAAAGCAAAAGAGCACCCCAATATCGGAAGAAGGAAATAAAATGCCTTACCAAAACATGGAAATGCTGGTAAGTGAAAATATGTTCTTCCTCTTCCTGTAGAGCATATTTACCGCAATATTATATGTATTGAAGAGGATTCCCAATAACTTTTTCCATTTTTCTCAAAAAATCTACTTTTCAACTAATTATATATCCGTATATCGCAAGAGATTCCCACTTCGGCACACTAACATATTACGTTCACACCGAACAAGCAAAAATGATGATTTCATAAATATTTGTCTGACAAAACTATACAAAGCAGGCCACAAGGCGTATTTATACAGGTGATAGAACAACAAATTCGGCAACAACAAAATTCAAGTAATTTTTTGAATGGTGAGCCATATGTCAAAGCAAAATATATGGGATTTGACAGTTTCGGTTACTTTTGAATGAAAAAAATTTCAGTCAGCTGGGCTCCTTTATAAATACGCCTTGGCAGGCCAGAAAAACAAATTTCCCGAATCATATTATTATTGTAATTTGTATTCTGAATATGAGTCATTCCATGTCAAGCGGTACGGTTTTTGACCTCGATAGCTGCGACTGTTTTGAAAGTTTGTGTATGTATTCTTCTCATAAAAATATTGTATACGTATTTTTGGAAAAAAATTTAATTTTTTTCACGAGTTACGACCAATTCAACAGTGAAAAACATACTACGTGTTTCAAAAGGTGTGTTCATTCAATCTGAACTGTAATTCCTGAAAGACTTTACCGATTTTAATGTGTTGTAACTCGTTTTGAAGGTAATTTCAATTACTTTTAAAATATTGAGGTGTTCTGTTATAGCAGGGTTAGATTTTTTAAAGTTTTTGCAATTTTAATTCTTTTATTTTGATTTTCCTCTCGAGACTATATCAACGCCCCCAAACAATAGTATGCTATGTCGACTTAGACGAGCATTCAGTACTTATCTTGCCAAAATATTCAGATGGTGTTGATGGTGATACTTATTGGATTTAATTTTTGAGAGGTATATTCAGGTCCCTGTGAATATTTTAGTTTCTCATATACAAAGGTTCGCCAGTAATCATCCATAGTGTCTTTGGCAGAACCCTTTGGTACCGCAGTGCAAATTGGTTTTATGACGCTGTTTTCGTTTCCAGTTTGCGTTAAGCTAATGACGTTGACAAATCTGAGTTCTTTTGACATGAATGTCTTCGCCATATTATCCGGTGGTCCAATTGAAACAAGTTAGTATTTTCGAAAACTTAGTGACAATTAAAACACACTTTGTCGCTAAGCGTATCTTTCCTATCCAGTTGCGTCGCTAATTTTGTTTTTCGATACCATCTGTCAAATTAATAATTTTAAACAAACAAATTTAAACATACGTATGTCAAGAATGACTTTACACATACAAAATAAATCCTAAATTTCATCCTTTTTAGCAATAAAGTATATGTTTTTTATATATCACATATATTTTTTTGATTTATTATGATTATATAGATTATTTAGTTAGGGTTATTAAAAAATAAAGCAAATTCCATGCAAAATAAACTAAATGTACAACAAAAACAAATATTTCTCCAGTTTGGCAGTGTCAAGAAACTCTTTTCACAAATGTGTTTATATTAAACCTAATATGTCTTTACGCTAATTTTTTACTAAGTTAGTATTTTTCCGCCACGCATTATAATCGTTTTTTCACGAAATGGATCAACTTTTTCATGTCATAATTGCGGTATCTCTTGCCATTCGCCCAATATAGCTGCTTTGTTTTGTTGTCTTGTTTTGCTGTCTTGTTTTTGGGTTGGCGTTTGGCGAAATTTTTCTTCAAATGGACCCACAAAATTTCAATAGGGTTTAGGTCAGGACTTTGAGGTGGCGTATCTATCATTTTTCCGCAATTATAGAGAAGCCACATCCGCACCATATGTGACTTATGCTTAGGGTCGTTATCCTGATAAAATTTGAGTTGTGGTTTGTTTTCTCTGAAGAAGCCAAATTTCTTCGCGCTGCTTACCAAATTGGTTCTAAATATTGCTGAGCGTCCATGGTGGTTTCTATAAAGGTTAAGTCTCCGACTCCTTTGCTTGAGATACACCCCCAAAACATAACTGTCATTTTTCCAAATTTAACAGTTGGAATGATGTTTCGGGTTTCTAGTGATATTAACGGCTTTCACCATACTCTAGACGGTCCATCGTTGTAATACATCATCATTTTCGTCTCGTCGCAAAATATGACGTCATCCCAATAGTCACTCACTCGGGAAACATTCATCACAGCGAAAGAAAAGCGCTTTTCTACATTAACAACAAATATTATTGGTGAATCTTTGTTCTTCAGTATGGCCTGTCGAACTATTTCATGAGCAACAATTACTCCACAATCTTCCTCGAGCTCTCTTGCAAGGGTTCTGGTCGAAATTTTGGGGTTTAGATCAATTTTCCGAATCATTAGGACGTTCAGTTATTTTGGGCTTATGACCTCCTCCACGCTTTTGGCTTCAATCTACCCTCATTTTCAGCCCGATTTAGTACATTTTAAATTGTCTTTCGTGTTACTGAAAACATGTCCACAATTCTATTGCACTTTTTCCCAATTCGTGGTTATAGCAAATAAGCTGAATTACATCGAACGACAATATTTTGCCTGGCATATAAATATACTGATCATCAACTGACTGCCACGATCAGTGACAAAAGCAATGCAAATCATAAATAATAGTCAAGCACAAATAACTGTCAAAAATTAAAAAAAATGCGTGTTGTGAACAGAGTTTCTTGACACTAATAAAAATTACTATAAGATGTTCTTGTCTTATTTTTTGTTTATTACAACATGATTTTTCGTTTCTTTTTAGACAATATATAAAAAACAAACAAGCTAAAAACCAAAAAGTGACCTTTTCATAAAAATTATTATTTATTTATAATGTGTAATCAGATTCTTGACATACTGTATGTAGCTTCCAGTACCTCCCACCCTAAACTACGTAAATTTAAAGCTGTTATAACTTCTCTAAAGATGATCGGAATACTGTGAAATTTGATATAGGCAATTATAGAATTTCCATTCACATGGAATATTAGCGATATTGCCATACCCCTTTTGGTACCTCTCACACAAAATGACATAAGCTTTGTTTAAAATAAAACCGATATAACGTCCACATCGTCAAAATCATTTGCAATTTGATATTTGAAAATGTTATTATAATCACATAAAATATCTACGCTTTACGTTTGTCTATACCCTAGGTAAATTTTTAATCTTCTATAACTGGTGCATGGAATTCACTATGACTTGATATTTGATCATGTTTTGCAACTATTTTACAAATGTGGAAGCTGGGACCATGTGCCACGAACTTTCTAATACCTTCCACACAAATTACCCTGCCCTAAGTAAAATTATTAATTCCTTATAACTTCTGCACATATGTTCTCTGAGACTAAGGGTATATATAAGTCGGGGTTTTTTTTTTCAAAAAAAAAACGTGTTTCGATGGGTTTTCGCAGGCAATGCAGCACGTTCGCTCAACCAAAATTGATTTTGTACAATGTTTTGAAACACTTTTCGTATGAGTACCGAACTCATATGAAAAGCATTTAGAAAAAATATCTAAATACGGCAATTTTTTCAATTGTGAACGCCCCAACAATTATTTTGAAAACAAATGGTGATTGGTCCTTCTGCAACTCGGACATAATTTGAGTGTCTTGGTGTGTTTTCACAAAATATACTTTTGTTTGTCGGCTGCGTAAAATAAGACGAAAATAACCTTCGAACGTAATAATGGCACAACCACCAAACAGGTTTGATCCCATTATATTCCGAACCTATCATATCTATGATAGTATAGCATATCGGATCTTTGAAATATTGCTCATTGCAGTTTCGTTCCATTCCAACGATGCAGCTGCAATTGCTGATTCAGCAAGAATCAATAGAATTGGAATGGAAACATTAACTTATTATTCTACCTCGAATTATTTCCACATTAAATGCTTACTTTTGCATATGTTTCTGGCAATCTTGCATTTATTCTGCATATTCGATATTCAATAGAATTGTTTATATTGGAATGATAAAACTTCGATACAATGTTTGGATCAATCGGATGAAAAAGTTGCAAAAATCCGATGTCTAAAAATTATAGAAAGCAATTTTCGCATTTGATGGAATCAAAACATCTGTGGAATAAACATGAAATACCTGGAACCAGATTTCCCTGCTCATTTGATGATTGATACAAAGTATAACATGCCGGAATTACGGTGTAGAGCAACATTCGACCGAAGTTATCATTATGTCATTACATCATTAAAAGTCTGGTCAATGTTTCAGACGATGGTCGATCAGCTTATTGTTATGCGTTATGTAGTGGGATGGAAAGACGAAATAAAAAGAATCAAACAAAAATGGATGAAGAAAATATGTCGTTCCTGTCACCAGTTATGAGAAAAAGTGCATTTGTCCGAATTTACACAATAACCTACATTTTTTTACTGAAAACTTCCGTTGAATCGTAAAGATCAAAACACAAAAGAATTTCGCATATTAATTGCTTGAATCGTGACATATTGTCTTGAGTTCATTCTAAAATCCTATAGAAAAAGACTCTTTCAGTTTTTAACAAATGGTCCAACTTTGCGGGCAACTATTCAAAAGTGTTTTCATCTTAAAACCTAGTTCGGACTACTACGAACAGTTTGTAACAGCCAAATCGGTTTAGTCGTTCTTAAGTGATGCGATTACCAACGAACATCATTTCATTTTTACAAACAAAAGTATATTTTGTGAAAACACACCAAGACACTCAAATTATGTCCGAGTTGCAGAAGGACCAATGTGGACCATTTGTTTTCAAAATAATTGTTGGGGCGTTCACAATTGAAAAAATTGCCGTATTTAGATCTTTTTTCAATTCACCGATCCAAAGCGCTAAATGCTTTTCATATGATTTCGGTACTCATACGAAAAGTGTTCCAAAACATTGTACAAAATCAATTTTGGTTGAGCGAACGTGCTGCATTGCCTGCGAAAAACCATCGAAAGGATGAATTTCGTTTTTAAAACACAAAAACGACTTATATACCCTTAGTCTCAGAGAACATATGTATGTGCGGAAGCTATAAGGAATTAATAATTTTACTTAGGGCAGGGTAATTTGCGTGGAAGGTATTAGAAAGTTCGTGGCACATGGTCCCAGCTTCCACATTTGTAAAATAGTTGTAAAACATGATCAAATATCAAGTCATAGTACCTAGGGTATAGACAAACGTAAAGCGTAGATATTTTATGTGATTATAATAACATTTTCAAATATCAAATTGCAAATGATTTTGACGATGTGGACGTTATATCGGTTTTATTTTAAACAAAGCTTATGTCATTTTGTGTGAGAGGTACCAAAAGGGGTATGACAATATCGCCAATATTCCATGTGAATGGAAATTCTATAAAAGCATTGCCAAATATAAAATTTCACTGTATTCCGATCATCTTTAGACAAGTTATAACAGCTTTAAATTTACTTAGTTTAGGGTGATTTGTATGGGAAGTACTGGAAGGAGCGTGGCTAACTGACTAAATGACTAATGAGAAATAGATTGTTCTCAGTTCAACTTTGTTTAAACATTTGAAATATCTGTTTAGTGTGTCGACTTAGTTCGATGGAATATTTTGTTTATCTGCGCTTCTCATTTGTCATATGTGACCGCTGGTACTAATATGAACCCTGATTTAAGTCAAAGACATACATTCGTTGCGAAAGTTCTGACGAGATGGGGTAGCGCCCATGCGCAGTCAACTTTTAGCTGCAACAATAAAGGTCTCACTTTGCCTTTTTGCTAATTTTGGGTTCTGCTGAAGACTTCAGCACAACCTTTGGTCTTAAACCAAAATAAATGACAACACATTTGAAATATCTTTAAACTAAATCACAATTAAAGTGATTAAAATATGGACAGTAAAGTTTCTGTCGGGTCAGCTAGTTTAATATAAAAAGAGATAGTGAATGTGCCGGTAACGTTGTTTTAGCGTCACACTTGACACTCTTCATGTTGGATCTGTCGATTTTCGAACGGCTTTAATTTGCAGATCTTGCGAAAAACTTAATCCTCTTCAGACGAATTTAAATTACAGAAATGCGAATTATTCCAATTTTGTGCAACCCATTACTGGGTGAAACCAAAAGAACTTCGCATCGCACATGAGGCTGACAATTAATTTCCCCTAGTTTTATAGCAAGTTATACATTACAACGTTGATCCACTTCTTCAACTTTCTACTGAAAAACAATAACAACACAAGGATTTTTTTGAACTGGGATATTGTCCTGGCTCAAGACGTTTTTTCATCTATATCGAATGCAATTTTTTTGCAGCTAGGATGCGCACTACTTTTATCATGCACTACTTCTACGGTCCGATTCACCCAAACGAATGAGAACCACAACTCACTTTTCGAATGTCAGTAAAAAGCAATCACACCAAAAAATAAAGCACTCATTAGGTCCATACCCTCCACCTAAGGATGGGGGTATATTCACTTTGTCATTCCGTTTCTAACACCTTGAAATATTCATCGGAGACTCCATAAAGTATATATATATTGGGCCGTGGCAAAATTCTAAGACGAATTAAATGAGCTAAGAGGTTAAAATTTCCCTAAACGTGTCTTGTGGTTGCAGATCAGTTGGATTTAAAATGGGCGAAATCGGCCCAGATGGAAAAAATTTCCCTAACAAGGACTGAAATTACCCCCTAATATTTCGAATATTTAAGCTATTTTTAATATCTGCTTTATACGCACTTGAAATTTTTTGCGTACAATCCTCTTGTAACGTGAAAAGACCAAAAAGTACAAAAAAGATTTGGCGGGTGAAATGGGGCAAAACGGAATAAAATGCCACTAATAATACGATAACAGCTAGAATCATGAAATCCTTCTAATTGCGTAGATCAGTAAAATAGAGGGATTTCTCAAAATTCGTACTTTTATAATTCGGTGTATGCATTCATCTGACTGTGTAGATGCGCAACACAAAGGAATTTTTCAAAAATTTTACTTTTAGGGAGAAAATTGGGCAAAGGGGATAAAAAAGTACCAACCAAACGGTTAGAATAAGTTAGAGAATAATGAAATTGATGAGAAAAATAAAGATATATTTCGATATTCGCACATGTAGATAGAATTATGAAATTCAGTGTTTTCACTCGTCTCTTAGACACGCCAAATATGAGTATTTCTCCAAATTCACACTTTTTTGGTTAAAATGAAAAAAGAATAAAGTGTAAATAAGAATGTGAGGGAAAGGACAAAAAATACGCAAAAAACTCTAAATCTGCTTTGGAGTCGCCCCCTTGGTACATTTGACTACCCTAGAGTGGTGGGAGCAAATTTTATAATTTTTTTGTATGGGAGCCCCATAAGCATTATAGGAAGTCTATCAACTTTTCTTTTTTGGGCCTTTCTTTCATAAAAAAGTATAAAAAATATGCAAATGTATGGGACCACTTAAGGGTTGCAGTTGGAGGGTAGGTGTGCTCTAGGAGAATATTGGGGATGCAAAAATTTTGTGAGCTTGTCATATATTTGACTCCACTAGGGGCCTCGTTGGGACAGTTATTGCGCTGGGAGCAAATTTAATAAAAATGTAGTTTTTGTATGGGAGCTCCATTATGGAGTGGAGATAGGGGACAGGTGTGTTTGGGGAAAATGTTAAGTCTGTCTTACATGTCTTCCCTCTAGGGATGACTAGGAGACAGTAAACAAATTATAAATATAGAGTGTAGGTAGTTCTGAGAAAATATTGGGAGTTGGTCATACATTTTACTCCCCTTGGAGCCTCATTGGGGCAGTCAGAGTGGTAGGAGCAAATATTATATAAATTAGTTTTTGTATGGGAGTCCCCCTAACGAGTTGATATGTGTGTTCGAATAAAAAAAATGGCGAGGGAAAATCAATGGGGGTTGGTCTTACATTTAGCCCCTCTGGGGAAGACTTCAATGCAGTTTTGGGGCTTTTTGTGCATTTTTACCCCTTTTCCCTCACTTTTGACCCCGATGAGCGCCCACTTACCTTACCACCTCCATCTTTTGGTTCATAAATAATGTACAATACAATTTATTTAAAGCAGTGCGCATAAGTATGCCTTATAATTTGAAATAGTAAACAAATACCACAATGTGCAAACAAAATATCACAATTTTCCTAATATCGTTTTGCACTTCTATGGAAAGTCGACAGCCAGTAATCTGCCGGTAATACTTAAGTAGCTTGCTACTCTCTTAGTTGTGTTGCCAGATTTTTCTCGTTGATCTAGTCAAGAAAGAACAGTGGGTAGCAATTGTAAGCTAATAAGCCCAATCGAACATGCCTATTCCATCTTACATGAATTTCATTGACACACCACAACAGCATCTCCAAATTGTTCCGCAAATGATAATCGACCGGTTAGAGAATATAGCAGCTGTAGCTGAGCGTGTTCGCGAACCGTTCTCTGCAGCTTGGCTTGTCGTATACGACAACTTGGCGTAGAATCTCGGACCACTTCAGACGTAGTTGTGGCTAATATTTACATGATATCATGTATGCCATAAATTGTTTTTAACCGATAATAAAATTTTTAAGTTCACTTTCAAATTTATGTGTTTTATTTTACATTATAAACTTGTTTTTCCGCGCTCATTTCGTTTTGCAGTCAATATTTGATTTAATCTGGGATATTATCCTGGCTCAAGACCTATTTTGAAACTATATATTATTTCTTTATGCAGTCGAACCTGGATAATTGGGAGCCCAAGGGACTAGACGATTATTTCCACTTGTAGAGGTTTCCCACTAACCCAGTTTCCCATTTTATTTTAATAGCGTTTCGGCCTTTTGGAAGTCATCTTTTAATCTTATCAATTTACCTTATCCTCGAGTCACTCTTTTAAAGCGTACGTAGTATTATGGATCTTGAAACGTCGAAGGCTTTTTGAAATCTCAATAACAGGTAAATAAATTGAAAAAAAAAAATCACACTCATAGAGGTCCATAATGAAAGCGAAATCCCAATCAATTAGAGGCAAAACTAATAAAATATACAGCTTATAGCGGCTAATTTTGTAGAAATGAATCCTACTTAAAGAGGTTCTAATTCCCGCTTAAAGAGGTTTTTGTGTGGAGAGTGCAAGGACCATCAAAACTTCCCGCTAGTGGATGCCCATGTAAGCGGCCACGTAAACCAAATGGGTATCTTATTTAAAAATCGCTGCGAAGACTCCTGGAGAAGGTCGACACAGGCGGATATCATTATAGAGGTAATGTGCAACCATGTAATAAATGTCGCAATGCAATTTGTAAATAAATTTGCATTCTGTAAAATATAGATGCAAAAAGGTATTGAACCAGGACAATATGCTAATTCAAATGAAATAAGCATGTCTCTGCAATATTGTTCTACTGATCAATGTCTTTCTCAGAGTAGATCATCAACAAAAGTAGAAATTTTAGCTTTCGGAAAGTAAGTGATTGGTTCTGTAAATGTTCTTACACCGGAAATGAGTATTTGAAGCAAACCCTTAACTTCCTCCTCTGATTTGACGTCGCCGTTGAAATTTCCTCCTCGTTGTCACTTACTGGTCTCCACTTTCTTTCAAGTTTTTACGGCTTTGATACAAAAACCCAAAACGGATAATCCGATTTTTTTAAGTTTCAAGTTTATTGATCATATATTCTCGCATAAAAATTTCATTAATTTGAAACCATTAATGAAATAACATTAAAAAGTCCTTAAGTGAAGCAAAAAATGTTGTTTATTTTTGCTTTCGTGAACTCATTTTTAATCACAATCCTTTCGCATGCGACAAGATCACACAAACCTGACATTGTGCCGGTGCAAAAACACTTGAAAAGAAGAAAACTGTGTATATATTTGTTGAAAAAATAACGATATTAACAACAAAACCAATATATTTTATAAAAAAAAATTCACTCTTTGGAGTAACTAATAGCCTTGTCACACTGCATTAAATCAAGTTAATTTCTTGTGAAATCGAGTTGCTGAAATCGATTTAGTGTGACAAACGATTGTTTGTAAACAAAGCAAAATATCAACAATAGCCGCAATGGAAAACTCTAATAAAGAAATCGCTAGCGTGATGCAGGTTTGTTTGAACAAATCGAACCATATTTAAATTTCTCCACCATTGTCACAAGGTTTGTCTGGACCTGTTGGGAGAACTTTCGTGCAAGATCCAGTACGTCTGAATGGGTGGAACTGGACTATTTATCCGGAGTAGAGACCGGAAACCATGCGAGGCGACGACTGGATGTTCTCTTTTTGTCAAGTTATAAGGTCGCGCCAGCCAGATATCGCCTACCATTTCAGAGCTGCTTTGTTATACTCAAGCTCCCTTAAAACGTTGAGGCATTTACGCTGAACAGTATTCATTCTGTTCCGAGAACGGTATTGAATTCACTAGCAATTCAATCCACTCAAAACCAATTTGAAGGAAGTACCCTTAAATTTCACGTTACTAGTTTAATTGGTACCATTTTTATCCCCTTTTCATCCCCTGGAAGTAAAAATCAATTTATGACACGCGTTCACGCTATAAATAACGTGACAATCTCTTAGAATTTAGATTTTTTCCAAATTCGTAATTTTAGGGTCACAATGGAAACGGCTATATCAGGAATCATGAACTTCAGACAACCCTGATTGTGAAGACTGTTAGGATTGTAAATAGTTAAAATTGCTCTTGAGTCATCAAGTTTTTGCCTAACAAGGACTGAAAATAACTAAATAAATAAAAAATATTTAGGGTATTTAAGCACATTTTTTTTTAAGATTGCTGTGGGAGTGTTCTTTAAAATTATTTAAAATTTTCCAATATATCACCAAAGAAACATCACAATTTATTTAAAACAGTAAAAAGACGACAGTCTAGAATCGGAAATTCACTCCATGGTGGAAGGTATATAAGATTAGGCGTGACCGAACTTAACTCCTTTTTACTAGTTTCTTGCTTTATCAATGTTTCATATTGGATGAGATCTTCAAAATGTAAAGAAATCTACACACAATTTGTATTTAATAATCATGTCGATTATGCACGCCGACGGATTTGCTGCGGATCGGATTGACTCGATCCGCACTCGACTCACTTTGTGAGGAAAATTGTATTATGTAATCCGTCGGATGACTGCATTACCAACATAAAGTCGATATTACATTACAGCTGTCAAATTGACATTTATATGCAAATGACAAACAAAAGTAACCAATAAAGTGCGCTGACATATTCTTAGATTTGAAATTAAATAAAATAATTGAAATTCTAACATTTTATAATCATGTCGATTACGCACGCCGACGGATTTGCTGCGGATCGGATTGACTCGATCCGCACTCGACTCACTTTGTGAGGAAAATTGTATTATGTAATCCGTCGGATGACTGCATTACCAACATAAAGTCGATATTACATTACAGCTGTCAAATTGACATTTATATGCAAATAGGGTTTGGGGTCCGGGAATTCCCGAATCGTTTTTCCCGGGAATTCCCGGAAAATTTGGGACGGGAATTCCCGGGAAAAAATTTTTGATTTCCCGGGAATACGGGAAATATTAAATAAATATTTTATTGTTTATTTTGAGCATTAATTTAGATTTACGATATAAATTAGAAATTTTAGATATATTTCAAATTCATATATTTACATTACTGACAATAATAATGGGCATTTGTTTATTACTAAACAGAACATTTTAAATTCGCTAAGTACTCATTTTTTGCGAAACCCAGCTAGCGGAATACAAACTTTTTGTGGGTATATTTACATGATCTTTATTGTGAAACAAAAATATCATACCGACAATACTATGGCTGACATAATGTCAATACTTAATGTCGTGCTGGTTATACTTTAAATTTCTTGTTTTCTTACAAGAATCGTCAAAATAATAGGTGAAAGTCTAAATCTAATAAAATAACAATTTACTTTACACATGTAAGAAATTGTTAAAAATTCGGATACGTTTAAAATTTTTCACCTGGAAACTTTCAAGAGAAATCAAATATGAATAGAAATATATCCTACGGTATTTTAAATAACCCTTTGTAAGAACTAATTATTTATTTAATATTAATCTTTTATATTACTTTTACATTTTAGAATATTTTACTTTGTTTCTGTAAATTTTTTATATGAATCTTCTAATTTAATTACGTCATGACATTCTCCGAGTTATTTGTTTCCTTAATCATTTTTAAATTTTGAATCTAGTGTAGTCACCTGTGACTGCGATTTAAATGTGCAAGTTTATGACGCCTTTAATTATGACGATTAGTCTAGAGTAAAATATTTGTAAAATGAAAAATAATCTGTAAAATATTTTGACAAAAACATTCGTCTAATTTGTAAACAGTATCAGTATTTTAACCTATTTTTTATTTATTACTACAATAATAAAAAGTATTTTTTAGATTATTATATTATATTGTCCTTCTCGATCACTTACAATTAAGATACTTGATAAGGTGGCAACATTTTTATTCATATTTTTTAAATTAATCAACAAGAAAAATCTGGCAGCAACATTAGTAAATTCCATACAAAAACTAAGCTGGTAAGCCCAACCGAACAGGCCTATAGTTGAATAATCAGGAATTACATTCATATTAAAAGCTATCAAAAAGTACGAAAACCTTGAAATAGTGTACACGGACGTGTATGGTGGGCGTTAATAGGTTAAAATAACACACCATTTACTAAATGTTGACATTTTAAATCATATTGGACATACCTAAAACAAATTATTTTTTTCCCGGGAATTCCCGGGATTCCCGGGAATGAAACTTTCCATTCCCGTTTTCCCGGGAAATGAAAAATGTCCGGGAAACCCCAAACCCTATATGCAAATGACAAACAAAAGTAACCAATAAAGTGCGCTGACATATTCTTAGATTTGAAATTAAATAAAATAATTGAAATTCTAACATTTTATAATGTATTCATCAATTGGTTTTTTTATAAATTTGGAAGAAAAAAGTGGCAATAGAAGACAGGTAGGGAACAGGGCCGTAAGTGTTTTCAAGTTAACCGATGTAATGTAAGTAGAAAAATTCCTTAAGTGAAAAGTGAATAAATTTTATATATTTCCACAGGTTTGTGAAGCAATTTCGGTTAAAACAAATAAAAAAACCAAAAAGTACTTTATCCGCATCATATCAGCGATGATTTTCTGTCGAATATTTTTGTATGTGAAGTGAGTCGCATGAGGAATACATAATACGAATTTTTCTGCAACGGCATTACCATCGGCTTATATAATACCAAAATACTCAACTGCGGAAAAAATCCGATCCGCAGCCATCCGTCGGCGTGCATAATCGACATGATTCATGTATTCATCAATTGGTTTTTTATAAATTTGGAAGAAAAAAGTGGCAATACAAAAAAAAAACAAATCATAACACATTTAATTTTTTCTCATCTTACCTCTTAGCTTCCATTAGAAATTAAAACAAATAAAAAAAAACAACCAAAAAGTACTTTATCCGCATCAAATCAGCGATGATTTTCTGTCGGATATTTTTGTATGTGAAGTGAGTCGCATGAGGAATACATAATACGAATTTTTCCGCAACGGCATTACCATCGGCTTATATAATACCAAAATACTCAACTGCGGAAAAAATCCGATCCGCAGCCATCCGTCGGCGTGCATAATCGACATGAATGTTTAAAGAGCTTACTATTAGGCTAATAGGAAATCTACACATAATTTGTATTTAAAAATGTCGTTTAAGGAGCTTACTATTAGGCTATAATTTCATGGGTCTATATTTTGTTAATAGTAGAAAAACGCGCTACATGTGCCTGTCAAACTGTCTTTTCATAAACTGACTTCTTAATAAATGTTTTAAATTAATCAATTGAACAACGTAACATTGAATTACATTTTATCAAAGTATAGATTAAATTACTTTTAATGATCTTAAATGTTCCCTTAAAACTATAGAATAAAGGCAATTAAAAATTTTGGAGTTTTAACTGTTACAAACAAAGTTTTAAGCGACAATTTTTAATCGATATTGTAAGAAAAATAATAGGCCTTTTCGATTGGGGTTACTAGCTTAATTTTTGTATGGAATTTACTCGCTTAACATGAAAGTAGCTTACTATATACCTTCTTCATACCTTTTTGATTTTTGGACTTGGTGTTTTCATAGTGAAAACAATAAAAAAATATAAAAATATAAATATTTTCACATTTCCAATGTTCCTATCGCGGCATATGTCGGCATGTCCCTCTTGATTTTACCAATTTTCAGTTGGTCATATCTTTTTAAACAAATGTTTTTTAAATATGGGCAAAATCGCCCAAATCGGAGTTGTCATCATATTTTTTCGAAAATTTTTGTTTTCCTCGGCACAATGTAAAAAATTGGCATACAGCGTGGTTCGAATTTCCATAATATTTTATTATTTTTATACAACGAAATGTAATTAGAAATTTCGATTGCTATATTTCAGATTTCACGACTGGAAACTCCTACAACTGCTAGTATAATTAGATCAAACCTTAAAAGAGCATCGAAACAGAAATTTCCAATTACATTTGATTACTCAAATAGAATTTGTAAACGACGCAGGAAATTGGAGGTAAGTATACGAGATAATTTTAAGTAATATACATTTTTAATAAAGTCCTATTTTGCAGACAACAAAGACGTGGTTCAAATTCCAACTATCACCGCCTAAAACATACCATATTTTTAAGGTGTCATATCCAATAAAAGCAATTGATGTACATTTCTGACTTTAGCCGGGTGACACAATCAAAAATTAATACCGATTACACAAAATTAGAAAACAAACAAAATTACAAAAAAAACTTTGTAAAATATCCACTGTATGTTTTGGCCGAAATTCAAAGCACTTTATTTTCTTAAACTATTTGCATTTTATCAATAATTACAAATGAAGAAATAAATCTACTAAAGTTTTCAATGTTTCATTTATTCAATTTTTAATTGGTACTTTATTTCCCTCCCAAATAAACGATGATGAATTAATTTTTTTCTTCTTTTTCTTTCGGGTAACAACAATGAATGTTACAACATCAAAAAATAATATTTTATTATAATTTAAAAAAAATAATAATATGTATATTAAATAATAATTCAATATATAATAAAAAATAATTCAAACATGCGAATAAAATATATATATTTTAAACGTTAAAGTTGGTACTGTAAGTGTTAGACTGAGATTTTAATACTTTTGAAATTAAATTATTAACTTTCTGTAAACAATTAATATTCTTTTTCGGCCCACGGGTTGAGTTTTGATAATATTTGTAGAAAACCGAACCAAAAACTCCATGGACTGTGACAGCTGACGGGGAAACATTATATTAAAAAACGCAATAATAATTTATTGCATCAGTTAAGGAATTTAAATAATTGTAGTTTTCTTCATAATTTTACGAAAATGTACGTTATTCCTTTACCTGTATTAGATCACGCTCTGAAATCAAGAAATAAATTTATTTTTTATTTATACGTTTGGGAAAACCCAAAAAAAAGTTTCGTCACTTTTTCAAGAGTAAGATGAAATCATTTGATCGAAACCTTTTACAATAAAGCTATTGGGAAAATAAGTAAATTAGAACATTTTAGTACAAGATATAAGAGATCTAATTTAGAGGAACATTTAATTTTCCGATCAAACTTCAGATCGTTTTTTTGTGGCGATTGAAGAAAAGGTGGGAGCAGTAACTTTTGTCTGATTGTTGCTTACCGCATTTATTATTTGTAATAGTTACTGCACGCTGAGAACTGGTGTATATTGGCGTCAGTTACTTTACTACTTTGTGTGCAAGATTAAACACAATTGCCGCAATTTTCAACCCGATGTGTTTAAAATTCAACAATGCTTGAGTACTATTCAGCAAATGATGTAGAAATGAACAAATTGCGTTTAATTTTACTCAATAAAATAGGGTATAGTTACAAGTAAATGAAAGCAACATTAAACATTAATTGTCTAAATCTAAATCACACTCAGTGCGTATATATTAACAAAAAATTTTAATTTACTCACTTTTCCATAGTAATTTTAAAATCACTTTTTAGAGTGTGTAGAATGTGTTATGATCTTGGACTCTTTGTACAGCAGCAGCTTTGTGTTTTGCGGTAGGTATTTATTGTTCATCTAGTTCGTAAACATTCTAGAAATCTTGTTTTTGTTTTCTGTAGAGCGGAGTGCGCATGGAAGTTCATCAGCTCGTTAAACTCGTATGTTTCTTTACTTAACGTATCAATATGGGTATCTTCGAAAAGATTCTCGATATATATAAACCATTAAACGGGGCCATTCTGCACACATTAACCATCTACAAGCCAATTGAATATATTAATAATACTTTTAGAAATAAAGTTATTACATATAACTTATTATTGCTTGAAAGTTATTTTTTATTATAGACATATTGTGATGAGCGAATAGAAATTTAAGTTCCGTCCGTCTGAATGGCTCTTAACTTCAGAACGGTTATTCTGTATCTTATTTTTATATTTTAACTAGCTGACCCGGAAAACGTTGTTTTGCCTTCAAATTTTATTTATTTATCGGTGCAGGTAATTCACATTTATTTGAAAAAAAAAAATGTGAATAGTATATGAACTATTAAATGATAAAAAGTATATGCATAATTAAGAATTTGCAATTGATTCGTTTTTTTTATTTTTGCTGGATGGGTTACGGTCGTATCGATTTTGAATTGTATTTTCGCTCATTGAATCACTCTGTGATAAACAATATTTGGTTTTGTTGTCAGGTGCGAAAACAGTTGACCGCGTGAAAAACATTCATTCTCCAGACTGAGGACACAAACACTCGATGTGATTTATTGATTGTCATGGCGAATGCGAGACGAATTGGAAATTAGATTGGCTTAAACTCGAATGACATATCGGTTGGAATCATTGGAATTCTCGGAATAACTTCCTCACCTTTGAACTTTTCTTTTAGTATTCTTGCGTGAATCACATTGCTCATGAGTTTTGTGAACGCTAAACGCGTTCCGTTGCATAATTTTGGATTGATATTGCAAAGCATGATGACAACTGAAACAACCTTAAATTGTAAATTGCAATCCAGGCACATCCAATGAATTCAAAAACTCAGTTGAATAGTTGCTTGCTTCGTCTTCGTTTGTTACACAGTCGATAGATTTGAAGGTAGATGATGTTCAGTTTAAGTGATCCACATCCTTGTTCTTTGCCAATTGTTCGAACCAATTGGCTTAATTCGTTTGTGCCGCATTCACGTTCACGCTGCAATTCTAGTTCGAAAGGGTCGTATGGTCGACGATCTGCGATTGTCGTATCCCAATGCGTATAGTTTTCAAGTAAATTGAGCTGCAGCTGCACGCAGTACGAAATGTTGGCAACACTACAACATGGATATTTCCAAGTGACTCAAATGATGAGTCGCAAGTAAAAGCATTCATCATTCTGTGGATGAACTGTATAAATACGGCCAAAAGCTTCAGTAGAACGAAAAACGAATGACCGGAACTAAATCACCTTGCTTTCGACATTAAATTTTCGAGAAGAAGCTGCTCAATGATGTCGCTGGTAGGTTTTGAGCACGTTTTGCAGCATTTGCTGCAGTGAAATAAACTCGTTGCAGCATTTGCTGCAGTGAAATAAACTCGTTGACCGTTCTCCAGATGCACTGTCAAATGAGTAACAGTCGGATATCGTTCGTAAATGCGAAATGAGAATATACGTCAAATTGGAGCTCCGTTTCTCGGAATAATCAACCGGTACGCGTTAAAATGCATTGCGCTGACCTTCGTGGTGATTTCATTGCGCCGACCTTCTTGGATTGAATCTGCGTTCATCAATAATATCTGCTGCAAATGAAGTAATTTTTCGATAGAAAATGAAGTGATTCTTGTTTTTCGCCATAAAGCAAAGAATTCAATGGCTCTGGTGGTAAAGACAATGGTGGTAATTTAATCTTAGCACTGAGACAGCACAATCCAGTGATTTAATATACAGTGAACTTCAATGCACCGTAAACATAAACGTCATCGTAAAATCACTCCATACAAATCGGTGATATTTCGGGAATTTTCTTGGGTATTCTTCTTGTTTGGCCGGCGACCAATCCGAATTGGTGCGAATCATCGAAATCGGTGCATGCGTTCTTGAGTTATAAGCGTAGTAGTTACTCTCTTTTATATATAGATTAACAGCAGTAATTTTTAGCAGACTGCAAACTCTTCAGTAGTTTGAATGCTGACACAAAACTACTGATAAACTGTTGTTATGGCAGAAAACCTGATTTAATTGCATAAAAGTGCCTACTTATAGGTACCAAACAATATCTGCTATTATGGCAGTAAACCTGCTTTAGTGCAGGTATTTAAAATTTGACTTAAATAGGATTTCTATTCTTTCAAGGAAGTGTATTATCAGCGGCAAAAAACTCCCAAATTTCATTCCAAAGATCATACATACTATATGCTAAAATAAGTAGTTAGGAGATAGGGTTTCTGACTCACTTTAATTACCCTGTCAATGACATGTCTGTGACATTTTGAAGTGCTTGAAATGCAGGTGTCAATTGAAATTTTAATGGCTTTTTGACATTTGTAATGGGTTTATTGACCTTATTTGTATAAATAAAGGTGTGAATTGACATTCTTAATTGCTTTTTGACATTTTTAATGAGTTCATTGACCTTGCTTTAGATATTTTTGTCTTTTGTTTATATAAATGAAGGTGTGAATTGACATGTTTCTGACATTTTGAAGTACTTTAAATGCAGGTGTGCATTTTAGTATTTTCCCCCACCCTTAATTTAATTCTATGTACGTGGACATTTTTGTTATTGTTTTTCCACTTTTGTTTATATAAAAATAGGTGTGAATTAACATGTTTCTGACATTTTTAAGTACTTTTTGTTTTTTGTTTATATTAATGAAGGTGTGAATTGACATGTTTCTGTCATTTTGAAGTACTTTTTGTCTTTGTTTATATAAATGAAGGAGTGAATTGACATGTTTCTGACATTTTGAAGTACTTTAAATACAGGTGTGCATTTTAGTCCTTAAAGACAATATGTTATCCATTGAAACATTAGACTGCAGTCGCTTGAAAAAGTAGGTAGGTAATATGTTATTAAACGCAACCCATTCAAGAGCTGTCAACACATTCAAGATCGTATGGTTCTGAATGTCACCAGTTTACATAAAATATGGAAAGTCATTGTAAATGTTTGGAATGTTTGAAGGTTAATTTTAGGAAATAACCATAAGCAACAAAAAACATTATATAAACACACGGTGGTCTGATGGATATCTGAAACGAGTTGATATTTCGGTATGTCGCCAGTCTAAATAAAATTGACAGATTTTAAGGTTAATTTTAGGAAAAAACCATATGTGTTGAGTCAATATGAGTGTGTGTGTGTATGCGTATGATTCCTACTGGATTTGTTTCTCCAGAAATGTGTTGCATGAGATTTGTTTATACTAAAGTTATAATTAGTTGTGTAAATCGCTGTTTCATCTATTATGTGAAGATTGTATTCAAATTCTGAAATATAAATCAGTATAAATTAATTCTTCCATCGTTACACACTCCATTTATTGCTTTAACATAAAATAACATTAATTTTTAAATTCAACTTCAAAATTCTAAATTTAAAAAGGAGTCGATCATGAATACTTGCATTTATTGTAATACTATATATAATACAGTAAAAAAATATTAAAAACTCACATAATTTGTTATATATGTAATAAGGTGTTTATAAGTCGTCTGGCTTTAAAATTCCACAACAATATATATCACCCGAATATAAAAAGTGTTGATATATTAAAAGATAAAAAGCTAAAGAAGGGATTGACAACAGCGAATACATTAAACAAAGAGAGATTGCTATGCCATCAGCAGAACAAAATGTTCCTCAACAACATCAAGCAATGCAGCCTCAACAACAACATCATCAATCAGAAACAGTTTTATAAATTACCAACCTAATCAAGCAGTAATTCGAAATCAACAAATGCAAGATTCATCAAATGTTCTCTGTGAAGATTGTAATATTATACTTCCAGCCAAAACATGGTTTAAGCATTACAAAACAACTATACATAAGGATAATAGCTCGAAGACTATAAATGGATATATACAACAAATCAACAGTTATTTTAAAAATCGTGTAGCAGAATATACATATAAAAAAGTGTTAAAACGATTGATATAGACGAGTTTTTGAAGTATGGAGATAAAGAAATAATTAAACTATTAATGACTAGTTTAGCGAACCACAATGGAATAAAGTTCAATATGGAACTTGTGGGGGAATATATAAAGCTTTCACAAGAAGAATTGCTTCTAACAGCTATTGGTCATATCACAAAAATGACGAAATTAACTAGAGCAGATAACGTAAACGATGTTTTCACCAACCAGATAGAGATTCTAATCAAAAATGTCAGAATTCCAAGAAAGAGATTCTGGATAGACACTTTAACAAATAAAAAGATTGAATATTAATATTAATAAATGTTCAATATTTAGCGGTTCTCTATACATAAAAACACCTAAAACGCTAGTTTAAACATCGCTAACGATGATATATGTTATCGTATGCAATGTTTAACATAAACATGTTTAACATTATTCCCACCAGTCTACATCATAAGATTTGTTATACGACGCCGTGTAATATGAATACCATTGCGACTGCTATGTAATGTTCATTATGATTAATATGATCTTAGCTAATAAATTATTTTGTAGGTATAAACTATTTGGAATCATTTGATTTAGTTCAGTTCAAGTTTGCACTCTGATTTATAAAGTCTTTTTTAAAAAGAGCTTTACGTGTTAAAATATTTAACTGGCGCCCAACTAAAAGGAAGTCACTATAAGTACCCCAAAGGCTACCGAGGACTTTCCACCTAACCAACAGGTTAATAAAAACCACAGTATCCCACAGGTTACAAATAACCGCATCCCATAGGCTGCTGGCGTAGAGGATCAGTTAAGACGTCGTTGACGAAACCCGCAAATTGATTCCGTTTGCTTGGCTCCCCAGTACTAGTAGAAAAGGATAACGCCGACAACCGAAATTTGCGATGATCATCTATACCTTCTTGTAAGCATTAAGTGATTAGAACCCCCACTGAGAATCCTACGGGACCCTCCAGTGGTCATAAGATAAAAGTTACATTAAAAGTGAGAAATAAAATTATTTAAGTAAAATTACATTAAGAGAAAGTGATTGGAAAGCCACTGCGAATCTTACGGGACCCTCCAGTGATAGTAAGTGTATTAAAAATTGTTAAGTGTTAAAGAAAATATTTTTGTGAAATTCAAAGAGATGAATAACCTTATCAGACCACCGGTTCTTAACGTTGCCAATCCAATTCCTAATCCCGTTCTAAACCCCGTTCCTAATACCAATCCAAATCCTAATGTAGGAAGTGTTGAAATTGAAGCATTGGTGTCTAGATATTGCGCACAACAGTGCAGACAAATAGTGAGTCAAATTCTTAACCCAGGCTCGGGTATTAATGGCGCAGATCAGGAGATAGCTGATCGATTTAGGAATGATTTATCAGATCTGGACAAAGTTTCCGATATAGTGAAATGTTTGAGAGACTTTTCGGGTGATCCTTCAGAATTCGGCGCATGGAAAAAAGTGTTGACCGAGTGCTGAATTTATACGCGTCGTCTCAGGGTACTCCCAAGTATTATGCTGTTATAAATGCCATCAGGAACAAAATTATTGGACCTGCTTCTGCGGCATTAGAATCTCACAATGCCCCTTTAAATTGGCAATGCATTTCTAAATGTTTGACCTTACATTACGCGGATAAACGTGACTTGACGACACTCGAATGTCGATATTGTCACAGGGAAATAAATCTATTGAGGAGTATTATCAAACCGTTTGCTCACATCTGTCTCTTATTACGAACAAACTTTCCTGTTTAGATATTGGTCAAGAGGCCAAAGACGTTCTTACTCAAACGTATAGGGACAAAGCATTAGATGCTTTTGTTCGAGGGCAGGGTGGAGGATTCTCGGAACTTATTGGTGCAAGAGAACCAACTGATCATCCACAGGCGTTACATTTATGTTTAAAGTTGGAAAACCAACGTTTCAGAGCGGATTATGCTCGCTCTTTCAACAATCCAGGCAGGGCTGTTAAACCGAATTCGAGACTGCCACCTCCAGTTCCACAGAGAAGATCTTTCCAACAACCGAATTATCTGCCACAAAATTCGCATATTGCTTCGGCACCTCAATACTTTTATGATTCCATCCCTAGATGGCAACCTCAACATATGCCACAAGTGCAATTGGCTATGAGGAATCAACCGGTTTCTCACTTCCAACCCCAGAGACCACTTGCGCCTAAACCACAACCACGCCCGGAACCCATGGAGGTAGATCAATCCATGAAATCTAAAATGGTGAACTATGTGAATAGACCGCCTCAGGATAGTAAATTTGTTGGGAAAAGACCTCAGGGACAATCCGAAAGACAGACTCACCCAAGTAAATTTCAGAAAAACTTGCATTTAGATGTCGATTCAGAAGAGGGAGGATGTGTCGAATCCGATTATGAACTTCAAATGAACAATTATGAGGATGAAGGAAAGTTACCACCCTTGGATGAATATGTTCAGAATTACGACCAAAATCAGGACGATTCTCAGTTCATTACTCAAGACTTTGTTGACCTTAATTTTTTAGATTAACGAACTCGTCTCTGCCGTATTTTGAGTGCAGGACGAGTTCTGGCCGAATAATAAGAATTCTCATTGATACAGGATCTAACAAAAATTATGTCCAACCTAGTTTGGTTAAAACGGCTATACCCAATGAAAATCAATTTTTCTCAAATTCTGTTGCTGGAAGGACTAAGATACATACATATATGAGCTTATTTGATAAGAACATGAAAGGGATTATTTTTTTTTAATGCCAGCATTAAGATCATTTCACGCAATTTTGGGTAACGATAGCTTGAAAGAGTTATCGGCTGTCATATATACGGCAAAGGATCATATGATAATTGACGGTAGGATAAAAGTGAAGATCAAACAACAAACTTCGCAATCCGTTAATTTGATTGATATAAAAACTAACCACATGTCAGAACAGCAGCAGGATAAGAAGATAAGGAACATTATTTTACAATATAGGAATTTGTTTAGTGATCCAAATGAGAAATTGACGTACACTTCCTCTGTAATAGCAGAGATACGAACGGAGAATGAAACACCAGTGTATTCTCGTTATTACCCTTATCCAGCTCATTTGAAAGATGAAGTTGAAAAGCAGGTGCGTGAGCTGCTTGAGAATGACATAATCAGACCATCTCGTTCACCATATAATTCGCCAATTTGGATAGTGCCCAAGAAATCTGATTCAGGAGAAAAGAAATATAGAATGGTAATTAATTATAGGAAAATCAATGAAATAACTATTGCTGACAGATATCCGATCCCTGAAATAAATGATGTTTTACCTCAATTAGGGAATAATAAATGGTTTTCGGTGATCGATTTGAAGAGTGGTTTTCACCAGATTCCACTTAAGGAAAGCGATCGGCAGAAAACAGCTTTTTCGGTAAATAATGGGAAGTATGAATTCACAAGACTTCCCTTCGGCCTTAAGAATGCGCCTTCTATTTTTCAGAGAACATTATATGATATTTTGCGCGAACATATAGGAAAGATTTGTTTTGTGTATATTGATGATATTATAATATTCGCTAAAGATGAGGAAACCCATCTGACCAATATAGAGACAATTTTTCGAACGTTGGAAATGGCGAACATGAAGGTCCAGTTGCGAAAGTGTGAATTCTTGAAAAAGGAGGTTGAATTTTTGGGTTTCATTATTTCGGAGGCTGGAATAAAGCCCAACCCCAGCAGAGTAGAGGTGATAAAGAACTTTTCGATCCCAAGGACGTTAAAGGAATTGAGATCTTTCCTTGGCGTTTCCAATTTTTATAGACGATTTATCAGGGATTACGCTAAGATTGCTAAACCCCTGACATTGCTTTTAAGAGGGGAAGCAGGTCGAGCTTCGAAGCACGCTTCAGCTAAAATAAAGATAACACTCCATGAGGAAGCTATTAGTGCATTCAACAAACTGAAAACATCACTTATATCAGAGGATGTTGTTCTTGCATACCCTGATTTTAATAGGGAATTTCATCTGACTATAGATGCCTCTAATTATGCACTTGGTGCAATTCTGTCCCAAGGTGATAGATCCATAGTGTTTTTGTCCCGAGTTCTTACTAGAGCAGAGGAGCACTATGCCACTAACGAGAAGGAAATGCTTGCTATAGTATGGGCATTGCAATCTTTAAGGAATTATCTTTATGGTCCGTCATCATCTTCCCTTGACTTATGCTTTGAGGAATAAAAACACTAATTATAAATTGAAACGATGGAAAGCATTCCTGGAGGATTATAAGTATGAATTATGTTACAAACCGGGAGGTTCTAATGTGGTTGTTGATGCATTATCTAGACCTTCGCAAGAAATCTTGCATACCGAGTCAATGGCAACTACGCAGCATAGCGACGAGAGTTCTATGCATAATTTGATTCAGTTCACCGAAACACCGGTAAATGTTTTTAAAAATCAACTGATTATTTCGTCCGATGGAGATTCTCCCTCGTATAAATTCGAGATTATATTTCCGACGTATCACAGGCACTCAGTGGTAATACCATCTCCAAATGTGGAAAATCTGATCGATATTCTTAAGAGATATTTGAATCCGTCTGTGACAAATTGTATTATGACTTCGGATGAAGTTTTGGGTAAACTTCAGGAAGTATTTCAGACTCACTTTAATAAATATAGGGCTAAGTATTCAAGGCTCATTGTCACAGATCTTGTGAATGAGGAGGAGCAGGAGACTGTAATAATAGCGGAACATAACATAACCGGAACAGTACTGAGAATAGGATTCAATTACTGTCGAAATACTTCTTTCCAAAGATGCACGCGAAGATAAAGAAGGTAACTAATGCATGTAAGATCTGTAAGGAGAACAAATATGAACGACATCCGAACAACACAATTCTTTTTGAGACTCCGATTCCTCAATTTCCGGGACAAATTGTACATGTCGATATATACATCACTGGGAAGACACCTGTTTTAACTGCTATAGATAAGTTCTCAAAGTACGCGCAGGCGAGGATTCTAAGATCAAGAGCTACTGAAGATGTAAAACAACCGTTGAGAGAGATGCTCTTATCATTTGGTATGCCGGAAATAGTTGTTATAGACAACGAAAAATCTCTTAATTCCAACACGATTATCTTTATGCTGGAGAATCAGTATAAAGTTAAGGTTTTTAAAATTCCGCCTTATTCGAGCTCAGTGAATGGACAGGTGGAACGGTTCCACTCAACCCTAACTGAATTGATGCGATGCTTGAAGGTTGAAAATGTCCATAACTCATATTCATAACTGTTGGATAGAGCCGTCTATGAATATAATAATTCAGTTCACTCCATCACACTGAGGAAGCCAGTAGAGGCATTTTTTGGTAGGAGGATTGCGACAAATCCCGATGAATTGGAAAAAGAGAGACAGGAAATAATTTCCAGAATTAAGGGTAAACAATCCAAGGATTTAACTTACCATAATAAGAAGAAAATACCTCCAAAAATATTTGAAGTAGGCCAGGAAGTTTATGTAAAGCAAAATAAGCGTCTGGGGACAAAGTTGAGTAAAAATTATAGACAAGAAATAGTGAAGGAGGATAGGAACACGACCATAATGACTGAATCAGGGAAAATAATTCACAAGAATAATATTAGGAATTAAAATTGTGTCTTTATTTTCAGATTATCTGTAACACTTGTTGGTGCAGATGTCAAGATATTTGATTACTCTAACTCCCAGGTTGTTACCATCGATATGGGATACGCAAAATTGCAGAGGGGCACATTCGATCTGGTCCATGTTGTAGAACCAGAAAATTATCTGAATTGGATTGATGACATACGAAACACTTTACATTCCAATATAAACCAATCCCATCCCATTTTCCCTTTCCTGAACCATGAATTAACTCAACTCCAAATTATTTTAGATAAGTTAAAATTTAGAGTTAAACGGTCTCTGAATTTCATTGGGTCAGCATGGAAATGGATTGCTGGAAATCCTGACCATGATGATTTTGAATTAATAATAGGAAAAACTGATAATATTGTAAAACATAATAATAAACAGATAATATTGAATGAACTTACTATTGAGAAAATAAATGAATTAACCAAAACCACCGATCAAATAATAAAAGTGTTAAAATCCGATCAGTTGTTAAAGAAAGTTTAATAACTAATCTTAAATATCAAATTCATATATTAAAAGAAGAAATTCCGAATATAGAATATGCCATACATTGGGCAAAAGTTGGAATAGTAAATTCGTTTATTCTCTCAAAGGATGAGATAAATATTATTAAAAAGGCTTATGATAATGAATCCATACCGTTTGTAAATTTTGATGAAGCTTTAGAATTTGCTAATGTTGGAATATCATCTATTAATAACACATTGTTTTATGTCATTAGTATACCCACAGTGGATACGAAATTATGTAACAAAATATTAGTGAAACCTATTAAATATGAAAAATTTGTGAATAAATTGCAATATCAAGATATATTAAAATGCAATGAAACAATATATGGTATGGAGAAGCCTTGCAAATATCATAATAATGTAACTATTTGTAAAGAAAACAATTTGCGAAATGTAAATAATGATACATGCATAGCTAGTCTTTTGAGAGGTCATATGTCGAATTGTACACTGATAGATAACAGCAATGTGTCTAACATAGAAGAAATAACACCTGGAATGTTGTTACTAAATCAGTTCCATGGGACCATATACATTAATAATGAACCCCAGACATTAAGCGGTACATACATCGTGCAGTACCACAATGCATCAATACGGGTAAACTGGATGACCTACACTTTTTTGATGTAACTTTTCTACAACCTCTGCCGCCATTACTTCAACCAAGACATCCGAATACGGAAATTGAAGAAATTTTAACATTGGAAACTGTTAAAGAACTACACATCAACAACACCAATTCTATTGATCTACTGGGAAAGAAACATGAATTGATCCTGTCAGTAAATTTTGGATTTATGTCTATACTGATAATATTGATCATTCTTGTGCTCACAAAAACTAATTGGAATACAAATAAGAAGAATACGGTGACAACAATTTCACCATCAGTGCATTTGTCAGTCCCCGAAGCACCCGCAACAGTCATGCCAGAAACCAAAGATTTTCTCCGAATTTCACAAATTCCATACTTTTGATGTAAACATGCAAACAGAGACGTTCGCATTTGAGAAGGGAGGTGTTATCGTATGCAATGTTTAACATAAACATGTGCTACTTTATTCCCACCAGTCTACATCATACGATTTGTTATACGACGCCGTGTAATATGAATACCATTGCGACTGCTATGTAATGTTCATTATGATTAATATGATAAAAATAATAATAATAAATTATGATTAATATGAAATAAATAATAAGTTATTTTGTAGTTTGCACTCTGATTAATAAAGTCTTTCTTAAAAAGAGCTTTACGTGTTAAAATATTTAACTTATATACTGTTTCAAATGGTGTTTTATAGCAGCATTAGATACATCAAGGTAATTATATAAAAAAAATAATAATATATATATATATTTTTTTCTATCATAGGCTACTAAAATCTCAATTTACACAATATAAAGGGAAGATGTATATATGTAACCAATGCTTCCAATATACCTCACGGTCTGATATTAACGATAGACATAAAACTGAATGTAGTAGATTGGTTACATATATGCCTGAAGAGTCGGATAAGTTTACTAAATTCAAAAACTATGAAAGGAATATGAATGTTCCTTTTGTAATTTATGCTGATTTCGAGTGTGTTTTAACTCATGAAGACAACGATGTTAATGTAAGTAAGCACGAACCATGTGCATTTAGTTACTATATAAAATGTAGTTTTAATGACGCGTTAGATAGGTTTTATTTATATACGGGGAAAGATGCGGCTGAGAAATTCGTTAAATGCGTCGATCAAGAGTGTAGGGATATTTATAATATGTATTTGTCATTAAATAAAAAAATGACTCCCTTAACACCTTTAGAGAACAATTTATTTCATATAGCAATAAACTGTCATATCTGCGAGAAAGAATTAGGTAATGATAGGGTACGGGATCATTGCCACATAACAGGAAAATATAGAGGACCAGCGCATTACGAGTGTAATTTGAATTATATTATACCAAATTTCATACCTATATATTTCTATAACTTTTCGTCGTATGATTGTCATTTATTTATTAAAGAATTATTACAAAAAGTTCCTGGAGAAACAAAAGTAATTAATAAGGAATTATATATATATCTTTCTCAAACGGTTGAAATGGGTTATGGAAAAAGATTAGAATATAGGTTTTTAGATTCCATTAGATTTATGTCTGCGAGTTTAGATTCCTTAGCTAGAAATCTTTCAGAAGGGGACTTTCATTCTGTTCGAACTCACTTCCCTGATAATAGCAAGTTCAATTTAATGAAAAAGAAGGGTGTTTTCTGTTATGATTACTTAAATTCTTTCGATAAATTAGATGAAACCCAACTTCCACCTATAGACGCTTTCTTTAGTAAACTCAATAAAGAGTGTTCTATAGAAGATTATAAACATGCTGAAGAAGTGTGGAAAACATTTAATTCTATAACGTTGCGGGAATATATGGAGTTGTACTTAAAAACAGATGTACTTCTTCTTACAGACGTGTTTGAAAATTTCAGAAAATTATGTAAAGGAATTCATAAACTTGATCCTAGTCAATATTATACAGCCCCTGGACTGTCGTGAGACGCAATGCTTAGGACAACGAAAATTGAATTAGAATTGTTGACAGATTTTGATATGTACAATTTTATTAAAATGGGCATATATTTTACTACATTGTGTTAAGCCTCACAATGTAGTAAAAGATATTTGGTATATCTAATAATAAATATTTAAGTGATTTTGATCCAAGCAAACCTTCAGAATTTCTAATGTATTTGGATGCAAACAACCTCTATCATGGCCCAACCATGTCTCAATATCTACTTTACGGAAATTTTAAGTGGCTTGAAGAAAAGGATTTTATTATAGATCCTAAATCTATTCTAGAGTTTAAGGCGGATTCGAAGACTGGTTATTATTATCTAGCAGATATAGACTATCCACCAGTCTTACATAATGCTCATAATGATTTACCATTTTGTCCGGAAAATAAGAAAGTTGGTGGAGCTAAACATAATAAACTTATAGCTGACTTAACGCATAAGCGAGATTATGCGATTCATTACTTAGTTTTAAACCAATGTTTAGAGAATGGTTTAATTTTGAAAAAGGTACATCGGGTGTTGTCTTTTGATCAGAGTCCATGGTTAAAAAGTTACATTGATATAAATAATAATCATAGAAAAAATGCTAAAAACACATTCGAAAAAAAAATTTTCAAATTGCTTAATAATGCAGTCTATGGTAAAACCATGGAAAATGTTGAATAAAGAAAAGATGTGAAATTAATATCACACTGGGAGCGTACAAATAGAAATAAATTGGGGGCAGAAGCATTAATATCAAAACCTAGTTTTCATAGCATTTCACAATTTTCAGATAACATCTGGGCAGCGCAAATGAATCAAATAAAGTTGAAATATAACAAGCCAATATATTTAGGATTTTGTGTATTAGAGTTAGCGAAATTGTTAGTGTACGAGTTTCACTACAAGTATATGAAAGTAAAATTCGGTGATAGACTTAAATTAAATTATATGGATACTAATTCATTTATATACACAATTTTAACAGATGACTTTTATAAAGATATTAGGGATGATATATTTAAACTATTTGATACCTCTGATTATCCAGAAAATAATATATTTAATATTCCGCGTATGAATAAGAAGGAATTAGGAATGATGAAAGATGAAAATTGTGGTAAGATTATGAAAGAATTTGTAGGTTTAGGACCAAAAATGTATTCATTCACAGTAGAAGATGGCGATGAAGTAAAAAAGCTAAAGGTGTTAAGAAATGTGTTATTGAAGGTTATACTATAGATAGATATAAAGACTGCTTATTTAAAGAAATTAAAACTTGTGATTCTATGTTGATTTTCAAATCGAAACTACACAATATTTATACGAATAGACTGGATAAAATTGTTCTCAGTCATATAGATACTAAGCGAAAAATTAAACCTGATAAAATTAATACATATGCATGGGGTCATTATGAGATCGAGTCAGACATAGTTAATTTAAGTGAAAATAACGACGATAATATGGTAACCAATATTGATTCAAATATTTCATTTAGGGAAAATATTAATGACAACTTAATGCCGCAAATAACTACCAACGAATGTAATTTAGAACTAAACGCCGATGATTTAATACCACAAATGGATTTAGATTTCAATATTTCATATGATGAAGATATTGAAAGCATTTATCTACCTACCTATTATTAAGAATTTTATAAATAAAAAGAAATTTTTGTGTTATTTAAATTTAAAATAATGTGTGTTTTATTTTTTATATATCATTTTTATAATCAGGAAGCTATTTGGGTATTATATAAAAATTTAAATAATTTTCTGGACAGCTCCAGTTAGCGGTGTATATTCAACCAAACGATCATGAAGTATCAAGCAGTATGCCGACGTATTTAAAGGAATAGCTTCTCTGGTCTCAAACTCAATTTTCACATCAATAGGGCCGCTTTTAATCATTTCATTTTGGTGGCTAACATCAATTACAATTATTGGGGAATCCTTAAACTGTTTACATGAAAGGAGCGGTTGTTCATATAAAAACTCTGTAGGAATTTAGCATACATATCATATAGAACAGCATAACGATTGTCATTAAACTTTAAATTTAAATCGTCATCGTCATGTTTGTCAGATTGAAGTGAATGATTTTTTTATTTTTTTCGAATGCAAACAGAATGAAACGTGGCCTTTCTCTGTTTATGGATAACTTTACATTCCAATTACATTTTCTCGCACCTGGAAATGTTGGATTAAAATGGCAATCTACGGAAGGCGAGTGGCAAGGATGATCCATCCTTGATAGTTTTCATAATTTTTATTTTTGATGAATCTGAGATATGTACATGAGGTATTCTCCAAGTAATATTTGTAATCGATAAATTAATTGTTTCAGTTGGTTCCGTTGAATAGCATGCGTTAACATCAGTTGAACTCCGCAAGAGAATAAGATCATGTTTACAATTCAAAATTACTTTGTTGAAATCTTCGGTGAATTCCATCAATAACTTTAGAGGTACATAAAAGTTAAATTCAACCATACCTAAATCACCATCATAATTCCACCCAGCATTCAGCATCATATTACTTTCGAAGTTATTTAGGGAAACATAGTTTTTTATAGTGCTAGATATCCCTAAATATCGAGTACGATCGATTTCAACTCCATTAATTTCATATCGAATTTCATCAAACATGTGCGCTATACAATTATTTCGCAATCGAGCATTACTAGTTTTTTCGCCGCTAGGTAACGTTAAATTACCTTCAATGTAAATATAACTATCGCTTGGTATAATATATAAGTTTTGATTTTGAATGGTTATTCTAATTCCATTGTTATTTTTAAAAGATTGTATATAAGGTACGTAAGTGTGATAGTCTTTTTTTATTATATTCTCATCAGAGAACGGTTTTTAGCTGACATTAAGTATTTCAGACATTATTCTTTATACGCAGTTTTAGCGATTTTAAAAAATTTATATTCTCTTTCGTTAATATAGGTTTGACGGTCTGAATGATAGTGTTCAAGTCACTACTTTTATTATAATATTTATTATAAATTATCATTTTGCCTTTGGTTTCAAATGTAATCGAAGTGTAATCTCTTCACCTCTAAAATTTACTAAGCGTCCTTCTTGATCCACAATCCAAATTTTAAGAGAACTGATTTCTTTGACGTTCACTGGTAAATAAATTAAATTTCTGGGTATCTCATCCAATTTATATCCTGGTGAGACATTTATGGCAAACTCGTGTATTGTGTGTGCTGGCAGATTATTCATGTACGCCCCTGTTGTTATGTTACATTGTATTTGTATAGCATTCACTTTCAAAATGTTTACTGGAAGATGTAATGTATGTCTCGTCTTTGCTATTAAAATATCTTTATTGAATCCAAATAACGGTATTGAACGTGCTTTATTGAAATTTATTGAATCATGAGAAGAAAATATTTCAATTTGTAGCGTATTATTGTTTGGTTTAATATCTATAGTCTTGACACCATTTTGTTTTGTATATACTGTTTTAATATATTCTACAATATCTTCCAACTCATAAGAACCAATAGGAATTTCAATTACTCTGTCTCCAATATGAAATAAGTTATTATCATAATCAACGTTAGGAATGGAATTATTGAATGAAAATCTACTAGACAACATTCATACTCTCCAGGTAATTGAATTGGAGGGAAATAATTCGATAGAGTTTGGCACGGCGCACTCATATCAAAGCTTATCGCTTTTGGTGTTGGTAGTGACTTCGCTCGATTTATATCGAGCTTTCTCAGAGATCGCACTATACGTGTTGTTGTAGATGGGTTCTCATCCGACGAGCATAGGTTAACCGCAGGAGTACCACAGGGCTCTGTCCTTTCCCCCTCCCTTTTTCTTATTTTCATCGACGACCTCTTGGATCGGACTGTGAATCCAATATACTCATTCGCGGATGACAGCAACCTCTGTCATTCATACTCATTCGATCATAGACCAAGTCGTCAAGAAATTGAGGATAAAAGGCGATTGATGGATGAGTCACTTAGCCAGGATTTGATGGCCATTTCTGAATGGGGTCGAGAGAATAGAGTAGATTTTAATGCACGTAAGACCCAGTGCTCCTTGTTGTCTCACAAGCGATTCACTGATCCAACGGTGTCGTCGATTTTAATGAACGGTATAGATATTGAGCAATCAGATACTCTCGATGTTCTTGGCATGAAAATACAACGTGATGTTCGTTGGACAAAACATGTATTTGATGTGTCGAAAGATGCCTTCAAATGTTTAGGCTTTTTAAAAAGATGTAAGAAATATTTCACACCCTCTGATCTTCTCAATATCTACACTACCTACATCAGACCAAAGATGGAATACAACTCCCATATATGGTCGGGAGCTCCAGCTTCATCACTGGAGCTACTTGACCGTGTCCAGAGGAGGGCGATGGTGTTGATAGGAGACGGTAGGATATCTAATTCTATTGTTTCCCTTGAACATGGTATACAGAAGTTTAAAACAAATCTTAACACTTTCCGCAATGTACTGCATTAGGGGATATCGGTAGGATATCCAATTCTATTGTCTCGCTTGACCACAGTCGTAATGTTGGTTGTGTGTCATTGTTCTATCGATACTTTCATGGTGTTTGTTCTTCGGAAATTCGTGATCTTATACCGCCCGTGAGAACGTTCGGTAGAGATACGCGACTCTCCAGGAACGCTCACCCATTTGTTGTCGATTGGACAACCGGCCGCACTACACATTACAGAATAAATTCGTTCTTCGCCCGTACTATCCGTATGTGGAATCGACTTCCGGCAAATATCTTTCCCTCCAATTACGACATTCAGAGATTCAAAACAGATGTCAACAGACACTACTCCCTCTTTCCTCCTTCCAATACCTTATCTTCCTTCTACCAACGCAATGCACTGCATTTATAGGGGATATCCCCTGAGTGTTGGTTCAGTGAAAAAAATAAGTATGTAGCGGGGTTTGTATCGATTTGATTTCAGTACTAAAATTTGGGGTATATCCTTTCTCAAATATGTTTTTATATTTGCTTATTCGAACAAAACCTCCCACATGAAATCGAGAAGGTTTATATATTTTTAGATTATTATATGCAGTATTTAGTAAAACTTTCTCATTCTTAGAGTTTACATCAACGGGAGCCATTTTTATTGTTCTATGTTCTTTTTTATTATATATGGCTACCAAGTCCTTTTATATATTAATCCAATGATAGGTACCGTTAAAAGAAAATTCTCGAAACATCATAGACTTTAAAGTGCGATTAAAACGCTCAACAATTGACGCCTTCATTATACTATATGTGGAATAGTGATTAATTGTATACTTTTCCATTAGTCGTTTAAAATCTTTATTAAAAAACTCTTTTCCATTGTCAGTTTGTAAATTTTTTGGTATTCGTCCCAAATTCAATATTTTTTAAAATGCAGTGGAAACATCAGAAGCATTTTTTGTTTTAATGGGTTCTACCCACGCATATTTTGAAAAGTTGTCTATAACTGTTAATAGATATTTAAATCCTTTAATAAATTTTGAATAATTCCCCATTTCCACCAAATCTGCTTGCCATGAATCGTCAATTCCTTTCATAATAACTCTTCGTCGTGGGAACTTTTTCGGGCTTGAGTGTGCAGTTCATTTATAATTTTTCTTTTCTCCATTGTTTTTTATTATATTAATATATTATTGTTTTTTACAATTGGTTGATGGTATAGATACACAAATATTATTATAAACTTCATCAAGTTTATCCTTCAACTGTAATATATCTTTTCTAATATCAATAATTTCGGTGTTTAATATTTCTCGTGAACGATTGATTTGTGTTTGTAAGTAAACTTTGTTGACAGCGTCTGTTTGTTCCGACGGCGGACCCAAATTTTTGATTTTCTTATTTTGGATATAGATGTTATTAACATTTCTCCTAAAGTTATCGCCGTTGGAAAAGTGCCCGAACTTGTCGACACTCATTATATGAATAAACGCTTTTCTATAATGTTAATATATTATATCTGCTTCCTTCAACTCTTCAATTATAGATACTATTTCATTATTTTGATTGCTATGTCCAGCGTCTTTCGATGCGATTAGAAGTTTTAGACGTTCTACTAATTCATTTGGATCGTCCCAGTATATATAAATAGTTGTGTTTTTGTAGATTTACACTAATTAAACCTTTGCCTGTGTGAGTAGTTTCTTTGTATATTTTTGTCCTCTACTTCCTTTAATTTGTTCATTGGGATCATTATTTCTTCTGTGGGCATTTGTGTTCATTAATATATTTTTATAGATATCAAGTTCTACAGCATCGTAATTCTTAGGAGCTTTATAAGACTGATTTCCAACGACGATTTTATCTTCGTTTAATTGTATTTCGGCGTTACCAAATTTCCAAACACCATTAACGTCTCTATGCGGTCCATATATTGTATCAAGTTTATTATCACTGATTAATGATGAAATGTTAATGGAATTTTCTTCTTCTTCCTCTGACTGGGAATAAAATTAATCATTATTTACGTCATCTTCGCTTTCAACCTTAGCTTTATTTAATTTTTCTTCTTTCTTTAGAGTGCTGCGTTCAAATTTAATATCTCGTTTTTTGGAAGGTAGCTTTTTATTATTTGAATATGATTTTATAAAATTGTTGAGTGGCATTGTTAAGGGTTTAAATGTCCTCTAGTCTGTTTTTTTTTAGAACTGGTCAGTTTATTTTTAGCACAGGTCTGTTTATTTTTTGAACAGGTCTGTTTCTTTTTAGAACAGGTCTGTCTATTTTTTAACTGGCCTGTTTATTTTTAGAATAGTTCTGTTTATTTTTTGAACTGGTCTGTTTATTTTTAGAACAGGTCTGTTTATTTTTTGAACTGGTCTGTTTATTTTTTGAACTGGTCTGTTTATTTTTTCAACAGGTCTGTTTATTTTTGGAACGGGTCTGTTCGTGACGTCTGCTTTCACCAAAAGAATATTTAAAACTAAATGTAAATAAATATATCAAACCCTTTTCTATAACGCCCACTATTAATTTCATAATCTTTATTTATATTTAAAAATCCATGTTTATCTTTCCAACGTTCACGACAAATGATCATTATATATGTGCCTCATATTCATTTCGTCTTGTTTGAACATTATAATTACATTTGCATTGTCACGAACAAGGTGTTTTGGAATTCTGGTGTACGTTTGACATAAATAGAAAGAATCTATGCTTTTATGTCTACCCATAGAAAAATAGGAACATGCTACGTCGTCAAATATCATTATCGAATTCACTTTAGCTTTATCCGGTGGTATAACATTTTCATTATCACTGAATGTGTAATATCCCATATCCTTTATAGGTGTAATAAGGTTTCTCAAATATTCATATTTAGGTTGATATAAAGACTTTGAATATAAATATATATTTTCAAATTTCAATCCGTTTGGGCTTTCGATTAAGCTGAGCATAACATTTGTCTTTCCACAATTAGATGGTCCCACTATAAGAGCTCTTATGGAGTTAGGTAATAGAGAACTATGTCTCGTTTTAGTAGAATTGTTATGTGTGAAATCTAAATTTCAAGAAATTGAGGATAAAAGGCGATTGATTTATGAGTCACTTAGCCAGGATTTGATGGCCATTTCTGAATGGGGTCGAGAGAATAGAGTAGATTTTAATGCACGTAAGACCCAGTGCTCCTTGTTGTCTCACAAGCGATTCACTGATCCAACGGTGTCGTCGATTTTAATGAACGGTATAGATATTGAGCAATCAGATACTCTCGATGTTCTTGGCATGAAAATACAACGTGATGTTCGTTGGACAAAACATGTATTTGATGTGTCGAAAGATGACTTCAAATGTTTAGGCTTTTTAAAAAGATGTAAGAAATATTTCACACCCTCTGACCTTCTCAATATCTACACTACCTACATCAGACCAAAGATGGAATACAACTCCCATATATGGTCGGGAGCTCCAGCTTCATCACTGGAGCTACTTGACCGTGTCCAGAGGAGGGCGATGGTGTTGATAGGTGACGGTAGGATATCCAATTCTATTGTCTCCCTTGAACACCGTCGTAATGTTGGTTGTGTGTCATTGTTCTATCGATACTTTCATGGTGTTTGTTCTTCGGAAATTCGTAATCTTATACCGCCCGTGAGAACGTTCGGTAGAGATACGCGACTCTTCAGGAACGCTCACCCATTTGTTGTCGATTGGACAACCGGCCGCACTACACATTACAGAATAAATTCGTTCTTCGCCCGTACTATCCGTATGTGGAATCGACTTCCGGCAAATATCTTTCCCTCCAAGTACGACATTCAGAGATTCAAAACAGATGTCAACAGACACTACTCCCTCTTTCCTCCTTCCAATACCTTATCTTCCTTCTACCAACGCAATGCACTGCATTTATAGGGGACATCCCCTGAGTGTGGGTTCAGTGAAAAAAAATAAGTATGTAGCGGGGTTTGTATCGATTTGATTTTGAAAATTTCAGTACTAAAATTTGGGGTATATCCTTTCTCAAATATGTTTTTATATTTGCTTATTCGAACAAAATCTCCCACATGAAATCGAGAAGGTTTATATATTTTTAGATTATTATATGCAGTATTTAGTAAAACTTTCTCATTCTTAGAGTTTACATCAACGGGAGCCATTTTTATTGTTCTATGTTCTTTTTTATTATATATGGCTACCAAGTCCTTTTATATATTAATCCAATGATAGGTACCGTTAAAAGAAAATTCTCGAAACATCATAGACTTTAAAGTGCGATTAAAACGCTCAACAATTGACGCCTTCATTATACTATATGTGGAATAGTGATTAATTGTATACTTTTCCATTAGTCGTTTAAAATCTTTATTAAAAAACTCTTTTCCATCGTCAGTTTGTAAATTTTTTGGTATTCGTCCCAAATTCAATATTTTTTGAAATGCAGTGGAAACATCAGAAGCATTTTTTGTTTTAGTGGGTTCTACCCACGCATATTTTGAAAAGTTGTCTATAACTGTTAATAGATATTTAAATCCTTTATTAAATTTTGAATAATTCCCCATTTCCACCAAATCTGCTTGCCATGAATCGTCAATTCCTTTCATAATAACTCTTCGTCGAGGGAACTTTTTCGGGCTTGAGTGTGCATTTCATTTATAATTTTTCTTTTCTCCATTGTTTTTTATTATATTAATATATTATTGTTTTTTACAATTGGTTGATGGTATAGATACACAAATATTATTATAAACTTCATCAAGTTTATCCTTCAACTGTAATATATCTTTTCTAATATCAATAATTTCGGTGTTTAATATTTCTCGTGAACGGTTGATTTGTGTTTGTAAGTAAACTTTGTTGACAGCGTCTGTTTGTTCCGACGGCGGACCCAAAATTTTTAATTTTCTTATTTTGGATATAGATGTTATTATGCGTGTCAATAGCAATTCCCAATATTTTCGGAACATTTCTCCTAAAGTTATCGCCGTTGGAAAAGTGCCCGAACTTGTCGACACTCATTATAGGAATAAACGCTTTTCTATAATGTTAATATATTATATCTGCTTCCTTCAACTCTTCAATTATAGATACTATTTCATTATTTTGATTGCTATGTCCAGCGTCTTGCAATGCGATTAGAAGTTTTAGACGTTCTACTAATTCATTTGGATCGTCCCAGTATATATAGTTGTGTTTTTGTAGATTTACACTCATTAAACCTTTGCCTGTGTGAGTAGTTTCTTTGTATATTTTTGTCCTCTACTTCCTTTAATTTGTTCATTGGGATCATTATTTCTTCTATGGGCATATGTGTTCATTAATATATTTTTATAGATATCAAGTTCTACAGCATCGTAATTCTTAGGAGCTTTATAACAAATTAGTTCAAATAAACTAGGTGTATATGCCCAAGACTGATTTCCAACGACGATTTTATCTTCGTTTAATTGTATTTCGGCGTTACCAAATTTCCAAACACCATTAACGTCTCTATGCGGTCCATATATTGTATCAAGTTTATTATCACTGATTAATGATGAAATGTTAATGGGATTTTCTTCTTCTTCCTCTGACTGGGAATAAAATTGATCATTATTTACGTCATCTTCGCTTTCAACCTCAGCTTTATATTCTTCTTTCTTTAGAGTGCTGCGTTCAAATTTAATATCTCGTTTTTTGGAAGGTAGCTTTTTATTATTTGAATATGATGATTTTATAAAATTGTTGAGTGGCATTGTTAAGGGTTTAAATATCCTCTCTAACTCATTCGTTATTTCATTTTCACCTAATTTTATGCTTTGAAATTTCCTTTTTAATATTTTCCTAGATTTTATAAGTTCCTTTAAGATGTTTTCCGTCATTTTTTTGTCTGTTTATTTTTTGAACTAATCTGTTTAGTTTTGGAACTGGTCTGTTTATTTTTTGAACTGGTCTGTTTCTTTTTAGAACAGGTCTGTCTATTTTTTAACTGGTCTGTTTATTTTTAGAATAGTTCTGTTTATTTTTTGAACTGGTCTGTTTATTTTTAGAAGAGGTCTGTTTATTTTTTGAACTGGTCTGTTTATTTTTTTCAACAGGTCTGTTTATTTTTGGAACGGGTCTGTTCGTGACGTCTGCTTTTACCAAAATAATATTTAAAACTAAATGTAAATAAATATATCAAACCCTTTTCTATAACGCCCACTATTAATTTCATAATCTTTATTGATATTTAAAAATGTTTATCTTTCCAACATTCACGACAAATATCAAGAAATTTATTAAAGGTCATATCACCCCCAAAATGATCATTATATATGTGCCTCACATTCATTTTGTCTTGTTTGAACATTATAATTACATTTGCATTGTCACGAACAAGGTGTTTTGGAATTCTTGTGTACGTTTGACATAAATAGAAAGAATCTATGCTTTTATGCCTACCCATAGAAAAATAGGAACGAATATTATTTTGTTTTTCACATGCTACGTCGTCAAATATCATTATCGAATTCACTTTAGCTTTATCCGGTGGTATAACATTTTCATTATCACTGAATGTGTAATATCCCATATCCTTTATAGGTGTAATAAGGTTTCTCAAATATTCATATTTAGGTTGATATAAAGACTTTGAATATAAATATATATTTTCAAATTTCAATCCGTTTGGGCTTTCGATTAAGCTGAGCATAACATTTGTCTTTCCACAATTAGATGGTCCCACTATAAGAGCTCTTATGGAGTTAGGTAATAGAGAACTATGTCTCGTTTTAGTAGAATTGTTATGTGTGAAATCTAAATTTCTCACATTAATGTTCGTATCCTGCTTTATTAAACGCATTTTAACGACTAATTAAAAGTTATCACTATCATTTCAATTTATAATTTTATTTCTATTTACAGAGAAAATTATATATAATGATTGTTTATTCTAAAAATAAAATTAATTGTAAAAGTAACGTTCGTGGGAGAGGGTTGATGAATAACTTAATTGATTCGTTACCATTCGAGCTTCATTTACCAGGATATCAATATTGTGGTCCAGGAACAAAGTTAGAAAAGCGATTGGAAAGGGGAGATCCTGGCAAAAACCCTTTGGATTCACATTGTAAAGCCCACGATATTGCTTATTCTCAAAGCAAGGATATTAATCAACGACATAAAGCTGATAGAGAGTTAATAGAGAGAGCTTGGGAACGAGTTAAATCTAAAGATAGGACCTTTGGAGAAAAATTAAGTGCATATTTAGTTACCAACGCGATGAAAGCCAAAGTAAAATTTGGTATGAGGAAAAAACAGTGTAGGAAAAAGATTTTCTCTACTGCTACAAAAACGCAACGGCAATTATAAAGAAACAACAGCCGCAAGATATCAATACGGCGATAAAGCTATAAACAAATCATTCAAAGGAAAGAAATCAGAAATAGTTATTCCTAGAGTTATAAGAGTACCTAAAATTGGTGGTTTTCTTCCTCTGATACATTGTGAAAGCGATAAACACAGCCAAAAATGCTAAAGGACAGCTTGAAGAACGTTCACGACATAATAAAAGTATGGAGTCTATAGCCATTGGTAAAGGTCTTTACCTTAAACCTTATAAGACTGGAATGGGAGTCGTATACAACAGCAACTACAACAAGAAGAACCTAAAAGGCCTCTAACTGATATTGACATAAAAACCTTTGGGAAAAAATATATTCCACATTTTAGAGGAGTCTTTATGAGAGATAAACTGCCGATAACAGCTCGTCATAGAGAATGTGGAATCGTTAATTTAGACTCTCATAGAGGACCTGGTACACATTGGGTAACATACTATAAAAATGGAAGCAAATGGAATATTTCGATAGTTTCGGAAATTTACAACCACCTTTAGAAATATTTGGCGGCTAATATAAAATATAATTATAAACGGGTACACATTTTTAATTCTGTCAACTGTGGACATTTATGTCTAAAATTTTTATTGCAATTTAATTAAACAAATAATAAAACAGCATACATTTTGTTTTTTTTTACATTTGTAAATTTATTTATTATCTATCCTTAAAATTAGTTTATGTATTTTTACATCTTGTTTTATTATATTTTCCATCTTTTTACCAAACTCAAAACAGAGACGTGTTAGGTCTATTTCAACCTCTTTTTCATAAAATCCTTTTATGTCAGTAACCTGTATGTAGGTTTTCTTAAGAGCAGCGCATGTTGGTATATAGAAATTATAGTAAAAATATACAATTTGCTTTTGTAATATATTATTCCAACAAACAAACGTTGTTAAGAATATTCCATTTCATGGTATTGAGCGCCATGTGTCACTATCTATTTTTATTTTATTATGATTTTGTTTTAGAATTAGAAAACAACGTCCATCCTTCTGTTGAAAATCAATTTTTTTAACGAATCGTCATACCAACATTTTTAAAGTTAATCGATCTGAGCTAGTATTGGTGGGTTTTCAATATTGTCATGGAAACGATGACACTATATATATATAAAGGAATTGACGTTTATGGATGGATTATCTGTTGCAGCAAAGTACTTCTTATTTAAACCACCCTTCGATAGTACTGCAAGAAATTTATAAATGATTTGGATTGGACCGATGGAAATATTAGCTATTGTAGTGTTGGAGATATAATTTCTCCATTAAACAAATATAAGTATGTTTTTGTTTTCGGTCAAGCAAAGAATGACTTTTTGAAAAAGTATATTAAAACGTCAATTATAAAACTTGAAAATAAAACAATTTTCAAGAACTTAAAAAATTATTTTACTTCTTGTCCAATCCATAATGATATGAGATTTACATCCGCTGTAAACAATTTATTTAAAATTTTTGTTTTTATAGAAAAAATTACTATCAACTTGAAGATATTATTTTAGATGAAATAAACTTATAAAAAATAAGAAATAAAAGTTTGTTTTATTTTTCTTTATAATATGTTTATTTATTAGTAACTACATTTATTTATAAATCCCACAAATACCTTGACTGGTCTCTGGAAGAAAGAGTTCCAACTCTTTCAGATTTATTGGCACATTATTTGTGACATGCCTCCTAATTAGCAAACAATTCGGAGACCATCGTAAATGTTCAGAAATTTGATGATCATTAAAAACCCATCGATGGATTTCAACTTTACAAAAATAGCATTTCGTTATATCCGATTCACCATTCCCATCATGGCCATTTCATTAAAAGTGAGATGGAAAATAATAGATGGAGAGATTTTTTTGAATGGAAATAACTACGTAAACAATAACGTAAACAATAAAAGAAAGAAAATGATAGTGAGCGAAAGTGAAATAAAATAAAATATATCAACAAAAACAAAAAGGCAATAAAACATGTCAATGTACATTTAAAGCATTTCAAAATGTCAAAAACATTTCAATTCACAATTATATTTATATAAACAAAAGTGGAAAAACAATAACAAAAATGTCCACGTGCATAGAATTAAATTAAGGGTGGGGGAAATAATAAAATGTAAACCTGCATTTAAATCACTTCAAAATGTCACAGACATGCCAATTCATTTATATAAACAAAAAGTACTTCAAAATGCCAGAAACATGTCAATTCACACCTTCATTTATATAAACAAAAAGTACTTCAAAATGTCAGAAACATGTGAAAATGAAGAAAAGGATTTTATTATAGATCCTAAATCTATTCTAGAGTTTAAGGCGGATTCGAAGACTGGTTATTATTATCTAGCAGATATAGACTATCCACCAGTCTTACATAATGCTCATAATGATTTACCATTTTGTCCGGAAAATAAGAAAGTTGGTGGAGCTAAACATAATAAACTTATAGCTGACTTAACGCATAAGCGAGATTATGCGATTCATTACTTAGTTTTAAACCAATGTTTAGAGAATGGTTTAATTTTGAAAAAGGTACATCGGGTGTTGTCTTTTGATCAGAGTCCATGGTTAAAAAGTTACATTGATATAAATAATAATCATAGAAAAAATGCTAAAAACACATTCGAAAAAAAAATTTTCAAATTGCTTAATAATGCAGTCTATGGTAAAACCATGGAAAATGTTGAATAAAGAAAAGATGTGAAATTAATATCACACTGGGAGCGTACAAATAGAAATAAATTGGGGGCAGAAGCATTAATATCAAAACCTAGTTTTCATAGCATTTCACAATTTTCAGATAACATCTGGGCAGCGCAAATGAATCAAATAAAGTTGAAATATAACAAGCCAATATATTTAGGATTTTGTGTATTAGAGTTAGCGAAATTGTTAGTGTACGAGTTTCACTACAAGTATATGAAAGTAAAATTCGGTGATAGACTTAAATTAAATTATATGGATACTAATTCATTTATATACACAATTTTAACAGATGACTTTTATAAAGATATTAGGGATGATATATTTAAACTATTTGATACCTCTGATTATCCAGAAAATAATATATTTAATATTCCGCGTATGAATAAGAAGGAATTAGGAATGATGAAAGATGAAAATTGTGGTAAGATTATGAAAGAATTTGTAGGTTTAGGACCAAAAATGTATTCATTCACAGTAGAAGATGGCGATGAAGTAAAAAAGCTAAAGGTGTTAAGAAATGTGTTATTGAAGGTTATACTATAGATAGATATAAAGACTGCTTATTTAAAGAAATTAAAACTTGTGATTCTATGTTGATTTTCAAATCGAAACTACACAATATTTATACGAATAGACTGGATAAAATTGTTCTCAGTCATATAGATACTAAGCGAAAAATTAAACCTGATAAAATTAATACATATGCATGGGGTCATTATGAGATCGAGTCAGACATAGTTAATTTAAGTGAAAATAACGACGATAATATGGTAACCAATATTGATTCAAATATTTCATTTAGGGAAAATATTAATGACAACTTAATGCCGCAAATAACTACCAACGAATGTAATTTAGAACTAAACGCCGATGATTTAATACCACAAATGGATTTAGATTTCAATATTTCATATGATGAAGATATTGAAAGCATTTATCTACCTACCTATTATTAAGAATTTTATAAATAAAAAGAAATTTTTGTGTTATTTAAATTTAAAATAATGTGTGTTTTATTTTTTATATATCATTTTTATAATCAGGAAGCTATTTGGGTATTATATAAAAATTTAAATAATTTTCTGGACAGCTCCAGTTAGCGGTGTATATTCAACCAAACGATCATGAAGTATCAAGCAGTATGCCGACGTATTTAAAGGAATAGCTTCTCTGGTCTCAAACTCAATTTTCACATCAATAGGGCCGCTTTTAATCATTTCATTTTGGTGGCTAACATCAATTACAATTATTGGGGAATCCTTAAACTGTTTACATGAAAGGAGCGGTTGTTCATATAAAAACTCTGTAGGAATTTAGCATACATATCATATAGAACAGCATAACGATTGTCATTAAACTTTAAATTTAAATCGTCATCGTCATGTTTGTCAGATTGAAGTGAATGATTTTTTTATTTTTTTCGAATGCAAACAGAATGAAACGTGGCCTTTCTCTGTTTATGGATAACTTTACATTCCAATTACATTTTCTCGCACCTGGAAATGTTGGATTAAAATGGCAATCTACGGAAGGCGAGTGGCAAGGATGATCCATCCTTGATAGTTTTCATAATTTTTATTTTTGATGAATCTGAGATATGTACATGAGGTATTCTCCAAGTAATATTTGTAATCGATAAATTAATTGTTTCAGTTGGTTCCGTTGAATAGCATGCGTTAACATCAGTTGAACTCCGCAAGAGAATAAGATCATGTTTACAATTCAAAATTACTTTGTTGAAATCTTCGGTGAATCCCATCAATAACTTTAGAGGTACATAAAAGTTAAATTCAACCATACCTAAATCACCATCATAATTCCACCCAGCATTCAGCATCATATTACTTTCGAAGTTATTTAGGGAAACATAGTTTTTTATAGTGCTAGATATCCCTAAATATCGAGTACGATCGATTTCAACTCCATTAATTTCATATCGAATTTCATCAAACATGTGCGCTATACAATTATTTCGCAATCGAGCATTACTAGTTTTTTCGCCGCTAGGTAACGTTAAATTACCTTCAATGTAAATATAACTATCGCTTGGTATAATATATAAGTTTTGATTTTGAATGGTTATTCTAATTCCATTGTTATTTTTAAAAGATTGTATATAAGGTACGTAAGTGTGATAGTCTTTTTTTATTATATTCTCATCAGAGAACGGTTTTTAGCTGACATTAAGTATTTCAGACATTATTCTTTATACGCAGTTTTAGCGATTTTAAAAAATTTATATTCTCTTTCGTTAATATAGGTTTGACGGTCTGAATGATAGTGTTCAAGTCACTACTTTTATTATAATATTTATTATAAATTATCATTTTGCCTTTGGTTTCAAATGTAATCGAAGTGTAATCTCTTCACCTCTAAAATTTACTAAGCGTCCTTCTTGATCCACAATCCAAATTTTAAGAGAACTGATTTCTTTGACGTTCACTGGTAAATAAATTAAATTTCTGGGTATCTCATCCAATTTATATCCTGGTGAGACATTTATGGCAAACTCGTGTATTGTGTGTGCTGGCAGATTATTCATGTACGCCCCTGTTGTTATGTTACATTGTATTTGTATAGCATTCACTTTCAAAATGTTTACTGGAAGATGTAATGTATGTCTCGTCTTTGCTATTAAAATATCTTTATTGAATCCAAATAACGGTATTGAACGTGCTTTATTGAAATTTATTGAATCATGAGAAGAAAATATTTCAATTTGTAGCGTATTATTGTTTGGTTTAATATCTATAGTCTTGACACCATTTTGTTTTGTATATACTGTTTTAATATATTCTACAATATCTTCCAACTCATAAGAACCAATAGGAATTTCAATTACTCTGTCTCCAATATGAAATAAGTTATTATCATAATCAACGTTAGGAATGGAATTATTGAATGAAAATCTACTAGACAACATTCATACTCTCCAGGTAATTGAATTGGAGGGAAATAATTCGATAGAGTTTGGCACGGCGCACTCATATCAAAGCTTATCGCTTTTGGTGTTGGTAGTGACTTCGCTCGATTTATATCGAGCTTTCTCAGAGATCGCACTATACGTGTTGTTGTAGATGGGTTCTCATCCGACGAGCATAGGTTAACCGCAGGAGTACCACAGGGCTCTGTCCTTTCCCCCTCCCTTTTTCTTATTTTCATCGACGACCTCTTGGATCGGACTGTGAATCCAATATACTCATTCGCGGATGACAGCAACCTCTGTCATTCATACTCATTCGATCATAGACCAAGTCGTCAAGAAATTGAGGATAAAAGGCGATTGATGGATGAGTCACTTAGCCAGGATTTGATGGCCATTTCTGAATGGGGTCGAGAGAATAGAGTAGATTTTAATGCACGTAAGACCCAGTGCTCCTTGTTGTCTCACAAGCGATTCACTGATCCAACGGTGTCGTCGATTTTAATGAACGGTATAGATATTGAGCAATCAGATACTCTCGATGTTCTTGGCATGAAAATACAACGTGATGTTCGTTGGACAAAACATGTATTTGATGTGTCGAAAGATGCCTTCAAATGTTTAGGCTTTTTAAAAAGATGTAAGAAATATTTCACACCCTCTGATCTTCTCAATATCTACACTACCTACATCAGACCAAAGATGGAATACAACTCCCATATATGGTCGGGAGCTCCAGCTTCATCACTGGAGCTACTTGACCGTGTCCAGAGGAGGGCGATGGTGTTGATAGGTGACGGTAGGATATCCAATTCTATTGTCTCCCTTGAACACCGTCGTAATGTTGGTTGTGTGTCATTGTTCTATCGATACTTTCATGGTGTTTGTTCTTCGGAAATTCGTAATCTTATACCGCCCGTGAGAACGTTCGGTAGAGATACGCGACTCTTCAGGAACGCTCACCCATTTGTTGTCGATTGGACAACCGGCCGCACTACACATTACAGAATAAATTCGTTCTTCGCCCGTACTATCCGTATGTGGAATCGACTTCCGGCAAATATCTTTCCCTCCAAGTACGACATTCAGAGATTCAAAACAGATGTCAACAGACACTACTCCCTCTTTCCTCCTTCCAATACCTTATCTTCCTTCTACCAACGCAATGCACTGCATTTATAGGGGACATCCCCTGAGTGTGGGTTCAGTGAAAAAAAATAAGTATGTAGCGGGGTTTGTATCGATTTGATTTTGAAAATTTCAGTACTAAAATTTGGGGTATATCCTTTCTCAAATATGTTTTTATATTTGCTTATTCGAACAAAATCTCCCACATGAAATCGAGAAGGTTTATATATTTTTAGATTATTATATGCAGTATTTAGTAAAACTTTCTCATTCTTAGAGTTTACATCAACGGGAGCCATTTTTATTGTTCTATGTTCTTTTTTATTATATATGGCTACCAAGTCCTTTTATATATTAATCCAATGATAGGTACCGTTAAAAGAAAATTCTCGAAACATCATAGACTTTAAAGTGCGATTAAAACGCTCAACAATTGACGCCTTCATTATACTATATGTGGAATAGTGATTAATTGTATACTTTTCCATTAGTCGTTTAAAATCTTTATTAAAAAACTCTTTTCCATCGTCAGTTTGTAAATTTTTTGGTATTCGTCCCAAATTCAATATTTTTTGAAATGCAGTGGAAACATCAGAAGCATTTTTTGTTTTAGTGGGTTCTACCCACGCATATTTTGAAAAGTTGTCTATAACTGTTAATAGATATTTAAATCCTTTATTAAATTTTGAATAATTCCCCATTTCCACCAAATCTGCTTGCCATGAATCGTCAATTCCTTTCATAATAACTCTTCGTCGAGGGAACTTTTTCGGGCTTGAGTGTGCATTTCATTTATAATTTTTCTTTTCTCCATTGTTTTTTATTATATTAATATATTATTGTTTTTTACAATTGGTTGATGGTATAGATACACAAATATTATTATAAACTTCATCAAGTTTATCCTTCAACTGTAATATATCTTTTCTAATATCAATAATTTCGGTGTTTAATATTTCTCGTGAACGGTTGATTTGTGTTTGTAAGTAAACTTTGTTGACAGCGTCTGTTTGTTCCGACGGCGGACCCAAAATTTTTAATTTTCTTATTTTGGATATAGATGTTATTATGCATGTCAATAGCAATTCCCAATATTTTCGGAACATTTCTCCTAAAGTTATCGCCGTTGGAAAAGTGCCCGAACTTGTCGACACTCATTATAGGAATAAACGCTTTTCTATAATGTTAATATATTATATCTGCTTCCTTCAACTCTTCAATTATAGATACTATTTCATTATTTTGATTGCTATGTCCAGCGTCTTGCAATGCGATTAGAAGTTTTAGACGTTCTACTAATTCATTTGGATCGTCCCAGTATATATAGTTGTGTTTTTGTAGATTTACACTCATTAAACCTTTGCCTGTGTGAGTAGTTTCTTTGTATATTTTTGTCCTCTACTTCCTTTAATTTGTTCATTGGGATCATTATTTCTTCTATGGGCATATGTGTTCATTAATATATTTTTATAGATATCAAGTTCTACAGCATCGTAATTCTTAGGAGCTTTATAACAAATTAGTTCAAATAAACTAGGTGTATATGCCCAAGACTGATTTCCAACGACGATTTTATCTTCGTTTAATTGTATTTCGGCGTTACCAAATTTCCAAACACCATTAACGTCTCTATGCGGTCCATATATTGTATCAAGTTTATTATCACTGATTAATGATGAAATGTTAATGGGATTTTCTTCTTCTTCCTCTGACTGGGAATAAAATTGATCATTATTTACGTCATCTTCGCTTTCAACCTCAGCTTTATATTCTTCTTTCTTTAGAGTGCTGCGTTCAAATTTAATATCTCGTTTTTTGGAAGGTAGCTTTTTATTATTTGAATATGATGATTTTATAAAATTGTTGAGTGGCATTGTTAAGGGTTTAAATATCCTCTCTAACTCATTCGTTATTTCATTTTCACCTAATTTTATGCTTTGAAATTTCCTTTTTAATATTTTCCTAGATTTTATAAGTTCCTTTAAGATGTTTTCCGTCATTTTTTTGTCTGTTTATTTTTTGAACTAATCTGTTTAGTTTTGGAACTGGTCTGTTTATTTTTTGAACTGGTCTGTTTCTTTTTAGAACAGGTCTGTCTATTTTTTAACTGGTCTGTTTATTTTTAGAATAGTTCTGTTTATTTTTTGAACTGGTCTGTTTATTTTTAGAAGAGGTCTGTTTATTTTTTGAACTGGTCTGTTTATTTTTTTCAACAGGTCTGTTTATTTTTGGAACGGGTCTGTTCGTGACGTCTGCTTTTACCAAAATAATATTTAAAACTAAATGTAAATAAATATATCAAACCCTTTTCTATAACGCCCACTATTAATTTCATAATCTTTATTGATATTTAAAAATGTTTATCTTTCCAACATTCACGACAAATATCAAGAAATTTATTAAAGGTCATATCACCCCCAAAATGATCATTATATATGTGCCTCACATTCATTTTGTCTTGTTTGAACATTATAATTACATTTGCATTGTCACGAACAAGGTGTTTTGGAATTCTTGTGTACGTTTGACATAAATAGAAAGAATCTATGCTTTTATGCCTACCCATAGAAAAATAGGAACGAATATTATTTTGTTTTTCACATGCTACGTCGTCAAATATCATTATCGAATTCACTTTAGCTTTATCCGGTGGTATAACATTTTCATTATCACTGAATGTGTAATATCCCATATCCTTTATAGGTGTAATAAGGTTTCTCAAATATTCATATTTAGGTTGATATAAAGACTTTGAATATAAATATATATTTTCAAATTTCAATCCGTTTGGGCTTTCGATTAAGCTGAGCATAACATTTGTCTTTCCACAATTAGATGGTCCCACTATAAGAGCTCTTATGGAGTTAGGTAATAGAGAACTATGTCTCGTTTTAGTAGAATTGTTATGTGTGAAATCTAAATTTCTCACATTAATGTTCGTATCCTGCTTTATTAAACGCATTTTAACGACTAATTAAAAGTTATCACTATCATTTCAATTTATAATTTTATTTCTATTTACAGAGAAAATTATATATAATGATTGTTTATTCTAAAAATAAAATTAATTGTAAAAGTAACGTTCGTGGGAGAGGGTTGATGAATAACTTAATTGATTCGTTACCATTCGAGCTTCATTTACCAGGATATCAATATTGTGGTCCAGGAACAAAGTTAGAAAAGCGATTGGAAAGGGGAGATCCTGGCAAAAACCCTTTGGATTCACATTGTAAAGCCCACGATATTGCTTATTCTCAAAGCAAGGATATTAATCAACGACATAAAGCTGATAGAGAGTTAATAGAGAGAGCTTGGGAACGAGTTAAATCTAAAGATAGGACCTTTGGAGAAAAATTAAGTGCATATTTAGTTACCAACGCGATGAAAGCCAAAGTAAAATTTGGTATGAGGAAAAAACAGTGTAGGAAAAAGATTTTCTCTACTGCTACAAAAACGCAACGGCAATTATAAAGAAACAACAGCCGCAAGATATCAATACGGCGATAAAGCTATAAACAAATCATTCAAAGGAAAGAAATCAGAAATAGTTATTCCTAGAGTTATAAGAGTACCTAAAATTGGTGGTTTTCTTCCTCTGATACATTGTGAAAGCGATAAACACAGCCAAAAATGCTAAAGGACAGCTTGAAGAACGTTCACGACATAATAAAAGTATGGAGTCTATAGCCATTGGTAAAGGTCTTTACCTTAAACCTTATAAGACTGGAATGGGAGTCGTATACAACAGCAACTACAACAAGAAGAACCTAAAAGGCCTCTAACTGATATTGACATAAAAACCTTTGGGAAAAAATATATTCCACATTTTAGAGGAGTCTTTATGAGAGATAAACTGCCGATAACAGCTCGTCATAGAGAATGTGGAATCGTTAATTTAGACTCTCATAGAGGACCTGGTACACATTGGGTAACATACTATAAAAATGGAAGCAAATGGAATATTTCGATAGTTTCGGAAATTTACAACCACCTTTAGAAATATTTGGCGGCTAATATAAAATATAATTATAAACGGGTACACATTTTTAATTCTGTCAACTGTGGACATTTATGTCTAAAATTTTTATTGCAATTTAATTAAACAAATAATAAAACAGCATACATTTTGTTTTTTTTTACATTTGTAAATTTATTTATTATCTATCCTTAAAATTAGTTTATGTATTTTTACATCTTGTTTTATTATATTTTCCATCTTTTTACCAAACTCAAAACAGAGACGTGTTAGGTCTATTTCAACCTCTTTTTCATAAAATCCTTTTATGTCAGTAACCTGTATGTAGGTTTTCTTAAGAGCAGCGCATGTTGGTATATAGAAATTATAGTAAAAATATACAATTTGCTTTTGTAATATATTATTCCAACAAACAAACGTTGTTAAGAATATTCCATTTCATGGTATTGAGCGCCATGTGTCACTATCTATTTTTATTTTATTATGATTTTGTTTTAGAATTAGAAAACAACGTCCATCCTTCTGTTGAAAATCAATTTTTTTAACGAATCGTCATACCAACATTTTTAAAGTTAATCGATCTGAGCTAGTATTGGTGGGTTTTCAATATTGTCATGGAAACGATGACACTATATATATATAAAGGAATTGACGTTTATGGATGGATTATCTGTTGCAGCAAAGTACTTCTTATTTAAACCACCCTTCGATAGTACTGCAAGAAATTTATAAATGATTTGGATTGGACCGATGGAAATATTAGCTATTGTAGTGTTGGAGATATAATTTCTCCATTAAACAAATATAAGTATGTTTTTGTTTTCGGTCAAGCAAAGAATGACTTTTTGAAAAAGTATATTAAAACGTCAATTATAAAACTTGAAAATAAAACAATTTTCAAGAACTTAAAAAATTATTTTACTTCTTGTCCAATCCATAATGATATGAGATTTACATCCGCTGTAAACAATTTATTTAAAATTTTTGTTTTTATAGAAAAAATTACTATCAACTTGAAGATATTATTTTAGATGAAATAAACTTATAAAAAATAAGAAATAAAAGTTTGTTTTATTTTTCTTTATAATATGTTTATTTATTAGTAACTACATTTATTTATAAATCCCACAAATACCTTGACTGGTCTCTGGAAGAAAGAGTTCCAACTCTTTCAGATTTATTGGCACATTATTTGTGACATGCCTCCTAATTAGCAAACAATTCGGAGACCATCGTAAATGTTCAGAAATTTGATGATCATTAAAAACCCATCGATGGATTTCAACTTTACAAAAATAGCATTTCGTTATATCCGATTCACCATTCCCATCATGGCCATTTCATTAAAAGTGAGATGGAAAATAATAGATGGAGAGATTTTTTTGAATGGAAATAACTACGTAAACAATAACGTAAACAATAAAAGAAAGAAAATGATAGTGAGCGAAAGTGAAATAAAATAAAATATATCAACAAAAACAAAAAGGCAATAAAACATGTCAATGTACATTTAAAGCATTTCAAAATGTCAAAAACATTTCAATTCACAATTATATTTATATAAACAAAAGTGGAAAAACAATAACAAAAATGTCCACGTGCATAGAATTAAATTAAGGGTGGGGGAAATAATAAAATGTAAACCTGCATTTAAATCACTTCAAAATGTCACAGACATGTCAATTCATTTATATAAACAAAAAGTACTTCAAAATGCCAGAAACATGTCAATTCACACCTTCATTTATATAAACAAAAAGTACTTCAAAATGTCAGAAACATGTGAAAATGAAGAAAAGGATTTTATTATAGATCCTAAATCTATTCTAGAGTTTAAGGCGGATTCGAAGACTGGTTATTATTATCTAGCAGATATAGACTATCCACCAGTCTTACATAATGCTCATAATGATTTACCATTTTGTCCGGAAAATAAGAAAGTTGGTGGAGCTAAACATAATAAACTTATAGCTGACTTAACGCATAAGCGAGATTATGCGATTCATTACTTAGTTTTAAACCAATGTTTAGAGAATGGTTTAATTTTGAAAAAGGTACATCGGGTGTTGTCTTTTGATCAGAGTCCATGGTTAAAAAGTTACATTGATATAAATAATAATCATAGAAAAAATGCTAAAAACACATTCGAAAAAAAAATTTTCAAATTGCTTAATAATGCAGTCTATGGTAAAACCATGGAAAATGTTGAATAAAGAAAAGATGTGAAATTAATATCACACTGGGAGCGTACAAATAGAAATAAATTGGGGGCAGAAGCATTAATATCAAAACCTAGTTTTCATAGCATTTCACAATTTTCAGATAACATCTGGGCAGCGCAAATGAATCAAATAAAGTTGAAATATAACAAGCCAATATATTTAGGATTTTGTGTATTAGAGTTAGCGAAATTGTTAGTGTACGAGTTTCACTACAAGTATATGAAAGTAAAATTCGGTGATAGACTTAAATTAAATTATATGGATACTAATTCATTTATATACACAATTTTAACAGATGACTTTTATAAAGATATTAGGGATGATATATTTAAACTATTTGATACCTCTGATTATCCAGAAAATAATATATTTAATATTCCGCGTATGAATAAGAAGGAATTAGGAATGATGAAAGATGAAAATTGTGGTAAGATTATGAAAGAATTTGTAGGTTTAGGACCAAAAATGTATTCATTCACAGTAGAAGATGGCGATGAAGTAAAAAAGCTAAAGGTGTTAAGAAATGTGTTATTGAAGGTTATACTATAGATAGATATAAAGACTGCTTATTTAAAGAAATTAAAACTTGTGATTCTATGTTGATTTTCAAATCGAAACTACACAATATTTATACGAATAGACTGGATAAAATTGTTCTCAGTCATATAGATACTAAGCGAAAAATTAAACCTGATAAAATTAATACATATGCATGGGGTCATTATGAGATCGAGTCAGACATAGTTAATTTAAGTGAAAATAACGACGATAATATGGTAACCAATATTGATTCAAATATTTCATTTAGGGAAAATATTAATGACAACTTAATGCCGCAAATAACTACCAACGAATGTAATTTAGAACTAAACGCCGATGATTTAATACCACAAATGGATTTAGATTTCAATATTTCATATGATGAAGATATTGAAAGCATTTATCTACCTACCTATTATTAAGAATTTTATAAATAAAAAGAAATTTTTGTGTTATTTAAATTTAAAATAATGTGTGTTTTATTTTTTATATATCATTTTTATAATCAGGAAGCTATTTGGGTATTATATAAAAATTTAAATAATTTTCTGGACAGCTCCAGTTAGCGGTGTATATTCAACCAAACGATCATGAAGTATCAAGCAGTATGCCGACGTATTTAAAGGAATAGCTTCTCTGGTCTCAAACTCAATTTTCACATCAATAGGGCCGCTTTTAATCATTTCATTTTGGTGGCTAACATCAATTACAATTATTGGGGAATCCTTAAACTGTTTACATGAAAGGAGCGGTTGTTCATATAAAAACTCTGTAGGAATTTAGCATACATATCATATAGAACAGCATAACGATTGTCATTAAACTTTAAATTTAAATCGTCATCGTCATGTTTGTCAGATTGAAGTGAATGATTTTTTTATTTTTTTCGAATGCAAACAGAATGAAACGTGGCCTTTCTCTGTTTATGGATAACTTTACATTCCAATTACATTTTCTCGCACCTGGAAATGTTGGATTAAAATGGCAATCTACGGAAGGCGAGTGGCAAGGATGATCCATCCTTGATAGTTTTCATAATTTTTATTTTTGATGAATCTGAGATATGTACATGAGGTATTCTCCAAGTAATATTTGTAATCGATAAATTAATTGTTTCAGTTGGTTCCGTTGAATAGCATGCGTTAACATCAGTTGAACTCCGCAAGAGAATAAGATCATGTTTACAATTCAAAATTACTTTGTTGAAATCTTCGGTGAATCCCATCAATAACTTTAGAGGTACATAAAAGTTAAATTCAACCATACCTAAATCACCATCATAATTCCACCCAGCATTCAGCATCATATTACTTTCGAAGTTATTTAGGGAAACATAGTTTTTTATAGTGCTAGATATCCCTAAATATCGAGTACGATCGATTTCAACTCCATTAATTTCATATCGAATTTCATCAAACATGTGCGCTATACAATTATTTCGCAATCGAGCATTACTAGTTTTTTCGCCGCTAGGTAACGTTAAATTACCTTCAATGTAAATATAACTATCGCTTGGTATAATATATAAGTTTTGATTTTGAATGGTTATTCTAATTCCATTGTTATTTTTAAAAGATTGTATATAAGGTACGTAAGTGTGATAGTCTTTTTTTATTATATTCTCATCAGAGAACGGTTTTTAGCTGACATTAAGTATTTCAGACATTATTCTTTATACGCAGTTTTAGCGATTTTAAAAAATTTATATTCTCTTTCGTTAATATAGGTTTGACGGTCTGAATGATAGTGTTCAAGTCACTACTTTTATTATAATATTTATTATAAATTATCATTTTGCCTTTGGTTTCAAATGTAATCGAAGTGTAATCTCTTCACCTCTAAAATTTACTAAGCGTCCTTCTTGATCCACAATCCAAATTTTAAGAGAACTGATTTCTTTGACGTTCACTGGTAAATAAATTAAATTTCTGGGTATCTCATCCAATTTATATCCTGGTGAGACATTTATGGCAAACTCGTGTATTGTGTGTGCTGGCAGATTATTCATGTACGCCCCTGTTGTTATGTTACATTGTATTTGTATAGCATTCACTTTCAAAATGTTTACTGGAAGATGTAATGTATGTCTCGTCTTTGCTATTAAAATATCTTTATTGAATCCAAATAACGGTATTGAACGTGCTTTATTGAAATTTATTGAATCATGAGAAGAAAATATTTCAATTTGTAGCGTATTATTGTTTGGTTTAATATCTATAGTCTTGACACCATTTTGTTTTGTATATACTGTTTTAATATATTCTACAATATCTTCCAACTCATAAGAACCAATAGGAATTTCAATTACTCTGTCTCCAATATGAAATAAGTTATTATCATAATCAACGTTAGGAATGGAATTATTGAATGAAAATCTACTAGACAACATTCATACTCTCCAGGTAATTGAATTGGAGGGAAATAATTCGATAGAGTTTGGCACGGCGCACTCATATCAAAGCTTATCGCTTTTGGTGTTGGTAGTGACTTCGCTCGATTTATATCGAGCTTTCTCAGAGATCGCACTATACGTGTTGTTGTAGATGGGTTCTCATCCGACGAGCATAGGTTAACCGCAGGAGTACCACAGGGCTCTGTCCTTTCCCCCTCCCTTTTTCTTATTTTCATCGACGACCTCTTGGATCGGACTGTGAATCCAATATACTCATTCGCGGATGACAGCAACCTCTGTCATTCATACTCATTCGATCATAGACCAAGTCGTCAAGAAATTGAGGATAAAAGGCGATTGATGGATGAGTCACTTAGCCAGGATTTGATGGCCATTTCTGAATGGGGTCGAGAGAATAGAGTAGATTTTAATGCACGTAAGACCCAGTGCTCCTTGTTGTCTCACAAGCGATTCACTGATCCAACGGTGTCGTCGATTTTAATGAACGGTATAGATATTGAGCAATCAGATACTCTCGATGTTCTTGGCATGAAAATACAACGTGATGTTCGTTGGACAAAACATGTATTTGATGTGTCGAAAGATGCCTTCAAATGTTTAGGCTTTTTAAAAAGATGTAAGAAATATTTCACACCCTCTGATCTTCTCAATATCTACACTACCTACATCAGACCAAAGATGGAATACAACTCCCATATATGGTCGGGAGCTCCAGCTTCATCACTGGAGCTACTTGACCGTGTCCAGAGGAGGGCGATGGTGTTGATAGGTGACGGTAGGATATCCAATTCTATTGTCTCCCTTGAACACCGTCGTAATGTTGGTTGTGTGTCATTGTTCTATCGATACTTTCATGGTGTTTGTTCTTCGGAAATTCGTAATCTTATACCGCCCGTGAGAACGTTCGGTAGAGATACGCGACTCTTCAGGAACGCTCACCCATTTGTTGTCGATTGGACAACCGGCCGCACTACACATTACAGAATAAATTCGTTCTTCGCCCGTACTATCCGTATGTGGAATCGACTTCCGGCAAATATCTTTCCCTCCAAGTACGACATTCAGAGATTCAAAACAGATGTCAACAGACACTACTCCCTCTTTCCTCCTTCCAATACCTTATCTTCCTTCTACCAACGCAATGCACTGCATTTATAGGGGACATCCCCTGAGTGTGGGTTCAGTGAAAAAAAATAAGTATGTAGCGGGGTTTGTATCGATTTGATTTTGAAAATTTCAGTACTAAAATTTGGGGTATATCCTTTCTCAAATATGTTTTTATATTTGCTTATTCGAACAAAATCTCCCACATGAAATCGAGAAGGTTTATATATTTTTAGATTATTATATGCAGTATTTAGTAAAACTTTCTCATTCTTAGAGTTTACATCAACGGGAGCCATTTTTATTGTTCTATGTTCTTTTTTATTATATATGGCTACCAAGTCCTTTTATATATTAATCCAATGATAGGTACCGTTAAAAGAAAATTCTCGAAACATCATAGACTTTAAAGTGCGATTAAAACGCTCAACAATTGACGCCTTCATTATACTATATGTGGAATAGTGATTAATTGTATACTTTTCCATTAGTCGTTTAAAATCTTTATTAAAAAACTCTTTTCCATCGTCAGTTTGTAAATTTTTTGGTATTCGTCCCAAATTCAATATTTTTTGAAATGCAGTGGAAACATCAGAAGCATTTTTTGTTTTAGTGGGTTCTACCCACGCATATTTTGAAAAGTTGTCTATAACTGTTAATAGATATTTAAATCCTTTATTAAATTTTGAATAATTCCCCATTTCCACCAAATCTGCTTGCCATGAATCGTCAATTCCTTTCATAATAACTCTTCGTCGAGGGAACTTTTTCGGGCTTGAGTGTGCATTTCATTTATAATTTTTCTTTTCTCCATTGTTTTTTATTATATTAATATATTATTGTTTTTTACAATTGGTTGATGGTATAGATACACAAATATTATTATAAACTTCATCAAGTTTATCCTTCAACTGTAATATATCTTTTCTAATATCAATAATTTCGGTGTTTAATATTTCTCGTGAACGGTTGATTTGTGTTTGTAAGTAAACTTTGTTGACAGCGTCTGTTTGTTCCGACGGCGGACCCAAAATTTTTAATTTTCTTATTTTGGATATAGATGTTATTATGCGTGTCAATAGCAATTCCCAATATTTTCGGAACATTTCTCCTAAAGTTATCGCCGTTGGAAAAGTGCCCGAACTTGTCGACACTCATTATAGGAATAAACGCTTTTCTATAATGTTAATATATTATATCTGCTTCCTTCAACTCTTCAATTATAGATACTATTTCATTATTTTGATTGCTATGTCCAGCGTCTTGCAATGCGATTAGAAGTTTTAGACGTTCTACTAATTCATTTGGATCGTCCCAGTATATATAGTTGTGTTTTTGTAGATTTACACTCATTAAACCTTTGCCTGTGTGAGTAGTTTCTTTGTATATTTTTGTCCTCTACTTCCTTTAATTTGTTCATTGGGATCATTATTTCTTCTATGGGCATATGTGTTCATTAATATATTTTTATAGATATCAAGTTCTACAGCATCGTAATTCTTAGGAGCTTTATAACAAATTAGTTCAAATAAACTAGGTGTATATGCCCAAGACTGATTTCCAACGACGATTTTATCTTCGTTTAATTGTATTTCGGCGTTACCAAATTTCCAAACACCATTAACGTCTCTATGCGGTCCATATATTGTATCAAGTTTATTATCACTGATTAATGATGAAATGTTAATGGGATTTTCTTCTTCTTCCTCTGACTGGGAATAAAATTGATCATTATTTACGTCATCTTCGCTTTCAACCTCAGCTTTATATTCTTCTTTCTTTAGAGTGCTGCGTTCAAATTTAATATCTCGTTTTTTGGAAGGTAGCTTTTTATTATTTGAATATGATGATTTTATAAAATTGTTGAGTGGCATTGTTAAGGGTTTAAATATCCTCTCTAACTCATTCGTTATTTCATTTTCACCTAATTTTATGCTTTGAAATTTCCTTTTTAATATTTTCCTAGATTTTATAAGTTCCTTTAAGATGTTTTCCGTCATTTTTTTGTCTGTTTATTTTTTGAACTAATCTGTTTAGTTTTGGAACTGGTCTGTTTATTTTTTGAACTGGTCTGTTTCTTTTTAGAACAGGTCTGTCTATTTTTTAACTGGTCTGTTTATTTTTAGAATAGTTCTGTTTATTTTTTGAACTGGTCTGTTTATTTTTAGAAGAGGTCTGTTTATTTTTTGAACTGGTCTGTTTATTTTTTTCAACAGGTCTGTTTATTTTTGGAACGGGTCTGTTCGTGACGTCTGCTTTTACCAAAATAATATTTAAAACTAAATGTAAATAAATATATCAAACCCTTTTCTATAACGCCCACTATTAATTTCATAATCTTTATTGATATTTAAAAATGTTTATCTTTCCAACATTCACGACAAATATCAAGAAATTTATTAAAGGTCATATCACCCCCAAAATGATCATTATATATGTGCCTCACATTCATTTTGTCTTGTTTGAACATTATAATTACATTTGCATTGTCACGAACAAGGTGTTTTGGAATTCTTGTGTACGTTTGACATAAATAGAAAGAATCTATGCTTTTATGCCTACCCATAGAAAAATAGGAACGAATATTATTTTGTTTTTCACATGCTACGTCGTCAAATATCATTATCGAATTCACTTTAGCTTTATCCGGTGGTATAACATTTTCATTATCACTGAATGTGTAATATCCCATATCCTTTATAGGTGTAATAAGGTTTCTCAAATATTCATATTTAGGTTGATATAAAGACTTTGAATATAAATATATATTTTCAAATTTCAATCCGTTTGGGCTTTCGATTAAGCTGAGCATAACATTTGTCTTTCCACAATTAGATGGTCCCACTATAAGAGCTCTTATGGAGTTAGGTAATAGAGAACTATGTCTCGTTTTAGTAGAATTGTTATGTGTGAAATCTAAATTTCTCACATTAATGTTCGTATCCTGCTTTATTAAACGCATTTTAACGACTAATTAAAAGTTATCACTATCATTTCAATTTATAATTTTATTTCTATTTACAGAGAAAATTATATATAATGATTGTTTATTCTAAAAATAAAATTAATTGTAAAAGTAACGTTCGTGGGAGAGGGTTGATGAATAACTTAATTGATTCGTTACCATTCGAGCTTCATTTACCAGGATATCAATATTGTGGTCCAGGAACAAAGTTAGAAAAGCGATTGGAAAGGGGAGATCCTGGCAAAAACCCTTTGGATTCACATTGTAAAGCCCACGATATTGCTTATTCTCAAAGCAAGGATATTAATCAACGACATAAAGCTGATAGAGAGTTAATAGAGAGAGCTTGGGAACGAGTTAAATCTAAAGATAGGACCTTTGGAGAAAAATTAAGTGCATATTTAGTTACCAACGCGATGAAAGCCAAAGTAAAATTTGGTATGAGGAAAAAACAGTGTAGGAAAAAGATTTTCTCTACTGCTACAAAAACGCAACGGCAATTATAAAGAAACAACAGCCGCAAGATATCAATACGGCGATAAAGCTATAAACAAATCATTCAAAGGAAAGAAATCAGAAATAGTTATTCCTAGAGTTATAAGAGTACCTAAAATTGGTGGTTTTCTTCCTCTGATACATTGTGAAAGCGATAAACACAGCCAAAAATGCTAAAGGACAGCTTGAAGAACGTTCACGACATAATAAAAGTATGGAGTCTATAGCCATTGGTAAAGGTCTTTACCTTAAACCTTATAAGACTGGAATGGGAGTCGTATACAACAGCAACTACAACAAGAAGAACCTAAAAGGCCTCTAACTGATATTGACATAAAAACCTTTGGGAAAAAATATATTCCACATTTTAGAGGAGTCTTTATGAGAGATAAACTGCCGATAACAGCTCGTCATAGAGAATGTGGAATCGTTAATTTAGACTCTCATAGAGGACCTGGTACACATTGGGTAACATACTATAAAAATGGAAGCAAATGGAATATTTCGATAGTTTCGGAAATTTACAACCACCTTTAGAAATATTTGGCGGCTAATATAAAATATAATTATAAACGGGTACACATTTTTAATTCTGTCAACTGTGGACATTTATGTCTAAAATTTTTATTGCAATTTAATTAAACAAATAATAAAACAGCATACATTTTGTTTTTTTTTACATTTGTAAATTTATTTATTATCTATCCTTAAAATTAGTTTATGTATTTTTACATCTTGTTTTATTATATTTTCCATCTTTTTACCAAACTCAAAACAGAGACGTGTTAGGTCTATTTCAACCTCTTTTTCATAAAATCCTTTTATGTCAGTAACCTGTATGTAGGTTTTCTTAAGAGCAGCGCATGTTGGTATATAGAAATTATAGTAAAAATATACAATTTGCTTTTGTAATATATTATTCCAACAAACAAACGTTGTTAAGAATATTCCATTTCATGGTATTGAGCGCCATGTGTCACTATCTATTTTTATTTTATTATGATTTTGTTTTAGAATTAGAAAACAACGTCCATCCTTCTGTTGAAAATCAATTTTTTTAACGAATCGTCATACCAACATTTTTAAAGTTAATCGATCTGAGCTAGTATTGGTGGGTTTTCAATATTGTCATGGAAACGATGACACTATATATATATAAAGGAATTGACGTTTATGGATGGATTATCTGTTGCAGCAAAGTACTTCTTATTTAAACCACCCTTCGATAGTACTGCAAGAAATTTATAAATGATTTGGATTGGACCGATGGAAATATTAGCTATTGTAGTGTTGGAGATATAATTTCTCCATTAAACAAATATAAGTATGTTTTTGTTTTCGGTCAAGCAAAGAATGACTTTTTGAAAAAGTATATTAAAACGTCAATTATAAAACTTGAAAATAAAACAATTTTCAAGAACTTAAAAAATTATTTTACTTCTTGTCCAATCCATAATGATATGAGATTTACATCCGCTGTAAACAATTTATTTAAAATTTTTGTTTTTATAGAAAAAATTACTATCAACTTGAAGATATTATTTTAGATGAAATAAACTTATAAAAAATAAGAAATAAAAGTTTGTTTTATTTTTCTTTATAATATGTTTATTTATTAGTAACTACATTTATTTATAAATCCCACAAATACCTTGACTGGTCTCTGGAAGAAAGAGTTCCAACTCTTTCAGATTTATTGGCACATTATTTGTGACATGCCTCCTAATTAGCAAACAATTCGGAGACCATCGTAAATGTTCAGAAATTTGATGATCATTAAAAACCCATCGATGGATTTCAACTTTACAAAAATAGCATTTCGTTATATCCGATTCACCATTCCCATCATGGCCATTTCATTAAAAGTGAGATGGAAAATAATAGATGGAGAGATTTTTTTGAATGGAAATAACTACGTAAACAATAACGTAAACAATAAAAGAAAGAAAATGATAGTGAGCGAAAGTGAAATAAAATAAAATATATCAACAAAAACAAAAAGGCAATAAAACATGTCAATGTACATTTAAAGCATTTCAAAATGTCAAAAACATTTCAATTCACAATTATATTTATATAAACAAAAGTGGAAAAACAATAACAAAAATGTCCACGTGCATAGAATTAAATTAAGGGTGGGGGAAATAATAAAATGTAAACCTGCATTTAAATCACTTCAAAATGTCACAGACATGTCAATTCATTTATATAAACAAAAAGTACTTCAAAATGCCAGAAACATGTCAATTCACACCTTCATTTATATAAACAAAAAGTACTTCAAAATGTCAGAAACATGTCAATTCATACCTTTATTTTTATAAACAGAAGACAAAAATATCAAAAGAAAGGTCAATGAACTCATTAAAAATGTCAAAAAGCAATTAAAAATGTCAATTCACACCTTTATTTATACAAATAAGGTCAATAAACCCATTAAAAATGTCAAAAAGCCATTAAAATTGCAATTGACACCTGCCTTTAAAGCACTTCAAAATGTCAGAGACATGTCATTGAAAGGGTCAATAAAGTGAGTTAGAAACCCTATCTCCTAACTACTAAAATAGTTAAAACTTGCATCATAATAGAGGTTATTTTATTGGTATATCTCGGGAACCATGTATCGTGTTGGAATTTCGATTAGTTCGTAGAAAAGGGAGCTGTTGTGGTGTTCTGCATTTAAGAAGTTGTAATTATGTTTTCGATTTTCTCTTCAGACAGTGTGGTGTCTGAAGATTGAATTTATTTAGTATGATTACTTTTGTACAGTATAAAACTATATTCGCGAGGCCGACCGATGTTTCGGCAGTAATAAATATTGTTAAACTATTGTCTTATTTATTCATTTTAAAAATAATATTCTGCTTATGGTTGCAAACATCGATTTATTTACTGAAATGGTAAAACCTTATAAGTCAAAAATTTCTTTGTTGTTCTCTGTTAATGTATTTTGGAAAATTTATTTAAAGCATACCTTAGGAATGTAAGGTTTTGTGACATGCGAGCGTATGTAAATATTGAGCCTCTGTATTAATCTTAGGTTATTTATTAAGGTATAATATCCTTTTGCCATCGATTAAAAATAAAATATTTTTTATCAAAAATACCGAAAATCGTAAAAAACAAATATTTATGTGGACATTGGCCGTGACACTGGCAATTTTATGACGTTTTTTTTTTTCATTTTATGTTACATGGGAAATAGGCGTGTTTCTGGGCGGATTTAAACAAAAACTAGTTTTTGATCTAATTTAACATTATAGGGGATGTGTGCAAAATTTCAATATCCTAGCTCTATTCCTTCCAATTTTTGCCCAGCCTGTATGAAAATATTACTGTGATGCTTAGGAATTTACTTCGGGACTACAGCTCTGTGACGTTTTCCTGAAGCATTCCTAATACATATGGTTTCACTTTTTGCAACATTGAATTTTTATTTCCCAGGTTTTGTAATAATCGCTGATGCGATTAAAGTGGTAGAAGTAATTCCCAATTGTATTGATATGTATAAAATCCGGAATCTAATGCCTTTAATATATCTAGGGATAGATTGCTAGAGTTCAGTGACATTTTAGGAATATGTTGAATTCATCTTACACTTTCAGAACCATTTGTAACAACATTATCATTCCGCAGAATTCGCTGACAGGAAGATTCATTTTTCCCTATGACTGAACCTTTCATTATTGTTCTTAAGAGTTCAACTTGCTTTGATAAAATTTCTTACTCACGTTAAAAAGTATCTATGGTCCATAGTTAGCTTTAAATTGTCATGTTTGTATATTGTGACAAAAATTTATCAATTCTTGATCGAGTATCAGCTGGCTCCAAAAAGTTACTGACGAGCTTCAAGAATTCCTCGATTACTGAAACGTTTTCCCTGGAGACATTCAATGCTCTATTGAAGTTATTTTTTGCTTTGTCCTTTTCCTCGAAAGCCTTTGTAATATTCTTTTGGCGAGGCGCAAGATACTTTTTGTAGAATGAAACCTCCAGTTTGGTGGGTGCACTGCCTCATCGCAATCGACGAAGAATCTGTGTCAGGACGCGTACATTCTCTTAGAGAGTGTTCTTAATTGCATTTTACGCAGTTATATGGCTAGTTGCAGTTTCGTGAGGTGTGACCCCATCGTTGGTATCTATGATACTGAATTTCCACATCCTAATTTTTTGGCTTTTCCCAATATTACTGATTAATTTAATAAACCACGAATATGTGTGACGTCACTAAGTTTTTTGCCGAGGAACAGAGGAACTAGGAAATGTATTTAGTATATGAAGGTAACGACATTGTGTCAGCTACAAAATACGAGCTCACTAGGTCAATTTATTTGATGTGTTTTCACATGAATGCGAAGTCATAGGGAAAGATTGAAAAGCCAAGTTGCAAGAGCACAGCACTCGTTTGGTCGACACCGTGTTTCGACAGTTGTGAACTGTCTTATCCATGCCTTTAGCACGGTGAAGCCACTCTTGGCTTGCCGGTGTGAATGTCACTCGGCGTACTTATATCAAATGCAATGAGAGAATGCATATGTGATGTTGTTAATTGTCGATGATTCACGAACATCGACACACATCGACACATCCTTTTTGGCCGAAAGCCAACATGAAAAATTTTTTCTTTCGTAATTTTTGTTTCACACACATGTGTAGGAGTTGTGAAAGTTATTTTTAGATCATGGTTTTTCTTTATGGAAAGCCCTGTTTTAAATTTTGAGATGTTTGTCTCACTTTGTTTCTCTACATATTTGAAGCAAAATTTGATAAAGAATACAACAGTTTTGGATTTCTTGGAAAAAATATACCTTTCAATCACCAAGCCGTTAAATAAGTATTTTTATAGTTTAGTTGTAAAAGTGTTCAGAAAGCAGGCCCTTTGGACAATAAATTTCAGCTATTAATATGGATGATAGTGCACAAGGTAGGTATTTAAATTGTGTGATACACAAGTGTATGTAGATTTCTAGTTGTGTAAAAATGTTAAATATTTGAAGTAGCCTCGTGTCGGTTGCCGCAATCTTTGAAATGTGACGTAATATAGGCAATTAAAATTTCGGGACGGTTTGGGACAGTAAAGCTAAACATACACGCAATGAAAAAATGTGAGAAATCATACAAGAAAAGCGTACAACTACTACTACTTGTGTAAAATTACCTTGTATATTTTGGCTGTGTTTCAAAGCACTTTCTTCTCTTAAACAATTTGCATTTATCAGTATTTAAAAATAAAGAAATAAATATACAAATTGATAGAACATAAGTAATCCAACGCCATGTTTCATTTAACTAAATTTAATAATATGAAAGACCTAAACTTTTTATTGATTTTCTATTTCCCACCCAAATAAAACGATGGGGACTTAATTGGCTTTTTGTTCTTCCATCTGGAAACAAAAAATGTTTATTTTAAATATTATACTCATATGATGCTGTTTTTCTTTGATGCTTCTATTGTTTTTGGCGGGATTGCTGTTGTCGTTGCTGCTGGTGTGTTGATTGGGCATCGAAATACAGATGAGGATAGGATGATGATGCTGTTGTTGTAGCTGCTGTCTGTTGTGATGAGTTAAAAGCAACAATGTGGGTTTGTGGTTTCTATTGTAAAGGGTGATTTTTTAAAAGCTATAAGAAAGTTTTTCAAAAAAAAAAACACATCAAATTCAGAAAAATGCATGAAATCTTTATTTGAATCAATAGTACGGTCCATATAATTTAATGTTTGAAGATTATTTCATGCAAATGTTGACCTTGACTGCGCCTCAAATGGTCCATCCGCTTAGTCCAATTTTGGCATTTCCCCGTTTTTGAGTAACAGAGGCCCAATTGCTGCGAACGTCGACGAATCGATAATTGATGGTCATCATTAACACTGACCTATACAGCTGCGATATTTTCTTCAGTTCGAATTCTACGTAAGCCTGTTGGTGGTTTAATGTCCAACAATTTAAATTTGGTGCGAAATCTAGTCACAATAGCCCGAATAGCCGCTTCAGTGGGTCGATTAAACTGATCATAAAATGGAAACAGAGCACGCATTTTGATAATAAAATTCAATAATTTGCAAGCGTTGTTCGTTTGTAAGACGATTCATGGTTAAATTATAGACCAAACTGAAGATGTTTGCCAGTGAAACAAAACACGAAACGTGCGTTAGCTGTTTAAACCAGTGTTGCCAAGAAGATAATAGCTAAAAAATCAACCTTTATATCGTTCTCAAACAACAGTATTTTGTTGATCAATACCACCGCGTATAAAACCACGGCATATAAACTGTCAATCATAAAAGGATTAAATTAATAATGACGAAAGAAACTTTTGAAAACACACACAGCCACACTTACCATGTTACGTTTTTCGGCTTTCCCCAAACACGCACTGGCTTTGGTACCAATGGATAACAGAGGCCCGCTGCTGTTTTCATTACTAAATACAAAAGATGCCCCAGCACCACCAGGCGGAGAACCAAATGTTGTTGTGCGTAGTGCATAAATACCACTGCTGCCGAAACCATTTACGGCATCACTTGTCGAGACTGCATAATGTTGCTCCAACAATTCCTAAATGAACTTCATTGACATTAATTGAAGGAGAACGTCACATTATATTCCAGACTTCCGAAATGTAACTAAAATTGATATTAATAAATTAAAAGATTAATCAATCTTCATTTTGCGAGTGCAAAATAAATAAATTTTAATTTCACCTTCTGTATGTTCTTCGTCTGTTGTTTATTCTGTTCTGTTGCTTTTGGCTTTCTTATAATTCTAATCGTCGAACTTCACTTTGACAAATTTATAGAAACCTTTGCTCATGTACGCATTTTTGCAACTATGTGCTACAAAATTGACAACTTACATATTCATACTTACACCATTATCCAACTAACTAATTAATTTCAACTAAGAAACTTGTGTAAATGCTACAAATTTCTAAATTGGGAAAAATAACATGGTTGAATATTTTAAGGTACATAAGTACTGAACACCTACCAAGTAAACTTAGTTATTTATACAAAAGAAACACATGTGTAATTTACACATGTACGAGGGAAATCAAGGCGTATTTATACAGGTGATAGCACTAGAACAACAACAAAATACAAGTAATTTTTTGAATGGTGAGCCATACTGTCAAAATATATGTGATTTGAAAGTTTCGGTTACTTTTGAATGAAAAAAATTTCAGTCAGCGGGGCTCCTGCGATCACCTTTATAAATACGCTTTGAGGGAAATTTAGCATTTACTTGTATGACTTCTGTCAACTCTATATAAAAAATTTACAAAGTTGAATTAGGTATATATGTTTCTCTCTTTTCAGACACTCTTACTATACAAAATTTCGAATTGTTTTCCGTCTGGATCAAACATCGCACTGAAGAAAGGCGAGAAGTTACAGTTTATGATTATATCCTTGGTAAATTTGGGTTGACAGTTTCAGAACGAAAATATAGCCAGGGAAGTAAAAGAAATTTTTATCGGCCGTTATCTTTCAAATGGAAAAAAATTTCAAAGGAGGATAACGAGATTTCGTCGGCATAACGGAGATTGGTTGAAAGAATTTAGTGCTACTTTCGGAAGGCATCGGGTTCAATTTTGTGACAACTAAAATCCATGAACTAAAATCCGATCCGAGCCTTATCAAACCACATTAAAAACTTGCAGTATGACCCAGTTTAAAGGGCAGATTTATACTATTTTAGTGCAATTTTTGATGCATTTTTTATGAAAACCGCAATAACATCCTCATTTTTAGTTCGATTTATGTTTTTAGGGGCTCGTTGGAGAGGCATTGACAACCATTTAAAATTTTTAGAATTATCTAACCCATTAAGGGCAAATTTTTTTCTTACTGTTAATACTCAGTGGGTTAAATGTGCAGTAAAAACTGAAATATGGGGTTGTTTGCATCGTAAACACATTATAGTCTTATATAATGCTAATTTTTAGAAAGAAATGCAACCATTTCAAAATTTCCCCCTTAACACATTGAGTGCCAAGCGGTTTTGACGCAAACCTTCCCAGGAGGCCGAATATTTTGTGGGCTCTAAGTAAAAGCAATAACTGTCGTACGGAAATGTTCGACGTGTCACCCCACGACGTGTTAGGTATCGTACGGAAACGTCCGACGTGACACTCAATGTGTTAAAAATTAAAACATGAATAATCTACTACTACTACTACTACTTTATAAAGGGGAAATGACACGCAAAAGTACAAAACTAAATTATTGAAACATTTACATCTTTTGGAAATTAAAAGTTCTGTAAAAAAGAAAAACGATCACGAAATAAAAAACTGAGTATGAGTTTTCCTATTAGTGACCTATAGTTTCACTTTTATATACTCTCGTGTTTGGGAGGGAAACCATATCGCACGGTTTTATTGTAGCATCTTATGTGAAGTTTTCCTCCCAATTTATCTATTGAAAGACCAAAATTTCAAATGTTTTTTTTTAATTAAAGACTAGAATGTGTTTACGATGCAAATTAAATGCAAACATTTGATATGTATATCCAATTTGTTTTTAGTTCTAGGCTCTTGTCTGCGGTTAATTATTGGTGGTTGTACCTTGAGATGTTGTGATAAGGTATGATGGTAGTTTCTGCATTTGGAGCATTTGTTTTTAGATGTGCAGGAACGGATGGTGTGGCTTTTCGCTAAGCAGTTGGCACAATATCGGTGATCGCGGACGACATGTTTCCTCTCCTGGACAGACATGTTCAAGAATTCATGCTTCTGTAAAATGATAAAATTTACACTTAAAATTATTAATTAATTCTCTCCACAGTAGTGAAGGATGCCGCTCTAAAAGTTCTATTGACCTTGTTGAGACTACAATTTAACTGGCGTGTGACTCGTTTTCTTTGAGAAGGGGAAGAAAACATAATTTTACTATAGGTCGAGTTAAAAGACCTGTAGAAATTCGTACATCTGCAACTCGTACGTTGCTATCAGAACCTAGATATGTTTTTTCAATTCTTCTTGGGGGTATCAAGTCATCTATCACGACAACAAGATCACCAATTTTAATATTGGGAGTGGAATTTTTCCACTTGTACCTCTTATGAAGAGCCTTTAGATAATCTTCTTTCCATCTGATTGCAAATTGGTGGTGGAGTGCTTTTAATTTTTCCCATCTGTTGATAAGAGATAAATTTTGTGAGAGAGGTTCTGGCATAGCCATTATAGGGCCACCTTTAAGGAAATGACCAGGTGTTGAGGCGGTAAAATCCGCGGGATCTTCTGATATTGCAGAGATTGGCCTTGAATTTAATACGCCTTCGATTCGAGCTAGTAAAGTTGATAACTGTTCAAATGTAAACTTTTGGGCGCCCGAGATTCGTTTGAAATGATACTTAAAGCTTTTTACTGCTTCCCATAATCCGCCCATGTGAGGTGCGTGGGGTGGGATGAAACTCCATTCAAATCCATGGGATGAGTATTTCTGTGATATGTCGTTTGAAACACAATTTAAAAATTGTGTAAACTCTTTTAGGAGTGCTCTGCTAGCACCTACGAAGTTACGCCCATTATCGGAAACTATCCTATGGGGGAGCCCCCTCCTCCCAACGAATCGGGCAAAGGCGGCTTCAAATGACGCTGACGACAAGTCTGAGCATGGCTCGAGGTGTATTGCCTTTGTAGAGAAACAAACAAACACGCAGACGTAACCTTTCGTCATGGGTGCTGTTCGAATTTGTGAACTTTTGAGCTCAATGGGTCCAGCGAAGTCAATGCCGGTGACATGAAAGGGTGGCGATAGGGTGCATCTTTCGGGTGGCAACGGTGCCATGATTTGACAACAAGCCTTGTGTTTAAAGATTGTGCAAACTTTACACTCATAAATGATACTTTTTATGCGTGGTTTTAGACGAGATATGTAGAATTCGGTCTGGACCATCCTACACATTTGGTTGCATTCGCCATGAGCTAGGAAAGTGTGCAAATGAGAAAGGTATAGGGCACATAGATGAGATTTGCCGGGCAATATAATAGGGTAGCGTTATCTGTATGATAATAATGAATTCGACAAACGCCCATTAGCACGCATAATATTATTTGAGTCTAGAAATGGATTTAAATTTTTCAAAGTACTTTTATCTGAGATTGATTTCTGGTTGCGGAGTGAATTGTATTATATTTCAAAGAAATATTTCTGAGCTAATGTAATAAGTCGATTTTTTACAAAGGAAACTTCTTTCTGAGTGAGATTTAACGATGAATGATAATTTTCTGATCTATATTTATGAAGACCGTGAAAAGCAAATCGAAATACATATGATAGAACTCTTAAAGTCTTGTGGTAAGAAGAGAAACGAGTCAAAATATCCGATTCTTCGATGGATACTTGAAGAACATGTACCTTGTTTTCTATTTCCGTAGAACACAATGGATTTCTCAAGGGCCACGTCGATGATGGGTTCGTGAGCCACGATGGACCTTGCCACCACAAAGTATTATTAATCAGGTCTTGTGGCTTACACCCACGTGTTCTTAATCAGCTGGATTGTCCATAATCGGCACATGTCTCCATTTTGCTCTTGGTACTAACTCATGGATTTTTGCAGTTCTATTAGCCACATAGGTTTCCCAAGACCATGGTGGTTTGGAAAGCCAGCCGAAAACAATGTCGAATCAGTCCATAGAAAAATATCGTCAATGGAAAATTCAAATGACGTTCTTATGTAATTGACTAAAGTTGCTACTAAGACTGCTCCGTTTAATTCTAAACGTGGTAGACATACGGGCTGAAGTGGTGCAACTTTGGTTTTAGCTACAAACAGATTTGAGAAGGTTACAGGACTAGAAGTTTTACAGCGAACATAAACAGCAGCACAATATGCTGCTTTGGAGGCGTCTGAGAAACCATGTAGCTGTATGGTATCGGTAGGTGTGTATTGTAACCAACGAGGAATGTTAATTTTTTGAATGTGAGGCAATTCTGCCACCAGGATATTCCATTTCTGTAACGAATCAGTACTGACTTCCTCATCCCATTGCAACCCTTCTAACCAAAGTTGTTGCATTAGGATTTTCGCTCTTATCACGACCGAAGCGATCCATCCTGCTGGATCAAACAGTTGAGCAACTGAGGACAAAATCTTTCGTTTTGTAGCATTTTTATACTGAGGTAAGGGAGAGAATGTATAACTGAATGCGTCTGTTATCGCATTCCACTTAACACCAAGGGTTTTTGTAGAGCTAGTTTCCTGAAACCGAAGAAAGTCATGGTCGTACAAATCCTCAGATGGCAAATGCGATAAAAGCTGCGTGTCATTTGCAGTGATTTTCTTAAGAGGAAATCCTGCTGATTTAAGTACGGCAATGACTTCGGATTGGGCAGGATGTCATCGACATACATCTCTTTTCGCAGGATTGATGCGGCTCTAGGATATTGCGCTTCAGAATCAAATGCCAACTGCAAGAGAGTACGAATTGCCAAAAATGGCGCACAATTTAGCCCGAATGTAACAGTTTTTAATTGGAAATCTTTTACAGTACCATTTTCAGAATCTTTAAATAGTATTCTTTGGTAAGGTCTGTCTAGAGGATGTACCAAAATTTGGTGATACATTTTTTGTACGTCGCCACTAAAAACGTACCTATATTTTCTCCAGTTCAGAATTGTTGTTATCAAGTCACATGGAAGAGTTGGGCCAGTACAGAGAACATCATTTAGTGAAAACTTTGATTTAGTCTTTCGTGAACCGTTGAATACTACTCTAACCTTTGTGGTTTTATGCTCAGGCCGGACTACAGCATAGTGGAAGATAGAATGAAAAGTATTTACCTTCGTTTACAATTTCTGCAGCGGTTGTATCCTCCATGTGACCGAGCGATAAGTATTCATTTAATACTTGATTGTATTGCTCATTGAGTTCTGGGGTCTTTCGCAATGTTTGTTCCATTCTAGTGTACTGAGCAAGAGCTAAAAATCGAGAAGAGCCGAGATGCATTGAAGATGGAAAATATCTTTTGAAAGGAAGCCTAACCACGTAACGGCCATCAGATTGGCGCGATGTGTTTGTGCTGTAGAATTCCTCGCAGAATTGGCTTTCGGCTGAGATTGGTAGAGATTTTGGTACTTCTTCTTGCTCCCAAAATTTTCGCAAGGTTTCACAAAGTATGCCATCATCACGTGGTACAACAGAGGTTGTGAAAGAGTGAGTTTGTGTTTTTATAGGTCCACTGAGGACCCATCCAAAGATTGTATTGTAGGCGGATGTGTCACCACAAATGTCCTTTCGTATTCCATCGATATTAACGAAGCGTTCTGAATCGCTTCCAAGAATCATGTCTATTTGAGAGGACTTATTAAAGTGAGGGTCTGCTAAGTCAAGCTCACTGAGTTCTGCTGGGTTGTTGATTTCGAAGGAAACTGCAGTTAGACGCTTGGTCACCTTGGGTAGCACAATGACATTAATTTGATTAATTTGAATTTAGTGTTATATCTCTTGGAAAATAGTACAACTTCACATTCCCTGTTGGAGGTTTGACTCTGTCCGCCGATGCCTACTATATCAAAGTGAGATCTGTGGTAAGGAATTTGAAGACGAGATCTAACTTTTTCTGATATGAAGGATCTCTGAGATCCAGAGTCTAATAGTGCTCTTACTGTAAAGAGTTCACCATTGTGATTAATTTGAACCAGCGCTGTTCTTAACAAAATTGTGTCACTATTCGAGGAATAATTGGACTGTATTTGTGATTTAATAGCCTGCCTCGATGTTGAAGCTTGATTATTGGAAAGAGGGTTGGGTATTGTTACCCTATCGATCGATTGATTCTTGACATGGGTTTCAGTGTTATGACCTTGATCAGCTCTATTTGCGGAACTGGATTCGCGTGATTTTAAATGCAACAAGGTATGGTGATGCTTTTTGCAGAATGCGCAAGTTTTTATGCTTTTGCATTTTGCTTTTGTATGTGCAGATGAAAGACAGTTGTTACAAAATTTGTTCTGATATGCAAAGTCTACTCTTTCTGGGACCATCAAACTACGGAATTTGGGACATACTCTTATGTTATGTTCTACATTACAGAGTTTACAAATTTCATTAAGTGTTTCTTGTGAATGATATGTTTGAATGTTCGATGATGATTGTGTAGGCAGAGAGAAACGTTGCTTTGTGAACTTTATGCTATTAATTCTCTCAACTATCTCAAATCTGTTCATAAGAAAATTATCCATTTGTAACCACTGTGGTAGATCACGATGCGACGTAAGGGACTGTTCTCACAACGCAAGGATTTCAACAGGAAGTTTGGTAGATACGAGGTAAATAAGGATTGGATCCCAGCCTTCGATGTTTACGTTTAGAGTATTCAGAGTTGCAAGGCAATCTTTCACTGAAGAGTGCATTTTCTGGATTGTCTCACTGTTTTCTCTGGTTGCTGTGGGAATGTTAAATAAAACTTTCAACTGGTTATCTACCAAAACTCTTGTGTTTTCATAACGGGATTGTAGAGCTTTCCAGGCAAGGTCAAAATTTTCGTCGCAAAGTGAATACCTTTTGACGATTGCGCCTGCCATGCCTTGAGTTTTATTCCTTAGGTGATAGAGCTTTTGTGCTTGAGTGAGCTTAGGATGGTTTACGTATACCGCCGTGAACATGTCACGATATGACGGCCACTCCTCGTAACCACCTTTAAAAACTTCCGTGTCGCAAGGTGGAACTTTAATGCAAATATTAGTGGAATTGTCCGCTGCGTTATTATGAGAATCTTGATTGACATGTGAGGTATTTCGCACAGGTAAACTTTGCCTAGATTTATAATTATTATTGCCTGAAGATAAAGAAATTCTCAATATGTCCATGATTTGTGAGCGTGCAGCATAGTATGCTCCTGAACAAGCGTTGAAGTTTATCTTGGCCTTTTCTTTGAAGTCCTTTGAATTTGCAATCTCAGTGGATAACATCAGATTTTCATAGGTGAGTTGGAGTTTCTTCCACCTATTCTCCAAATCCTCTAACTTGACCTCCAAAATTGAGTCTGTTTGGTCCACTATCTCAGATTTTTCAAAATTTGTGCAGAACGCTACAAGATGCTCACAATCGAAAAGGAATTTGTCATTAATAATGGAAGATTGATTAACATCGGTGGCATTAGTTGCCGATTTGGTGGAGACAGAAGTAGGTTTTGTGCTCATTTTGAAAGATTTAAGATCGGAAAACTAAAAGTTTATATTTTAAACTTGGTATAGAGTTGAGATTTTAATCTCAATGATCAATATATATGAGCGTTTTATTGACAAATTGGTAGAAGATATTTATATCAATCCTATGATGTTTTGTGTTATCTTTTAAATTTGGTGTAAGATTTTATGTAATGTAGACGAAATATTTAGTCCCATAAAGTTTTCGATTTGATTTGATTATAGGGATCAATGATCCAAGCGCTGCAGATGCTATAGGAGTTGCAATGAATGGCAAATAGTAGAGATAACAAAGTGGTTTTGTACTATTATTAGCAAGAGAGAGATATTTGGCTGAACGTAAATGTTTTTTTTTAAGATGTTGAATGATGATGATTTCCAATAATATTATTTCTTAATCAATGGGGAAAAATATTTTTGTATAGTTTTCAGCTGATAAGTGTGTGTATGTTTGTTAGAATAACAAAGTTCAATGAAAAATTTTTTAAGAAATCATAACATTTTCGAACATGCGACGTGTTATTTACTTCCTAAAAGGGAACATACTTTTGTGCCCCAGTGTATATTCTGATCACTACTTCCACCTGTTTGCTTTCCAGTAAATATGTAATAATTGTTGCTGCTGCTAATAAGGCGACATTCACACTGAGAAAAAATTGATTTTTTTCTTTTATAAAAGTTTTGTGAAATTTCGATTTTTTTACTCTGAGGAGAGCTATTTTCTATATAGAAATATTTTTCGGGTAGTTGAAGACAACTTTTTAAGCGTTGTGCGGTGTATGTTATGTAATATTCAGTCAATTATTCCACTGAATTACAAACTTTTATATGTACGCATATCTGTAGATTGGTTTCTTGTATATATGTGTGTAGGAATATAATAATTTGTTATAAGTTTGTACAGTTGTAGATTAAATATTTATATATATGTTTGTATGTTTGTAGCAGTGCAAAGTAAATATTTTCTGTTGGAAATTCTATCAGAATGATTTAAATTTTATTTTTGTGATGTAAATTTGTTGTGTAATCCATGTATTTTTTCCAATGTATGTATATAAATGTTTCCAAAAAATGTATGTATGTAAATTTTGTTTGTTTCTGCTTTGGTCATATGATTTCCAATAGAAGAGAATAAGAGTATATTATTTTAGTAACTTCACTCAAGTTTCGGCAATGACGATTCCTCTCTTTTCTCCTGTGGTGAATAAGTGATCGATGCTCTCATACTATCATTTACATGGATTTACTTTGTTTTTGAGATTGATGAAATGTTTAAACGTATGCCCTTGAAATGTCTGATAGAAAAGGGATAAGCAAATTGAAGAAAGAAGAAAAAACCGCTACATTTGTTCTGTTTAACAAATTTTTGGCTAATACAGGGTGTTCACTACTGCTTCAATTTTTGGCAAAAAAAAATGCGCAAATTTTTCTTATGCCCGTATAAAAATGGTGTTGTTACTCACTTTACAATTCTGCCATTTTGTATTCCAGTTGATGTTGTTGCTGCACCAAAATTTCTGTTTTTTTTTTTATGAACATATGTATTGCTTTATGCGGACGCATCGGGTTTTTATGAAAATTTTTATTTTAGCATGACCTTTTTGGCAAGGCTTTAATTTTTTTATTTAAACTTGGTAGCCTTTTTGAGAATTTTCTATAAATGTTCTTTATATTTCCGAATTTGCGTCGGACTTGCATGAAAATTCTTACACAATTTTTGTTTTACAAGTTACAAATTTCGAAGGAATTTAGTGGCTTTGTTGGGAATTTTATATCAATTTTCGTTAAATTTTCTGAATTTGCATCGGACTTGAACGCAAATTCTAACAAACTCTGTATTATATCACCGATATTTTATTTAACTTTTTTACACATTTCGTAGTAACTTAGAACCGTTTTGGACAATTTTATGTGAATTTCCTTTATATTTTCGAATTTGTGGTGGACTTGCATAAAAATGTTAAGTTGTTAATTAGTCACTTTTGCACACATACACACATATATATTTTTCGATCTAATTACAACCGAAAGTGTTCATACACTTACCGCAGCCGAGTGATAACTACTTAGCTTTTTATCGTGGGACATTGATTTACCTCATTTTTGGTGATGGTGAGTTTAATGAGTAGAGTGGAGACGTTAATGCTCGATCTTCTATTCTGCTGCTTCTTTAATTTTCGAAGGACCATGAATACATTTGATATGTATATCCAATTAAAAGAGAGTAGTGGTTAGTATTTCCATAGCGAATTGTAATGTTTAAGATGTGTTCCAATTGAGTGTGAATTTTGTGTAGAGTAAATTGGTGGACACCAGGGGAGCCGAAAAGATAAGAGGGAATTAACCTTGTGGGATTATGCAATTTCTCATGGAATAGAGAAATTGGCATAAATTGAGATTATGTGAATAAACAAGAACAAGGGATAAATTTTCGGTTAATACATTGGTTGGGTTTTATTTGCAGAGATGCTCACCTTTAGAGATCGAAAATCCAAGTGATACATTTCTGATCTTTACCAAAAAAGCGGTTCAAAATTCACTTTTTTAACGCTGGGCTCCTGATGAGTTAATTATTTTTTTGTTCCGCTATCTTATAGCAAATTCAATAAGCTTTCCAACTAGATATATATCGACCCGATCGGATTAGGAATGAAGACTATAGCTCAAATTATATATCCGAACTTTCAAGGCCCCGATCTCGGAAAAAAATGTTGTTGTGTTCAGATCAAAAAGTTCTATCTATGGTGAAAATTTGAAACAATTCTGAGAATAGCACTTAAACTTGATTTATGCCGAATTTACTCGCTTCCTAATCTCTTAGTAGTGTTGCCAGATTTTTCCTGTTAATCCATTTAAGAAAAAACAATGTGCAGCAACGTTGTCAAGTTTCTTAACTGTAAGCTAGTAAACCCAATCGAACAGATCTGTACCGCAATTCTATAACTTTTTAACGACAACTTTCGGTAGTTAAGTTGTCAAAATTCGTTAGTTTTCTACAATTGTCGTTAAAAGTGATTCCGTAACATTTTCTTACCGATTTTTATCGTTAAAAAGAATCGTTAACTTACGAAAATTGTCGGTAGGCTAACTACAATAAAATTGCCTTAGTAAAATCGTACCGAATATCGTTAAGTATACAAACAGCTGTTTTGTGTTTACATATATTATGTCAGTGTTGTCAATTCCTATATAAAACATGCCTAAAAGGTGATTTTTTTGGAGAAAAAGTGTATTTTTAAAGAATTATCTTCATAAAGTAAAGTTTACGACACTGAAATTGGTCTGTTAATTTTAGCGTCGATGAAGTCCATATGAATTTGATTCTCAACCAACGTAGTATTTTAAAATGGCATTTGAATACATTGGTATGTTAATAGAAAATAATTTGAATCAAATACGTACACAAGAAAGAAGAATTCTTCGACAAATGGAAGATCCGTTTGATTTGTGTGAAAGAGAATTTGTGTTGCTTTTTAGGTTAAATAAAAACCAACTGTACGACATAATTGATGCAATTGAGCACCGTTTTGTTTCCAACAGAATAACTGGAATAACTCCCGAAAGACAGGTAATTCTAATTCTTTAACAATGATATAACAAATGCTAACATTATCATTCTCAAGGTTTTATCTGCAATTCGGTTTTATGCTACGGGATGTTTTCAGCGGCCTGTGGGAGAACAATGGGGAATTTCTCTCAGTCAGACTTCCATAAGCCGCTGTTTACATAGAACTACAGATGCCATAAATGACATTCTATTAGGAGAATGAGTTAAATTTCCAACAACAACATACGAAAGAAACTGTGCGAAGGAACAATTTAGACATAGTGCATATCCTTTTGAAGGATGTGTAGGTGCAATTGATTGCACGCACATTGCAATCATTGCACCGAAAACCCACGAAGGGGCTTACGTTAACCACCACCGATATCACTCATTAAACGTGCAAATGGTATATATATGTACATACATAAATAATTAATTTCATATTACAATATCATTTTACATTATACTTTAAAGATTTGTGATGCAAAACTTGAAATTTTAAACGTCAATGCAAAATTTCCAGGAGCTAGACATGATGCATTTATTTGGAGTAGTAGCCCCGTAAAGGACGTTATGGAAAGGGCATTCAACAATGGCGAGAGAAGAACGTTTTTAATTGGTATTACGAATATTTGCATGATTAAATATTATATTTATTAAAAAACAATTTTAGGTGATTCGGGATACCCCCTAGAGCCGTGGCTAATGACTCCGTTGGCTGGCGAAGTTCCCGCAACTCCAAGATTCATGTATAATGAAGCTCTATGCAAAACTCGTAATTGCATAGAAAGGGCTTTCGGCGTTATGAAGTCAACTTGGAGATGTCTTTCAAAACATAGGACATTACAAAACACCCCTGTATTTCAGGAAAAATTGTGAATGCTTGTACTACTCTCCATAATATAAGAATTCGGTACAATGATGGTAATTTAAATGACACAGATGTGCCTGAACCTAGTTTAAATGAAAATGTGAACATACAAGGAATGCAACCTTTAGCAATAGCTCGCATTCAAAATCAAGTCATTGCACAATATTTTACTTGATCATTTAATACCGACAAAAAACAATAACATTTTCGACAAAGATCTGTATTAATGTAAATTAAACGACTTTATTTGTCAAGAGTGAGTTTAATAAGTGAATGACTTAATAATTACTTATCTTAGCCTAACGTCACCACATTACGCTGCACTGCCGTTGCTCTGCCAGTGTTTGCACTACTCTTTGCTGACTTAGCAGCCGGTGTAGAATATCGTGTGCCAAGAATTCATGAATTCGTGTGAACGTTGAATGTGTTGACTTAGCGACTCGTGTAGGGTGTTTGGTTACTTAGTGTTGTGATATGTATTTATGGATACACCTAATACGCTTTGTACTGTACATTATAATGTAATAGATTATATGTACTATATACATATATGCAACAATGTCATTATCGAACAACAAGAAAAGAAGCATAATAAAAAGAGCAGCCAAGAAGTTAACACAACATGGTGTCAGATGTAAATCTGTAAAGTAAAAAGAAAAAAAATTAAAAGTCATGCCGGATGATAAAAATGTAGTGGCGCCGGAGAAACAAATATTCTCTTTTGCGGCCAGTATAGCCCCATTTAACATGGGAAATACAAATTTGGCATTGGAGTGGCGGAGTTGGAGCAAGCAGTTCTAGATTTTTCTTCTTGCATCCAACTTGATAGAGCAGTCGGATCAACGGAAAGTGGCGATCCTATTACATCATATGGGTGCTGATGCATTGGATGTTTTCAACTCCTTTAATGTTGAGATTAGTGCCATAAAGTTTGAGGATTTGTGGAAAAAGTTCGAGACGCACTTCATTCCCAAAGTAAATGTGGCAATGGAGCGACATAACTTTTTTACAAGGAAGCAGGCGCCGGATGAGACTATCAGCCAATATGCCACAACATTACAAAATCTCAGCATAAATTGTGAGTTTGGAAGTTTGAGGGAAGATCTCGTTAAAGATATTTTCATATGTGACCTGTCGCAGAATTACAAAAACATTAAAGAGCGTCTTCTGAGTGATGGTGACATCAAATGGGACAAGGCTCTTTCTATTGCCAAAAGTATTGAAATGGCAAGGGAAAGTGCAGCGGATATGCAGAAAGAAACCGAAAATGTCGTTGCAGTGCTGAAAAACAAGAGAGGTTATGTTACCAAAAACTCATCGTCATTTGCAAGACAACAAACACAACAACATCAGATGACAAATCAAAAGTGCGGTAAATGTGGACAGACACACAAATACAGATGTCCAGCTGAAGGGGCAATTTGTCATGTGTGTAAGAAGCCGAATCATTTTGCCAAAATGTGCTACAGACGACAAAATGAAATGCAACAAAGAGGAAGTAATAAATACGTCAAAAATGTCAATGAGGAACAAAATGAAGGTACAGAAGAAGAAGAAGAATATGGCGATTTGTTTGTGGGCGTAGTACAACAAACTAAAACGAGGGTGCTGAATGAGTGGAACATTGATGTGGAGCTAAATGGTGCGAGGGTGAAGTGTCAGGTGGATTCGGGCTCACAAGCTAACTTGATGCCTACTGGATTGCTTCGTAAGCTAAATATTAAGGAAATTAATAGAAATGTAAAAAATAATATCCTAACGTTTAGTGGAGAAAGGTTGCCTGTAGTAGGTGAGGTAGAGTAAGATTTGAAATTTGAGAATTTGACTTATAAAACAAAATTTTATGTTCTCGAGATGGAGTGCAAAGTCGTTTTGGGCCTGGACATGGCAGTGAAAATGAATCTTATTAAAATAGTAAATTCAATTAATAAAGAAAATATTTTGGAAAAATACTCAGAAGTGTTTGAGGGTCTGGGGAAATTGGAAAATCAATGTCATTTGCAACTGAAGGAAAATATCCAGCCGGTAGTAGATCCACCTCGAAGAGTACCTTTCAGTCTGTTAGAACCACTTAGAAAAGAGCTAGAGAGAATGAAAAATTTAAACGTCATTGTTGAGGAAAATAAGCCTACTGAATGGGTTAATTCCATTGTTTTGGTTACGCTACCAAATGGATCTTTAAGACTTTGTTTGGATCCTCGAAATCTTAACAAAGTGATAGTAAGACCTAGATTTTCATTTCCTAATGTTGATGAATGTAAATCACAGATGATCTAAAATATTTAGTTCTCTTGATGCTAATTCTGGGTTCTGAATGGTCCCACTAAGTGAAGAGTCATCTAAACTGTGCACTTTTGCCACACCTTTTGGTAGGTTCAGGTTTTAAAGGCTTCCTTTCGGAATAAATTCTGCACCGGAAATATTTCATGCGGAAATGGTCAGGCTTTTTGCTGATATAAAAGGAGTCATCATTTATATGGATGATTTCCTGATACATGGGTCGAACATAGAACAGCATAATGTGATCTTACGTCAGGTATTAGAGAGAGCGAAAAATGTTGGCCTTCGATTTAACAAATCCAAATCAAATATTCTTAAAAACAAAATTAAATTTATAGGACATATTTTCAGTGAAAATGGAGTTAGACCGGATGATGCAAAGATAAAATCCATTTTGGAAATGCCTGTGCCTAAAAATGTTCAGGAACTTCAACGGTTTTTGGGTATGGTAAACTATTTGGGTCAGTTTATTGAAAATATGTCAGCTAAGAACAAACATTTGCGAGATTTGTTGAAAAAAGAATCACTCTGGCAGTGGGGCAAGGCACAGGATGATGAATTTAATAACCTAAAGAGGGAAATAACAAATGCTCCTGTTCTAACTTATTATGACCCCACGAAACAAATAGTTTTATCAGTAGATGCGTCAAAGTTTTCAGTGGGGGCTGTCATTATGCATGATACAAATCCTATTGCATATGCGTCAGCATCGTTAACGGATTGTCAAGACAATTACGCGCAAATTGAAAAGGAGTTATTTGCGATACTTTTTGGTTGCACAAGATTCCATCAGTATGTTTATGGTCATAACGTTATTGTGGAAACGGACCATAAGCCTCTTGTGTCACTTTTCAACAAGCCTTTGCATAAGATTCCGGCGAGGCTTCAGAGATTCATGATGAGACTTCTGGCTTATAATTTGACAGTCATATATAAGCCAGGCAAATATCTCCATATTGCGGATACACTGTCAAGAGCTCCATTAAAGGAGAACTCGCTAGTCGAAATGGATAAGGACATTGACTTGCACTGTCACTCTATAATAAGTCATATCGCTTTACCAGAAAGTGATATAAATAAGATAAAAGAATTTGTTAGAAAAGATGAAACTTTTCAGAAACTTCTAGATTATTTAAAGTTAGGATGGCTTAAGATAGAAAATTATGTGATAAAGACCTTATTCCGTACTTCAATGTCAAAGATGATATTAATGTCATAGACGGGTTACTTTTTTTTACTTTTACTTATAGTGCCAAGGAATCTAAGATCAGAAATGCTGAACAGGCTACATGAGGGACACTTGGGCATTCAGAGGTGCCAAAGTTTGGCCAGAGATTCAGTGTATTGGCCTAATATCAATAATGATATATGTAATGTGGTGTCTAATTGTGAAGCCTGCATAAAGTATAGAAATTTAAATCCAAAAGATACCTTACTTTGTCATGAAATTGTATCAATTCCATGGTACAAGGTCGGAATGGATCTTTTCGAATTTGATAAGAAATATTACCTTTTCGTAGTAGATTATTATTCAAAATATATAGAAGTTGAACTTCTTAGTACAGGGTTTTCAAATCAGCTCGTTGTCAATAAACTTAAAGGTATTTTTGCTAGGCACGGAATTCCAACAATTGTAATATCGGATAACGGTCCTCCTTTTAGTTCAAATGACTTTGGTAAATTTTGCACAGACTGGGGAATTGATCTTCGAGGTGGATTGACCAAGATCTAATGGTCTTGCAGAAAGGTCAATTCAGACAATTAAAAAAATTTTTAAAAAGTGCCGTGAAACTGGTACCGATTATTATACGGCATTGCTTCACTATCGCACAACAAGGAAGGATAATTTCGCGAGCCCTGCCGAACTTTTAATGTCCAGGATGTTAAGAACAAAATTGCCCTCCACTTCGAGAAATTTAAAACCAAAATTAGTCAAAGATACAGGCAATAAATTAATTTCGAAGAACAAGGAAAATATGACAAAAAATTATGACAAAAATTCCAAAAATCTCAAGCCTATAAATGTAGGGCATCAAATTTATTTCAAAATGAATCCTTTGTATGTATGGCTTCCGGGTATCATTGTTGATATTTGTAAGGAACCAAGATCCTATCTCATAAAGGATGATGAAGGTGTTACCTATAGAAGAAATAGGCAACATATTCTCGACGTTAGGAAGAAACAGCTCAGTAACTCTGAACAGAATGTTCCAAGGCAAGACGAAGTTGTTAGTTCAAATACACCAGAAATAAATGAGAATATTAAGAGAAATGTCGAAGAACCTTGTTCAAGGAGCGGTAGAAAGATAAAGCCTCCAAAAAGACTAGGATTTGAAGACTAAAACAATTTTAAATTTAACATTCAATTGTAACATATTATTTAATTATCTTTATACTGTATTGTAATCCTTATGTAAAATACTAAGTATTATTATTATATATATATATATATATATATATATATTAAATAGGGAAGATGTTGTGATATGTATTATGGATACACCTAATACGCTTTGTACTGTACATTATAATGTAATAGATTATATGTACTATATACATATATGCAACAATGTCATTATCGAACAACAAGAAAAGAAGCATAATAAAAAGAGCAGTCAAGAAGTTAACACAACACTTAGATGCAACCAAAATGTGTGAAGAGAGGAACGCGAGGGTTTCTCACGATAACTCCTCCCCTTCTAAGTGAGGACCGTCGACGGTCCTTATGACAACGTTTTTTATTGCAGCTTCAACGGACTTGGTTATGAAAATCTTGTTTTTCGCTAAGGCTCTGCGTCGTAGTGAGTAAGCAACCAGTCCAACAAGTAGTAGAACACCAATAGTCGATAAAGTTGCGATGCCACCTTTCTCGATTGTACGTTGTAAATGATGGATATGTTGAAGGTTCTGTTGATTGACATGGTGGAGGTAGGGCGTGCTCAGTATCTCTGTATGTTGCGTTATGTTAATTACAGAAGCCCATGGAGTTTCAGGTTGCAGAGGTGTCGTTGAATTTTCATTGTAATATGTCGTACCATTGATTTTTACACGATCCTTGAAAGTGACTAAGTAAGTACCATTGACCGAGATGGGAGCTTCGTTGGTTTCCTCTACAACGGCTACCTGGTCATTGATGACTACCAGGCCATCGCCTATTGATGTAATCGGTGTGAGGTTATTGAATGTTGTGCTGCAATTGGCGGTGTTGCGTGTCATAAGTTGTAGAGCGCATGATGTAGCTGAAGATGGCAAACAAAACATTGGTATCGTGTCGCTGCAATTCCTCACTGCTAAGGTCTTATTGTGGCACACGGCTAAGGTAGATTCTTGTAGGTGGAGAATGTGGTGACCGTGAGCTACTGGTAAAATAGTAATTTTCTTACATCTAAACTTAGGAATAGGATATCTTATTAGAAAATATATTACATTGTTGTATTGTAAAATCTTAGTTTTAGCTACAGCCACAACATCGGCCACAGATAGGTTTGTGAAGTGCTCGCTTTTTATTATGAAATTTATTTCGTTACTGTCTAAGAGTATAGGGTTCAAAACTCCAATTTTTGCGAATGCGATGGAAGTAATTAAATTGTCTAGTTCTGTTATTATCGCCCTATTCCTAGCTAGAAGGATAGCATAAAGGTTACTTGTGTCTATTTCTCTTAGTTTTTCTGCCTTCAAGATCAGGGGTCCCAGCGATGTATTTTAGGACCGTACCTAGAGCATTCAGGCTTCTCGCCTGCCTGTGGTGAGTATTTACTATCTGTATTAATCTACTTATCTGGTCTATGTCTGCGTCCAGCAACTTCCTCATGTGTGTCTGGGGGAAGTGGTTTGTAGCGCTAGCTGTCTCGTCCCTCAGCAGTTCGTATAAAGTCAAGTTGGTAACGTGTTTGATGTATCCAAAGCCTTCCCAGAGTACGAGATCACCACCAGCCACTGGAATGTATCTCGCATTAGAGTAGTCTATCAACCGTCCAGTTGATGCCGATACGAATATGGCCACAACCAATTTCAAGGCGATTCTAAAACGTAAATTATATTTTCTCTAATTTGTGACCAACATAAGATATAGTTCATTATTATAGTGCTGGAAGTCTCAACGAAGATTGTCCTTATGGACCCTCCTCCCTCTTATGAGAAAGAGGTGTAAGTTTGTTACCTAGTCTTCTATTGTTCCTGACGAGAACCCTTTCTCCTACGGAAAACTCCCTGTCCTGTCTATTTCTATTGTGCGTTGTTAACTCTTTATCCTGTGCGGTTTTCAAACGCGACGCTATTTGTTCATCGTCCTGTGCTGAATGGAAGATGCCAATGGGCTTCATTCCAGTTACCGTATGGATTGATCTTGATTCAGATTCTTGTCAAGTTTAAGGCATCGCGATATTTCCATCAGAGTGTTGTGGAATCGCTCTACCTGACCATTTGATGTACTGTGTAGGGGTGGGGCATTCGCGATATCTATGTCGAAGTGATTTTTGAGTGTAGCTTTAATGGTGTGCGAGTTAAGTGACTTTTCATTATCACAATAAATAGTTTTCGTACCGGAAAACATGTTGAGTAACTGGAGAAGCTGTGGTTTAACGTCCACTATCGTCCTGGACTTTAATGACTGTACTATCGCAAAAATTGTCGATGCAAGTCAGAAAGTACTTTGACCCGGTGGAAAATATATCAATGTGAAGGATTTCTCCACAATATGTTGGTATAGGTGTTTGAGCAATAAGTTGTTTTTTGGGGTGGCGGTCATACTTCGCCTGAGAGCATATCCGACAGTTTGATACAAGTTGTTTAGCTTTCTTTTCCATTTTCGGAAAAAAATAGTCCTCCAGTATTTGTTTTACATTTTCCTGGGCTGCTCGGTGTGCCCGATTATGTTCAGCTGTGATAATTTCCTGTTGTTCATTAGGGTCCGATATATCGATAACTAGTTTCTCCGTATGTCTGAATTTTACATTTGGAAAAAGTTCGATCAATTTATGCTGAAATCGTGCCAATGTGTGCAGGTCACACCGCAGAGCGTTTACTACATCCACTTTTACAGCCTCTTGTAGGTGTCCAATTAGATCGTCGTTGGTTTGGAATGTAATTAAGTGTCTTGTCTTTTTCCCAAAAATAATAAAAGTTTTTCTCTGGGGTTCTATGCCCTCTTCTACAAGTATCTGATAACGAAAGCAATTTACCGGTTTGTCGGTTCTTTCAATTGTGTTGGTTGAGGACTCTTCGCTGTGGATTGCCTCAACACTCGAATTATCCAAGACGTTTAGGTACTGCCTGGACAGTGCATCGGCGACCACGTTTTCTTTACCGGGCTTGTAGATCAGCTTCGCGTTGTATTCGTCTATAAAAGCTTTCCACCTCTTAATTTTGGAATTTGGATTTCTGTCCGAAACGGCAAAAGTTAACGGTTGATGGTCAGTGTAAACATTTAGATCCGATACGCCATAAAGATAATTTCTAAGCGTTTTTAGTGCCCAGACAATGGCCAATAATTCCCGTTCATTAGTAGCATAATGCTCTTCGCTACTGGATAAAATGCGGGATATCATAGTAATAGGTCTGTCCCCTTGTGAAAGGACAGCACCTATAGCATGCGAGGATGCGCCCGTTGTCAAATCGAACGGTTTCCGAAAATCTGGGTATGTTAGTGTCACGTCCTCGGATGTTAGTATCTCCTTCAATGTATTAAAGGCACTTTTCTGTTCACTGGTCAACTCAATTTTGATCTTCTTCGACTGAGATGCAGTAGCTCGGCCGTATTCTCCTCTCAGTATATTCGATAATGGCTGTGCTATCTTAGCGAAGTCTTTTATAAAACAGCGTTAGTATCCCGCTAAGCCTAAAAATGATCTTAGTCCCCTTAGAGTGACGGGCTCCGGGAAATTTCGAATTGTGTCGACCTTTTCCGCACTAGTTCTAATTCCCCCTTGAGTAACTAGAAATCCTAAGTATTCGACCTCTGTCCGAAAGAACTTTGATTTCTCTGCTGAAACTCTCATGTTTGCTTCGAATAGACTTCTTAATACTATTTCCACATCTCGCAAGTGTTGTTGCTCATTTTCCGAGAATATGATCACATCGTCTACGTAGACGAAGCATCTCTTTCCGATGTGTTCTCTTAATACGTCGTCTATCGCCCTCTGAAATATACTAGGGGCATTCTTCAGGCCGAAGGTCAGTCTACAAAACTCGTACTTTCCGTTTTAACAGAAAAAGCAGTTTTCTCTCTATCACGTTCTGATAGCTGAATCTGGTGGAAACCTGATTTTAAATCAAGTGTAGTAAAAAATTTGCTTCCACCAAGGTTGGACAAGGTTTCAGTGATTTCGGGAATCGGGTATTTGTCACTAATAGTTTTCTCATTAAGTTTACGAAAATCTATCACTAATCTTTTCTTTTCCTGACCAATTTCATCAAATCCCTTTTTCTTTACTACCCATATTGGGTTATTGTATGGCGACCTGGACTTTCGTATTGTTCACAAAATCTGAAAAGCCTAGTGGGTACGGGTAAAGCCTTGAGTATACCGGATCTTCATTTTCTGTGCGAATCGTCGCCACCACATTTGTATTATAAGGAAGTGCCTCGTCGGGGTCTGCAAAGACTCCATTCACGTTACCAATTATCTCGAAGAAGGCTCCTTCCAAATGCTTTGGTACTGACTTGGCCTGAAGTTTTAAATGATTTATATCCTGGCTAGACATAAATAAAATAAATTCCTTTCCGTAATCATGAGTAATTGTGTTCGTTCTTAAATCGATAGACGCGTGTACTTTATTTAATGACGCCATCAAATGATGTCAGTTGGGGTAAAATAAAAAAATCTGCAACGATGCCAAAGATTTTAACTGCGCATTTGTGTTTGATAGGGGTAACCCCATGAATGGATTTTACCGAAAAAGAATCTCGAACAGGCTTAATTCCTTTTAACTCGGCTAGGGGTTTGATATAGCTCTTCGACGCACCCGTGTCGACAAGGAGCTTGATTTCTTTCCCTCCTATTGACCTTGAAATCCAAGGCAGGAGGGGCTTTGTCCTAAAAAATTAAGCTCATCACATTCAATGTCCTCCACGACCTGTTCTGCTTCCTCATCATACGTTGGTTCATCAGGTAGATCACGTTCAACATTAACCCTAGAACACTAACGTTATTTTTTATACTTTAACACTAATCATTAGTCGAATCGACTAACATATATATATATATATATATATATATATATATATATATATAACCGATTTTGTAGTTATTTATATATAAACCGTCAAAGCATCTTAGAAAGATTGATATTTGGTTACTTTTGACTTAATTAAAACAAACAATTTTCATTTTTATAAAACAATTCATTCAAAAATATATATTTATTAAAGCTGCTTTTGAGATAACTATGCGTTAATATGTAAGCGATGTTAGTCGAATCGACTAAGGTTAGCGTTCTAGGGTTAAGATGATTTACTCGTTGTATTTTTGGTCCTGTATACCGTCCTGAATTCGCCGCTCGTTTCTGCAGATGTTCTTGTGGTCTGTCATTATGGCAATGACTAGGATAGTTCGTCGGATGCTTGAATTGAGACAGGGATGGATCCACCTCCATAGGCTCCACGCGTCTTCGGTCAGAGTAGCTGCCACCAGCCTGTGGCTTCTGGGAACCCGTAGAATTTTGTGAGTGGCCAGCCTGCTTTTGTTTATTAACCGAATAATGTGGGTTCTTGTGACCCATATTGTGCTCAGGGTTAGAGGAATTTTGGGCAGAATTTGTCCTTTTGTCATCAGAATTTCCAATAGATTTATTTGCAAAATGTTTAGCAAAAGCATAGCGCTCGTTATTAGCGTCTACTTCTTGTGCCAAAGCCAGAGCAGATGGGAGGTCGGATGGTCTTGAAGCGAACAGGATATCACAAAGAGGTTTCCTCAATTCCGATATGAATACCCTAAGTGCATCATTTATGGTATCCGCTACACTGCCCTCATATGACATAATGGTCTTATTTGCTAACAATGTTAGTTTCTTTTCTACTTCGTCGTAGAATTCTAAACATGACATGGAACCCTGTCTAAAAGTTGACATTTCCTGTTCGATAAGGTATATTGGACGTTTGTCCGCGTAAGTGAAGTCGAGTCGAGCAATGATCGCACTAAAATTCAGCACCGTGTTGAAAGACGAGAGTACCGCATCGGCGGAACCCCGCACCTTGTTTCTAAGTATGGTCACAGCTTGATAGTGGCGTTCACTGCCATCATATCTCCTAAATAATTCATACGCATTGTGCGCAGCCTCACGCCAAGACACATAGGTGCCTGAGTGGCCGGAAAATTCCGGTAGAGATTTTATTGCATCCAGAGTGATGTTACATGTCACTCGTGGATCTATCGCGACTTTCGTGAATTTCTGTACCTTAGGTTTAGCCAAAGTAAGTTGGCTCTGAATCGCTGTTATTTTCCTATCAAATTCTAGTTTTTGGGCAGTTAATGCCCTACTCACTTCAGCTCTAAAGAACTCACTGATTTGGTCTGTGTTCATCTTTTCGTCTGAATTTCCTAGTTTTAACTTTTTGAATAAGTCTTCTAACGTTTCGCTCATCTACTATTCGCAAAAATTCAAATTTCCCTTATCTCTTTTTTTTCACTTTCTTTACAAGTTTTTGTCCAGAGTGAGTTTAATAACTGAATGACTTAATAATTACTTATCTTAGCCTAACGTCACCACATTACCCTAACGTCACCACATTACGCTGCACTGCCGTTGCTCTGCCAGTGTTTGCACTACTCTTTGCTGACTTAGCAGCCGGTGTAGAATATCATGTGCCAAGAATTCATGAATTCGTGTGAACGTTGAATGTGTTGACTTAGCGACTCGTGTAGGGTGTTTGGTTACCTAGATGCAACCAAACTGTGTGAAGAGAGGAACGCGAGGGTTTCTCACGATAACTTGTATATATGTATTTAATTAATTAAATTTCAATTTAAATATACATTTTTAATTTATTTTAAATTATTATTAAACTGAATTATTTTTTTAATATCAGCAAGTTTTTCTTCAATTCTTTTATTGAATGCTAAAATCTCTGTCAAGTGTGACAAACTCTCTGCAATTAAAATATTTGCTCTGGCATGATCCTTCTGTGCGTTTGCAAGAACCTGAAGAAAAAAAAAACAAATAAAAGAAATTAAAATTCAGCCAGATGAAATAAGGGCATTGACAGTTCACTTTGAACTACAGCCCTTTGAACTTATACAACGACAATTCCCCGGGACAGTCTATAACGACTCTCTGAGCAATTCCTTTTCAAGGACACAGGTTTTTAAATTGTAGTAGAAAATTTTTAGATTATTGATATGATTAAACTACTGTCACTAATTAATAGTAATCCAGCAAAGGAAATAATTTTGATAGTTTATTTTTCCCATACTCAGCACATAAATACACGTTAATTGAACATGGTTTAAGTTCGGACATGTGAACAAAATCCACTTTTTTGGAATTTGTAGAAATATGTACTACAATTTGTATGGAGATTGTTGAAGATTACATCACAACATTCGAAACAAGTAGATTTTGTGAACAAATCTGAACCTGAACATGAGTTTAGACAATCTTAATCACTATTTAATTTAATTGCGACATACCATCAAAGCGTCTGCTTGAGTTTTAGCTATTTTCAAAAAGTCATCTCTAACTGTGTGATCTCTTCTCATGCGTTTATTTGTAGGCTGTGCTGGTAATGGCGTTCCTACTCGTTTTTATACACTCCACGAGAGTATTATGTCTTTGTGCATTTGTTTGTAACACCCAAAAGGAAACGAGATAGACCCATTGTTAATTATACCGATCGTCTTAGAATCACTTTCTGAGTCGATTTAGCAATGTCCGTCTGTCTGTCCGTCCGTCCGTCCGTCTGTCCGTCCATCTATTCTTGTAATCACGATACAGGTCGCAATTATAAACAGAACCAAATGAAACTTTGCACAACGATGTTTTTCGGGATAAGGACGAACGCTATTTAATTTGAAGAAAATCGGTTCAGATTTAGATATAGCCCCCATACGAATTTCACTTTTCGCTCCCGATTTGACTTTTTCCGCTCTAGAAACTACATATTGTATCAGATTGTCTTCAGATTTGGTAAAACATCTTATATTTCCACTAGAAACACCCATGGTGAATATCGGTCAGATCGGTTCAGATTTATATATAGCTCCCCTACAAATTTCGCTCCCGATTTGACTTTTTCCGCTCTAGAAACCACATAATGTATCAGATTGTCTTCAGATTTGGTAAAACATCTTATATTTCCACTAGAAACACCCGTGGTGAATATCGGTCAGATCGGTTCAGATTTATATATAGCTCCCATACAAATTTCGCTCCCGATTTGACTTTTTCCGCTCTAGAAACCACATATTGTATCAGATTGTCTTCAGATTTGCCAAAACATCTTATATTTAAACTAAGAACATCTGTGGTGAAAATAGGTCAAATCGGTTCAGATTTAGATATAGCCCCCATACAAATGTCGTTCCCGATTTGACATTTTTCTCTTTAGAAACCACATATTGTACTCGATTAAATTTAAAAATTTAAATTTGGCACAACATCTTATAATCTTACTAGAAACACCTATGCAGAAATTGGGCAAGATCGGTTCAGATTTAGATATAGCCCCCATATAAATGTCGCTCCCGATTTGACTTTTTCCGCTTTAAATGCCACATATTCTAATCGATTTTCTTTAAATTTGGCACAACATCTTATAATCTAACTTGAAACACCTGTGGCTAAAGCGGGCTAGATCGGTTCAGATTTAGATATAGGCCCCATACAAATGTCGCTCCCGATTTGAATTTTGAGCTCTAAAAACCATATATGCAGAAATTGGGTAAGATCGGTTCAGATTTAGATATAGCCCCCATTCAAATGTCGCTCCCGATTTGACTTTTGCCGCTTTAACAGCCACATATTGTGCTCGATTTTCTTTAAATTTCGCACAACATCTTATAATCTGACTAAACAAAACTATGGTGAAAGTGGGTAAGATCGGTTCAGATTTAAATATATCCCAAATTCAAATGTGGCTCACATAAGTTTAACCGATTTTGGCCAGGTTTCAATATATCCTCATACAAATGTCCTTTCCGATATAAATTTTTTTGTCAAACACATACATTTACAGGATACAAAAAACCTTCCCGTTTTCACTTTTTCACCGAATTGAATTGTTTTCGGATTGAAAGTGGAGTGTATCATAGAGTCGGCCCCGCCCGACTTTAGCCTTTCCTTACTGGTTTTAACTTGGTGTTGTTTTGTTTATTGTTACCGGCTCTTAGTGCGTCCGCTTTGTCATTACAACATACCTACATATGTACACTTGTTTTTACATACATTTGCAATAAAGTATATGTATGTAAGTACGCTAAACAACGTAAGAACACATTCCGTGTGTTGAAGGTACAAGTAGACTGTGGCTTAACCTACTTTTGTGCAAAATTTTAAAATACTCTTCAACTCCATATTTATTGTATATACTAGACAGACAGACGAACGGGCATGGATATATCTTTTGAGTGAAATAAGTATCTTATGACCCTATGTATGTTTAAACCAAAACTGCTTCATAAGCCTTGTGAGCCATGGGCCATGACCGTTCGCTGACTGTTATGTTAAGCATATAAAACTTAATTATGGCACTATTTTACATTTTGCATTAAACAATTCGGGATCAATTCAAAAAAATGAAGATATATATGTACATTAGGATGGGTCGCAGCCCATACAAATTAAACAATAATTTTCACCCACCCCCAGAAATGAAAATAGGATTGTTTAATATTTCGCCGTTGGTTAAGCCATTTGATTATTTTCTTAGAATAACTTATTAGTCGAATTATTGAGCTTTTATAGTAATGTTTTGTGTATTTTCATAGTGACAACTGAAAACTTGTTCGTATTTGGTATTAGTATTTTGTAAAACATAAGTAGCTGCAGTTAACACTTTCCGAATGGTGCCTAAATTATTTTCGCAACCCATCCTAATGTACATGTCTACATTATGAACGTTTTTATACTACTTTAATTTCCAGCAAACGGAAACTTCACCAATCTGTTTAACTTCGGATTCAACTGAAGTTGAAAATACAAATTCACAAGAAATGAATTCTAATCAGAACGACGACTGTGTTATAGCAAACGTACTGGAAACGTCAACTACAGAACAACCATCGTCTGGAAAAGAAAATAAACCAGTAAGGAAAGGCTAAAGACGGGCGGGGCCGACTCTATGATACACTCCACTTTCAATCCGAAAACAATTCAATTCGGTGAAAAAGTGAAAACGGGAAGGTTTTTTGTATCCTGTAAATGTATGTGTTTGACAAAAAAATTTATATCGGAAAGGACATTTGTATGAGGATATATTGAAACCTGGCCAAAATCGGTTAAACTTATGTGAGCCACATTTGAATTTGGGATATATTTAAATCTGAACCGATCTTACCCACTTTCACCATAGTTTTGTTTAGTCAGATTATAAGATGTTGTGCGAAATTTAAAGAAAATCGAGCACAATATGTGGCTTTTAAAGCGGCAAAAGTCAAATCGGGAGCGACATTTGAATGGGGGCTATATCTAAATCTGAACCGATCTTACCCAATTTCTGCATATATGGTTTTTAGAGCTCAAAATTCAAATCGGGAGCGACATTTGTATGGGGCCTATATCTAAATCTGAACCGATCTAGCCCGCTTTAGCCACAGGTGTTTCAAGTTAGATTATAAGATGTTGTGCCAAATTTAAAGAAAATCGATTAGAATATGTGGCATTTAAAGCGGAAAAAGTCAAATCGGGAGCGACATTTATATGGGGGCTATATCTAAATCTGAACCGATCTTGCCCAATTTCTGCATAGGTGTTTCTAGTAAGATTATAAGATGTGCCAAATTTAAATTTTTAAATTTAATCGAGTACAATATGTGGTTTCTAAAGAGAAAAATGTCAAATCGGGAACGACATTTGTATGGGGGCTATATCTAAATCTGAACCGATTTGACCTATTTTCACCACAGATGTTCTTAGTTTAAATATAAGATGTTTTGGCAAATCTGAAGACAATCTGATACAATATGTGGTTTCTAGAGCGGAAAAAGTCAAATCGGGAGCGAAATTTGTATGGGAGCTATATATAAATCTGAACCGATCTGACCGATATTCACCACGGGTGTTACTAGTGGAAATATAAGATGTTTTACCAAATCTGAAGACAATCTGATACATTATGTGGTTTCTAGAGCGGAAAAAGTCAAATCGGGTTAAGCCACAGTCTACTTGTACCTTCAACACACGGAATGTGTTCTTACGTTGTTTAGCGTACTTACATACATATACTTTATTGCAAATGTATGTAAAAACAAGTGTACATATGTAGGTATGTTGTAATGACAAAGCGGACGCACTAAGAGCCGGTAACAATAAACAAAACAACACCAAGTTAAAACCAGTAAGGAAAGGCTAAGGACGGGCGGGGCCGACTCTATGATACACTCCACTTTCAATCCGAAAACAATTCAATTCGGTGAAAAAGTGAAAACGGGAGGGTTTTTTGTATCCTGTAAATGTATGTGTTTGACAAAAAAATTTATATCGGAAAGGACATTTGTATGAGGATATATTGAAACCTGGCCAAAATCGGTTAAACTTATGTGAGCCACATTTGAATTTGGGATATATTTAAATCTGAACCGATCTTACCCACTTTCACCATAGTTTTGTTTAGTCAGATTATTAGATGTTGTGCGAAATTTAAAGAAAATCGAGCACAATATGTGGCTTTTAAAGCGGCAAAAGTCAAATCGGGAGCGACATTTGAATGGGGGCTATATCTAAATCTGAACCGATCTTACCCAATTTCTGAATATATGGTTTTTAGAGCTCAAAATTCAAATCGGGAGCGACATTTGCATGGGGCCTATATCTAAATCTGAACCGATCTAGCCCGCTTTAGCCACAGGTGTTTCAAGTTAGATTATAAGATGTTGTGCCAAATTTAAAGAAAATCGATTAGAATATGTGGCATTTAAAGCGGAAAAAGTCAAATCGGGAGCGACATTTATATGGGGGCTATATCTAAATCTGAACCGATCTTGCCCAATTTCTGCATAGGTGTTTCTAGTAAGATTATAAGATGTGCCAAATTTAAATTTTTAAATTTAATCGAGTACAATATGTGGTTTCTAAAGAGAAAAATGTCAAATCGGGAACGACATTTGTATGGGGGCTATATCTAAATCTGAACCGATTTGACCTATTTTCACCACAGATGTTCTTAGTTTAAATATAAGATGTTTTGGCAAATCTGAAGACAATCTGATACAATATGTGGTTTCTAGAGCGGAAAAAGTCAAATCGGGAGCGAAATTTGTATGGGAGCTATATATAAATCTGAACCGATCTGACCGATATTCACCATGGGTGTTTCTAGTGGAAATATAAGATGTTTTACCAAATCTAAAGACAATCTGATACAATATGTGGTTTCTAGAGCGGAAAAAGTCAAATCGGGAGCGAAATTTGTAGGGGAGCTATATATAAATCTGAACCGATCTGACCGATATTCACCATGGGTGTTTCTAGTGGAAATATAAGATGTTTTACCAAATCTAAAGACAATCTGATACATTATGTGGTCTCTAGAGCGGAAAAGTCAAATCGGGAGTGAAATTCGTATGGGGGCTATATCTAAATCTGCACCGATTTTCTTCAAATTAAATAGCGTTCGTCCTTATCCCGAAAAACATCGTTGTGCAAAGTTTCATTTGGTTCTGTCTATAATTGCGACCTGTATCGTGATTACAAGAATAGATGGACGGACGGACGGACGGACGGACAGACAGACGGACATTGCTAAATCGACTCAGAAAGTGATTCTAAGACGATCGGTATAATTAACAATGGGTCTATCTCGTTTCCTTTTGGGTGTTACAAACAAATGCACAAAGACATAATACTCTCGTGAAGTGTATAACTATATGATTGTTGTTATAGCTGTCCGTTCTAACTGTCGGTTAGTTTAAACATGAGTTTATTTTATTACCACCCTTAATGTGTATAATATTTTAGAAAACATGTCTAGGGCTAAAACAATTTGTATGGAATCTCAATTGCTAATTTACGTACTATATCCAAACTATCGGGACACCCATCGTTTCCTTTCATGTACTCCCAACCGGTCAAATCCACTACTCGTTGCTCATATTCTGTCAGATGAGAAAGAGTAATTGGCCGGTTTCCAGTAGCTATTTGCTGGCTTCTTAGTGTTCTAAATTTATTAGATGTTTTGGACTTAATATCCCTCCATACCTAAATTTTTTAAATACTCATCGTAGCGAAGTTTTTACACAAACATAAATATTGTACTTACAATTTGCCATTGCTCTGCACTTTTAACCGCTCCAGGAATTTGGTTAAGTTCATCCGCAATTTCACACCACTTTTTCCTGGTTTCTTCCCTACCATGTTGAGAAGCAAACTTGCCTTCTGCTAAACCTTTTTCTTTCTCCAAAAAGGCCAACAGCGCTGCATGTTGTGCCGGTGTGGCTCGCGGACCGCGTATTTTTTTCCTATACATGTAAATACATACATATGTTTGTAGAAATGTTTATTAAATACATATTATAATTATTATTAATTATAATAATATATAATTACACATTTTTTTCCATATTTATTACTCAAAAGAATTGTTTGAAAAGTGTTTGCTTTTGTATTTTTTTACAAATCCATTTTTGACATTCTCATATTTGAACCGATATTCGTCGTTAACTTGCAAAAACATATGTTATCGAAACAAGTCGTTAACTAAAAATTAGAGAATAGCAATTTCGCTAAAACAACCGACAGTTATCATTAATTAACGATAACGACAATATCGTTAGAAAAGTTACAGAATTGCGGTACTGATGTGTTTTACATACTCTGGTGTAAAACCACATATGCAAAATTTTGTGCAAAGCAATGTTTTGCGCAAATATTCTGTGTGTTTAAAATGGCCTTATGGCCTTGTCACACTGCATGTGAAATCAAGCGATTTCGGCTTGAAATGACATAAGGTCGATTTTCAAATGTGAAATCTGTATGGGATCTGACATTTGTAAATCGACCTTATGCCAATTCAGATAGATTTCACAAGCACTTTGACAAGGCTATTAGACAATTGTGCAAAGCGATTACCGTTGTCACAAAAATGTGCTGCAGTTTCAGACCATATAATGTATGTATGTCTAATTGGTATATGTATAGCTATACAGATTATGTTGTAATTGTAAAGGACTCGGAGTGAAATATGTTGTGTGCTATCAGAAATTTCGAAGATATAGTCTATCATGCCATATTCTATCTACCATGTTAGAAAACCTATCGGGTATAATCGGAAAGAATTTAGAGAAATCGAATAACTATTAAACACATTCATTAACTCACTGGGAGCCAGTTTAGAAAATGCTTTTTAGAAAAAAATATGCGTTTCATAGCATTTGTCTCGGACTAATAAAAATAAGACATTAATTTTTTTTATCTTTAATTAATAGCAATTTTCAGCAGCCAGCAAATTTTTAAGCAGTGTGGCTGTAATAGCTGTCTGCTGATGGGCAGCAAACAATGTCTGCTGTTAATAGCAGTCTTTTATTGTAAGTGTACCCTCAATTTCTATATCCTCAAGGATGCCCAGGATACCATATCTATTCTGATCGTCTGTATTGTGGTTTGACAATCATTTTGTTAGATCAGAAATGTTGACATTGATTGGTGAGATCATACTTCCAAGCCGATGACTTTTTCGCTGTATGCCTTCGATGTGTTGGAAGTTATTTCCATACGAAAACAATTAGGATATTTACGAGCTATCCTAATGATATAAGACGTAAGGTCATATTTAAAAAAAGATAATTCTCTTGTGATCACCACTTATTCAAAACATTAAATATGTCAAAATATGTATATACTTCATGAAAATGCTAAACAAATAAAATTATTACACCTTTGAATGATAAATGGAAACACAACCGACGCACGTTGGAAAAAATGGATAAATACGTGTGCATGGCACTATTTTTATCTCACGGCCATACCGTTAGAGATAGAGGTGGTGTACCCGGATTTTTTTGTACACTCAAAAGAATTTGACTGCAAAAACAACAGAAAAGTCTGCTGTTTTTAGCAGGTGGATGTTTGCTGTTTTTAACAGACTTTTTTCCTGCTTTTACAGCAGACAATTGTTGCTGTTTCAGCAGCATGATCTGCTATTAAATAGAATCAAATTATTTCCAAAAACAGCGAATAACACAAATTTTTGCGAATTACGCAACCTATCTCCTTTTTCACAAATAAACACATATCCAAATTTTATTTTCAATTAGTTTTTATTATAGTATAAATTATAATTATTTGGCATTAATTAAATTATGCATACCTTCTTCCTCCGCTAAATACAAAAGTAACGTCAAGTTAGTACTAAACTTACAGTTGAATAGAACTAACTTCAGTTTGTTGTTACTTATAAAAAATAAAACTTGATTTCTCGGAATCAATGGGAAGTCAAGTAGTAGCTTAAGGCACCGTTTTGAAAAAGTTTTATCCAGACTCGTTCAAACACCATAATTTTTACCCGTTTTTATTATCCGTTGTATTTATTACTTTTGTATCTGCACTAACTTCGTATAAGTTAACACAGTATGATAAAACCTGCACCACCCTAACATCTTGTTCGGTGACAGCAAGTATTGACCAGACTGCGATGTCAGCGAACATATTATTTCCAAACATGAAACGCGGCAATATCGTGGGACTGATTATTTGTTGAATACAACACCACACACGGCGCGTTGTCAGTAATTGCAAAGTTGAGCGTGGGTACAGACTAGTAATAAGTATTTGGAAATTATGTTTAAGCTTCAGTTTGATAAGAGAACTCAAATAAAGAAGAACTTGATAATCAAGTAATCTTAATTGGCGCCCAACGGGTTTAATAAAAATAAACACATAACTCGTGGTAATAACGGGAAAAAAATAAATTTAAATAATTAACTCGTAGTAATAACGAGGTATTGTGGTATTGAAAATATTTGACAATAACTGTGGCACCAGGCTTCGAAATAGTCTGGGCAGCGAAGAAACATTATCAACAGCAGCAGGAAAACAACTAAGAAGTTAAAGGAAAATATCAAAAACAGCAGCAGCGGAAAAGGCAGCACAGCAGCTGCAGAAAAAACAACTAAGAAATTAAAGGAAAATATCAACAACAGCAGCGGAAAAGGCAGCAGTAAAAATAATAGTAACACCAATAGAATGGAGGCATGCGGAATTATTCAATTGTAAGATATGTGAAGTTATATAGTTTTAAGATTTACGAAACAGTGACTGTTATCAAAAGTAGTAAAATTTTCGCGAATTTTTAAATTAAATTCTGCTCGGGTTTCTTATGAGTAATCACGACCTAGATCGGGAAGTTGAGCTCTTAGTAGATTCTTTCAGTCGAATTCCGGTGGACACAAAGACTAACGAAAATACCATAATGACGACGACTGCAGAACACTTACGTGTGCTCGTTGACAGTGCCATCTCGGCAGCTTTGAAAGTCCAAAGAGAAGAATTTGAAAGACAAATTGATGACATAAAAAATAAATTCAATACATTTTCAGTATGGACCCCTGAAATCGAGTCTTATAGGGAAATCGAAATTATTCCGGGAAGTCAGTGTGACGAGTCCTTGGACGTCGTGAAGTCCTTGCCGGACTTTGAAGGCAAACATGAATTATACATTTCATGGCGCCAGGCTGCTCATACAGCCTACAAAATATTCAAGTCTTACGACGGAAGCTCGAAACATTACCAAGCTGTGGACATCATATGGAACAAGATAAAAGGTTCGGCCGATATGGTGCTATCTTCGTTTAATACTGTTTTAAACTTTAACGCCATCATCGCACGCTTGGATTTCACGTACTCGGACAAGCGTCCGATTTATCTCATTGAGCAAGAGCTATCCACTCTTCTTCAGGGTAGTAAGACACTTTTAGAATACTATGACGAGGTGGAGAAAAAGTTAACACTGTTAACGAATAAATGCTATATGACATATGACAGTGTTATTGCTAATTCTATGAAAGAAAAGTACAGGATGGATGCGTTACGCGTTTTCATTTCCGGGACGAAAAAAGATTTGAGTAATGTACTTTTTTCGGCTCGCCCATCCGATTTGCCGTCAGCCTTGGCATTAGCCCAGGAAGTAGAATCTAATTGGGAAAGGTACTTGTTTGCGTCAAACTTTGCTAAATCTCGCGAAGATAGTGATAAACAGAAAGGTGAACCACAGTCAGTACACGGGAATGTTCAAAATAAGAATCCACACTTTGCCAGACGACTTGGAGCTCATAAGGACGAACGTCATTTAGTAGAGCCCATGGATGTTGATGAATCTGCCCGATTCAGACATTCAACACGTTTCAAAGCGGCTACGAAAGACTCACCACAGGGTCAATATGATCATAATCAGAACCCAACACAACCATCTCAAAATCAATCAAATTGGCAGGCAGTGAAGAGACCTAATAGCGGTACAGCACGATACACTGGTCCAAAGCATCAGAAGGTAAATCATCTCTCTCAGGATGACCCTGGACATATCCAGGACTACCATCATGTGGCAGATACCGAAGCCGACGATGTAGAAATCGATGCTCAGGATGAATTTGAACAAATTAATTTTTTAGTAGCAGCTCCCTACTACCGTTCATAGAAAGAAGCGTGGCGGGGATGACCATTAAATTGCTAATAGATACGGGTGCCTCGAAAAATTATATTAAGCCTATAAAAGGATTAAAAGATATTATTCCAGTGGACAGCCCGTTCATGGTGAAGTCGATTCACGGCTTCACACCAATTGAGGAAAAATGCACCATAACTATTTTTGACAGTGATAGTACATTTTTTATTTTACCATCACTCTTAACGTTTGACAGTATCATTGGCCTCGATCTGTTAACACAGATGAGTGCGACATTAAATTTCGAAAGAAGGGAATTGAAGACTAAAACTGGTATCGAAAAGATAAAATTTTTAAAGTGTGTAAATGTAAATTTTACACAAGTGGAGGACATAAAAGTGCCTCAGGCTATTGCAGAAGAATTTAGAAAAATTATGAAAAAAAATTTCGGTCGGGAATGGGAAATACGAATTTTGCAGGCTTCCTTTCGGTCTTAAGAATGCTCCAAGCATTTTCCAAAGGGCCATTGATGATGTCCTGAGAGATCAAATAGAGAAGTCATGCTATGTTTATGTTGACGATGTGATCATTTTCTCTGAAACCGAGGAAGATCACGTAAGACATATTGAATGGATATTGGGCAGATTGTATGAAGCCAATATGAGAATTTCTCGCGAGAAATCACATTTTTTCCAAGAAAGTGTTGAATACCTCAGCTTCGTAGTCTCTAGAAATGGCATCAGAACGAACCCGGCAAAAGTAGAGGCCATCCGCAATTATGAACAACCTTCTACACTCTTTAATGTGAGGTCGTTTTTGGGATTGGTAAGCTATGACAGGTGTTTTATTAAAGATTTCGCATCTATTGCAAAGCCACTAACTGACATTTTAAAGGGCGAGAACGGCAAGATTAGTGCCTCCCAATCAAGGAGGGTGAAAATACATTTTAATGGCGACCAACTTCAAACGTTTGAAAAATTAAAGGAGATCCTCGCTTCTGAAGAGGTTATGCTCCTCTATCCTGACTTTAAAAAAACATTCGATCTAACAACAGACGCCTCTTCCTTGGGCCTAGGCGCGGTTCTCTCACAGGGAGGAAGGTCAATCACCCTGATTTCTAGGACTCTGAAGGATAGAGAACTAAACTATGCCACTAATGAACGGGAACTTTTGGCTATTGTTTGGGCTCTCCAGAAATTGAGGAACTATTTATACGGCGTAAGAAATTTGAATATTTACACGGACCACCAACCACTTACGTTTTCAGTTTCAGACAAGAATCCAAATGCTAAGATAAAGCGTTGGATGGCTTTTGTTGATGAGCATAATGCCAAAATTTTTCATAAGCCTGGCAAGGAGAACTATGTCGCAGATGCCCTCTCACGACATAATATTCATACTCTTGAGGTGGAATCGCATTACATCCAGGAAAACTTAGCGCATCAAAACTTGAATACCTTAGAGGAGGTCATTTACTCAGACCTCGCGACAGCCCACAGTGAAATATCTTTGACTCACACAATCGAGTCTACCGACAAACCGGTCAATTGTTTCGGGAATCAAATTGTTCTTCAGGAAGCAAATTTCCCTCTAAGAAGAGATTTCATTATTTTTTCTGAAAAGACTCGCCACTTAATTGACTTCACGGACAGAAACACATTATTTAATGAAGTCAAGTTGGTAATTAACCCAAAGGTCGTAAACGCAATACATTGCGATCTGCCAACTTTAGCCTGTATTCAACATGAATTGGTTAGATACTTCCCGGCTACTAAATTTTGGTACTGTAAAAATATGGTCCAAGATATTTTCGATAAGAATGAGAAAAGGGAAGTTGTTGCCACAGAGCATAACCGTGCCCACAGGGCGGCTCAGGAAAACGTGAAGCAGATACTTTCTGATTATTATTTTCCAAAAATGACGAAATTGGCAAATGAAATAGTTACTAACTGTAAAATTTGTACAAGGGCAAAGTACGACAGACACCCTCTGAAACATGAGATTGGAGCAACTACAATACCATCTTATGTAGGTGAGATTCTCCATATCGACATATTCTCAACAGATAAAAAATTGTTTCTAACCTGCATAGAAAAATTTTCGAAATTTGCAGTGGTTCAACGAATTCCATCTCGCACAATAGTGGACTTAAAGGGACCGATAGTACAACTAATGAACCTTTTTCCACATACAGAAAATATTTATTATGACAACGAACCTTCACTAAAATCTGAAACTATTTCATCCCTATTACGGGACCAATTCGGTGTTAAAATTGGAAACGCCCCTCCTCTTCATAGTACCTCAAATGGACAGGTGGAACGTTTTCACAGCACGCTCTCTGAAATAGCTAGGTGCATCAAATTGGAGAAAAAATTGGAAAGCACAGTTGACCTTATTTTACTGGCAACCGTAAAATATAACCGGACCATTCACTCGGTAACTGACAAAAGATCATTGTATATTTTTCACTTCTCCTTATCTGAATTAAGGGAACAGATTAGGGTAAGAATATCAAAAGCCCAACAGACTCTACTTCAAAACAACAATGCCTCAAGGCAAAATAGAACATTCAAGGTAGGTGATTCTGTACTGGTCAGGAACAATAAAAGGTTAGGAAACAAACTTACTCCTTTATATTCCGAGGGGATAGCAGAAGCGGATCTAGGAACTACGGTTCTTATTAAAGGGAGGGTGGTCCACAAGGATAACTTAAGATAAACCAGTAACCTTCCCGTTTTCTCTTTTAGGATCTTGATGATGATACTTATTAGGTCATTGACTGCAAAATTAATTGATTTTTCTGGTTCAGATTACATACCGATTGAGGACGGCGACGTTATAATTTGGCAGGACTTCGATTACCTACGGCACACCACGAACCTGACAATATACTCCGGAATAGCGGAGGAAACCGAGAGACTCACGGACCATTTTACCTCATCGCACATGGTGAAGATACTAGATGCCGATATTAGGCGAATACGTTCCCTTTTGGAAACATTGTATGTTCATCATAGACACGCAAGAAGCATTAACATATTGGGGACAGCGCTTAAAATAATCGAACAGACAGATTTTAATATACGAAAACACAGGACCAAATAAACAAATTAATAGATATTGTCAACAAAATTACTGAGAATTCAAAAACCGAACAGATTCATACGGGCAACTTATACGAAACACTACTTGCTAGGAATAGAATTATAATTGCGGAAATCGAAACACTGATGCTAACAGTCACTCTTGCAAAAATAGGCATAATAAATCCTGTACTTTTGGATTCCAAAGATATAAAGGAAATATTACAAATAAGCTCAACAGATACTACTGTTACAGACTTGCTAGAAGTATCATTTATTAGGGTCTTATTGGATAATGAATTGTTGCATTTAATAATTAAATATCCTAAGCCTAGATTAGTATGTAAGAAAATTACCCTGTACCCAGTCCAACACAACGGAACGTGTTGAAATTACTGTGTAATGAAAACAACTTTGTAATATAATTATTCTAAGGCATAATAGGCTTGTATAATTATATTCTATGACATAGAAGGCTTTGAATTTTATTTTTGTGTTAAAATTTGTTTGCAACAAATTTTATTTCATTCTCTCTTAAAACTTTATTCAATAAAGACGTTTTTGTGTTGTTTCTATAAAACGCTTGTATTTATCCTCAACAGAACGATATTACATCTTGCTGAAGACAACAACGTTGCTAATTGTGAGAACCGTATAATGGCAATTGGAAATTGTAGTACAACGCTGACTTCATCATTTTGCCAACAATCCTCTCAACCCACTTGCGCCCAGCAGCTCCACTCAGGTACTATGGCACATTGCAGCACAAGGCCTAGTCACCTCGAGCCATTGCAAATTGTCGACGACGGCGTCATGATAATCAACGACAACACAGCCGTTATAAAAAACTCGGAAGGTTCCGTTACAACAGTTACCGGTACTTATCTAATAACATTTGATGGTGAAATCAATGTTAACGGTTCCATTTACAAAAACCAGAAGGGGATGCTGAGGAAAGCACCGACATCGGCAATGACTACGATCGTCAATATCACAGGTCATCACGAGATATTGAGTCTACCGTATTTGCTAAGATAAAGGGATGGCTTTTGTTGATGAGCATAATGCCAAAATTTTTCATAAGCCTGGCAAGGAGAACTATGTCGCAGATGCCCTCTCACGACATAATATTCATACTCTTGAGGTGGAATCGCATTACATCCAGGAAAACTTAGCGCATCAAAACTTGAATACCTTAGAGGAGGTCATTTACTCAGACCTCGCGACAGCCCACAGTGAAATATCTTTGACTCACACAATCGAGTCTACCGACAAACCGGTCAATTGTTTCGGGAATCAAATTGTTCTTCAGGAAGCAAATTTCCCTCTAAGAAGAGATTTCATTATTTTTTCTGAAAAGACTCGCCACTTAATTGACTTCACGGACAGAAACACATTATTTAATGAAGTCAAGTTGGTAATTAACCCAAAGGTCGTAAACGCAATACATTGCGATCTGCCAACTTTAGCCTGTATTCAACATGAATTGGTTAGATACTTCCCGGCTACTAAATTTTGGTACTGTAAAAATATGGTCCAAGATATTTTCGATAAGAATGAGAAAAGGGAAGTTGTTGCCACAGAGCATAACCGTGCCCACAGGGCGGCTCAGGAAAACGTGAAGCAGATACTTTCTGATTATTATTTTCCAAAAATGACGAAATTGGCAAATGAAATAGTTACTAACTGTAAAATTTGTACAAGGGCAAAGTACGACAGGCACCCTCTGAAACATGAGATTGGAGCAACTACAATACCATCTTATGTAGGTGAGATTCTCCATATCGACATATTCTCAACAGATAAAAAATTGTTTCTAACCTGCATAGATAAATTTTCGAAATTTGCAGTGGTTCAACGAATTCCATCTCGCACAATAGTGGACTTAAAGGGACCGATAGTACAACTAATGAACCTTTTTCCACATACAGAAAATATTTATTATGACAACGAACCTTCACTAAAATCTGAAACTATTTCATCCCTATTACGGGACCAATTCGGTGTTAAAATTGGAAACGCCCCTCCTCTTCATAGTACCTCAAATGGACAGGTGGAACGTTTTCACAGCACGCTCTCTGAAATAGCTAGGTGCATCAAATTGGAGAAAAAATTGGAAAGCACAGTTGACCTTATTTTACTGGCAACCGTAAAATATAACCACACCATTCACTCGGTAACTGACAAAAGATCATTGTATATTTTTCACTTCTCCTTATCTGAATTAAGGGAACAGATTAGGGTAAGAATATCAAAAGCCCAACAGACTCTACTTCAAAACAACAATGCCTCAAGGCAAAATAGAACATTCAAGGTAGGTGATTCTGTACTGGTCAGGAACAATAAAAGGTTAGGAAACAAACTTACTCCTTTATATTCCGAGGGGATAGCAGAAGCGGATCTAGGAACTACGGTTCTTATTAAAGGGAGGGTGGTCCACAAGGATAACTTAAGATAAACCAGTAACCTTCCCGTTTTCTCTTTTAGGATCTTGATGATGATACTTATTAGGTCATTGACTGCAAAATTAATTGATTTTTCTGGTTCAGATTACATACCGATTGAGGACGGCGACGTTATAATTTGGCAGGACTTCGATTACCTACGGCACACCACGAACCTGACAATATACTCCGGAATAGCGGAGGAAACCGAGAGACTCACGGACCATTTTACCTCATCGCACATGGTGAAGATACTAGATGCCGATATTAGGCGAATACGTTCCCTTTTGGAAACATTGTATGTTCATCATAGACACGCAAGAAGCATTAACATATTGGGGACAGCGCTTAAAATAATCGAACAGACAGATTTTAATATACGAAAACACAGGACCAAATAAACAAATTAATAGATATTGTCAACAAAATTACTGAGAATTCAAAAACCGAACAGATTCATACGGGCAACTTATACGAAACACTACTTGCTAGGAATAGAATTATAATTGCGGAAATCGAAACACTGATGCTAACAGTCACTCTTGCAAAAATAGGCATAATAAATCCTGTACTTTTGGATTCCAAAGATATAAAGGAAATATTACAAATAAGCTCAACAGATACTACTGTTACAGACTTGCTAGAAGTATCATTTATTAGGGTCTTATTGGATAATGAATTGTTGCATTTAATAATTAAATATCCTAAGCCTAGATTAGTATGTAAGAAAATTACCCTGTACCCAGTCCAACACAACGGAACGTGTTGAAATTACTGTGTAATGAAAACAACTTTGTAATATAATTATTCTAAGGCATAATAGGCTTGTATAATTATATTCTATGACATAGAAGGCTTTGAAGTTTATTTTTGTGTTAAAATTTGTTTGCAACAAATTTTATTTCATTCTCTCTTAAAACTTTATTCAATAAAGACGTTTTTGTGTTGTTTCTATAAAACGCTTGTATTTATCCTCAACAGAACGATATTACATCTTGCTGAAGACAACAACGTTGCTAATTGTGAGAACCGTATAATGGCAATTGGAAATTGTAGTACAACGCTGACTTCATCATTTTGCCAACAATCCTCTCAACCCACTTGCGCCCAGCAGCTCCACTCAGGTACTATGGCACATTGCAGCACAAGGCCTAGTCACCTCGAGCCATTGCAAATTGTCGACGACGGCGTCATGATAATCAACGACAACACAGCCGTTATAAAAAACTCGGAAGGTTCCGTTACAACAGTTACCGGTACTTATCTAATAACATTTGATGGTGAAATCAATGTTAACGGTTCCATTTACAAAAACCAGAAGGGGATGCTGAGGAAAGCACCGACATCGGCAATGACTACGATCGTCAATATCACAGGTCATCACGAGATATTGAGTCTACCGTATTTGCAGAGATTAAACTTTGAAAACCTACAATACATTAATGAAGTCAGGAGCAGAACGGTAACAGGTCCTGCAGTTTCAGGCCTTCTGATCATTGTTTTGTTCCTCGGTTTTTTTTATTGCATTCAAATTACGCCAAAGACGAGTAATAAAATGTGACGACATCGAAGCAGTCATTGATAGCTACAAAAGGCCCGAGGACGGCCCTTACCTAAGTGGGGGAGGAATTAACACAGTATGATAAAACCTGCACCACCCTAACATCTTGTTCGGTGACAGCAAGTATTGACCAGACTGCGATGTCAGCGAACATATTATTTCCAAACATGAAACGCGGCAATATCGTGGGACTGATTATTTGTGGAATACAACACCACACACGAGGCGCGTTGTCAGCAATTGCAAAGTTGAGTGTGGGTACAGACTAGCAATAAGTATTTGGAAATTATGTTTAAGCTTCAGTTTGATAAGAGAACTCAAATAAAGAAGAACTTGATAATCAAGTAATCTTAATTTATACGTCTCCGCTAGAAGGTTGATTAACAGATTGCTTTAAAAAATGTGGAATACTTGCTAAAGACGTTATAGTATGCTGCGTTGACGGAATATCCGTATCCGTGAAACTGTCTGCAATAAATGGAAACATTTGATTTGTTCAATGAAATGTCCCTTTTTATTTGCGGTATTTTGCTTAACAATTGATAAAATTGTTTGCTTCAGTAAAATAAATATTTACAACAAATTCAATGAACAACATTGTCTAACACATATAAATACTTACCTTGTTCCATGGAAAGCTTTCGTCTCGTTCGGCAGTAACTTTATGCATTTTTTCCTTATCCACTCGCTTTATTATTTTTTATTTTTCTGTTCTGTTTTTTTGAGGTTTGGGGGTTTTCACTGTTTAATAGCGTCGGGCGACGAGCGTCTGGCGTTCTCGTCGTGTTCGTTGATGACGTCGATAGCTATGTTATATCATTTTAAAGGTGTTCGGAATTTTTGATTTATGGTTAAGAATTAACTTTGTAATTCTGTAATCGACTACTATATTGTCGATTGACTATATTGTGGTGTTGACTACCCTATATTGTTTATAGGGGGTTTAGACATTTGTACAAAAACGTATTGCGCAAAATGCGTTTTTGCGTTAATGTGTTTTACATACTGTGGTGTAGAACCACAAATGCAAAATTATGTGCAACGCGACGTTTTGTGTGTTTTCAATGACCTTTAGAAACTTTAGAATTTCATAAATTGTACGTGCTCCATTACCATTTCAAGGAAAAGTTTAATTCTAAAAACAATAACGCAGTGGAACATTTTTGGGGTTATTGTCTGGGGGGTGAGAAATTCCAAGTCAGGGTGATGGTACTAGGTCAGTATATTAAAACCCTCAAAGGGTTTTGCGTTCGTATGTGCCAGTTTTTTTATGACCTTTTACATTTTTTCCTTATCTTGATGTTTTGTCGCTTAGTTGTAAAATGTTGACAAAAAAGTAGTTTGACATAACTCGAGAATGACTAGTTCGATTTTGCTGAAATAAATTGAGAAAAATTAATAAATACTTTTTCTTTAATCCATTAATATACTGTTTCTCTACCAAATCAACATTTTTGCAATTAGAAATAAATTTATGAAGAAAATTTTGCCAAACAATTTTTTTTTAAACATATAAATCCCAAACGGAAAAACGTGTCGAGTCTTATAACTTTCACGTAAAGTCACATAACCTATAAACAAAATGCGACATAGATCATAGAAATCGATTAACGTGTTCTGCTTTTATTTACAATTAAGTGAAGGTATCCCATTTTGACAAGAATATTGATATATGTTTTTATTCAAAAAAGTGTCATTTATCGCCTTTTTTATAAATTTTTCCAAATAACTCCAGACTTCTGGCCATAAACTACTAAAAAAATAAAGTAAAAATTTTTATAATTTTTTATTTTTATTTTATTTATTTATTTTTATTTATTTTAATAAATATTGCCTAGACTTTTTCGATGGTGGTTGTTCGGGACTAGTGGCATCGCATTCATCGCTGTCATCAGTTTCTGAACCACACATAATGTCAATGTGTGACTCCACTGCTGGCCCTTCTGCACCTCCTGAAAATTTTTTATCATCAGGATCATCCTTGTCTTGGCACACAAGCTTACTCCACCAGCAAATTTCCGCAAGTATTGCACTCGGCGACTTTTTCCCTCTATATCTCATTTCAAATGGCATAGCGTTCGCCTTGTTCATCAGATTCGGTAGCCAATTGTTTGCTGAAGTAGTCCAGATGATCTTAACATCCTTGCGACAGAAACATCGTAGTTGGTAGAACGATGCTTTTCCAACAATCCTTCTATTACTTCTTTGATTGCCTGCCATGCGTCCAATTCAGCGTCAATCAAAATATTGTTGAATGCGCCACTTTTAATCAGCTTACGTATATCTGGACCATTTGGAAAAAATGAAGTTGTTAAGATGGAAAATCATGGGAAATGAATGTGATATTATAATTTACCTTCTTTAATTTTACTTTCGCTGAGTCTCGGGTAAATTAGTTTCAAACACAAGAAAACTTCATCTCTTTTGGCGACAGTTTTGATGAAATTCTTAACAATTCCAAGTTTAATATGCAGTGGAGGCAGCAATATCTTCTCCTTCGGCACTAGAGGCTCACGACTAATATAGGCCGTTTGTAACCTGCTGTGCTCTCCGAGTTTCCATCCGTGGCATGCATATTGGTCACCGGAAAATCGTGTGTCCCAATCGCACAAAAAGCACATATATTTTATATAGCCGCTTTGAAGGCCGCAAAGCATTGCTACAACTTTTAAATCGCAGCATATGCGCCACATATGCTTGGCGTAGTTAACCATTTTTAAAATATTTTCCAGTGCATCATATGTTTCTTTCGTTTCTGTACTATAGGCGATTGGAACTGAAGGTTTTTTATTGGTCTTATGCAGTAAAACCGCTTTCAAGCTGAGTTTTGAACTGTCAATAAATAGCCTCCCGTCATCTGCTTCATATTTTATTTCCATTGCGTCTATCAATTTTCCTACATCCGGGCAATATGCAGAAGTTTTTTCATCATTCACAAGGAATAAAGTTTGGAGTGTTGCCTGACGACTTCGATAAGCTGTGACTTTCACACCGGGTGCCAAAAGATTGTTTGATTTCATAAAAGAAGCCAGTTCTTCTGATTTATGCTGTGTTAGTTCCAATTTGGCAACAATTGAATCAAGGCTATTTTGATTTACTAAAATAGGCTCATTGGACACAGATGGTTCGGGATTATATGAGGTATCATCACTTAAACCGTATGCTGCTGCAAAACTCGGAGCGGTCATAGAAGATACAATATCTGGGCTAGAAGCTTTGGCACAGGAATGTGGTCCGAATGAGGCAATGGTGTTGCGGCACTTGCAACACCAACGTAATTATACGATTTTCTTATCCTTTTTGCGTGCATAGCAATTCAATGGATTGTGACCTTCGCCAGGATTAGTCCAAGTCATTGGGATACCGTATGGCATAGTTTCACGACTTCTATTTTTCCAATCCATTAGATGGTTGTAGCAGCTTTTACACACCACATTTGGTACCCAATTTTTGTTCAGTATAACATTTTGGTTGAAGTACATCTCGTATATTTGAACAAAAGCAGTACTGAAATTTCCCCTTTTTTTATGTGTTGAGACATATTGACCACATCAGTAGCAGAAGCTATTTATATCTGGCCTGCACAGTTCCATATTCTATTCACTTTTGTTAACTTTTAAATAACTGGAGGTAAAATACTTCTTCTCTTCGCGTTCTTCGGCACTTTTTTTTTGCAAACGATTTGGGTTTTATTAAATTCATTTCAGCCTTACACAATATAAAATATCTTAAATCTAACAGTGGTAATTTACATCCTAGCATACTACAGTATCTTTCAAGGACAAGGTCATTTATACTAAAGTTATGTCGCAGCTTGCTGCTAACATGGCATTCTTTCATTTTTTTACATTAACATGTTTTTCCTTAAAAAAGTAGAATTATATAAAAAAGGAAGAGCTTTAACATTTTATTTCTTATACTAACACTTACACTAAATGCTTACAAACTACTTAAAAACTATTATATACAAATTATTGATTGGTATTGTATACCGTGTCGTCAATGTCCAAGGTCTTAAACCGTCTGTGGTAGAACAAGAGTTTGTCCGCCCGGTAAAGAAGTCCCTCGGAATCGAGAGTCAGTAGCCCAGCAGGTGGAAGGAACTCATTACTGAGTTGCATTTCCACACTGTCGGTCATCTCAAGACAACCCCTAATCAGTCTGTTGTCCAGAAACTTAGCCCTTCCATAGAAGTTCAGAGCATTCCGGACAAGAAAGACATCGATTCTATCGAAATCGATAGAACCGTAAATCTTCCGGCAGGATGGTCTTCTAGGGATACCATCGGAGCCCATGACTCGCTTAAGTCCCAGACAGGAAACCAAAATCGTCCTTTCCCATCTCCTGAGTCTTTCCATTTGGCTGGAAGAGATCCAATACCAGACTGGAAAGGCATAGGAGAGTAGCGGCCTAATTATCTGTCGATATAATAATAACCTAACTTCGTCACCCAGTCCTCCCCTACATCTGAGAATTCTGTGGTACAACATGTATGTCTTCTTCACCTTACTTAACATGAGGTCAATGTGTCGATAGAACCTAAAGTTTTCATTAAAAGTCACCCCTAGATATTTAATTTTCACCGAGTTGCGCACCCGTTCCCCTCCAATCCATATTTCAGGTTCATATGACCTGCAATTTGGATAAAGGAGAGACCTTTTCCCCTTGAATATGATACTGTCGCATTTACCAACGTTCAGTTTCAATTTCCACTTACGGAAGTATTCCGACAAATCTGAGAGATATGAGTTCAATCTCAAGTTAACGGTACGGGACTTAGGCCCCGAAGCAGCGACAAGGATATCATCCGCATACACTAGGAGTAGATCTCCATCCGGTGGCTGCGGGATATCACTTACAAATATGTTGTAGAGTACAGGTCCAAGTAATGAGCACTGTGGTACACCTTCTACAACATTCCTACTGTCTGACCTACTGTCCCCTACTTTCATTCTAAACGTCCGATCCCTTAAAAAATCTGCGACTATCCTACAAGTGTTGCCTCCAAAACCGTACATCAACATCTTGTGCACAATGCCGTCCTGCCACACAGTATCAAAAGCCTTAGCAAAGTCCAGGCTTACCGCAATGGTAGCCTGTCTTTTGTTCAATGCCCTCGATACGTAGTCGCCGAACACAACCAGTGCATGAGATGTGGAATGTCCTCTCTTGAAGCCGAACTGATTATCTGTAAATATATCCAGATCTTCTATCGTCCGATTTACCCGCGCTAGGATAAAGTGTTCCAGGAGTTTCCCGAAGGCCGATAACAGCGATATCGGTCGGTAGCTTCCACACAAAGTGGGGTCAGTTCCGGGTTTGTGAATTGGAATCGTTACTGATTCCTTCCACGCCCTCGGAAAATAGCCCAAGTTGAGGCAGTGATTAATTAGCACCGCTAGGAACGTCCATGTTGTCAAACCAGCCTTTCTCAGAACTATGTCCGGTACACCGTCTGGTCCATTCGACTTGCGGTTAGGTCTACTCCTAAGAGCTGCGCCTACCTCCGCAGGGCTAATCAGCCCGAGATCATGCCACCTGTCGTCGTCCCCTCTGGATGAACCATCTGCACAAATGTCAGATGAAAATTCCACCAGCGGAGTTCTGTCCACCAAGTCCATCACTCTAGCCCTAACAGCTACCTCAAAAGGAGCTGTGGTAGAGAGTTGATCGGGCAGGACACACTGTAGGCCATCGGCTAGAAGAATAGCCTTACCATCGTCATCTGTTACCAGGACACCATTTGGGTCTAGCAGATTTGATATCGGCTTTCTAGAACTTATGCCAGCAGCACCCTTGACCTGTTTAAAAGTCTTGTTGTTTACTTTTATCCCTCTGAGGTAGTTTGCCCAGTGCTCACGTTCAAACTGAGCAATAGCTCCCTGTATTATTCGGTCAAGGTTCCGAATGCCAGCCCTCAGTATGTTCTGCCGTCCGTAGTCGGTCCTTTGGCAAATCCTCCTAAGTCTTTTTTTCTCGCGGATGAAGCCAAGAATATGCGGTGGAAGACGCCTGAGTCCCCTACCCCCGGGAGTAATCCTGGGAATAGAAGCCTCCATGGCCTCCCTGAAAACCGCGCTCATATTCTCTACACATCCATCGACCTCAGCGGTAGTCACATTGTGTCCAGTCGGCAATACACAGTCCTCTAATCTACCCTCAAGAATTCTATTAAACTGCCTAACATTCATCCTGTCGTAGTTAAATAATGTACGTCGTTCCGTCCGTGTCAGTTCGTCGCGGCACAAAACAACCTCTACAGCCCTATGGTCAGAGAAACTGTCCAACGTCCGTAGCCCACCGTAATTTCCCACTATGGAGATACTAGACGAGGCAATAAAGATATCGATAAAAGAATCAAGTACCTTATTGAGTCTCGTCGGCCCCGCAGTGGGGAAGATATCCATATCAGGACAACCTAAGAGGAAGTCGTGAAGACATGTACCATTCGGATTGAATTCGTTGCCACCCCAGTAAGGATGCTTGGCATTCAAGTCACCACCAGCCAGTACCTCCCCCTGCCTCACAAGCAACAGAAGTGGATCGAGATCCGAATCTGTTAGCAAGTCTCGCGGGCAGAGGTACATGGCTATTACCGTGAGTGTTGTTCCGTCTTCTCTCCTAAATCTCACTGCAGTATTCTCAACGGCCGGAGGTTCAATAACACCCTCTCCGCCCGTATGTCATTCCTAACTAGGATAGCCGTACCCCCACCTCGGCCATTCTGTCTATCCTGTCTAAAAACAGTATAACCATGTAAAACTAACACATGTCTAGCAGAAAGTCTGTGCTCAGCGAGCAAAAGAACGTCCGGTTTGTGTTCGTCTACAAACAGTTTATTTGTATTTACATTAAGAAAAATGCATTTGATTGAATTAGACATCCAATCGAATAGAGATAAAGAGCTCAAATATAGCCCTTGGCCTGTCCGCGCGGTCCAGAGAGTCGTACGTCTCTGCGAAGTCACCTATCTTGTCCGACAAGGTCTGGAAGCTCTTACCAAAGAATTCCATACATTCTTTGTTAAGAAAGTCCATACGTGTCGAGGACCCCTTCCATTCCCACCCGAAGGAACGGAAGGAGCATGAGAAATAGTTCTCCGTGCTCCGCCCGTTGACGAATTGCCATTGAAAGGCCCAGCAGCAGCCGCGGCGTATGAAACACCACGGCGCATAGCATTGGTCCGTGGTGGCAACTGTCTGGGATTGTCAGTGTTCCCAGTCTTCTTGTCAGCCTTCTTTGCCAGCAAGGACAGTCTTTTAGGACAATCCTTTGAGCCAGCAGTATGTCCGGTTGCATTGCAGTTGATACACTTAACTACATGAGTGACCTCACCGGAAGTGTCCATAGCCTGCTGTGCGTCCTTTTTGGAAGGTATGGTGCACTGGGCACCGGCATGAGGTCCGCCACACTTGACGCACCTGCTTGGCATGCCACAGTTCGAAGAGACGTGTCCGAAACGCTGGCAGTTGTAGCACTGCGTTAGGCCTTTCTTAACGTCCTTCCTAACGTTCACTACGCAATGTAGGAAACGTTTTAAGCCGTGAAGGCTCTTCAGGTCCGAGTCCCTGGATACGTGGATAAGCCATTTAGCTCCACCCAGCTTCGCTACCTTTACTACATTAAGGTTGAAGTTGACCCCAGCCAATCCAGCCTTTACGTCTTCTACCTCGTAGTCGTCTGACAGTCTGTCAATGACTACGCTGTACGGTCCTGTGCCTTTAGGAGTGTACGTGTAGAAAGCGTACTTTTGCTCCTTTAGGGTTTCCTTCATTTTAGCAAAATCTTCTAATTTCTCTGTGTTGAGATGCGTCACTGTCCTGTTAACCACTTACTGTCCTGTTAACCAGTTACTGTGCCCTAACACTCTAGTCATCTGACAAAAAACGAACAATGAACACCTATTTATACTATTTCATTTTCATATTTTTCAATATTTTACCGACAGGTACTTATGAATTGACGCATCTTGCAACGTTCTAAAACATGACCACTGATGAATGTGGGTGGAATTCGTGTAAAAAAAATCATGCAGGTATCCAACAGAAAAAACCCAAATAATTACAAAAGTGCCCTTGCTTTTTTTCCTTTTAATTGTTCACGCACATTTATGACCGTTTTTTAGTTTGTTACAGCAACCATAAAAATGTAATAACCTTTTGTTTATTATTCTTTTTTTAATTCTGAGAATCATAAAAGAAGTCATCAACCTTTTTTCCAAGGAATTTTGAGCATATCTCGAGCAAATATTTGATCATACCTTTACTTAATTTTGAATAAAAGCAGAACGCGTTAATCGATTTCTATGATCTATGTCGCATTTTGTTTATAGGTTATGTGACTTTACGTGAAAGTTAAATACTCGACACGTTTTTCCGTTTGGGATTTATATGTTAAAACAAAAAATTTTTTTTTGGCAAAATTTTCTTCATAAATTTATTTCTAATTGCAAAAATGTTGATTTGGTAGAGAAACAGTATATTAATGGATTAAAGAAAATGTAATTATTAATTTTTCTCAATTTATTTCAGCAAAATCGAACTAGTCGTTCTCGAGTTATGTCAAACTACGTTTTTGCCAACATTTTACAACTAAGCGAAAAAACATCAAGATAAGGAAAAAATGTAAAAGGTCATAAAAAAAACTGGCACATACGAACGCAAAACCCTTTGAGGGTTTTAATATACTGACCTAGTACCATTACCCTGACTTGGAATTTCTCACCCCCAGATTGGCTGTTGTACTGTGTAATTTATCGGCTTAGATTTTTTGAGTCTGCTAACCATTTTTGTGCGAGTGGAGTTGATTTATGTCCTAAACATGCTCTTTCTAATTCCGTAAATAGCCTTTTTAATCTCACTATTGAGTGATTTATATTTTATAAGCATTTCAACATGGTTCTTCGTCAGTTTTGGATAACTTTCAAAAAGACAGCTTACTTCTCTACATTTCTGCTAGAGATTTCCCTCCAAAATTATTTGTCATCTCTTTGCCCACCTCACGCAAAAAATTGCAGTCCAAAAACAAAAAAAAATCTATTAACTTTTTATTTATTACTTTAAGGGCATTCTAATTTTATTTTGTGTATATATCAATGCATTTATATTAGCGAGCATATCATTATTTGTTTCAGAATGTAAAATGTATGTGTGCCTAATGGATATATGTATAGCTAAATTAGTGACACTACAGCTAAAACCGATCGTTAACGCTAAATTCAGATTATTTTGTCATTGTAAAGGAATCGGAGTAAAATATTTTGGGGACTATCAGAAATTTCGAAGATATAGTCTATCATACAATAGTCCATGTTTTCTAACCTATGGGCTTAATATGGGTATCATCGTAAATAATTTAGAGAATAAATATTAAACGGATTCATCAAACCAATGTGAGCCATGCTTTTTAAAACAAACAATCTCTGCTGTTAATAGCAGTCTTTTTATTCTATGTGTACTGTTCCCGTACATCAGTGTGACTACAAAAGTAACTTTGTGGAAATTGGTGTAAAAACCACAATACCACAGAGATCTTGACTTTAAATAAAAGCTGATAAAATTAAGTTTGAAAGTTGTTTTAGTTGCTTGGTTATACGTTGCTGCGTTTAAAATTAAACCACTTAAGTTCAAAAATATGTTTAGTTAACAAATTGAGTGCCAAGCGGTTTTGACGCAAACCTTCCCAGGAAGCCAAACATTTTTTGGGCTCTAAGTAAAAGCAATCACTATCGTACGGAAACGTACGACATGGCACCCCACAACGGGTTAGATATCGTACGTTAATGTGCGTGTAAATGGAAATGTACATTCATGTACGTGTTGCTTTATTTAATGCGTATTTCGATATAAGCTACGAAATATCGGCAGGTAAGCCTCCTGTTATAAATAAACAATGTTTTTTTAGTTTTGTTTTTAATTAAATTACAATTTTCTTCTTGTATCCAACATTTTTACTTCATCCGACAAGTATTTTTCGTTAGATGATAATTTGTCTGAAGCCCTTAAATGTGAAATCACTGGATCTGATGATATCAGGAATCTATTAAATATATCGGTTATATTGGATAGTCGCGAACACCTTCTAACATACTGGCTTCGAAATGTTTTAAAGTCCTTGTTGCGGTGTTCCTGTGCCTCCTCAGATAACATACCTATAAATAAGTTATTGAGTGATATGGAACAAATGTGTTAATTAATTATATAACATGAATTAACATACCTAGAGGAAGTATTGCATGTTCAATTATTTCCGCTCCATGTATTAAAACTTCGTGTTTTTCAATTAGAATACGAGCCGTGGTTTTAGCATACCCGTCGACTTTGTGAGGATCGACTGAGTGAAAAGTGGTAATGGGCGCAAGTATTATAAAAATCAGTAAATTAGGGGCTAATCAAATTTCCGCAGTAATCTCTGGATTCTCAAAAAATCTTGTGACAGTATTGCCATTATTAGATGAACCAAATCCTAGAAAAATATATGAACGAAATGAATACATATTATATTATATTTATTTACGTGGTTTTGGAACATCGATTATCAATCCTAATCGGGAACGAAACTCATCTTGAATACGCTCCTTTCGTTTTTTACAGCCATTTGATCTAAGGCTGATAGTCTTGATCCTTTTTTTTCTTACATTGTCTGGTAACTCAAGCCTATAGAGAAAATATAATCAAAACTGATCAGGTTAATTTCTATAAATTTTCCATGAATGTACCTGCAGGATATTTGCAGTATATATTGGAAAATATTTATGCGTGTATGTAGAGGAGAAATCCCATATTTAATAAATGTCATGTAATAAATGTCATCATGCCATTTGCAAATAAATTTGCATTCTATTAAATATGAATGCAAAATGGTCTTGAGCCAGGACAATATCCCAGTTCAAATCAAATATTGATTACAGACCAACGAAAAAACTAAATGATATCGTATTTTCGTTAAATTTTCTGTACAAAAATATTTAATAATCGCATATTTCACCATATTTTCCCAACGTGCGTCGGCCTTTTTTAAACGAACGGTCCCAACGCCTCTCACACCCGCCCCTTCCGACCGAGAGGGCCACGTCCCCATAACGTAGGGACAGCGTACACACCATAGTCCGAACCATGGCGGCTAAGCAGTAGAGGGTGGACACCGGCTACAGATCAAATATCAACAGCCGGCATAACAAAAATATTAAACAAAATATTAGTATCACATGCAAACAAAAGTTATTCTTAAAGTTAGTAACTAAATATATTAAAGTAAAGTAAACATGTCACAACAAACTAAACATCCAAGCAGGAGAAAATCCTCGACTTTATTATATCGATTCCTAATCCGAAATCTATGATGTGACACGATGAATTGAAATCAATACACATTCTGCGAATGGGCTCTGCGGAAGCATAATTCGTACGCAGAAAGTCAATATGGATGAATTGATAGTATCTAGAAGGTCTAAATGGCACGTTAAACTTAATCCTAGAAATAATATAGTTAGAAGAGAAATCACCATTTATAACCTTATAAACCATCACGGTGTTCAACATAACACGTCTGCTTTTCAAGGAAGGCAATTCGATCAACTTCAATCTACTAGTATAAGGGGGAAGAATAAAATCACTATTCCAATGCAAGTGTCTTAATGAAAATATTAAAAATTGTTTCTGAACTGACTCAATTCTGTCAATATAGATACCATACTGAGGATCCCACACTACGGAACCATATTCCAGAATAGGTCTGACAAGTGATGTAAATAGCTGCTTCGTTACCTAAGGATCGGAGAACTCCTTAGCCCATCGCTTAATGAAGCCAAGAACACCATATGCTCTGTTAACCATAGTAATAATATGATTGTTGAAATTCAGTTTGGAATCCATTAGAATACCAAGGTCTACAAAAGAATCAACTAACTCTAACTCAGTTCCTCTAATATTATATATGACAAATCTTGGATTCGATCTAAAGAAACGCAAGTGTCTGCATTTCCTTAGGTCCAAAACTTTCTAAATCATCCTGCAATGGATTCGAAAATTCTGGCCAACTATAAGAAAAAAATATTTTTACATCATCTGCATACATTAGAAGTCGAGAATTAATGATAGACCCCGGAAGGTCATTTATGAATAATAAGAAAATAACCGGCCCTAGATGACTACCCTGAGGAACACCTGTTGGAATCAGAATTGGTCTAGAATAAGAATTACCAAATTTGACAATCTGAGAGCGATTTGAAAGATACGAAGATATACACTTCAAGAAGTTAGAGCTAAAACCTATACGATCTAATTTATATAACAAAAGTTCGTGGTTCACTTTATCAAATGCCTTACTAAAATCTGTATAGATGACATCAGTCTGATTGCCCTGAACAAATTGATCAATGACGTGGGAAGTAAACTGAATCCAATTTGTCACAGTAGAAAATCCCTTACGAAATCCATGTTGATATGGACTCAATATAGAAGAAAATCTATGAGATACAACCTCAGTAACCAATTTCTCAAATAGCTTCGGAATAGCACTCAACTTAGCTATCCCCTATAGTTTGAAACATCAATTAGACTGCCAGACTTATGGAGGGGATCAATGAATGAACTCCTCCAAGCCAAACTATCAACAAATAGAAGATTTAACTTTGTAGTAAAGCCTCTAACATTCTGATACCCAACGCAAAAAGAACTATTCAGTTTTTTGGAATTGTAGCTGACCTTACTGGTAAACGCGCCAGATTGTCAACCCTATCCACAAATTCCTTGACAAAAGCCCTAGATGGCCAGAACGAAGGGACAATTAATTTCTCGAAAATTTCCCTTGAAACTATAATTTTAAATGAAGCCCGACTTTGGGCAAATGATGACTTCAATTTATAAGATTTCAAATAGAAGTCACCTTCAATTTTGACCTAATGTACAAATTCAAATCATCTACGGAGGTGTCCGGCGCGAAACGGGAAATGAATACCATCTTCATTTCCGGAGCCATGGACAATCCTCCAGAATTGCCACTAGAACGGTGAGGGCGGCCACCACTAGTAACATTCACTGGGTCCGGCAGACCAGTCGCGTCCACACGGGCAGGAGAACAGCCCGCCTAAACCGGGGCTTGGTTATGCCGCGGCTGATCGGTAGCAACAGGCGTCCGGCAACCGAAGCATACGTCGGATTATCACCGTCCACTGTGACCAACCCCTCGACTATAACAGCCGGAGCCACCGAATCGGCTCCAGTTGGAGCCACAGGTGCGGAAAACCGCAATTTTTTCGACCTGTTCTCATGTAAATTAGTTTGAAAATAATTTGATAATAAATTGTTTCACACAGCAATCTCACATAGCACTCAGTAAGGACATTGCCGTATCGTCGTAAAATGTGTTTGTGTGAAGAATACCAGAGTTGCATCATGTTAGTACGTATGACAACAGTACAGTTTAGGACACCTTGTGAAAACTTTAAATTTCAAACATATTCAAATTCAAAAGTTTAATCAAACGTAAAGGCTAGTACTGTGTAAAACCAAAACAAATAGCTCCATACGATATGCATAGAAAAAAAATAATTTATGAAAAATGGAAAAATTAAAAATACAGTAAAAATATTTTAAAATGCACAACAAAATTAGCATATTTCGATGGAAAATTAGTTTTATCGGTAACATAGGGCATATATTTACTAAATGACATAGTTTTACAATAAATCTTCACGTGTGAACAGCACTATACGAAAAAAGGAATCAGATTTCAATATAATCTTACGACTAAAATTTATACTTAATTTGTAGCGTTTATGTAGTACATTACATATATAGTGTATCATGTACACCAGGTAGTCAGACATGGCTCAAACAGCTTAACAAGTCGTGAAACGGATTTTAACCCAAATGATACATACTCTCCTTATTATCACTTGAAAACGATATTGCAATAGTCTTATAGCCTTGTCACACTGCATGGAATAATGATGATTTCTTGTGAAATCGAAATGCTGAAATCGACCCTGTCACACTGCAATTTTTTGACATTTGGTCGATTTAGTTTGTCAAACGATTGCTTGTAAACAAAACAAAATGTCAACAATAGTCACAACAGCCGCAATGGAAAACTCTAATAAAGAAAAATTAAATTAATTACTAAAATATGTGTTAAATTTTGGGCCTTAAAAAAGTTGCCGAACCATATAGAAAAAGTACTAGATTTGAGGTCGATTTGGCTTGAAATCTAATTAAACTAGATTTCCCCTGCAGTGTGACAAGGATATTATTAATGATACATCTACCAAGGTGGTAATGCCATATTCGGGCTAATGATTTTCAATTATTAAAAACACGTCGCAGGTACAAACACACCGATCACCGATCGAGTTTCTTTTATATTATGTGGGACGAGATGAACCATGTCATAGATCACGAACGTCTGCGATTACAAGCGATATAATTGTGTAGCCTATGTGAAAAAACATACAATTGTTCAGCATCTAAAGAGAAAACTTTCAAAAAGCCACAAAACATGCCTTATTATTTATTCGACTAAAGTCCTTTACCCCTTTGTTTTGTATTCCTGTTGTGTCTTTTTTGTCTAAAATGTTCAAGAATAATATATTTATAAACATTTGGACGACTTACCTTGTTGAGGATGAAAAATTTAATTTTAAGCTGTGGTAACGAAAATGTAAATAATAATTTTCAACAAATTTTTTTTAAATTTTTGCCAAATTTTGAAGAATAAATTTTGTATTTAAACATTTGGACTTAGCCTGGATAATTATCCAGTGTAAGTCAACATTATGGTTATCGAGTTATCTAAGTCCAAAAAAATCAACACAAAATATTCATTTTAATACAATTGTTTATATTGTAGTTGGCGATAATGTGAAAAATATGTTTTTCTTTTGAGTACAAAATTAAATTTTTTATTAACGTTTCTGTTATCGCAGCCTGTTATCCCGGCTTAAAGGAAAACAGCCCTAATAAAAGGTGGTTCTGTCGTTGCCGGCTTGTTTTGCAAAATCATACGCACTGTTTATTTTTGGAAGTATCTGCTACAAAATTCATGAATTTTGGAACTTACATTTTCACACTTACACCATTATCCAACTAACTAATAAATTTTAACAATGAAACTTGTGTGAAAGGTACAAATTTCTAAATTGGGAAAAAGAACATGGTGGAATATTTTAAGGTACATAAGCACTGAACACATAACAGGTAAACTTAGATATTTATACAAAAGAAGCACATGTGTAATTTACACATGTACTAGGCAAATTTAGCATTTACTTGTATGACTTCTGCCAACTCTGTATAAAAAAAGAATTTACAAGCATGAATTAGGTATTTTTACAAAGTTTTTTTTTTTGCGTGTAGGGTGTGCGATACAAGCAGAACACAATGCTACACACTGGCGGCGGCCGTTCGCACATGTATTTCTTATGGGTAAAGAAAAATCGCCACCGCCAGTCGCTGCGGCTAGCGTCTCGCCGCCAAAATAGATTTTATTCCATTTTCAGGCGCTCTCTCATTCTCTCACAATTTTAAAACTGGCGTTGCCACATATTACTGAAAATTGCACGAAGGTACCCTTTTCCTCTGAATGCCAGCATCCAGAAGAAAAAGAATAACACCAAAAATAAAATAGTTTTAATTTTATTCAACACAAATAATTAATTTAAAGCCCAATAAGGTCTTTCTTATTTTTCTGATAGTAAATTAAAGTATTAAATTATGATGGAGGACAAATTTATGGAAAAGAATGTTATATTTTTTTATAAAATGTCATAACTCAAATAGTAGGGCTGTTTTTCTTTAAGTCGGGATATCAAGCTGCGATAACAAAAACGTTAATAAAAATTTATTTTTTTTTTGCTCAAAATAAAAAATATTTTTTTCACATTGTCGCCAATTAAAGGGTGTTTTTTATTGAAGTATAGAACTTCAAATTGAAATAAAACACAAGAAAATCGTTTTAATGTCCATCAATTTGGCTTTATTGGAAGGATAATTTTATGCCATTAATGTTTAAATATGATTTCGGGCATGTGGCCGCCGCGGCTGGCTCGAATATAGCCAATTCTACAGGTCCAATTTTCAACCACGCCACGAATGTTGGCTTCCAAGTCCCCTAACGTTTCTGGTTTGTTGGCGTAGACGAGCGACTTCACATATCCCCAAAGAAAATAATCCAATGGTGTCAAATCACACGATCTTGGTGGCCAATTGACAGGTCCATTCCGTGAAATTATGCGCTCATCGAATTAATTGCTCTGATGGACGATTATGTCGACCATAAAATGGACGGAGCTTGCGGTGAACTTCGCGAACTGAACCATTTCTTTCGAAATAAATTTGCACGATTTGCAAGCGTTGTTCTTTTGTCAACCTGTTCATGATGAAATGGCAAACCAAACTAAATATTAATCACTTGACAGCTGACAAAATGGCCGCCAGTTAAAAAAGTGATGCCAACTTAAAGTTCTATACCCCAATAAAAAACACCCTATACAATATAAATATATGTGTCAAAACAAATTTTCAAAAAAATATGTTTGTTTACTTTATTGGACTTAGCCTCGATAACCATAATTTGGATAATTATCCAGACTAAGTCTAAAATTTTTAACACAAAATTATTTTTTCAAAGTTTGTTTTCACACACAATTTTAAAAAAGTTTTTTTTTTATTATTTTGAGTGAAATTTTAACATTTTATTCATATTTTTGCTATCGCAACACGCTGTGGTTAACTATAATTATCTAGTATGTTTTTGTTCCTCCTCAAATTTCATATGATTTAATTTTTTAAATTAAAATACAAAAATTCATGAAAATAGAAAATTTCTCAATTCTAGGCGCTCTCCGCTAGCGATTTTTTGTTTCGCCGCCTCCAGCGTGTAGCATTGTGTTTGGGCTCTTACTCGGAGAAAATTTACTGAATATGGTGAACAAAATTTATTGTTGCCAACATAATTTAGTAGCTATAGTGGCTGGTGAAAATTCAATGCAGAAAATTGTGGCGAGTATCTGTCAAAGTTTTGTATGGTGAGAAAAAAGTTTCCATTAAGCACACTGCTTAGTTTTAAAAAATGAGGGTATTTTTACACAATCTGGCATCATCCGTTAACATCTCTGATTTGTGTTGTTCGAATGTAGTGGCAACACTTACGTATATGTCAAAGTTTTGTGTTGAACAAACTTAGATTAACAAAGTGTTGTTAGACTTCTATATTAAAATTAAATATTAAATATTTACATTCGCATGTCCCGTGAAGTGTTGCAAACTCCTCTGTTTAAGAAATCGGAATCGCAAATTATGTTGTCTGGCTGAATTCAAATAATATAGCGGAGAATATGTGCTTTACTTTTCTCAGGATAACAGTGTTCTAATGATAAAAAATACATACACAATACAATACCACTTTATACACATTTATCCACACAAGCCCCAATAAAAGAGAAAAGGGAAATCCATTAATATTTCCACTATTTTTATTAAAGTGATATCAAATGCATTGAATAAAATATTATGATTTGACTCACAAGCCTATTTGAGCAGTAGACATCAGGAAATCGCTACAGTTAAGATTACTTACATAGTCCTAGTGCTTTTAGATTTTAGAGGAGTGGTTCGTTTATATTTTGTCTGAAAATGTCTGTAAGTAATTTGGGTGGTGCAGATATTTCTCTTCCTGCTGATGTTCGTGAAAAATTGGCTGAACTTGATTTGGAGTTGTCCGAAGGTGAGTAGTTTTGAAACATTGGAACGAACGAAACCGGCGTTATTTAAAAATATCAATAGAAATATTAATTTAAAATTGCAGCCCCATTTCCACTTTACTACTCATCCTATTAGCTTATCTGGAGATCGAATCGATATCCGTCTGCAGCTATTCACAAACTTTGAATACATATTTAGGCGAAGTTTTTGGAGTTGTTGTCTGACGCTTTGACAGCATATGTAGTGGCAGTAGTTCATGAAAGTGTATATACATACATATTTGTTCCAAACAAATGTGGAAGCATATGCGAATCTACTTTTAGCAGACGTAAAATGTTGCCTCAAGGTCAAGTGGGGACAAATAAATTGAATTATGGAAACTTTTCACAGGATCTAGCTTTTAGTCTAAGTAAACACAATATTGCTAAGTACAATGCTTTATCGTGCTGTTCTAATAGAAGAGGGTATATTGGATGTGGCGAAGGTTTGGAATTTCGCCACAATAAAATGTAATGTAGTGTAATCCAATGAGGAAATTGAAAAGGCCTACTATGACAGAAAAGGCAGAAAAGAAGTGGTAAACTGATTACTCATCATATCAATTCATAGTTCGTCAGTATAGTTTATTTTTTATGTATATTCATATTATTCAATAACATTGAAATAAAAGATTCATTCGTATTATAAACAAATTATATTACAGTAGAATTCTGTTATAGCGACCGCCAAGGGACCGAAATTATACGTCGCTATAACCGAACGTCGTTGTATCCAAATAAGTGTACACAATATTTTTAAGTTTTTTTTTTATCATGTATATTCATATTTATTGAGATTGGAAATAGTTTAGAATTGTGGTTTGTTTTCTATTTACAAGAATTTCTTTTAATAATTTACTTTCAATAATTTCAACGGAACTATATAAACTCTCTGATATATCAGAACCCCCAAATCGTAAATACTGTTTTAATGTGTGCACCGCACTCAAGGTTTCTGTCCTAGTTGGAATTTTGATTGGCTCATCTTCGTCATCTGGTTCATTATCGGACCCATCCATATTACCTCCAACCAGCAGGGTTATTCTTTCCTTTGATTGTTTACCACCGCAGCACTTCTCACCTTTGAATTTAAGGGTTTTGTTGGGTGGAAGCTTATAAAAAAGCCCTGCTTCATCCACATTAAAAATGTCTTTTGCTTGATATCCCTCTCGTATTTTAGGCCATACAGAAACTCGCCAGTCGCTGCATTGATTTTTGTCGACACTGCAAGCCTTACCAGAAATTGTTCCCAAAACTATGTTATGGCGCTCTCGAAAACGGTAGATCCAACTTTCAGTGCAATTAAAATCCTTTCCAAGCAGTTGCGCTATTTCCTCTGCCTTCATTTGAAGTATGGAAGTTGTTACAATAGCATTATTATTTCTTTGCGTCTTGAACCATTGCAAAAGAGCTTGTTCTATATCAGAATTTTGAGCAGAACGCATACGTTTTCTTTGCATATTCTCAGATTCAAAACACTTACGAATTGCGTCTCGGTTTTTCCATATCGTACTGATAGTCGAATGCGAAACGCAATAGTCCTTCGCTAATGCTGCATTTGAAGAACCAGTTTCCAGTTTCAGCAAAATTTCTGCCTTTTCTTTTATGGAGAACACCTTACGTTTTTTAACGTCCATTCTGGAAAAACATACATACGTACATACATACATACATACATACATATTTACTCAGTATTTATCCAAGTAAAAGTGTAGCACGCAACCTTACCTGCGTTTGGTTGAGCTGGATTACAGATTCTTATGTAAATAAAAAATTTCTATAACACCGCTGGTAATTAAAAAGTGAATGTTTATGCGTCCATCAGCTTTTACGACTCAAACTGGTTTAAATATTTCTTCTTTGTCATTTGCACCTCTGTTTGGGATAGTCGAAAACAAATTCTGTGATTCCCCGCAGTATATGTTTCTTTATTTAGTATTGGCTGGCGCCAAAAAATGGAATGAAAAAAATAAAAATTAGTACTTACATCGTCGTTATAACCGAATGTCCATTCCAAAGCAGACGTGCAAATTGGTCGTTAAAAGCAGATGGTCGCTAAAACCGGAGTCGTTCTAAGCGAATGCTTGCGCATGTACAAACTATTAAGAACCAAACTTGCTTTGAAAATCCGTCGTTATAAACGGATGGTCGTTATAACCGAGGTCGCTATAAATGAATTCTACTGTAATTTGTATTACTCCAGTTCCATTCCAATCTTTAACAAAGTTAATTGTATGATAAATGTTTGTATAGGCCATATGATCAGGCCTTTTCACTTTGAAACACCGATATCATGACCGCATAAAAACCAACCAAATACAATTTGTTCAAGCGAAGGTAAAACCGCCAGATCATATCGACTTGTGTATAAAACATTTCGCAAAATTTTTGATTGTTGAGTACATGTCCAAACAATAGTATGTTAATACTAATATCATTCTACATTTTCAGATTCTATGGTCTTTAGCTTAAATTCTCGCAAATTGGCCTATAAAATCAAAAATTATGCTCAAAAATGTTCAAATTTCAACACCGTTTTAACAAACTCACTTTTCAGACTTAGCATGCTATTGTTCGGAGACGTCGGTGTGTGGTAGTGGTGTGGTTTTTCAAACAAATGCAAATTGGTCCTGCCAGGCCCTTTTGTATCTTTTTCTGTCTCAGATCAGAATATCAATTTCTACCCAGAAACTTAATAAAATCCAGGCGAGGATGATCCGTATATCTACTTTTGCCAAATGCAATTACTCTAGTCAGTATACAAAGTGTCTAAAACTCAAAACTCTGAAGTAATTTTTAGAATACCAGTGGGTGAATGTGCCAATCTAGTAGTAGTATTCATTTGTATTGTGATTTAAAATACACACTATATTTAGCCCAATTTTTGATGATATTTTGAACTCGCTCAGTCCCTTTTAGAGCACGTATCAATAAAACGTCAAAAATGGAGGATCAGAACTACTGTGGACGCTGCATAATATTTTGTTTACATATGCAAAATATGAAATGCCCCTAAGAATAGGTACTCTAGCAGGACAATTGTTCCAAACGCACCAGCCGACTCGCAAGTAGGTGGTTTGAAGTCAATATTATTGAAGTTATGGAATGGCTCGCGCAGTCACCGTATCTCATTCCAATCGAAAATTTATGGTGTTATGTCAGAAAGGAGGTCTCACTAGCAAAATCCAATAACGTTTTGGTGCGCCTAAACAAATAAATTGACTGAATCTTATATGTACCAGTTAGTATGATAGTGGTCTAAGTCACACTTTATCCGTTTTGAAATATGCAATGGTTTATGCTTGAGTCAATTAAAAAATATTTTTCCACCGAATCGCAAATTTTTTTTTCTTAGAATATCCTACTACTACATCGAACTTTTATAAAAAAATCGACAACGTTGGTACCTCCAAGAGAACCATACTTTCAGAAGATGCTCTGACTTAGACCACTTTCATTCTTCTTAAAATTTGAAAAAAAAATTAATGTGATATATGAACTTATATATTTGAATGGTTAATTATATTCCTATTTGTTTATGCGTAAATCGTACTTATCACTACTTCTCGAGGAGACCGTCATCTCTAATACGTGAATCTACATGGAATTAATAGATAAAATTGAGCTCATCATCAATGATTTGTATACGTATGTACGATGGTGATTGGATTCGCATTACGATTCTATCATGATCAAATTTTTGTCTTTTTGAATTGCCTTAAGATCAAATCAAACATTTTTGAGTTGACGGTCTAACAAATAACCGCTAATAGATAAAAATAATAAATATTAAAGAGTATACAATGAAATAAATCAAATTAATGAATGAATAAATCAAAATAAATCTATATCCAATTCCTGTCTACGCTTCCCGAACGACGTTTTACCGATTTATCTGCATCTTTGCGGCCCATTACTGGTGAACCGCCAGAACCAATATTCCGTATGAGCATTTTCAAGCCGCGCGCTTGGGCAACGCTTGCATGTGTGACACTATTCACTTCCGTGGCAATTATACAAAGTCATCGACCACAAGGCCGGGGGGACTGATGTCAAAGGGCAAAATATGACTTAAACTTTGTTGAGGACGACACGAGGCGCGACATCGGGCGTCCCCGCCAGCACCACCAACTGATGAAGAACTCGTATTATTAAGGTTCTGAGAACTTTGAGAAGCCGACAATTGCTGCGTTTTCTTCCTGCAAACACCGTATAAGACCTGCCTCCTGCTCCACTCGCACAAAAGTTGATTGTGGCTGAAAAGTTTCGCAATGATAACTGGAAAGTGTCCTGCCATTCCTTTTTGAAATACAAAGAGAACGGTGGCGATTCCCCTGGGTTTCGACAAAAGGGGAAGTTAAACCAATCCTTCCATTCACTTTGTTGTTGTAGTTCTGAGGCCAACTTGTTAAAGAACTCGGATATCTTGTCAGACCTGTTGTGTGACCAAATAGAGTTTCAGAAAACTATTTTCCAGTTTCTTTACAGCCACACATACTCTAGTGTTCCAATTTACTAAATAAATTCGAGTCTAAATGTTTATGTGAGTGAAGATAAATTCCGAATTTAACTAGCAGAGACACAAACCACTGTTAAAACTATCGGCTGTTAATGAGTTAACAGAGCTATGTTAAGCCGTTAACAGAGCTCCCAAACACTTGAATAGGTGAATTTGTGCGTCCATTGTGGCCAAATGGAGATACTTTAGTTGATGGGACTACCATCAAATTAAAGGTAATTCCGTCTAGTTTCACCTTCTATAGGCCAAAGTTCTGAAAAAATCTTCAAAATATCAATTTTTAGCCAAAAACCTCAAAAATGTCTGGAGAGGATGACTAGTGCGTCCATTGTGGCCAAATGGAGATACCTTAGTTGATGGGACTACCATAAAATTAAAGGTAATTCCGTCTAGTTTCACCGTGTAAAGGCCAAAGTTCTGAAAAAATCTTCAAAATATCAATTTTTAGCCAAAAACCTCAAAAATGTCTGGAGAGGATGACTAGTGCGTCCATTGTGGCCAAATGGAGATACTTTAGTTGATGGGACTACCATCAAATTAAAGGTAATTCCGTCTAGTTTCACCGTGTAAAGGCCAAAGTTCCGAAAAAATCTTCAAAATATCAATTTTTAACCAAAAACCTCAAAAATTTCTGGAGAGGATGACTAGTGCGTCCATTGTGGCCAAATGGAGATACTTTAGTTGATGGGACTACCATCAAATTAAAGGTAATTCCGTCTAGTTTCACCGTGTAAAGGCCAAAGTTATGAAAAAATCTTCAAAATATCAATTTTTAGCCAAAAACCTCCCAAAATTTCTGGAGAGGATGACTAGTGCGTCCATTGTGGCCAAATGGAGATACTTTAGTTGATGGGACTACCATCAAATTAAAGGTAATTCCGTCTAGTTTCACCGTGTAAAGGCCAAAGTTCTGAAAAAATCTTCCAAATATCAATTTTTAGCCAAAAACCTGAAAAATTTCTGGAGAGGATGACTAGTGCGTCCATTGTGGCCAAATGGAGATACTTTAGTTGATGGGACTACCATAAAATTAAAGGTAATTCCGTCTAATTTCACCGTGTAAAGGCCAAAGTTCTGAAAAAATCTTCAAAATATCAATTTTTAGCCAAAAACCTGAAAAATTTCTGGAGAGGATGACTAGTGCGTCCATTGTGGCCAAATGGAGATACTTTAGTTGATGGGACTACCATAAAATTAAAGGTAATTCCGTCTAATTTCGCCGTGTAAAGGCCAAAGTTCTGAAAAAATCTTCAAAATATAAATTTTTAGCCAAAAACCTCCCAAAATTTCTGGAGAGGATGACTAGTGCGTCCATTGTGGCCAAATGGAGATACTTTAGTTGATGGGACTACCATCAAAATAAAGGTAATTCCGCCTAGTTTCACCGTGTAAAGGCCAAAGTTCTGAAAAAATCTTCAAAATATCAATTTTTAGCCAAAAACCTCGAAAATTTCTGGAGAGGATGACTAGTGCGTCCATTGTGGCCAAATGGAGATACTTTAGTTGATGGGACTACCATCAAATTAAAGGTAATCCCGTCTAGTTTCACCGTGTAAAGGCCAAAGTTCTGAAAAAATCTTCAAAATATCAATTTTTAGCCAAAAACCTCCCAAAATTTCTGGAGAGGATGAGAACTTTGGCCTGTACACGGTGAAACTAGACGGAATTACCTTTAATTTGATGGTAGTCCCATCAACTAAAGTATCTCCATTTGGCCACAATGGACGCACTAGTCATCCTCTCCAGAAATTTTGGGAGGTTTTTGGCTAAAAATTGATATTTTGAAGATTTTTTCATAACTTTGGCCTTTACACGGTGAAACTAGACGGAATTACCTTTAATTTGATGGTAATCCCATCAACTAAAGTATCTCCATTTGGCCACAATGGACGCACTAGTCATCCTCTCCAGACATTTTTGAGGTTTTTGGCTAAAAATTGATATTTGGAAGATTTTTTCAGAACTTTGGCCTTTACACGGTGAAACTAGACGGAATTACCTTTAATTTGATGGTAGTCCCATCAACTAAAGTATCTCCATTTGGCCACAATGGACGCACTAGTCATCCTCTCCAGACATTTTTGAGGTTTTTGGCTAAAAATTGATATTTTGAAGATTTTTTCAGAACTTTGGCCTTTACACGGTGAAACTAGACGGAATTACCTTTAATTTGATGGTAGTCCCATCAACTAAAGTATCTCCATTTGGCCACAATGGACGCACTAGTCATCCTCTCCAGACATTTTTGAGGTTTTTGGCTAAAAATTGATATTTTGAAGATTTTTTCAGAACATTGGCCTTTACACGGTGAAACTAGACGGAATTACCTTTAATTTGATGGTAGTCCCATCAACTAAAGTATCTCCATTTGGCCACTACGGACGTACAAACCATACACCAGAATTTTGGTGTATACACGGTTTTTGTTTTTGCAACTTAAATTCCGAATTTATCTTCACTCATTTCCCTGTTAACGGCTTAACATAGCTCTGTTAAACCATTAACAGCCGACAGTTTTAACAGTGGTTTGTGTCTCTGCTACTTAAATTCGGAATTTATCTTCACTCACATAAATGTTTCCATAAAGCCAACAGACTCTGCAGATCAGATATTGCTATGTTGTGATTAAACTGTTCCATGATTTTTCAGCCCGAAATGATTGATCCTTTTCGTTTCGTTGTTCATTGTCTAACGTTTTAATTGTGTTCGAGAAACCACGAAATATCAAATACTCGTGGAGCAGTTCATCGAGAAATGGTACCTGTGTCATTTTCCGTTTTAATAGAATTTGTTTAAGAAAATTTGTGTCAATCGTGAACTGTTTAATATAAACAAAGGAATACAAACAAATTTAATTAATTCGAAATATTAATATTTCCTTACCAAAAATGAAAGAAAACACAAACTATTTTATTTTAAAAAAATATAAATAAAAAATAATTACAGGTTTTTCGTCTAGAACCTTTATATTGAAATTATTATTTACTTTTCAAATAATTTCATTTTATATGTTATTCAAATTATCTGAATCACTTAAAGTGGACATTATAAATAAAAAATTTTTGTTTATATTACCACACATCAATGTCAGTGGATGTAGTGTGACGTAGACCACTTTCATACTAACGTTAAAGACAATTTTGGCGTGCATAAAATGAGAAATGTCATTGTAGAGGTACACTTTTTTTAAATGTCAAAAAGTAAAGTTCTTAAATTAGAGATATGACCAAAGTAAAGAGAAAAATTGCCAAATCTCATTTTTTGGATTTTTGACTTAGACCACCGTCATACTAACTGGCACATATAGCCTCCATCATGTCGAGAAATTGGAGTGTGTTTACGTTATGTAGATGTGCAGCTTGCTTAAAATTATAAGGAACAACTTCAGAACTTAAGTTTTAACTTTCAGACTTAAGGCCTTACCTTATGACCTAGTTATTAAATTTAAAGAAATGTCGTTATTAAATTTATTATTTTAAAATAGTTTTTTTAATGTAAAATAAAAAATATATTTTTAGTTTTTCTTAGCACAACTACTTTTTGATCGAACTCATTTCTGAAATAAAGCGTTCTTAATGTCTAATAGCAAAACATTGTTTTTCATTTAAAGTCAGGATAATATGGTAGTTACCATCAATCAATCCCCGCACAAACTTCAATGATTTCTGAATTAATCTTAGCTGACATTTTTACATCTCGTCGCTGTTATTTTTTATACCGCAGCTATACATGTGCTACTAAAGGAGATGCTTATAAGATGGCAATGAGTTTTGTTACTTGGTGTAATTTTTTTACTGGGAAGTATTCTCGACCGACTGATGAGTCGGGTATTTTGTTGAAACATCGCTGTGTATCCGTCTGCTGAAGGTCGTCATTGTCCAGAAATCATGGTGGTGTGTGGTTATCAAAACGGTATAATTACACAGGACCGGAACTCATTTTTTTATTCGATTTTTAAAAAATCGTAGCTCACTTGTGTGAGGTTAGGGCAGAAAAAACTGATGGTTTGGTTTGGTTTAAAGGACCAGAAAGCTTACGCAATCCGTGCACTCGGAGACCCTAATGTACATATCCTTGTACCTGAAAAGTATATTTATTAAGTGTTGAATTAGATGAGAGGGAGGGATAGGAGGTGAGGGGTAGAGGGAAAGCGGGAATATGGGTTGTGGTGGAATAGGAGTTGCCAAGTGAGTGGAAGGAGTTAGGAAGTCGAGTTTAGTTTGACTGTGTAATTGTCAGGCAATACTCTTTCTTCCTTGTAATTGTTACGGCCTATGAGTAATACGAGGATACCTCTGGCGTACCTTATGGTTCTCATTCTTACCGATAGGTACCGGATTCAATGTTATCATCAGTGTCATTCAGAAATCAGAAACTACCCATAATCCAGTCCAGGCCCTTCGAGAATCTCAGCAGGTCATGGATGGTGCGGGTTGCGATTTCATCAATGTTCCTAATTATATAATCTCCTAGGTGTTTTTTCCTACGTACACAGAGAGAGGGGCTCATACATAAAATGTGCTCGATCGTCTCAATCTCATCCTCGTCCTCACACAGTCGGCAATAATCCACAGTACCTGTGTGCCACCTGCTGAGCCTGCTTCTAATGTTACAGTGCCCTGTGTAGATTCCTATGAGTGTACGCAACTCCTCTTTGCCTAACTTTAATAAAGTTCTGGTTTTCTGTTTGTCTGCCTTTGACCAGGTGGCCCTAGCAATCCTACAGGTTGGTAAATTAGTCCATGTTGAGTTCATCATTGCCCATCTGCGTGACTCAATCAGTCTATAGAAAACGCCTATCGGTGGTTTTACTGAGTTTTCGGCTTGCGTGATTTCCATGGATGAACCATTTCTGGCCAGTTCGTCTGCTATTTCGTTCCCACTGATACTGCTATGCCCGGGAACCCAGCAGACGGACCACATGGCTTCTGAGGTCATCCAGCGAGCGCTTGCAACTCAGTAAAAGCTTTGACGTTATGCGACATGATTGATTTAATGGCTGCCTGACTATCTATGCAAAAGTTTATATCTGTCTCCGCCGGAATTACTATTTCCGCTAGAAATTCTGCCGCTTTTTGGATTGCAAGGATTTCAGCTTGATAAACGCTACAGTTATCGTTGAGTCTGAAAGATTTACGTATCTGTCGAGATTCAATGTAGAAACCCGCACCTGTGCCTATATCGATCTTAGAGCCATCAGTGTAGACAGCCAAGCCTGTGAAGGGCTTGTCCCAATCTGCTCTTTTTGGTATAATCATCTGTGGTACTGTTGAGAAGTCCAGAACCAGTACCAAATAGTCGGTACCTTCATTGAAGACTGGTTCTGGCTGTAAGTTCTCCCCATTTCTTTGAAAAACGGTCGCATGACCGTATGGTCTACTCTTCCAGTAGCCTGATTCTTTGAGCCTAAAAGCGCTTTTTGCAGCAGCCATCTCTGTGAAATGATCCAGAGGTAGCTGGTGTAATAATACATCCAATGCTGACTGCGGTGTGCTTCTGAGGGGTCCTGTGATACTCAGACTAGCTAGTCTCTGTGTCTTGGTTAGTTTTGCTAATAGCCAGCCATAGGTAGTAATGGTCATGACTACCGACCGGTAGATCCAATCTACAAATTTCGGTTTCAGACACCAGCTCTTGCCTATGGAGTTCCTGCACATGTATAGAGCATTTAGGCCTTTTTTATATCTTTCTTCAGTGTTCCTGACCCAGTTTAGCCTGCGATCTAAAAACACCCCAAGATATTTAGCCTCCTGTGAAAGCGGGAGTTCGGTACCATCCAGTACTGGTTTCCTGAATGGATCTATGTTGTATTTCCTTGTAAAAAGAACTAGTTCTGTTTTCCTAGGATTGATGCCTAGACCACTACTACTAGCCCATCCTGATAATTTCCTCAGTGCTCCTTGCATTAAGTCGCTGATAGTTGGTAAAAATTTTCCCCCTGACTACATCATCGGCATATGCAACTACCTTATTGTCATCATCAGAAAGGGATCTGTGGATACTGTTCACAGCGAGGAGCCACAGGAGTGGGGATAAGACCCCTCCCTGTGGCGTTCCCCTAGTCACCAGTTTCCTTATCATTCCGATCCCCAGGGTCGAATTGATAATACGATGCCTTAGCATCGAGTCTATCCACTCGACGATAAAGTTAGGAACGTGTAGATCCCTTAGAGCGCTACTGATGGTGTCGGACTCTATGTTATTAAAGGCTCCTTCTATATCTAGAAATGCTGCAAGAGTATACTCTTTCAATTCTAGATATCTTTCTATGTAACTGACCACCTCATAAGTGCGCTCTCAGTAGATTTGCCTTTAAGATAGGCATGCTGGGCGTCACTTATCACATTGTTATCTATGCTATCTCTTAGATATGCATCTAAGATACGTTCCATTGTCTTAAGGAGGAAGGATGACAGGCTAATTGGTCTGAAGTCCTTAGCGGACGAGTGACTGGGTTTGCCTGCTTTGGGTATGAAAACAACCCTTACCTCCCTCCAGTTCTTTGGTATAAATCTGAGGCGTAGACATGCTTTAAATATACGCACGAGATGTTTTGTAATCACATCCGTCGTTTGTTGCAGCATGGCTGGAAAGATACCATCCATACCCGGGGATTTGAAGGGCTGGAAGGTGTCAATTGCCCATTTTATTTTATTTTCATTGACTATGTTATCTATGCTGACTTCATCAAATTGAGAGAGATTATCTATTGTGACCTCACCGACAACCTCTGTACAATTTGGAAAGTGGGTCTCTACTAAGAGGCCAAGTGTCTCTTGGCCCGATGCCGTCCATGTACCATCCAGTTTCTGGATGTGTCCTAGAGGTTTCGGGTCCTTCGACAGGACTCTTCTGAATCTAGCTCCCTCGTTAATGTTGTCTATTGTCTCGCAATAGGCAACCCAGGACGCTCTCTTTGCTCTTTCAAGATCTGCCTTGTAGATGTTAAAACTAACAATCTTCATTGCTACCTGTTCGTTGAGCCCTATTGTACAGTTTACTGGTGTTCTTTCTTTGCTTCCTTAGCTCAGTGGTCCACCAGTACGGTTGAGTCCTTTTTCCTGGGAATGTTTTAGGACATGACCGAGTGAAACTGTTTGACAGTGCCGACGTCAGGCTGTTGACATACTTGTCAATATCATCTCCCGTGAACTTATCGATCGTGAGATCCATAAGGTCTGATTCCACGTGATGGTGGAATTTTGACCAGTTCGTTCTTTTGGGATTCCTATACGGTTCTATGTTTTTTTGTTCTAGGTTGATTTTGAAGAGTATTCCCTTGTGATCAGAGAAGGAGTGATCTCTTGATACTCTCCACTCTGTGATAAACGAACTATGCATATTAGTCAAAGTTAAATCTAGTACTTCTTCTCTAACCCTAGTTTTGAAAGTGGGGGAGTTACCTACGTTTCAAATTCTTAGGCTAGACAGTGTAATAAATTCAAAAAGTGATTAACCTCTTTCGTTAATATCTGTGCTACCCCATTGTGTATGGTGAGCATTGGCGTCACAACCCACGACAAGTTTCCATCTTTTGTCGGACACATATGCTATAAGCTGTTCCGTGTTAGTTCCAGGCGGGCTGGGTTTCTCATATGGCATGTAGATGGAGGCAAATGTCAGGGTTTCCCCGATGGTTGCCTCCATACATGCCACCGTTGTGTCTCCAGAACTGAAACTTGTGGATAAGATTAGACCTAAACACTTCTTGGCTACTATACAGGTTCTTACCTTATCTTCCGTGCTTGGTGTAATAACCGTGTAGTTTTTAGCCGCTAGTCCTTTCACTTTGTTGTGAACGATCCACGGCTCCTGGACAAGGGCAACGTCGATTTGCTTATCGGTTAGATACAGGAGAAGGTCGGCAGCGGCGGTTTGGCAGTGATGCAGATTTATCTGCACCACGTTTAAAAACTTTTTACCCGTCATGTTTACCATCGACACCAGGGAGACGAAACCTGATGGTGCCAAGCCCGAAATTGACAATACCTTTCCTTTCTCTCAGGTATGCTACCGATTCCTTGTCAACAATCAAACGCAGATCTTTGGTGGGCAAAACCTCCCATGATGCAATTTTGAGACCTTTATTTTGTTTCGCTAATAGTCGCAGTATTTTTACCTCTTCCGGGACGGGAGGGGGTAACCAGACTGCAACTATTTTGCGGATTGGTAGTGTGGACGTCGGTACCACTTCAAGGGCGGCGTTTGGCCATGGGGTTTCAAGATTGCGGTTTCCAAAAAGACCAATGATCTTTTATTACCACAGTTGACAATCTTGGCACCCTTATTCCCTTACTGTTAGCATGTTTGTTGGTGTCGTTTTTAGGTAAGCGTGTTTTTGTGTGGTCTGCCGGCAATCGAGAGGCCTTGTCCGTCTTGTACGAAGGAAGACTGCTGATCAGGAGACGATCGACAAACTCATGCGGGTAATTTCTTTCGAACTTAGCCACACTTTGTCGATGTCTTCTGAGCAGTGTTTTTTCCTTGTCGGAGAGCAGAGCGAAGTCGCGTCCCACAAACCATTTCAGGATACCGCAGGAGCGCCTATAGCCGCTTTTGGCCTTCTGCTCCATAGCTTTGCTCTGCTTTGATGTGCTCCGGGACTCCGAATTAACTGAGGCGTTCTTCGCTTCATCACCTTTAGGCTCTATCCCTGGTAGAGTCTTAGACTCTTTAGGAGAACCTTCGGTGAATCCACTGGAACTTGATTCAGCCAATTCTTTGTCCACTGCAACCTGACGTAGCAGAGTGGCCGCGTGTGCCAACTCATCGACTGGAGACAGAACCACAGCCGTCAGCGAGTTCTCAGTGATTTCAGCGACCCCAGCGGTAGGCTCCGGGTCCCCATGTATTTCTCTTGGAGATTGAGTCAATGTGACATCAAGCTCGTCAGAGAGAATCCATAGTTGGTCAAAGCCCCCTATGGTGTCACTAAGATCACTGAAAGATCCCAGTGAAGACTCCCGTTCTGCCTCCAATTGGCGCTGGAGTTCAGTCTGCTGCTCCAAAATGGCGCCAGTAATCCGTCCGAGATCTAGAGTCGTTCGTTCCCTCACACGTCGTTACCTGCCGTTCGGTGTCAATGTCAGTGGGCGTTCCGTGGTCATGCTATCTGATCTGTTGAGGCCGCTGGCGACACGAAGAGGAGACTGTATGTCTCCACCGTGCCCGCCGGAAGTCGCCGCCTCTGCTCCTTCCGACGTTGGGGTGTATATTACCACTTCCGACTTTGATTTTCTTTCATTGTTCATCCCATTTATTTCCCTGTGTATGCTTTTTTGTATGTACTAAACCTATGTAAGTGAATCCTAGGTGACTAGGGCTCGATAGGTGCAAGTACGACCGGTGCGCATACAGGTAAAGACCGGTTGATAGATTACCCTCAGGTTTGTACGGTATTCTCCAGAGGATCGAACTGAGTGAAAAGGTTGTTATACCTTCCAGGTCATTGGAACAGTTAGGGATGTACAACTGATCCAATTTGTGTAGGAAGGAGAGAGGTAACCTTTGGTCGTGCAGACGGACAATCGGACTACCACCCCAATTAGTTCGACTACACTTAAGCCCCTACATCGCGACAAGATTGTTACCTCCGGTAGGAGAAACTGATGGTTAAAAAATGTCGCTTGCGGGTTGAAGATTGTGAGATCGAAAATGGGGCATAATGAAAGAAAACCGCTCTTAACTACTCAGGACTCGCCTCTAGGATGGTAAAATGTATGAACAACCCCTATTATATTCGCATCGTAGATCCAAAATATTTTTACCAGAAAAAGCCCTTTCTGTACTGAGTACTTTTACCCCTCATTTTTTACCTTCCATCGCCATTCCATCGGGAGTCCCTCAGGGTAGTCATCTAGGGCCTGTGTTATTCTTATCATCCATAAATGACCTTTAAACTTCTAATGTACGCAGATGATGTAAAAATATTTTTTTCTTATGATTGGCCAGAATTTTCTCATCCATTGCAGGATGACTTGAATAGTTCTGCACGCAGTTCAGAAAGAATTTTTGATATTTTCATTAAGACACTTACATAGGAATAGTGATTTTGTTCTTCCCCCTTACACTAGTAAATAGATTGAAGTTGATCGACTTGCCATCCTTAAAAAGCAGACGTGTTATGATAAACACCGTGATGTTTTATAAGGTTATAAATGGTGATTTCTCTTAAGACTATATTATTTCTAGGATTAAGTTTAACGTGCCATTTAGACCATCTAGATACTATTAATTCCTTCATATTGATTTTCAGCGTATGAATTATGCCTCCGAAGAGCCCATTCGTAGAATGTGTATTGATTTAAATTCATTGTGTCACATCATAGATTTCGGATTAGGAATCGGGACCGTTCGTTCAAAAAAAACTCACCAAGGGGACTCAGTACAAACAATTTCTCAAAAAAAAAAAAAAAAAAAAATACAGAAATAATAGACAATTATAACAATAAATGCATTATATAACTACTAATATTTTATATCAAATTCCTTGTTTTCAAAACTGTATTTTCCTTGCGATAATCAACGACAACTTATGTTAAATATTGTTTTTCTCCTTAGTACTCCATAGCCTCTTTCGGCGGTTTCGTTTAAAAAATGAATTTCCTTTCGACAATTTTAAATGGTACCAGATAATCTTTGCGCTGTGGCTACGTAGTTTTCATAGTCAAAAAAGTGCTCATTCGAAAAAAAAAATGTTCAGACCTATGGGAGTTATCTTCGTCATCATCTGCTTCTTCAGTTTCTTCATCACTTTCTAGTTAACTTCCTTTTCTTTTCACCAACGTTTTCTTCTCCATCATCTGCGCAGGTAGCAGTCACGATTTTTCGTTTTACGTCACACGAAACATCTGAACAAAAGAAGGCATGAGCTATAGCCTCCATTGCCAGATACCACAAATACCTGAAATTTAACGCTTTGCCAGCTTCAGAATAGCCATACGAGTCTTTTTGTATTATTAATATCCAATGTAACACAAGAATGGCTTAGATATTTGACGAAAAATGAATACAAGTTAAAAATTCAATCTCAAAAAAGTATTTTGCTTTTTTGTGTTATATTTGATGGAGTCAATTATAAGCCAAACGCATTTTGTATGGTAACCATCGTTGGTCATTACATTCGTTGTGTTACATTGAATTTTAATAACACAAACTACTCATTATGTTCTTATTCAAGTATGTAACATGAAATAAACTTACTTTATCAAAAATAGCGATGCGTGGAGCAATTTTAATTTTAAAATTCATTAGATTCTGAATAGGCCAAAAACTTTTGATGTACGGTACATAGTTTTAAAAAGTAAATTGCCTTGGGCATCCATCGTGGGTGGTAAATGGGTATGAGTTCTTTAAACTTGTATTCGCCCAAATCACCGCAAGGAATAAAACAACCAGTTCGAATAGTTCCTTATAGTCGTTATGGTGCAGTTTTTTCTTTAGTTATGTCATGCAGAAATTAATGTAATTGGCTATGCAAAAAGTCATATTGCTATTAATTTCTGAGCAATGACCTCGTCCTACAATCCAGTCTCTAATGCATTTTGATTGACATTTCCCATTTTGCTGGTAACAGTAAACCAGAGACACATCTGGCTAACACGTTTTTCCAATTTTATCCTCAAACAATGTTCTTAGCCATATTTCGGGGATGTGATGTCTAAACGGTAGGTACAACAAGTCTGTCTTCAATAGCTGTTCACGTAAAACTGCAGCTCCCGCGAAATCGCCGATGATTGAAGATGGTGTAAATAAAGAGTGATTTTTTTGAGGTTAGGATTTTCATGCATTAGTATTTGACAGATCACGTGGGATTTCAGACATGGTGTCAAAGAGAAAGATGCTCAGTATGCTTTGACATTTCATCATGAATCGTCTTACAAACGAACAACGCTTGCAAATTATTGAATTTTATTATCAAAATGCGTGCTCTGTTAAGAAAGTTCATTGCGCGCTTCCATTTTATGGTCAGTTTAATCGACCCACTGAAGCGGCTATTCGGGCTATTGTGACTAAATTTCGCACCAAATTTACATTGTTGGACAATAAACCACCAACACGCTTACGTAGAGTGCGAACTGAAGAAAATATCGCAGCTGTATCGGCCAGTGTTAATGATGACCACCAATTTTCGATTCGTCGCCGTTCGCACCAATTGGGTCTCTGTTACTCAAAAACGTGGAAATGCCAAAATTGGACTAAGCGGATGGACCACCTAAGACGCAGCCGCGGTCAACATTTAAATGAAATTATCTTAAAAAAGTAAATGTCATGGACCAATCTAACGTTTCAAATAAAGAACCGATGAGATTTTGCAAATTTTATGCGTTTTTTTTAAAAAAAAAGTTATCAAGCTCTTAAAAAATCACCCTTTATATAATTATACCTTTAAATAATTTATCGTAGATAGCGATGATGTGTTTTTTTTTATAAATTTTCCATACCTATTAACGCCCACCGTTCACACTCGTGGATACCATTTCGAGGCGGGTTTCCGTGATTTTTTGATAATTTTCAACTTGATTGTAATTTTTATCACTATACTTATGACATACTAAACTAGGGCGTGTTGATTTTAGACAATTTTTGATTTTCATTTGCCATTCTCAGATATAATTTCATTTTTGTAATAAAATTTTGTTTAGCTCGGTAAATCGCCACAAGAAAAAGCGATTTTTTAAGCGTTGTGCTTCTCGTTCGTTTGTGAGAATCATTAACTTAAAGAGGCAGGGTATGTTGTTGTAAAGTCGCTGCGAAACCACCTGAGGAAACCTTTCACAGGGTGGAAATCATAATAGTGGTAGCCAAGTAATAAATGTCACCATGTCATTAGTAAAGAAATATTGATTACAGATCAAAATATAACCAACGAAAAAAGTAAATTTTTTAAATTTTCAAAAAAGTTCAGTTATGAAAATCTCCGATTTACAGCCGAGTCTACAGCCATCTATTGTGCTCTTAATAAACATAGAAAACATAATTGCAGTAGAAAAACTTTTAAAATATTGTAACATATACCATCTAATATAATGTAAATTTATATTTAATAGTCCTAGGTCGAAAACCTTTGTAGTTAGTACCTAAGTAATCTCTATTTATTTTCATAATTTATTATGATTATAAATGTTTGTAAATAAAATAAAATAAATAAATAAATTTCATTTTTGTGATAAAATTTAGTGTTATATATAAACCAGTGTTTCTAAGTGAAAGATACATTTGTAGCTCTGATAATGGTTATGATGGTACAAAGGTACCCTTATTATTTTTGAAGTATATGCCCGATCGAGGCGATATCGATTATGAGAGCTACACATGTTAAAAACGTATCTTTAATGTAAAGGGTGATTTTTTAAGAGCTTGATAACTTTTTTTTAAAAAAAACGCATAAAATTTGCAAAATCTCATCGGTTCTTTATTTGAAACGTTAGATTGGTCCATGACATTTACTTTTTGAAGATAATTTCATTTAAATGTTGACCGCGGCTGCGTCTTAGGTGGTCCATCCGCTTAGTCCAATTTTGGCATTTCCACGTTTTTGAGTAACAGAGACCCAATTGGTGCGAACGGCGACGAATCGAAAATTGGTGGTCATCATTAACACTGGCCGATACAGCTGCGATATTTTCTTCAGTTCGCCCTCTACGTAAGCGTGTTGGTGGTTTAATGTCCAACAATGTAAATTTGGTGCGAAATTTAGTCACAATAGCCCGAATAGCCGCTTCAGTGGGTCGATTAAACTGACCATAAAATGGAAGCGCGCAATGAACTTTCTTAACAGAGCACGCATTTTGATAATAAAATTCAATAATTTGCAAGCGTTGTTCGTTTGTAAGACGATTCATGATGAAATGTCAAAGCATACTGAGCATCTTTCTCTTTGACACCATGTCTGAAATCCCACGTGATCTGTCAAATACTAATGCATGAAAATCCTAACCTCAAAAAAATCACTCTTTAGAAACAGTGGTTTAGAAGCAGTCATTAAAAATCGTGGAAGGTACCTTTATTACTGAAGTATAAATTGAATTATAATTAAACAAATAAATTAAAGTCGGGCATAATTAGGTCAATTAGCCGGTCGTACCATATTACAGCAGACGAAAAATATATATATAAAATTGCCAGCCCACTATTATTTTTTATATACGCTGCTTGATGTAATTTCAGTGTTCTTTATTTTTGTAATTTTTTGTGGAATTTCAGATTTTTGTATGGGGCCCCTCGAAAAGTTGGAGTTAGAACGTGTGTTCCAGAGAAATATTGAGGAAATATAGGGGTGACTCCTGAGTAGTTACGAGAGTTTTTCTTTCCATTTTGCCCTATTTTTGTTCTACCAAACTTCAATGCGCATGCGGCACGATTCTGAAACAGATGACTGTTAAATTGTTCTTCTATGCATTTAATGTCCACATATTAATTGAGACTAAAGGAAGGATTTTAGCCACCACGTTATCCAACCAACCAGAAATCATGATAAATTTAGTGGGCTGACTAATAAATGTCACCATGACATTTGCTATTAAATTTACTTTCTATAAAATATAAAGTGCAGGAACAATATCACAGTTTTTTTTGCATATGAATGTAACTTTCTACGTACGTGAACCAAGGAATGACAAAATTTCCACTTTTGGGAGAAACCTACGATTGGCAAAAAGTATACATTCCTCTTAAATAAATAACATTGTCCAACAAATTTAGACTTTTTGATTGGAACAGAATAGCGATCCTATAATTCTCATCATTTTTGTAGAATAAACTTATAGTCCAGCCAGCGTAGAATAAACTTTTTAGAAGATCGATCATTTTCGACAAAAAAGTGGGTATTTCAGTAGAGCGCGGTAAACAAAAAATACAAATTGTATTTTTTTTTTCATACATATGTATATGTATTTTTCTATATCAATCACATTTCTTTTATAAATAGTGATAAATTTAGTTTTGGATGGATTGGTATATTTTTAATAGTAATAATATGTAAATTCGAACTAGATCATAATTTATATTAGTTACGGCCCGTGGTCATGAATTTGCCACAGGCATTGAAAGAGAGAGAAGGCATATGATGTTGGTATGCCCTTAAATTAACCTGACTAGTGGGATCGTCTCTCTACAGGACCATAAACAAAAATTTTCGTCGATTTCATCCGCAAAGACCTATATTGACACTCTTTACTACACACATACATCCTGCACGGGTAAGGGGTTCTGCCCACCCCTTATGAGTATAATACTTTTCCACGGCTATTGCGCGACCAATATTTGCAATAATCCCTAAACAGTCGTTATTTGTTTTCTTCTAAACTACATGTTAGTTACCTGACATCGCACCCAACTAATTAATACAAATTTAGCACTTCATATTATGAAAATTATTTTCCATCTTCATGAATTCAAATTTGTACAATGCTCAATAGCAATATTATCCATAACCTTTAAATATTCGTTAATTTGCGTCTTCTTTGACATGAGAATTCCACGGTTACAAACTTGCGTTTTCTTATCTTATTTGTTTTTGGTGTTTTTTAAATTCTAGGAAATTAAATTGAATGTTCTGTTGTTTACTATGGTATTTTCGCTAGCCAAGAATGTAAAGAGTTATTTTAATAATGATGGAAATTAATCATGTTTTATTAATTTTTTAATAGAAATTGAAAATTATTTTATAGTTTTAAGTATAGTAATGATTGTAAAAGATTTCTTTTACGATTAACAATTTTTTATTTACAATTTTGGAAGTGAAAATCAAATCCAAAGAATATTTAATGAAAATCCATCCACTACAGACTCGCCAATCTGTGGTCCATCTTATACATTTCAGGTTTTTTGGATTTACTGTTGTTGAGGTTATGTTGGGTTGGGTCCCAGAATTTTAAATTAGTGTAATACAATTTGTACTATTTGTCTGCGTCACACAAAAATCTTATTTTTTAAGTATTTGTCATTGTCTACACAAAAAGAAAAATATGAGTTTTTAAATTGAAAAGGTTGGATTTAATTAACGTTGTTTCATCGGTTTTTATAATTTCGCAAATAACAGTAACAGCCGCTTCCACTGTTTTTTAAAGTAATTTCAAAAAAGTTAAAATTTTATTAAAATTTAAACTGTCAACGTCAAACGTCTAGCTGTGTGTGATTAAAAAATAAAAATAAAACGTATTCATGTGTAAACACCCCTAATGTTTCAAATCGTTGTAGGAACATTCGTTAATAGCAGTGATTTCTTTAACTGTAGTATTTACACAAACAACATAAAACCGAACAAAATAGGGTACAGTTTTATATTAGGGCTGTTTTTCTTTAAGCCGAGATAACAAGCTGCGATAACAAAAACGTTTATAAAAATTTAAATTCTTGCTCAAAATAAAAAAATATTTTTTCACATTGTCGCCAACTACAATATATAATTTGTGACACACATACACGCATTGATATTGCTGTTGACGGAAATTTTAAAAAATATTTTTTTATTTTGAGTGGAATTTTAACATTTTGTTTAGATTTTTGATATCGCAGCTTAATTATCCATATAAACATTTTTTTGACTTTTTAACAAAAAAGAAATTAGGTTATAGCCTCCCCCAGAAGAATATCCATGCACACAAATGCATGTTTATGAAATATAGAACACTCAGCATTTCACTTAACATCCACGTTATGCCCATGATTAGGTAGGTGGCGCAGGAGTCTGTAAAGTTGTTGGAAACTCAATTGGTGCTGTTGTCCAACGAATTGATATTCCTGGTGGCTAAATATATTTCTCCACAAAGAGTAATGACTGTTTCAAATTGGTCGTTGTGGCGATACTATTTTCCATTCATGTTGGACAAACAAAAAAGTGATTATGTGACTTTTTTGTTTGTCCAACCACTTCAGTTTCACTTGCTTTCTGGCACATACTCAAAACTCTTCTCCCACGAGATCAATTAGAATCTTCCCCATGTCAACTATCACCATGATCCCGTTTTCTGTCCTTGGGCGATATCACCTTCAAACTGACAATAAAGAATTTGCTAGCAAAAGGAAATTATTTTCTCCCAGCAAACCATACCACAACAGATACACTACTAAATATTTTTCGCTTTAGCACACGTGTAGAGTTATCCACCGTCCGCATACCTTTGAAGTTTACATGTAACTGGGACAGCAGCAAGGTCATTGACAGATATTCCACGAATATTGGTAGCATTTTTTTAGCGCAAAATTTTTCTTTTAATTTTTGAAGTTTTCTTTTAAATTGTACGGGTAATTCATTGGCGTATACCTGCTCTGGAGGTACCCGTAAACAAATCTGACGATGGAACATGATGTTATGGACATGAGGTCCACATCCAACCTTCTTCCTTTATTAACTAATGGAAGTGAGTCGAAGCGAAAGAGAATTGATGGTGCAACAACAACAACGGCAGACATCGACATTACGGGCCTAACTTACGACCCAGACAACCAAAATATATACGCATTGCTAGCAGGTCTCAATATTCAAAATGCTCAACATGCCTCTAACTCTCGGAAAAAGAAACCTCAAGCAAGTACTACCTCAGCTGCACCAACAGTAGCAAAAAGATCACTATGCCCGCCAATATTTTTATTTGATGTCAATGTAAAGCTTTTAGTGGAACAACTAGAAGCAAAGTCTCCGAAAATCTTTTTTTAAATAAAAAAACATTAACAAACACAAAAGTAAGCTGTACTTCTCAGATCCACTGATTCGTGGAGAAAGGAGTTGAAACAGATATCTCTTGTAATGAGAGGGCTCTATCATAATATTGACCTTAATGATGTCAAAACGGCTTTGGATAAGACCATACCTGGTATAGTTTTCAAAGTGTCAAAATACACCACGCCATTCTCAATTAAAAATAATTTTGACACTGGCCTTAATGACTACTACCTGGCAAAACTCTTAATGATGTCTCTCACATTCGCGAGCTACTGAGCCAGACATGGGAAAAACATAACAAAAAAGAAAATGAAATTCAGTGCCATAAATGTCAGCGTTGGGGTCACATATCAAAAAACTGTGGGTCCGAATTCAATTGTGTAAAATGTGACAAAAAAACATCCTCCGGGTGAGTGCCTTCGAACCAAATCCGAAACATCTCAGCCTCACTGTGTGAACTGCGCTGAAGCAAGACTCCCTGCAAATTGGAAAGGATGCCCTGCGTAAAAAAATATGTAGCGAACAGAAGGGAACGCATCCAAAAAGCCCGTGAAGAAAAAGAAGCAGCATCGCTCAATGTAAAACGAACCATGGTGTCCTCCTTTAGATCTCCAGAAAAATCATTCGCAAATCTTTTCCAGTCACAGAACTCTCAGCAGAGGAAGCCGGCCATTGTTGACGAATTCATGAAACTTGCAATTTATTTTCTTCAGCCCGAAGAGTTGTCCCTTGAACAGGAAATAAACATTTTTCTTACTAACTTCCAAAAAATGCCAAAAATGACGCAAAAGAAGAGTTTTTACGTCTGCTGAAAAAGGTAAGATCAACTTATGGTCCATAGGTCCATCAACTTTCATACCTTTAACGTCCATTCTTTGATCGGCAGTAGCCGTCAAATTGATTTACAAAACACTTTAATAAACAACCAAATCGACATTGGGTTTATCCAAGAGTGCTAGCCCGAGAACAAAAAAGTTTATATTGGGGGATATAACTTTCTTTGTGATTATTCTCCCCCTAAAGTAGCAATTGTAATAAAAAAGACACTGCAATACAAACGAATTTCTATTCAAGATATTGGATTTAATACATAATTTATTCAAATTGAGTCAAATCACAACAACACTACAAAAAATATCTTTTCGGATCTGTGTACATTCCGTGTAATACTTCTACCTCATTACTCAAAAATAGTCTGGATAACCTGTTACAAGCAGCTTCAGCATTTGATGGATTTATTGTCGGTGGAGATCTAAATGCAAAAAAAAACATCATATGGGGTGATACACGGGACAATCGCAGCCCTTCATTTCTAAGAGGGACATCCTTCCTGGATCACTTTCTGTTAAGTGAAAATGATATAGACAGAAACATTCCTAATTACAATATAACCAGTCTTCCTACCTTTTCCGATCACTTTCCATTACAATTTGAACTCCGAATGAGCAATTTTAGCTTAACATTGAGAAATCTGCGCATTTTTACAATGTATATGGAAGCTGCTACACTGTGCATATTGCCACCTGTGAATAGGAACCTTACTAACAACGAAGTCGATTCCTTTATATACAAGCTAAACTCTGCGTTTTCAGTTGTAAATGAAACTCATTCGGAAATACACGAGAATAATAAACACCAATTTCCACTCTCGGCCCACATAAAAAGGCTTTATAAAATTAAATATCGTTGGCAAAAGGACCTGAGGAAGATTTATTACCACACGGGTAACCGACTCAGCCGTGAGTATAACATCCTGTCAAAACAAATACAACTTTTAAAAATTATAGTTAAGGAAACTGTAAATATAGAACAAGCAAAAAGTTTCAACGATAGGTTACAGAACATAAAATAAAAATTGGAAAAAATAAATCTTCCTTTTGTCACCAAATTCGTCAAAATTGAGAATGATTTCATCACAGACCCAATATCAGAATTCCAATTTGGATTTATAAAAGGTCACTCAACACAACATGCACTTTTGAAATTTCACTCTGATATTACTAAAAATTTAAGAAATGGAAGCTGTACTGTGGCTGTTTCCTTGGGCATTGAGAAAGCCTTCGATTCTGCTTGCCACAAAGGAATCTTATATAAGCTGATAGACCTCGGTGTCGATCCCTACCTCGTGAAAACTCTTCAGAGCTTTTTCTCTGACCGTAAATTCAGCGTGCAGATAAGCGGATCCACATCAACCTCCGGGTCTGTAAACTGTGGTGTTCACCAGGGAAGTGCGTTGACCATTTGTATCTGAAACGCATCTGGAAGATGTGCCAGATTTGTGGTTCCTGAGAGCAAAACATTGAAACTCTCACTTGACGTTGTAGATATTCCTTTCACATCCGAAATAAAGTACCTTGGGGTCAACTTCAACAAGCTACTTAAATTTAATAATCATGCGAGATTACTGATTCAAAGGGAAAACGTTTACTGGGGATGTTTTCATATTTATTGAATAATAAATACCTGCCTATGAACACCGAACTCCTGCTATACAAAGTCGCCATTAGATCCGTATTGGTATACGGATTTCCAATCTGGTTCACCATTAGCCCCACAGTGACCAATGAATTATCAATACTTGAGAGGAAGGTACTGCGAAATTGCATAAACAAGAATTATGAAAACGATTTGCAAATACTCACATCTATGAAACATCGAAAGTACAGCCCTTCTGTAAGTACGCCTTGAACCTACAATTGAAATTCGTAGAAAAACTTGATCTACATGAAAACAGCCTCATGAAAGCTGAAAAAATGTCATCTGGTCCGGTTTGGATTATCTGTCTCCTGTTGGAGTTTTAAACGAGGCACTTGACCAGAATTTTATACCAAAACCGTCCCAGGCTGCCGCAGAGGCTAAGAAAAACACGAGAAAAAGCTATTACCTACATATTATAATTTGTAAATATTGTTATTATTGTCACACTCTTACAATTCCCATATATATGGGTGCTGTGACGAGTGATTATTACTAAAAAGAAAAAGCAATATCTAAAATTAATGTAATTCCAAGTTCAAAATGCAATGTACTTGAACACTCGTTTTTGTATTTTTATACCAACTTACTGTGATATTTATATTTAAACACATTTTCCTTTTACACAAACACACATAATTCGTAATTGTACGTTCTCTGTTAGTAATTGAAACAGTTCTGTTTTTGTTATTTCGTTTTAAGTACTATTTATTTTGTTATTTTGACAGATTCTCGCGCTGTCCGCTACTGTCACTAAGGCCATGAGCAAGCCTTGTTAATGTTAAACACTCACGTCGTATTACCATATTTTCACTATCTCATTTTAGCAAGTAGCTTATCACAGAACATTGTGCATTAGAACAAAACGAATATAGTTCTAAGTATAATTTTGTTATCCATTCGTTAAGAACATCAAAATGTTACTTACTTACAAGGTCATTGACGTATAATGAAAACAGTAGTGGGTCAAAGATTGGCCGGTGTGTAATCTATCTGGGTACATTCAGTGTATTTCGAACGTCTGATACCAAGTACCAACATTTGAGATCTGTGTGATAGATAAGAGGATATTAATTTACGGGCAGTCCTACATACAACCAGTCCTACATAATATAACAACCATGGTTACAATATGACTGCTGAAATCAAGTTTCGAATCCATCAGAGTACGAAGATCTACAAAAGAATCAACTGTCTCTAATTCGGGCCCAATAAGATTGATTCGATCTAAAGAAACGCATATGCTTACATTTCCGTAGATTAAGTTCAAGCAATTAATGCAACACCAATATCCAAAATTATTCAAATCGTCCTGCAAAAAATGAGAATATGAGAAACCAGAATAGGTCTAGAATTGACAATCTGCGAAAGATTATTCAGATACGACATTATCCATTTCAAAAAATTACAGCTAAAACCAATTCGATCTAATTTATATAACAAAAGTACGCGGTTTACTTTATCAAACGTCTTACTAAAGTCCGTGTAGATGACGTCAGTCTGATTATCCAGAACAAACTCATCATTAACAAGAAAGGTGAACGAAATCCATGTTGGCTGGGATTCAAAATAGAAGACACCCTATGAGATACAACCTTATTAACAATTTCTCAAAATGTTTCGGGAGAGCACTTAATTTAGCTATCCCTCTGTAGTTCGAAACGTCGATCGGACAGCCAGATTTATTGAGGGGATCAATGAATGACCGCCTCCGAACGAAGGGAAATATCCAAATCTCAACGAAGTATTAAATAATAACGTCAGACGAATAGCCACCCTTGCCATACTTGGCACCCCATCGGGGCCAACAGTATTTGTCGTTTTGAGAAGTCGTCGCCGTCGGCGAAGTTTTTGCTAAGTCTCCGGAAGTTTCAGGCCAGAAACGTAAGAGAACGGCGAGGACGGCGTCTGCTAAGCCCTCGTCTGTGAAATCTGGTACACTTAACACCATTGGATCGGATGGTGTTGTTTCGGTGGCCTCGGCTGTTCCTGAGGCTAAGGCTACTGTAGTCGGCGGGTCAATCACTGTGGACGGTGATACCCCGACTTATGCTTCGGTTGCTGGTCCGGTGCCTGATGTGGCTGATCAACCGCAAAATCTGACGCCAGTTGTAGCGGGTCCTTCTCAGTTGTTGTTGCCGGTGGTGTCCGTCCACATCATTCTGGAGGAAATTCCGGTGGATTGTCCATGGCTCCGGAAATGAAAATGGTTTTCGTTTCGCTCCGGATACGACCGTGGAAGATTTAAATTGTTTCATTAAGTCAAAAATTGAGGGTGACTTCCGTATAAAGACGTTTAAACTGAAGTCATCCTTTGCCCAAAGTCGGGCATCGTTTAAAATTGTTGTGTCGAGGGAAATTTTCGACAAGCTAATTGTCCCCTCATTCTGGCCATCTAGGGCTTTTGTCTAAGAGTTTGTGGATAGGGTTGACAATCTGGCGCGTCTCCCATCAATGTCAGCCACTATTCCAAAAAACTAAGCAGCTCTTTTAGTGTTGGGTATCAGAATGTAAGAGGCCGAAATACAAAGTTAAATGGTCAATTTGTTGATAGTTTCGATTTTGACTTCTCGGCTCTAGCTTTTTCTGAGACCTGGATGAAAGATTCAATTTTGGACTCCGAGTTTTTATGTGGGAAATATGTTGTCTTCAGGAAGGATCGAGTAGGGAGAATAGGTGGCGGTGTTCTTATCGCGGTTGCTAATGCATTCTCATCTGAACGCTTTATTCTCAAGGGTTTGATGACATTGAATTTATTGCAGTGCTTATTAACATGGGACGTAGTAAGTTGTTTGTTACATGCTCTTACATTCCTCCATCATCCGAGTTATGTGTTTACGAGAGACATTTGACTGCAATTGGTATGGTGGTCTCCAGGGCGAGTGATTTAGACCATACTATGATTTTAGTAGATTTTAATTTATCCTCTGTATCTTGGCTTACCTTGCCAGATGCTGAGGCGTTAACACCGTTGACGTCAACTTTTGATAGGGATGATTGGCCCTCGCAAATAGTTAGACTTTTTACTGATCTTAACTTGTCGCAGATAAATTATGTGGGAAATGTATATGCTAGACAACTAGACTTAGTTTTTGTCGATGATCCCCATTACTTCGAAATCAGTAGAGTTCCTCCCATATCACTCCCGGAGGACAACTATCATCCTACCTTGAATATATCGATGTTGTACTCTGGTGAATCTTCTCCCTCTAGTTCGCAAGATAAACGAACCTCTTTCTGTTTCAAGAGAACCAATTTCGAAAAGCTTAATTCACTTATTCAGGATGTTGACTGGAATTCTGTTTGTAGCTGTCGTCTGGCCGAAATCGCGATTTTAGCGGCAAAAAGTCAGTTTTTCAACTTTGAATTTATACAATTTTTTTGATGGTGTTCAATACCCAACATATTGATAAGAAAAAAAAAGTTTTCCTGTTGGCAACCCTGTTTATGCACAAACAGGTGTTAATGTTTACATATCTTTCAGCAAGTGTTAATTCAAGTGAAGCAGCACAATTTTTATAAAATTAAATACTGGTTTTTAATAATATATTCTTGTTAAAAAACTGTGTAAATATGAGTTCTAATACTCCAGGTGAGTATTTTTACTATATACAAATATAGTTTGCTAAATGTTTGTATATGTTGTATTGTTTTGGTGGGTTTTTGTGTGTTTTTTTGCGAAATTTTTGAAGAGTTTTATCGTTTTTCGTGGAGTAAAATTAAAAATATTTTGAAGTGTCATTGGAACTATTTACATGTGATTGTTTGTAGAAAACTCAAGTTTTATGTCATGGTGAAATTGTGTGCATTTGACTGCTACTAAATGAATTTTTAATATTTTTAATATTATTTGAATCTTGGTTGAGAAACAACAGGAATGTTTCGAATTACATAAAAGAAAAGATTCCATACGAAATTGACAGTCAATTAAGTAAATTAATATGTACTAAAGCTCGGAACTTATCTAATTTTATTAAACTAAAATGGGATAAACAATCCAGAAATGAGAAAGCATTTAGAAAATATTATAAGGAATGGTTGGGTCGAGAAACAATTTTTGTTATACCGAAAAAGATTAATGCTATCGGGCGGCCAAAAACAACTTATGTTGATAGCGGCGAAAGAAATAAAAGGAGATTAGCTTCCGAATTAGCTTCCCAGCAAGGGGACAATGCACAATTATTAGTTCATGCTGCCTCTATATCTGCCAAAAAATCCCATGCAACGGATTTGAAGTTTGTCCTACAACAAGTTGCTATATCTCCAAACCGACCGTCCAAAATTCGAGAACTTCTTAACTCTAGCCATAAAGAGGTAACGCCAGTATCACCTGATGAAGCTCTAATGTTTTTGTTAGAAAACGGATTAACTAAACAGAATATGCGTCAATTAAACATAAAACACAATAGTAATATTTATCCGACTTATGATAAAGTTTATAAGAGCAAATTGAAATTTGGTAGACCACACAGCTAAAAGAATTCTTGCATATCAGGATGAAGTATTGTGTACAATGAATGTTGAAGAATCGATCCTAATTTTGAGCTACGAGTTTGATGGTTCTACCGGTCACAGCTTGTTTAAACAAAAATTTGTGGAAAATACATTGAAAAGTTTCGATCAGTCCCTTTTTGTGACATCAGTCATTCCAATAAAAATAATCTCATCAGCAGGTGATAATATTTGGGTAAACCGGAAACCTCAGTCAGTACGCTTTTGTAGACCATTAAAAGTGGAGTTTGTTAAAGAAACAAAAGAGCACATTTTAACTGCAAATCACAACATAAATAAACAGATTAAGAAGTTGCAACCGCTACAAAAAATAATAAAATATAATTTATATATGACATTAATAGATGGGAAAGTCTTAAATGTGTTGACAGAAACTGAAAGTGCACAACAATGCCCCATCTGCCATACCGGTCCAAAGCAATTTAGAACTATAAGAAACTTTGATTCTCCTTATTTTCAAGCAATGTCAGACGCTTTGAAATATGGAATAAGCCCTTTGTATGCGTGGATTCGTAGTTTCGAGTTTGTTTTAAAACTTTCATACAAGCTTGATTTGAAAAAATGGCAAGTTCGTGGAACAGAAGAGAAAACAATCCTGGCAGAAAGGAAACAAAAAATTCAAAAAGAGTTTTTGCTTCAAATGGGGCTTCATGTCGATAAGCCGAAAGCAAATGGTAGCGTCAACACCAACGATGACAACACAGCTGGAAGAGCATTTTCTCGCACGAACCTTTTAGCATCTATTACTGGTATAAATATTGATTTTTTGAAACATTTACACATAATCTTAATTGCTCTCTCCTCTGAATTTGAAATTGATGCTCAAAGGTTTCGTGCTCATTGCATTAAAACAAGTGAAATATTTTTCCATAACTACGAATGGTACTCGATGTCTGCCACAATACACAAAATATTAGTGCATTCGTCACAAATAATTGAGGCCTCAGTAGTACCCGTAGGTTGCCTTGCAGAAAATGCATCTGAGGCGCGAAACAAATATAAAAAAGATCGAACTGGTCACGCTCGAAAATATTCAAGAGTTCACAACATACTTGACATGTATCATAGAGCTATGGATAGCTCTGACCCATATATTTCAAGTTTATGTTTGCAAGAACGTACAAATAGTTCAAAAAAACTTCCATTTCCTCGAGAAGTCATTGATCTTTTTAAAATGCCTGAATTACCACCCGAACTGTTATTACCTTCAACATCCCAAGAGGTCTCCAGCTGCAATTATAGTTCCGATTCTGATGTAAGCTTCGAGTCCTTAAATAATTATTCATTGGAATTAGAAGCGGATGAAAACGAAGAAACTCTTTAGAGAATACGTTTGTTATTTTCATATTATTTTGTTATTTTCATATTAATCCATAAATATTCACAATTTCTTTAAAATTATAAATTTATGAATTAAAAAATATATGAATTTCTTGGTAGCATTCATTATTTTTTTAATAATGGGCCCATTTTTTTCTCAAGTAGCTTTTTTCTAAGTAGGTACTTGTCAGGAAGTACCATTTGCCATTACTTTGGAAAAAGGGGCTTTTTCTCAGTAGCTAGCTTGTCAGGAAGTACTCTTTGCCATTACTTTGGAAAAAAAGGGGCGTGGCCCGCCCATTTTTTCTCAAATCCTTTTTTTATCATTGGAAGTCTACACACCAAATTTGGTGAAGCTAGCTTGTCGGAAAGCATTTTTTGCCGCAAAAATTGCGATTTCGGCCATAGTGCATTGTCGTAGATAGATTTTTATCACATTTTGAATGACTTTTTGTCACAATCAGTACCGAAAACTCGTGTTGGGTACTCTAGAAGACTACCTTGGCTTTCACGTGAGTTGTCTAGCTTGAAGAATTCGAGAAGTAGACTTTTTAAGAAATTTAAGAGGACCGGTTTGAATTCAGATTATGTCAAGTATTCCGTTGCTAGGTCGAAATATAGCATTGAGTCTCAGAGATGTTATAGGATCTACTTGGACAAACTAAAGAATGATTTTAGGAGGAACCCTAGATCTTTTTACGACTTTGTGAATTTGAAACGTAGATCCTCAACTAAGCCGACAATGATTAGAATGGATGGCTTAGAGTTTGGTGATGATCAGGCGATTGCTGATTGTTTTGCAAAATTTTTGCGACGACATACTCAGAGCGATCTTATGGGTCGAGTGACGCCTACCCTTATAATATTTCTGCATTGAGTCAATTAGAAATTCCTGTTATTGATTTAGTTTTGTCGAGTTTGAATAATCTCAAATCCACAAATAGTGTTGGCCCAGATGGGGTGCCAAGTATAATTTTGAAATTCTTTGCTAGTTGTTTGGCTATTCCGCTAACATTATTATTTAATACTTCATTGAGTTTTGGATATTTCCCTTTGGCTTGGAGGAGGTCATTCATTGATCCCCTCCATAAGTCTGGCAGTCTAATTGATGTTTCAAACTATAGAGGGATCGCTAAGTTGAGTGCTATTCCGAAGCTATTTGAGAAATTGGTTACTGAGGTTGTATCTCATAGAGTTTCTTCTATATTGAGTCCATATCAACATGGATTTCGTAAGGGCTTTTCTACTGTGACAAATTTGATTCAGTTTACTTCTCACGTTATTGATGAATTTGTTCAGGGTAATCAGACTGATGTCATCTATACAGATTTAAGTAAGGCATTTGATAAAGTGAACCACGAACTTGTTATATAAATTAGATCGTATAGGTTTTAGCTCTAACTTCTTGAAGTGGATATCTTCGTATCTTTCAAATCGCTCTCAGATTGTAAAATTTGGTAATTCTTATTCTAGACCAATTCTGATTCCATCAGGTGTTCCTCAGGGTAGTCATCTAGGGCCGGTTCTTTTCTTATTATTTATAAATGACCTTCCGGGGTCTATCATTAATTCTCGACTTCTAATATATGCAGATGATGTAAAAATATTTTTTTCTTATAATTGGCCAGAATTTTCGAATCCATTGCAGGATGACTTAGATAGTTTTGGACGCTGGTGTGACATGAATTGTATGGAACTCTACCTAAGGAAATGCAGACACATGCGTTTCGTTAGATCGAATCCAAGATTTGTCAGATATAATATTGGAGGAACTGAGTTAGAGTTAGTTGATTCTTTTGTAGACCTTGGTATTCTAATGGATTCCAAACTGAATTTCAACAATCATATTATTACTATGGTTAACAAAGCATATGGTGTTCTTGGCTTCATTAAGCGATGGGCTAAGGAGTTCTCCGATCCTTACGTAACGAAGCAGCTATATACATCACTTGTCAGACCTATTCTGGAATATGGTTCCGTAGTGTGGGATCCGCAGTATGGTATCTATATTGACAGAATTGAGTCAGTTCAGAAACAATTTTTAATATTGAACTGGGATATTGTCCTGGCTCAAGACCATTTTGCTTCTATATTTAATAGAATGCAAATTTATTTACAAATGGCATGGTGACATTTATTACTTGGCTGCAGACTACCACGATCATGATTTCGACCATGTCAAAAGTCTTTTCAAGTGGCTTCGCAGCGACTTTTCAACATCAAACCCGGCCTGTATAAGGAGATGATTCTCACAAACGAACGAGAATCACAACTCACTTGCCGAATTTGCGTTTAAAAAATCGCACCAATGTCACCATGCCATTTGTAAATAAATTTGCATTCTATTAAATATAGAAGCAAAATGGTCTTGAGCCAGGACAATATCCCAGTTCAAATCAAATATTGATTACAGACCAAAAAAATGCAAACGAAAAAAACTAAAACAAATGAGCGTTGGCACGGCAGAAGTATTGCTGGAAGTATACATGCATATACACATACTTACATATGCAACTCAATGAGATGCTTGTAAGATGGCATGTGTGCTTTATTACTTGGTGCGATTTTTTAAACGCAAATTCGGCAAGTGAGTTGTGATTCTCGTTCGTTTGTGAGAATCATCTCCTTATAGAGGCCGGGTTTGATGTTGAAAAGTCGATGCGAAGCCACTTGAAAAGACTTTTGACATGGTCGAAATCATGATCGTGGTAGTCTGCAGCCAAGTAATAAATGTCACCATGCCATTTGTAAATAAATTTGCATTCTATTAAATATAGAAGCAAAATGGTCTTGAGCCAGGACAATATCCCAGTTCAAATCAAATATTGATTACAGATCAAAAAAATGCAAACGAAAAAACTAAAACAAATGAGCGTTGGCACGGCAGAAGTATTGCTGGGTAACTATACCTGCATATACACATACTTACATATGCAACTCAATGATATGCTTGTAAGATGGCATGTGTGCTTTATTACTTGGTGCGATTTTTTAAACGCAAATTCGGCAAGTGAGTTGTGATTCTCGTTCGTTTGTGAGAATCATCTCCTTATAGAGGCCGGGTTTGATGTTGAAAAGTCGCTGCGAAGCCACTTGAAAAGACTTTTGACATGGTCGAAATCATGATCGTGGTAGTCTGCAGCCAAGTAATAAATGTCACCATGCCATTTGTAAATAAATTTGCATTCTATTAAATATAGAAGCAAAATGGTCTTGAGCCAGGACAATATCCCAGTTCAAATCAAATATTGATTACAGACCAAAAAAATGCAAACGAAAAAACTAAAACAAATGAGCGTTGGCACGGCAGAAGTATTGCTGGGTAACTATACCTGCATATACACATACTTACATATGCAACTCAATGAGATGCTTGTAAGATGGCATGTGTGCTTTATTACTTGGTGCGATTTTTTAAACGCAAATTCGGCAAGTGAGTTGTGATTCTCGTTCGTTTGTGAGAATCATCTCCTTATAGAGGCCGGGTTTGATGTTGAAAAGTCGCTGCGAAGCCACTTGAAAAGACTTTTGACATGGTCGAAATCATGATCGTGGTAGTCTGCAGCCAAGTAATAAATGTCACCATGCCATTTGTAAATAAATTTGCATTCTATTAAATATAGAAGCAAAATGGTCTTGAGCCAGGACAATATCCCAGTTCAAATCAAATATTGATTACAGACCAAAAAAATGCAAACGAAAAAACTAAAACAAATGAGCGTTGGCACGGCAGAAGTATTGCTGGGTAACTATACCTGCATATACACATACTTACATATGCAACTCAATGAGATGCTTGTAAGATGGCATGTGTGCTTTATTACTTGGTGCGATTTTTTAAACGCAAATTCGGCAAGTGAGTTGTGATTCTCGTTCGTTTGTGAGAATCATCTCCTTATAGAGGCCGGGTTTGATGTTGAAAAGTCGCTGCGAAGCCACTTGAAAAGACTTTTGACATGGTCGAAATCATGATCGTGGTAGTCTGCAGCCAAGTAATAAATGTCACCATGCCATTTGTAAATAAATTTGCATTCTATTAAATATAGAAGCAAAATGGTCTTGAGCCAGGACAATATCCCAGTTCAAATCAAATATTGATTACAGACCAAAAAAATGCAAACGAAAAAACTAAAACAAATGAGCGTTGGCACGGCAGAAGTATTGCTGGGTAACTATACCTGCATATACACATACTTACATATGCAACTCAATGAGATGCTTGTAAGATGGCATGTGTGCTTTATTACTTGGTGCGATTTTTTAAACGCAAATTCGGCAAGTGAGTTGTGATTCTCGTTCGTTTGTGAGAATCATCTCCTTATAGAGGCCGGGTTTGATGTTGAAAAGTCGCTGCGAAGCCACTTGAAAAGACTTTTGACATGGTCGAAATCATGATCGTGGTAGTCTGCAGCCAAGTAATAAATGTCACCATGCCATTTGTAAATAAATTTGCATTCTATTAAATATAGAAGCAAAATGGTCTTGAGCCAGGACAATATCCCAGTTCAAATCAAATATTGATTACAGACCAAAAAAATGCAAACGAAAAAACTAAAATTTTTAATATTTTCATTAAGACACTTGCATTGGAATAGTGATTTTATTCTTCCCCCTTATACTAGTAGATTGAAGCTGTTGAACACCGTGATGGTTTATAAGGTTATAAATGGTGATTTCTCTTCTGACTATATTATTTCTAGGATTAAGTTTAACGTACCATTTAGACCTTCTAGATACTATCAATTCATCCATATTGACTTTCAGCGTACGAATTACGCTTCCGCAGAGCCCATTCGCAGAATGTGTATTGATTTCAATTCATTGTGTCACATCATAGATTTTGGATTAGGAGTCGATATAATAAAGTCGAGGATTTTCTCCTGCTTGGATGTTTAGTTTGTTGTGACATGTTTACTTTACTTTAATATATTTAGTTACTAACTTTAAGAATAACTTTTATTTGCATGTGATACTAATATTTTGTTTAATATTTTTGTTATGCCGGCTGTTGATATTTGATCTGTAGCCGGTGTCCACCCTCTACTGCTTAGCCGCCATGGTTCGGACTATGGTGTGTACGCTGTCCCTACGTTATGTGGGCGTGGCCCTCTCGGTCGGAAGGGGCGGGTGTGAGAGGCGTTGGGACCGTCCGTTCAAAAAAAAAAAAGTGGAGATGTCCGTTTAGTATAGCGGAATGGGCCTTTGAAAACAAAACTTGTCTGCACAAGGGAGATGTCCGCTCACGGGAGCTGTCTGCAAGCAGAGCGTACACTGTATTGTTTGAAGTGTCAATAAGTTCTTTCATTGTTTTGTTTTTGTTTAAGACTTAATAATGTATGCCGTACTGCAGATTGCTGCAGAGTGATGAAATATACTGGGGGAGAAGATTTTATACATTGCGCTGATTGTTCTGAAATATTAATTATTTTTTATTTACATAATAATAAATAAATAACACCGTTTAAAGTTTTTCTGTGGTGTTTATGTCAATTTTTTTTGGTTTATACATGTGTGAAAAAATCGTTCTCGCAATGTGAGTATATTTGACAGTTCATAGTTACAACTTCTCGACAAATCAAAGTTACAGCCACAGTTGAAAGTGAGATACATTTTTTTGTTAATTTACAACTTTTCTGTTTCATTTCACATGTTACATTCGAGAAATTTCTCGATGCGAGAGTTACAGAACTTGGGTACAGATTTCTTAAACTGTTTAAAGAGCCTACCTCTCGAATTCTTCATTCTGGACAGTTCACGAGAAGATCAACTTAGCCTTCAGATTGTCCAACACGAACTTTCAGTACAGATTGTTACAAGAAGTCCCTAAAAATTCGATAAATATCCACAAGTAATATCGATATTTATCCACAAGAACGTCAAGATCCGTATAGTGGCTACAACAACGTACAGAATTCCAATCAACTTCTCGGAGAAGGGAGTTAAGCAATATAAAATTTGTCCTTGTAGCGGCTGCTATTTAAATAATCATCATTATCATTAACATCATTATTAATGAGTATTTCATATGTTAAAATCACTTGCATTGTTATATTAAGCGACATTTTATGTCACAAAGAAAGTTTTTATGTTATAGTGATTCCTGTCTGTTATAAAGAGAGAAAGTCACCTATATACAAGACAAGAAATCATACTCTTCGTATGTTATTACCGACGCACCGTTGGGCAATAACAGCGAATGCTGCTGTTAAAACCATGTTAGCTTTTTACAGCAAAATATTAAAATATGAAAAACAATGGATACACACACAAATATACACGAAAATGAAATGTATATATGTGTTTAATTGCTAAATGTTTGAAATATATTTGAATTTCTTAGCAAAAACTTATAAAAACTGTAAAATAACGACAAACAATTGTACTTTGCAGAAGCAAATGTTATTGCTGTTCGGTGGCATAGCTCAGATTCTCTACAATTTAACAGACAAAGAGCGAGAGCTCTTTGCACCTAATGTTTGTTCACTCATTTTTTGTCTATTATCTTGTTTCTCTTTTACTAAATATCATCAATACATATGTAATATTTACTCAATACGCTGTGATACTTTTTTTAAATCATATTATCACTCTAATCAAATTTCGAAAAGCTTTAAACGTAGGTTGTAGTTTTAAAAGCTCTATACGATGTTATTGATTTTGTTAAAGGTTTCTTGCGTAGTCAATCGATATTAATTGTTCGAGCTGTTAAGCAATAATCTAAGTATTGAAAACGAAGCGCTTGTTTTTACCACACAGGCAAAAACAAATAAAATAAATATAACAAAATAATCGCTAAGACTCTGGAAGACCGTAAATGACTACAGTATAAAGCAAATCCGAAGACGAGTACTGTTCTTAAAATCCGCCTTATTCTGTCCCGAAAGTAAATATAAAATAACCATGGAACTATAAAATTAAGGCGAATTTTCCTCTATTAGGATATTTTTCTTAACAATGAGGTTTCTTCCCTTACAGAAAACGGTGAGAACTAGAAGAATGAGAATCGTCGGAGTACAACATCGATAAACCCAAGGTAGGATGATAACACAATGCAACACGAAAAAATATAATCATATACGGACACCACTACGTCATAAAAGACCACAAACAAGTCCCGTGTAGCCAGTATTGCCCAAAGTCATGCACTTTTTTATGGGCCCCCCAAAAATTTGGAGCTTCGGTGTCATTTTCAGAAAAAAGTGATTATTTTCTCAGACTCGTATAACTCGGTGGGGTAACGAAGTCTTCCATTGGTGGTGATAGAATGTTGAAATCTTCCACTTGAAGTGATGGGATGTTAAAGTCTTTAAGTCTGACGTTACCAATTCTGGTGAGGATGTCTCTTAGAAACCAACACGATTTGTTTTTTCTATATTCCTTTGTGTAGAATAAATCTCCTTGCTCGAATGATTTGGATTTAATTACATATTTGGAATTGTATTGGTGTTCCATATTATCATTCCTTATAGAAATTTTTGACTTTTTGAGTGCGTCGAATGAATGCTTCTGCAGGTGTTGACACATTTGGAGAATTCACATTTGTTGTTGATCTGTAGACTTCGAGAAATGTGTGTATTACTTCCGTGGTCGTTCCTTCCCCTTCCATGCTTTTGAGACCTTTTGAGGGTGTCCACAGATCCCTCTGTTTGGCCATTTGAACTTGGATGAAAACGGACTGTACGAGTGTTCTGTATGTAACGTTCCTTTCACCATTGTTCGAAACTGTTGGAACAGAACTGTGTTCCATTCTCGGGTACCACTTGTTCCGATTTGCCGAATTGAGAGCAATATTGTGTCATTAGCTTTATTGTTGTAAAAGCTGTCAATGTAATTTGAAAAATCATCGATTATTAAGAGATAGTAGCGCCCTCGGGCGGGACCTGCATAGTAGTGTAGTGACTGGCCACGATAATAAATCTTTCTTGACTGGAGTTTTGACTAATAGCTGACAGTTCCGGCATCTTTTGACATAATATTCTATGTCATTGTCTATTTTCGGCCAATATACGTATACGTGCGTGCTAGTGATTTGCATTATTCAATGGCGAAATGTCCACGATGTAATTGAACTGAATAATAAGCATCCATCAACGTATGAGAGTGAATCCTTTCTTTTGAAGTATGGTAACACATCGGGATCAATTTGTTTTTCTTTTTGTATAAATTTTTTTTTTGCAAAATTTTATCAGATTTCGTCGTATTCGTAATCATGGTTGATTCACTGAGTTAATTTTGAAAATATTTTCAAATTTAATGGAAGATATGATGAACAAAGAAACATCTGTGTGTCCAAGCTCTTGGGTGTTTGTATATTTGATATCGAATCGTATGCTAGTAAAATTAGCGCCAATCTTTGGAGTCGATTTGCGGTATATACGGGAATACCCTTTTTCGATCTAAATATGGAGAAGTCCGTATGAAGTGTGAATTTACGCCCAAATAGCATGCGACGAAATTTCTGAACAGCAAATAATAAAGCTAGTCCTCTTTTTCAATTTGACAGTAGTTCTTTTCTGCTGGGGTCAGCGATCTTGATCAGGCTTTCATGCCTTTGTTGGAAAAATATGATGACTCCAATACCATGAGTTGATGCATCAGCTGCTACATGAATTGGTATGTTTGGATTGTAGTGGGTGAGAAGTAATTTTGAAGTAAGAATTTCTTTGAATTTATCCAATGCTTACTGGTTGGTTACTCGGTTGTCCAATTGAAAATATTTTCCTTCTTTAGAAGATCATCCAAAGGTTTTCTTAAGTTCCTCATATTAGGTACAAACGAAACAAACTAAAACAAAGGAGTACGGCAGAAGTATTGCTGGGTAACTATACCTGAATATACACATACTTACATATGCAACTCAATGAGATGCTTGTAAGATGGCATGTGTACTTTATTACTTGGTGCGATTTTTTAAACGCAAATTCGGCAAGTGAGTTGTGCTTCTCGTTCGTTTGTGAGAATCATTTATTTAAAGAGGCCGTGTTTGATGTTGAAAAGTCGATGCGAAGCCACCTGAACGAAACCTTTAGACAGGGTGGAAATCATGATAGTGGTAGTCAGCAACCAAGTAATAATTGTCACCATGTCATTTGTAAATAAATTTGCATTCTATGAAATATAGGTACAAAATGGTCTTGAGCCAGCACAAGATCCAAGTTCAAATCAAATATTGATTACAGACCAAAAAATTACAAACGAAAAAAACCTAAATTTCCATAATGATTTATAGAGCCCAAGAAAGATCTTACCTCGGATATGACTTCTGGAACCTTGAGATTCTGTACGGCTTTTATCTTCTCTAGATCTGGACTGGATTTCATTTGGCTTTTGAAGAAATTTGAGACGAAACCAAAATTCGTTGATACGTTGAAGTATTATGTCTAAATATGATTTGTGCTGAGATATGTCGGTGCTGGCTAGCATAATGCCATCAATGTATGCTTTTGCACCTTCAACGCCTGCGAATAGTTGATCCATAATGCGTTGAAATGCACTCGCTGCGCATTTTACACCTGGTGTTAGCCTGTTTAATCTGAATAATCGTTCGTGTATATTCACTGTAAGCAATTCCTTACTTTCATCGTCTATTTCAACTTGATGTCTAGAGCAACTGTGACATTCTGATAAATGTCTTCTGGTGTTGGTAAAGGATACTAGTTGGGCTCTATGACGTTGTTGAAACCTGTTGAATAGTCTCCTCACTTTGCTGTGTCTACTGGAGTTATGATACCAGCATTTTGAAGACGTTGTAATTCCGCTTCAATTTCTGTACGTGCAGCATATGGTACTGGACTGGTACCCATAAATTGAACTTCAGAATCCAATCTATGACTAGACGTTTAAATTGTCAATGTTTGATATGTAGCACTGTACTGACTTTGACTTATGTATGTCCTATTGAGTCTTCTAAAAGTTAGATTTTATTAGCACTTGCGTCGTTAGCTGTGTCTTCGGTTATGAATGCTTCGGGATTTCCGATACTTTCCCATGTTGGAGCTGATTTTGTGATATGTTATATCGGAAGCTATGTCAACCTGTAATTTGACTGATTGTGAATTGATGCTAACGTTGACGTATTTTCGCAATTCCTGAAATTGAACTTGATTGGTGAAAAATATTGAATTTGTATTAAAAGATGATTCCTTTTTGTTCTGATTATGTATTGTCTTGATGTGATCTGCATTGTTCTGCATAGGCTTGTTGTTGTTTTGCGCTGGCCTGTTGTTGTTCTGAACTGTTTTGCTTTTTGTGTCTTTTTCCGTACTGTTGCAGTAAACATCCTTTTGACCTGTTTGTTGACATGATTTGCAGGTGAGTTTTGAGTATGGACGGTATTTTGCGTAATACAATCCTGCGCAGTACACTCAAGGATTTTTTGGTAATTTCGGTTGATACGGTAATTTACCGATTGCATGACATGTTTGGGTTGTTCCTCAATAAGCGTTGTATCACTTTTCAAATCCGTCAGCTTCTGCGTCTCATCAACAAGTTTATCTAAATTTGTTGAATTGATCTCTTCGTTGAGAAGTCTTTGTGAACGGATTCTGATATCGCTGTCGAGTGACGACTTGAGACCCAATACTTGAAATGATCGACCTTTAAAATAGTTCACATTGAAGATTAACACGGCTGCCTTATTCTTTGAAATCTTCATTCTCCAATTTTGTGAGCTGGAGGCACTTGTATCGTTGACTTACTTGCGTTTCTGTTTTACCAAATAGAGAGAAATATCTTGGGGTAGGACTTGAATCGTTCATGGGTGTGATTTGACATCCTTCTCCATAAAAGTGCAACTTTGTACGCATCGTCGAGAGCACTGGCTTCTCTTTCGGAAATGCGTCTGAATCGAATGTACCAAGACTAAGGTGACCATCCATCCCGCTTTTTGATGGCCAGACCAGCTTAAATTTTTCATCCCGCATTATCCCTATTTTTTAAGTCCCGCATTTTCGTTTTATATTATTTTTGGTACGTTACAGTTTTAAAAATTGTTTGGTAACAGACAAAGGTCCACAATTTCTATTTTATATTTCCTAATTGTTTTTTAAATAGAATAAGTTAGAATGAAAAATTTTAAAAAGAAACCCATAAAAATGGCATAAAAATTCACTTTAAATATTCAAGTCGTTGAATTTTTTATGTTGACAAGTACATCCCCACTGTGGAACGTTTTTTCTACAATGAATAAGATATAAATCCGTAAACTTTTTATATTTATATTTATGTTTTTTTTTTGAAAATCACATCCAACAACATATAAAAACATGTAAGGAAGGCCTACTTTATGATACCCTCCACTCTCAATCTCATAATAAGGTTTTATTACTAATATAGATGACTAATGTCAGTGATAATATCACACAACATAAAGCAAATTTGTCGCAAAAATTTAAATATGTGGGTTATAGGCGGCAAGAAGTCAAATGGGAGGCGACATTTCTACGGGGTCTATATCAAGGCATTGGCCGATGTGATACACTTTACTCAGTTTACCTTACAATTTTAGCAAGGCGTTTGATAAAGGCAATCACTAGCTTTTGTTATATAAATTAGATAGAATTGGTTTTAGCTGTAATTTTTTTAAATGAATAATCGTTCGCAGATTGACAAATTCGGAAATTCTTGTTCATCGGGAGTTCCCCAATGTAGTCATCGTGGGCCTATACTATTTTTATTATTTATAAATGATCTCCCGGGGTCTATTATAAAATCTAGGATTTTGATGTATGCGGATGATGTGATTCTCATTATTTCGTCATATGAAATCAAAAAAGGCGTAAGTTACAAAAAATTCAAAATCGACTTTTTGGTTGATTACTATGCACCGCATCAAAATACACGTACCTGCTAAGTTTTACAGTCATACGACTAAAAACAACAATTTTATTTACAAAATTCTAAAAGCCGTAACTGCAAGCGCTAACATTTCATAAACCAAACAGGTAACTTAGGTCTTTAAAAAAAATAACTAACGCAAGAGAAGAAATAGAATAGAAAAGAAACAGACAAGAGAAGAGAGGCATGCAATGGGTTTTTTTAAAAAAAAGTTAGGTTTTGTTTTGTTGTTTTTGTAATAAGAGATCTTTCTGTTTTTGGTATTTTTGCATTTTTGGTAAGCAGTTAGTCTTTCTTTCATTGTGTTTCTAATAAAACATATTTCTAAAAGCAAGCAGTTCATCAAAGTTAAATAAAAAAATCTCGATTAAAGTGCATTTATTAAAAATGGATATTGAAACAAATTGAAATATGTCAGTAAAGGAAAAAAACAAATCAAAAAAGGTGTATGTAAGAAATCACGTGGTCGTTTCTGAAAAAGCACGAAATGGGAACATTATTTCAAGGCGATCGCTGTCCAAACGTTATTATTTGCAAGCTAAGACAACTCGTATCCAAGTTTGCCAGAAAATGTTTACGTCAACTCTTGGAATAACTGAAAAAACTGTAAGAAATTGGGTAGATGAAATCTTTTTAAATAAGAAACAACCGGATAAAGTTATTCCGAGAAGAAAGACCTCGATCAATGATAAAAAAATACGAGAAGCGTCATAACTTTTAAAAAAATTGGTTAAATGATATTCCGAAGCTTGAATCCCATTACCGAAGACAGTATACCAAGAAACTTTATTTGCAAACAGATTTTAAATCATACAGCCAAATTTATAAATTATATTGTGAAGAATGCATTAAAAATAGCGATGATGAAGTTTCAGCAGTATCGAATCCCAAGTTTGTGCTTACAATAAAAGAACAAAATATTTCATTATTTAAACCAAGGTATGACATGTGTGATACTTGTGTATCGTACGAGGCAAGAAACATAACTGAGGATCAATATATCAGTCATAGATCAGAAGTTGATGCCATGCGAGAAGAAAAAGCAAACAATGTCGAAAATGCAAAGTGGACTTTTCTTATTATTATGCATGGATATGCAAGCCGTAAAATTGATTCCTCAAACAAATGCAAGTGCTTCATATTATAAAATGAAATTGCAAGTACACAACTTCACTATTTATAATATCATTAGCCATGAATCTGACAATTATATCTGGGATGAATCTGAAGGGAATCTGGTAGCGTCTACTTTCACAACATGTGTTATAAACACATAAAAATTTTTTTTATTGTAATTTACGCCCTTTTCGGTTTCAGAAAATCTAATCCTCAAAAGGCGTAAGTTTCATAGCTCTGTAAATAATACAAAAATTCAAAATTTTTCTTCAAATACTAATTCGATAGTAACATTTTAGCTTAACCTAAAAAAATTTGGTGTATTATCCATTTTAGGAAGTTTTTTGCTTCTCCTGTAAAATTTTTGAAATGTAAGTTACGCCTTTTTTGATTTCATATGACGATTTGCAGGACGACTTAGATAATTTTGGATATTGGTGTGACAAAACCTGCACGGAACTTAATGTACGGAAATGCAAGCATATGCGTTTCTTTACATCGAATCCGAAATTTCTCAGACATAATCTTATTGGGGCTGAGTTAGAGACAGTTGATTCTTTTGTAGATCTTGGTATTCTGATGGATTCGAAACTTGATTTCAACAATCATATTATAGCCATGGTTAACAAGGCGTATGGTGTCCTTGGCTTCATTTAACGTTGGGGTAAAGAATTCTCTGATCCCTATGTGACGAAACAGTAATTTACTTCGCTCGTTAGGCCTATTTTGGAATATGGTTCTGTAGTATGGGACCCTCAGTATGGCATCTATCTTGACAGAATTGAGTCAGTTGAATCAGAAGAAATTTTCATTGTTTTCATTGAGACACTTACATTGGAATAGTGATTTTGTTCTTCCCCCCTAAACTAGTAGATTGAAGTTTATTGACTAGCCCTCCTTAAAAAGTACACGCATTATGCTGAACTCCGTGATGGTATTTAAAGTATGCTTCTGCGCAGCCCATTCGTAGAATGTGTATTGATTTTAATTCATTGTACCACATCACAGATTTCGGTGTCGGAATCGGTACAATAAAGTTAAAGATTCTCTCGTACTGTGTTTGTGTTTCTGTTTAGTATTATTAAATGTAATGTATTGCTTCTATGTCAAATTTTAGCATTAACCTTTATTGTAGTTTGTTTTTGTTAGATTTTTGCCGGCTGAAGATATTTAATCTGTAGCCGGTATTCAACCCTCTACTGCTTGTCCGCCACAGTTCGGGGACGAGGTCTTCTCGGTCGGAAGGGGCAAGAGTGAGAGGCGTTGGGACCATCCGTTAAAAAAAGTTCTTGTTTTGACTCAACATGATCTCAGTGAGTTGAGCTAGTAATTTGTGAAAAACGAAATTTACTTGTTTTGATTCACTATCCTCGTCGCCACAATTGTTATGTTCTTGTTTATGAATGGTAGACGAAGTTTTTAAATATAACAATAGAAATTCATTTATTGAATTGATTAATAATAAAATGTAACTTGATATAAATATGCAAGTCAACTATTAAGCTGTGAAGTACTAAGTACTACACGAGAATTACGTGATTCACGCGCGAATCACGCGTGATCGTGAGCAAAATTTATTTTACTCACGTGAGCGTGCGTGAACGTGAGTAACAAAAAAATCTTCCCAAAAATATAAAAAAGCTGTTTATTTTAAAAAATCGGCTAAAACAAAAATAAATTATGAATGAATTGTAGATTCGTCAATAACCATGGAATATTGTTTGTCCCCAAAATATTCTTAAAAATCACCATTATAAAAAATGTGTTTTGTTTTAAAGAATTCGACCAAAACAAAAACAATGTTTGAATGATTACTCGATTCATCTACAATGTGGGAATATTTTGATCATCTTATGTCGTGAACAAGCACCTTATTTAAAATTGCAGTTCTGGACAATGAAACATTGGTCTACTGTTGAATAGGTCATTTTTAAAATTTGATACTAAAATTTTGCCTAAAAATTTTAATCAGTTTGTAATTATTTGTGATTTGAGTAAGGACGGACATTTTACGAAGTAAAAATGTAAAAGAAACTTGAAAAATATTATTACCATAAATTGATAATCACGATTACCGATGATTACCGATTATTCTTGACCCGAATAGGAAAACCTGGACATGGAACAGGCCTGTTCGATTACTACCTTACAAGAACTCAGAGCCAACATTGAATGCGAAATAGTGGCCGTTACGGCCGAAATGTTTGAAATGGGTCCAACGAATCGACCGCTGCCGACGTGCCGCTGTGGCCATATGAACGAAGTCGATTTCCGCAGAGGCGTAAATAAGAAGAGGAAAATTGGATGAGACGACAGACATAAACAGCGCCAGAAAATATATCCGTAACCTGCCTCAACTTCAATTATAATTTGTAAGTTAAAAAATATACTTTCGTACATAGTACACGCCATCGACATTTTCTATATTAGTGAACATATGTGGTTAATGATCATAAACGTGATTCCGTGGTAAAAATAATATCGCATGCGATAAGTAAAGCTGCTGCGAAGCTTAGCTCCATGTACATGTATTCCGATTTGGTTGGGTAGAGTGAATTTTATTTAATTACAAATAACGAACAAAAATATTTTTCCATAAAGAGAAATGAGTGATATACATATATGTACACTGCTTTACTCTTAAAGGTTGATGTTGTTTCTGCTCAATTTCATTTATTTACTATCAAGCTCTTAAAGATCATACATTCAGCGCATATCACTCTTAGCGCATATCTCTCTTGGTAAGCTGTGATATACTCTTAATTGTGTGTTCTCATACTCTTCCTCCTTTTCCATTCTTGATGTACTAGTATGTGTGTGTGTATGAACAGTGCGAATTGGAGTGATTCTTCTTCTTTCTAAGTTAGTCTTCTTTAGTGAAGATTGTGCGCTCACTGTTCCTTCCCTTTGTGATGTTGAGAAACACACGTTGTTTTCGTTGTTGGTACCTACCTATCTCGAATCATACATCTGAAAATACATTTGTGGATTGCGATATTGTATCTTTTAGTTATTTATTATCTGAAGTTTCGGTTTGTGCGAATTCATTTTTTTTCCAAAATAATAATAAGTGACTAATTTACCATTATTTTCGTCTTTATGGAAATATTTAATATTTTTATTTAGTTATTTCTTTGAAGTTTTTTTATTTTTTTCCCCGAAACGCCGTGAAATTGCGTTCTATGTGGTAAAATTTGCTTTTGGAAATAATCGTTATTTCCTATTATTCGCTTATTATTGATCAAGCTTTCCATACGAAGTTCATTGTATATTGAGTGACATCGCACACTCCTTTCATTATAATATCTGGTTTTCTGTTCTTTACACTAATTGCGGTCCCATCGTTTCAGAACACTTGCAAATTTAATTTATTATTTCGATTTTCTTTCGAATTTCGTGCTTCGGTTCAGTTTTATTTTTAATAGTGCTTTTAACACTCCCTGCTTTCGGTCATGTCTCTCGATCTTGTTATCCGTCTCGCGGACAATCTGGTGGAATTCGAAGCCGCAATCAACGGCAACGAACTACCGATTGCTTCTATATATGACCTGGAAACTCATAAAGATGAGATTAAGTCCATATGGAATGACCTGAAACGAGCATATGAGAAATGCTTGGCGGATTTAGCGAATGAAGATGATGATGAAGGTAAAGATGCTAGAGAGCCAAGTGATGTCGAAACAGTCAAGGCGAAATACAAGAGTTCGTATTCCACATACTGTCGTACAATTTCCAAATTAGGTGAACTTATTCACAATCTCTCCCCCAAGCAAGTTTCTGCTACTATTAGTCAGAATCATAACTTTTCCCTTCCTCCGTGTGAAATTAGTGTCTTCCATGGGGATTACCAGGCTTGGCCGACCTTCCGAGACTTGTTTACAGCCATCTGTATCAAGAATCCAAGGCCGAGTCCAGTTGAAAGGCTTTTCTATTTTACTCAGAAGACGAAAGGGGAAGCTCACGAAATAGTCACGAAGAGTCCTTTGGCGAATGAGGGTTTCAACTTAGCGTGGAACAACTTGTGTGCACGCTACGAGAATAGGAGAGTCTTAATTAACGGACAACTGAAAACGCTGTTCAATTTGTCCGTTATTCCGTCTGAGACAGGAAGTTCTCTCAAGAAATTGCAGAGAGATATCAACTCCTGTATATCCACTCTCAAGTGAAGGAGTGCTCTTTCTCTTTTGGTTCTTCCATTGACGACAACTTAGAATTATCCGTTTCTGCTCTTGTTGTTCCCCACCTTTCAGGTAGTCTTCCTTCACGCTCCATAGATATGACTTCCCTTTCCAATCTTCCACAAATACAATTAGCGGATCCTCATTTCTATGAAAGTTCGAAGGTCGACATTCTTTTAGGTTCGGATTTATTCCCGTCCATAATGCTTTCCGGATACGAGCACAAGATTTGTGGTTCTTTAGTGGCACAGGAAACAGTGTTCGGGTGGATCCTGACTGGACCAGGAACTTCTGTATCCTTTTCAACTTGTGTCTCATATTTCAGTGAAATTTCTTTAGATAAATAGATTTCACGATTTTGGGATGTGGAGAATATTCCAAGGAAACGTTTCTTATCACAATCGGACAATTTTTGTGAAGATTTGTATAAGAGTTCCACGAAAAGAAACGACGAGGGTAGATACATTGTTTCACTTCCTTTTAAGGAAGGGTATCCTGAAAAATTGATGTTGGGACATTCTAGAAACAACTCAATGGCTCAGTTCTTTCGGAATGAAGGCCGGTTAATTCGAAATCCTGAGTTTAAGGAAGAATATGACAAGGTCCTTTTAGATTATATCACTTTGAATCATATGATGCCTATCGGTTCGCCTACTCCTTCCGAATCTCCACTTCATTACTACTTACCGCATCAAGCTGTAATCAAGCCGGAGAGCACGACTACCAAGGTTCGTGTGGATTTTAATGCATCGTCTCCATCCTCTAATGGATTGAGTTTAAACGATATTCTGCACACTGGTCCTGTGCTGCAAAATGACTTAACAATCCTTATAATGAAATGGCGTTTCTACAGATTTGTTTTCAATGGTGACATCCAAAAAATGTATAGACAAATACTTGTCAATTCCGACCATACGATATTCCAGCGTATTTTATTTCGGTCGAATCCAAATGATTTCATACAAGATTATGAACTAAAAACGGTTACTTTTGGAGTTAATTGTGCGCCTTACCTTGCTATCCGCACAATGATTCAGTTAGCAGAGGATATACAAAATATCTATCCATTGGCTAGCAATATTCTACGAAATTCTATGTATGTGGACGATGCCTTAGCTGGGGCTCACACAATTCCGATGACTATCAGGACTAGAGATGAACTAATAAAAGCCTTAAATTCTGCTGGATTTTCCATGAGAAAATGGACGGCTAATTCTAGGGATATCTTGTCCGGAATTCCGTCTGATCATCTACTCTTTGAAAACTTTTTGGATTTTGATGACCATAGTTCGGCGAAAACGCTAGGAATCCGCAAGTTGTGATTCGTTCTTTTTCACTACAGCAGAATTTCCGGATTCATGTTCATATACAAAAAGAGAAGTCCTTTCACAAATATCGAAACTATTCGATCCTGCGGGATGGCTTGCTCCAGTTGTCATCCTGGCGAAAATGGTGATGCAGAAAATTTGGATGGACCTTTGCAAAACATTCCAGTCTAGATATTCAGACATCAATGATATATCGATTCCTCGATGGATACATTTTACTCCAGAAGGAGAAGTCCAGTTCCATGTGTTCTGCGATGCTTCGGAGAAGGCATATGCAGCTACTCCATACATTCGTGTCCGCTCCAATAATTCCATATTCAGTACATTAATAATATCCAAAACAAAGGTAGCCCCTATTAAAACTCTGTCGATTCCAAGACTGGAGTTATGTGGTGCATTACTCCTGGCGGAAATGATAGACAATACCCTTCCACATTTTGAGGTAGACAAGTATACATTGAAGTGTTGGACAGATTCCACGATTGTGTTGGCATGGCTGGCAAAACCACCATGTCTTTGGAATACATTTGTAGCAAATCGCGTTTCAAAGATCACGCAGATAATAGATCCTTGCAAGTGGTCTCACATCGATTCAGAAAGCAATCCTGCGGACTTGGCAAGCAAAGGTGTTTTCCCTCAAGATCTTGTGGATAACAGATTATGGTGGCACGGACCACAGTGGTTATCAGAATCTTTCGCTGAATGGCCTATATCTTCAAGTGTAAATAATGAGGAGACTGACCTAGAAAGGAAACCGATGAAAGTTCATTTTGCTTATTTTCAGTATTTTGAGGATGTTCTTGACAGATTCTCATCATTCTCTAGGGCTTTACGAGTCATCGCATATATCTATCGGTTCTTCTATAGTACACATCTAAAATCCAGTTACCACATTGAATCAACGATTATAACTGCATCCGAAATCAAACTTGTCCGAAAGCAACTAATTGCTACGAGTCAAAAGGCATGGTATCCAAATGAATATAGGCAGTTGTCATCTAAACAATCCATTCCATCTTCAAGCTCTCTGTTGAATTTAAATCCATTTATCGATCCAGAAGGTATTATGCGTATTTGTGGGAGACTTGAGTCGGCTCCAGTGCTTTCCTATAATGAACGACATCCAATAAGACTTCCGTATAACTGCCAATATACCAGATTGCTTATAAAATTCATCCACCAGATTTCCTTACATGGCGGAAACCAACTTGTCCTTCGCCTAGTGCGAACCACATATTGGATTCCAAAAGTTCAAAACTTAATTAAGACCATTATCCATGGTTGTAAGCCTTGTATCCTGTTCAAGCGTAAATGTCAAAAGCAATTGATGGCTGCTTTACCTCCAGAAAGGTGTGACATTTCAAGACCGTTTACACACACCGGGCTTTATTTTGCAGGTCCATTCGACATAAAGACATGCGCTGGAAGAGCTTGCCGCATTACAAAGGGATATGTGTGTGTATTCGTCTGCTTTTCCACAAAGGCGATGCACCTTGAGGCAACATCCGACTTATACACCTCATCATTTCTTGCAGCGTTTAGCCGTTTCGTTTCCAGGCGTGGTTGTCCACTCCATTTGCACTCCGACAATGGCACGACATTCATCGGGGCATCCAGAATCTTGGCCAAGGAATTTATACAAACATCCTCCCAAGCTATAACGGCTAATTACGCTTATCAAAACTTGAATTGACACTTTATACCCCCCGGAGCTCCACATTTGGGAAGCTGGGGTAAAGAGTTTCAAACAACATCTTAAGAAAAGTGCCGCAAACTCAAAGTACACATTTGAAGAGTTCCAGACTTTATTATCCAAAATAGAATCCTGCCTCAACTCCAGACCATTGTCCCCTATTTCAGAAAACCCTTCCGATCTCACAGCACTCACACCGGGACACTTTTTGATCGGTGGCTCTTTATTAGTCCCAATTGATCCTGAAATCAGTGAAGCTCCAATATCTATTAGAAATCGTTGGCAAAGGCTCAAGTTCATCCATCAACAATTCTGCAATTGTTGGAAAAACGAATATTTAAAAGAGCTGCAAAAACGTCACAAATGGAAAAAGTCGGAAGTGGATATTAGCGAAAATATGCTAGTTGCTATAAAGGACGACAATCTGCCTCCAAATTGCTGGCGTCTTGGCAGAATTACCCGGATTTATCACGGCAACGATAGAAAAGTCCGTGTCGCCGATATATTTACCCAAAAAGGAACCATTACAAGACCAATCACATAGTTGGTTGTGTTGTCTGCGGAACCGTCTCCATCCTAAATTTGCGATTTCTCTTCATATTCAATTTAGTTTTACTATCATCTATTTTTGGATCATTCTCCTCAATATCTATTTTGTTATATTACAGCATTATGCGTAACCACAAAAACCACCAACTGACTCGCAAGAACGGCCGAGTATGTAGCAAAATGCACCCATTAAAACTCTGCTACCGTTTTTTGAATATGAACACGACGGAAAGAGGAGCAGTAGTACGGAAACACGGTTATTGCCGTAATTGCATGGCCCATTTCCACTCACAGGGGTCGTGTTTCTCCAAAACTGGCTGCCGCTATTGCCGTCTTCAACATCATTCGCTACTTCATATTCATCCACGACTACAACGATCTTCATCGAAAAGAGATTTCATGCCATCAAAGCATTCCTCGTCCAGAAAATGCCCATCAAGTTCGCAAAAGCCATCCACGTCGAAAGCCAATCAAACGAATACAAGAGCTTCCAAACCCACCACTATATCATCGAGTGCCACATCACTTACCGCCATCCTCAAGCAAAACTCTGTCCCGTTGCTTCCTACAGCCCTTGTCAAGATAAGCGCAAAGGATGGCAAGCATTACGCACGGTACCTGCTAGATTCCGCCTCAAGAATGAGCATCATTTCCAGAAAATTTGTCGACAAACTGGGTCTAATCACGTTGGAACTAGATGATGAGATTATCTCACCGGTTACACTGTGGTCTCGCGCTGATTCTTCCTTTAAATTAGATGCGACTTTGCGAGTAAAAAATCGAATAGGCATGACTACTCCTAGTCAAAGCTTACCAGAATCGCTAAAGGAACAGTTTCAAAATTTTGTCCTCGCAGACCAGCACTTCTACAAAGGATCATCTATAGACATTATTCTGGGAGTCGATTTGTGCTCTCGAATAATTACAGAAAGGATATTCGTCCATGCCGGTCTTCCCACAGCTCAGAATACAAAGTTCGGTTTAATTCTATACGGTTCTTTTTCTCCCTAACTCTATATTACTATTAATAATGGCACTATCAAATGAATAGGAAAAAGCACAATATAAACGTATACCCTTGAATTGAGTGAAAATATTGTTTCCTAGTTTTAGTTTGTATTATATTCATATCTATTTTTTAACAATCTTGCATGTTCATGAATTAATGCTCTTATATTTTTAAGAATATCTAAACATAATTGTCAAAAAAAGGAAAACAATGTATCTGCAATATGGCTACTTCCTATTTATTACAGCAATACTGCAAGGCGGGCGGCGATGTTTACGTCAAAATCGTAAAACTTATTTTTAATCTTCCACTTTCGATACAATCCATGAATTCCTAGTTTCTATACCTAAATCACCCAATGTACTTAATTTTTTCTTGTGTAAACACGCCATTCACCAATGCATTAAAGTAATCGATGCATTTTACAGCACTTTTATCCAAAAGATAGGCCATATCGCACATGCAATTTCCGCAACCAAAATTCTTCCCTTTTTATACATAGCTCTCGTACTGGTAAGATCATTGTTCCTAAGAAATAAATCCATTTCCAGAAAAGAAATCCAATCCTAATGTCTTTTGTCTTTTCCGATTTTCTCTGGGTTTCATTTCATATTTCGGAGTTACAAAACCAAAAGAAACACTATTTCTTTTGGTACTTGTTTTGGCTCACGAGAGATTCTTATTCCAACAGGCTGTTGACGATCGATCAGGTCCTGTCGATGATGACATCGACTTGATCGATCTCAAAATTTCTTTAAAAACGCTAGTTTTCTTCACTGCTTCTCCTGTTACAACACATCGTTTGCATGAAAAACCGGTGTGACCTTTGCTGCATTTAATGAAAACAAAAACAAGAAAACACCAATATTTTAAACTTCAAATGTATGCCATTTAAATAAAAGCCTTAACAATAATTATTAAAATTGCTATTATTAAATTTAAATTTTCGTTAAAAATGTATACCTTTGTCATTTAATGTGTTAGATTCCAAAACAAATTCTGATAGGTATTTTCTAGCAGAATGTGGCTTCGAATTGCCAAAAACAGGGCAATTAAAAATGGTTTGGTTACATAAGTATTTGAAAACACTTTTCCCATTATGGACCAAAAGCCTTTTTTGATTTATTAAAAACTTCCATACCATCCACATGAACTATATCATCTTCTCTATAAGTGGAATCTATGATAACATTTAGATTTTCAACTAGTCCAAAATATTTGAAATGGCCCAACGTGTCGCTGAACTTTTCATTATTGTCGTTTCTGTTCGAACTTTTGATGTACCTAGTAATGTTTTGGCAGATTTTGGAAGATTTTTCTTAGCCCACCCTCATCATTTTAGTGCTAATAAATTTAATTTAAGTACTCATTTCTAATCATTTCTTTTAGAGTTTAAATTATGTTGGTAATTTAGGGTTATTTTGAAAACGTTTTCAAAACGTTCTAAAAAAGAATCTTACGACCGTAATTACATTTCATTTGCAAAGCACTTCAAAGGTTATTTCAAAGACGCTTTAAAATCGTCCTAAAATACCATCCAACGACCGTAAATCGGTGTTATCATTTTGATGATTTCAGAGCGCTTTATTCTTGACATATTTGAGAACGCTTTTCCGTACGTATTTTTCTTACTGGGAAGATATACAGTAGGTTGGGTGTTTGTGACACTTGTTACGTAAAAAACTACAACGGAGAATTAAAAACAATTAAAAATCGCATAAATTCATATATATATATATATATGGTGTTACTGAAATGTGTGAGGAAGTGCCCCAAGTCCGACAAAAGTATTTTTATTAATTTCTGATTGTATACATCAAATTTGTTCCGCGATCGTCGCATGAATTAAAATTCTTGAAAGGTGTTTGTATATATTTTATTTTTACGTTACAGGTGACATTACGCAGAAAGGTTACGAGAAGAAAAGAGCTAAGTTGTTACAGCCATTTATGCAGAAAGCAAAGGAGGGTATGTTTAGACAAAATTTTGCTAGCAGCACATTAATAATTTATTTGTATTATGTATGTAGCGGTTGATGATAACCCAAGCAAGGTATTGCCACCATATTACAATCTTAGGGAACCGAGTTTGGAGAATAATAAGACTGTACGAGATGGTGCTTTAGTTTCTAGTGAAGGCTATAGCTATGTTTCCGAGGTGCCATCCCTCCCTTCATCACACCAAAGACATTCCAATTCATCAAAAAAATCCGAATATTACCAACCATCCGAAAACCAACCTGAACCGGGATATGAAAACAGTCGTGTACGTAGAACTCATCGTAAAATAACACACAATGAAAAAAGATATCATTCCGGTAAGTATTCAAATATTGTTCTAATATTATACTTCATTTTCATAAAATAAATATACTAAAAATTCAGTATTTTCGGAATAATCAGAACCTGTTGGAGTTTCAGATAATGTTTCGGGGATATATGTGCCTATTTCATTCAAATTCATTTTAATTAAAGTCCTTAACGTACTCCATTAATCAAAATAAGAGTTGCTCCATTCATAAGAATGTTAGCGAAATTCGGTATAAAAATCAACAGAAATGATTTTAACATTTTTTTCTATTTGGAATAGAAATGACGTCGCTGCAATTCAAATCAATTGCTTTGTCAAAAAAGAGTTCCCTGAGAAAAACGTAAAAAATATGGGTATTCTTTATTGAGACTTTGAATACAGTTAAAAATAATTACCATTTAAATTTTAATAACAAAAATACAATAAATTAGAATTGAAAATTAAAAGTATATAACAAAGTAAATAGAATTTGAAATAATCTCATTAGTGACTTAATGGTAATTAATTGTAATGGTAGATTAATTATATATATCAGAAAGCCAATTTAATTATCTGTGTAAGCGCACGGCCATTTAAGAGAATCGTAAACATTTACATGCCACAGTTTTATAAATACCCAGGCAGAAAAGACGAACGACACAGTGTCGTATGTATGCAATTAGGTATGCATGATATTAAATGCATTTCTTTACTACCGAAAATGCAGTCCAAATTCATTTCTCCCCGTCCGTCTAGCTTATTCGCACATTACAGGTCACAATTTTTGTCCGATTGCAATGCAATTTGACAGAAGTATTTTTTAACCCAAAGACGATCGCTATTGAATTTGGAGGAAATCGGTTCAGATTCAGATATAGCCTCTTTTTTTCGAACGGACCCAACGCCTCTCACTCCCGTCCCTTCCGACCGAGAGGGCCACGTCCCCATAACGTAGGGACAACGTACACACCACATTCCGAACCATGGCGGCCAAACAGTAGAAGGTGGACACCGGCTACAGATCAAATATCAATATAACATAAATATTATTAAACAAAATATTAGTGTCACATGCAAATAATGGTTATTCTTAAGGTTAGTAACTAAAAATATTAAAGTAAACATATCATAACAAAACTAAACATCCAAGCAGGAGAAAATCGATTCCTAATCCGAAATCTATGATGTGACATAATGAATTGAAATCAATACTCATTCTACGAATGGGCTCTGTGGAAGCATAATTCGTACGCTGAAAATCAATATGAAGGAACTGATAGTATCTAGAAGGTCTAAATGACACGTTAAACTTAATCCTAGAAATAATATAGTCAGAAGAGAAATCACCATTTATAACCTTATAAACCATAACGGTGTTTAACATAACACGTCTGCTTCTTAAGGATGGCAAGTCGATCAACTTCAATATACTAGTATAAGGGGGAAGAACAAAATCACTATTCCAATGTATGTGTCTTAATCAAAAAATCAAAAATTGTTTCTGAACTGGCTCAATTCTAATTCTATAGCGATGTAAATAGTTGCTTCGTCACGTAAGGATCAGAGAACTCCTTAGCCCATCGCTTAATGAAACCAAGAACACCATATGCTTTGTTAACCATAATAATAATATGATTGTTGAAATTCAGTTTGGAATCCATTAGAATACCAAGGTCTACGGAAGAATCAACTGCCTCTAATTCAGCTCCTCCAATATTATACCTGACAAATCTCGGGTTCGATCTAAAGAAACGCATATGTTCGCATTTCCTTAGATTGAGTTCCATGCAATTTATGTCACACCAGCGTCCAAAACTATCCAAGTCAGTCTGCAGTGGATGAGAAAATTCTGGCCAATCATAAGAAAAAAATATTTTTACATCATCTGCATACATTAGAAGTTTAGAGTTAATAATAGACTCTGGAAGGTCATTTATAAATAATAAGAATAAAACAGGCCCTAGATGACTACCGATGGAATCAGAATTCGTTTAGAATAAGAATTTCCAAATTTAACAATCTGTGAGCGATTCGAAAGATACGAAGATATCCACTTCAAGAAGTCAGAGCTAAAACCAATGCGATCTAATTTATATACCAAAAGTTCATGGTTCACTTTATCAAATGCTTTACTAAAATCCGTATAGATGACATCAGTCGATTACCCTGAACAAATTCATCAATAACGTGGGAAGTAAACTGAATTAAATTTGTAACAGTAGAAAAGCCCTTACGAAATCCATGTTGGTATGGACTCAATATAGAATAAACCCTATGAGATACCACCTCAGTAACCAATTTCTCAAATAGCTTCGGAATGGCACTCAACTTAGCTATCCCTCCATAGTTTGACACGTCAATTAGACTGCCAGACTTATGGAGGGGGTCAATGAATGAACTCCTCCAAGCCAAAGGGAAATATCCAAATCTCAATGAAGTATTAAATAACAATGTTAGCGGAATAGCCAAACCACTAGCACAGAATTTCAAAATTATACTTGGCACCCCGTCTAATAAAGAAATAAAGAAAGAAAGTCTCTGAGACTCAATGCTATATCTCGACCTAGCAACGGAGTATTTGATATAGTCATAATTTAAACCAGTCCTCTTAAATTTTTTAAAGAGTCTACTTCTCGAATTCGTCATACTAGACAACTCACGTGAGAACCAGCCAGGTAGCCTTCTAGAGTGCCCAACACGAATTTTCGGTACTGATCGTGACATGAAGTCATTTAAAATTTGATAAAATCTATCTACAACAATGTCAAGATCAGTATATTGACAACAGCTACAGACAGAATTCCAATCAACATCCTGGATAAGAGAATTTAGCATAACAAAGTTGGTTCTCTTGAAACAATAAATGGTACGATTATCTTGTGAAGCAGAGGGAGAAGAATCACTAGAATACCATTTTGATATAGATATATCAATAGATATGGGAGGAATCCTACTGATCTCGAAGAAATGGGGATCATTGACAAATACTAGGTCAAGTTGCCTAGCATTTACATTTCCACATAATTGATCTGAAACAAATTTAAATCAGTAAAGAGTCTAACTATATGCGAAGGCCAATCATCCGAATTAAAAGTTGACGTCAACGGTGTTAAAGCCACCGCATCAGGCAAGGTAAGCCAAGATATTGTGGGTAAATTGAAATCTCCCAAAATCATAATCGAAGCAGCCTTGGTATGGCTGTGCCTGTGCGCAGTCAAGTGCCTCTCATATACACATAACTCGGACCATATTAATAAGGACTGCAATAAATGCAATGTCATCAGGCCCTTGTAGAATAAAGCCTTCGGATGAGAACTCATTAGCAACAGCGATAAGAACACCGCCACCAATTTTCCCTACGCGATCCTTCCTAAATACAACATATCTCCCACATAAAATCTCAGAGTCCAAAATCGAAACTTTCAGCCAGGGCTCAGTAAAGGCGAGAGCCGAGAAGACAAAGTCAAACCTATCAACAAACAGACGACTCAACTTCGTATTCAAACCTCTAACATTCTGATACCCAACACTAAAAGAGCTGCTTAGTTTTTTGGAATAGTGGCTGACATTGATGGATTGTCAACCATATCCACAAACTCTTTGACAAAAGCCCTAGATGGCCAGAATGAGTGGACAATTAGCTTGTCGAAAATTTCCCTCGACACAACAATTTCAAACGATGCCCGACTTTGGGCAAAGGATGACTTCAGTTTAAACGTCTTTATACGGAAGTCACCCTCAATTTTTGACTTAATAAAACTATTTAAATCTTCCACGGTCGTATCCGGAGTGAAACGGGAAACGAAAACCATTTTCATTTCCGGAGCCATGGACAATCCAAAGGAATTTCCTCCAGAACGATGTGGACGGACATCACCGGCAACAGCAACAGGGTCCGGTCGGCCGGTCGCATTCACACGGGCCAGAGAAGGACCCGCTACAACTGGCACCTGATTTTGCCGCGGTTGATCAGTCACATCAGGCACCGGGCCAGCAACCGAAGCATAAGTCGGGGTATCACCGTCCACAGCGACTGACCCGCCGACTACAGTAGCCGTAGCCTCAGGAACAGCCGAGGCCACCGAAACAACACCATCCGATCCAATGGTGTTAAGTGTACCAGATTTCACAGCCGAGGGCTTAGCAGACGCCGTCCTCGCCGATCTCTTACGTTTCTGGCCTGAAACTTCCGGAGACTTAGCAAACTCATCCAATTGTGGGTATTTATTCAGATTTGATGCACATTTGTTAAATCTTGAATAAATCGCCCAGAGGTCCTTTCCCATTTCAGCAACCTCGGACATAGAAGTCCTGAAATTTTTAAAAATCTACACCAATTTTTCTACACTTGGTGCAACACCAACGTAAACCATTGTTCTCCCCGTACTATGCGTCCACGACCCTTGCACCTACACCGGCACATTTAGCATGCCATTGACTGCATTCAATGGAACGCTCACTGTCCGAAACAATTTTACAATTATCGTACGAGCACTACATGATTTTCTAAAATACCACCCTTTACTGTGTTAAAATAAAAAAGTAAAATCGCGTAAAAAAATCACTATAATGAATTTAAAAAACGATAGATGGCAACACTGTTCAGTCAGAAAAACAAATAAACGAAATGGACAGAACGCACAACAAGAATAACGTTATAAGCAATAACAAAAAAAGTGCACAGAAATCACAAAACAATTGTTGTTGTTTGGTCAAGAAATATTTCTTAGCCAAAGACACGATTTTTTATCAAAAAATAAACACAAAAATACAATACCACAAGTAAAACTAATTCACAAAAATACTTATCTGTGTATTAGTAATGAATTTGATGCACTAAAATAGCTATGGATGCAATATAACAAATATTTATTCAAATTAGAACGGAGCACAAAACTTTCACACGTTGTAACATAGCAGAGTTGCCAATTGATCTCCATACATATATCCCTCCAATTTACCCTATTACTGCTCTAGAATACACATTTTACACTGAAAATTGATACAATTTTCAGGATCATGTTATATTCGAACTACATCAGAAGTTTATCAAAGTTTGCAGATCATGATATATTAAAACAAGTACGGAAAGGCTAAAGTCGGGCGGAACCGACTATATGATACCTTACACCTGCATATATACCTGGTTTTGATTACTAAAAAAATGGCAAAATTGATGAAAATCTTTTGCATTATGTTATATACAAACAAAATACTAACTCATTGTAGCTGCGCCTAAGGAAAAATATAATAATATATAATATATTCAAGATTGCTGTAAGCTGTCATAACTGATGTACTACGTGATGTAGAAAATACGTATAGAATCGGGATCCATGGCCCACTTCATTAGTAAGTGCCTATGTGGAATAATCCATGAGCTGGGAAATTTGATACAGATCCGATGTAATACGAATGATTTAAGGTGATAATATTGAAAATTGGTGAGACAATTGTATTTGAAATTGATCCATATGGTCTAATTTTCCGGTAGGTATGCCGAGAGTCAATATAACATGATCGCGAAAGTTCGACCAAGATCTGATGACAAATACAGATTTTACAGCGGCAATGGGATAAATCGGAAGGACGTTTGCAGGGGGCTTATAACAACACTTGGGGATTTTACCATAACATGGGTTCTAGTCTAAAAGTAATATGTGTGGGAAATTTGTCCAAGATCTGATGAAAAATGTGCATTTTAGAGAAATTTTAGAAATAGTGTAAATCGAAGGTGAACTTGTATGGGGGTCATATCAAAACATGGAACCATGTAGTCCACTTTTGCGTTAGCTGTTTCTAGTTCATATATAACATGGTCCTGAATATCTTATCAATATTCAATGTTAAATGGACGGATATTTGTATGGAGGCTATATCTAAATCTGAACCTATTTCAAATTCAATACAGATCGTCCTTGGGCTAAAAAATACTTCTGCCAAATTTCATGGCAATCGGACAACAATTGCGACCTGTAGATCGGTATACATAATCCACTAACTAGCAATTTTTTTAAAATTATAAATATATGTTCAGACATTTTTCTGGGATAATTGTGCTCAAATAAGCCCAGAAAAAGAATCAGAAAGACATTTGCTAATCTAGTTCGAGAGCCAGATGATAAAAGGTGAGGAGTGCCTTGCGTCCACTACACACAAACCAAATTTCTTTACACTTTCACAAGTACATCTGTTGAAACTAGATAGTCTAGTCGCACCTTATCAAAAAAATAGATCTGGGCCCAGAAATCAGTATTATTTAGTTTAGAATAAGAATAATTCAAACACAAAATTTCACGTGTTGTTTTTCAGACTTCGTACACAAAACTGAAAATAAAATCTAAACAAAACGTCATGATGCGTTACTATGTCTGTTGTTCGAAGTACCAATATAAATTTGTTTTTGTGACAATAAGCGATTATTGAGTAAATTCGAGATTTACGAAGAGTGCCTTGAGACACTCTTGTCGGTTAGAGGGTTACGAGCATTTGTCGGAAAACTAACTTATAATACCCTAATCCACGGTGTAAGTTATACTTAAGATTACCTACTATGAAAATCAAATATATACATCTCCATTACAAATGGGAGCTTACATCGGATTTTGATCAAATTTACAGATCATGATATATTTAAACTAGGAATACTTACCGTGAATGACAACTATACACATCCATGCTACAGCATATTGTAGGCCCCCTATGATGTTGTCATAGACCCCCTACAAATGTCCGTCCGATTTATCTTATTACCGCTGTAAAATCGACATTTGTCATCGGATCTTGGTAAAATTTTCCAGATCATGTTGTATTTACTCTCGGAATATCTACCGGAATATTGGACCATATGGATCCATGTTTTCAAATACAACGGTCCGACCAATTTTCAATATTTTCCCCTTACAATTTTCAAATTACATCGGATGTGGATAAAATATTCCAGATCAAACAATCCATGATCTGGAATATTTGATCCACACACATAGGAACATCTACTGTTAAAGTGGACCACGAAAGTTTTTGCTTCAGGGTGGTGCGAAGTGTCGGTCGGTCGTAGTTTTTGCATCGCTGATCAAAATTGGGTATCAGTCTCGCTGATGATTTCTGATGTTTTCTCCGTACTGAAAAAATCACCAGGAATGAGTAATAAGACGTATCAATTTTGAAAAAAAAAAAAAAAATGATTTTGTTTGCTTTGAAAAGTTGGAGTCATGTGTAGGTATTACTGCCCAAAAAGGAAAAATCTTAAACTTGACCTTCAATGTGCGCAAGGACTATATGTAAAAATCAGCTAAAAAAACAAGTATCTAACGTTATTGGAAACTGCTGTCATTTACAGAATCAGTTAGGTAACACCAGCGGCAATGTATAAGTGTAATCGGGGATCAACAATCCGGTCTTTAATTGATGTTAAAGTGAAAAGTTAAAAACAATTTGTTATAAGTAACTTTATCTAGTCATGTACATATGTATATAAAAAATATTTGGGAATACGACTCGAAACTAGAGATATAATATCGTAAAAATACGAGACCGCATTAAAAAATTATTTGACTTTTAATAACCTTCCCAAACGTATATAGTTTCAGTAATTTGTGTATCTGTGCAATATAATCTTAATGGCTAAATTTGTAATTTGCTTTAGCTGGTCTGTTGTTGTGGCATCTATCTTATTTGAGAGGTTCGCTTTTTCGACATTTGGCCCAATTAAATAGATGTACGGCATGGGTAGGTTCAAAATTAGTTTTATGAATCCCAAACGTTCTTATTTTTCTGTCTTCTTTTGTCTGACAGTTAGTTTTCTTTGTCGTAGAACATAGCGGCCATATACAAGTTTAAATGTGGTATTTTTTAATTTATTTTCCATATTGAGCAATAATTTTACAACGTATATATTTGTATATTTGTGACTTCAATACAGCTAAAGTTGGATGTTTTTCAATGTTTGTGAGACAGTTAAGCAAAAATTCGAAAATGTACGAAATTAACCCGAAAATGGATTTTAAGTTTTGGCTTATTTCTGCTATTGAGGTTTGGTTGGTTTGGATTTAAGGACCAGAATGCTCCTGCATTCTGAACACTCGGAGACCCAGTTGGATCCATTGTGCAAATCCTTTTGTTTCCTGAAAGTATAAGGTTGTAGGAAAGGGATAGGGGGTGATGGGATTTGGAAAGGAGTAAGTGGTGTTTGGAGATATATGAGTGAGAGATAAGAAGTGAGGGAAGTATGGGGATAAGGGTAGAATGGGGGTGTGTTTTAATAATTCTATGTGTGAGAGTTTTTTAATGGTTGACGACTAGGTAAGAAAATTAAGTCGAGAGTCATCCGGTTTACTGTTGGTGGTATGCCTTTATGGCTCTCTTTCTTTGTTAGCCGTCAACTGTCTGTGTGTTACATCCTTGTCCCTAAGCAGCCACCCCTGATCCGATTTAGACCTTTTGAGAATCCCAAAAGGTCATAAATGGGTCGGGTTGCAATATCTTCTGATGATCTTACTGATGAAATAACTTCCTATTTCTGCGTACACATAGCGCTGGACATCTGCAGATTATGTGTTCGACTGATTCTACCTCATCGTCATCTTCACATAAACGACAGTGATCTTCAATGTCCAACTGCCATCTTGAGATCCTACTCCTAGTGCAGTAGTGCCCTGTGTAGATACCTATCAGGGTTCGAATTTCTGCCTTGTTTAGCTCTAATAGATTTCTGGTTTTGCCCCTATCGATCCTTGGACATGTGACCCTAGCGATCCTGCAGGTTGACAAACTATTCCATGCTTCATTCATTTGTGACCATTTCCTTGAGTCAATCAGTCTTTTGAACGTGCCAATCGGTGGTTTTGCTAAGCAGTCAGCTATATTGATTTCCAAGGACGAACCATGTCTGGCCAATTCGTCTGCTATTTCGTTTCCTTTGACATTGCTATGTCCGGAACCCAGCAGAGACGGACGACATGGTTGTTGAGTGCTTTCAACTCAGCACAATCCTGGATTTGACAGTGTGTGACATGATTGATTTCATTGCTGCCTGACTATCTATGTAGAAGTTTATATCCGTGTTCACCGGAATGTTCTCACTCGATAGAAATCTTGCTGCCCTCTCAATTGTCAGTAATTCTGCTTGGAAAACACTACAGTTGTCGTCAAGTCGGAGAGACTTGCGTATCTTTAGTGATTCAATATAGAATCCCGCACCTGTGCCTTGTTCTATCTTTGAGCCATCAGTGTAGGCCGACAGCCCCTTGAAGGGCTCGCCATTGTCCCAGTCTGATCTCTTTGGTATAATCATCTGTGATATGGGTGAGAAGTCCAGAACCGGCACCATGTAGTCTGTACCTCCATTGATGCCCGATTCGTGGACACCCAGTATGCCTCCTTGAACTATTCTTGCGTGACCATATGGTATATTTTTCCAGCATCCTGATTCTTTGAGTCTTATAGCGCTCCTGGCAGCAATCATCTCTGTAAAGTGGTCCAGATATGGATGATGTAGAATTACATCCAATGCTGCTTGTGGAGTGCTTTTTATGGCTCTGGTAATGCTCAGTCCTGCTAGCCTTTGCGTTTTCAATCTACAACTTTTGGTTTCAGACCCCAGCTCTTACCTATGGAGTTCCTACACATGTAGAGTGCATTTAGTCCTTTCTTATACCTTTCCTCAATGTTCCTATTCCAATTCAACTTCCGGTCTAGGATGACACCAAGGTATTTGGCCTCATGAGAGAGGTTGAGCTCCGTTCCATCAAGGATTGGCTTCCTAAATGGTTCTATGTTATATCTCCTTCTAAATAGGACTAGCTCAGTTTTCCTAGGATTAATACCCAGGCCACTGTCTCTAGCCCAATCAGATAGTTTCCTCAGTGCTCCATGCAACAGATCGCTGATTGTTGGTAGAAATTTTCCTCCTACCAATATGACAACGTCATCTGCATATGCAACTACTTTGTTACCTTCATCAGAAAGGGATCTGAGGATACTGTTGACTGCAATAAGCCACAGAAGAGGAGATAAAACTCCCCCTGGGGTGTTCCCCTGGTCACCAGTTTCCTTATAGTTCCAGCTCCCAAGGTTGAATTTATAACTCGATGTCGTAGCATCGCGTCAATCGATTCAATCAGGAAGTTCGGAACATGTAGATCCCTTAATGAATTCCTAATTGTATTGGCCTCAATGTTATTGAAGGCTTCTTCTTCTAGAAACGCTGCAAGAGTGTAGTCCTTACTTTCCAGGTTTCTTTCTATGTAACCAACAACCTAATTAAGAGCTCTCTCGGTAGACTTGCCTTTGAGATAGGCATGCTATCTCTTAGATATGCATCTAAGATACGTTCCATTGTCTTAAGGAGGAAGGATGACAGGCTAATTGGTCTGAAGTCCTTAGCGGACGAGTGACTGGGTTTGCCTGCTTTGGGTATGAAAACAACCCTTACCTCCCTCCAGTTCTTTGGTATCAATCTGAGGCGTAGACATGCTTTAAATATACGCACGAAATGTTTTGTAATCACATCCGTCGTTTGTTGCAGCATGGCTGGGAATACACCATTCATTCCCGGAGATTTATAGGGTTGGAATGTATCAATTGCCCATTCTATCTTCATTGACTATATTATCTACGATAGCTTCATCAAAAGGGAAAGAATTGAATGCTGTGGCCATAGTGGCCTCGCCTTCAATATCCTCACAACTTGGGAAGTGGGTCTCTGCTAAGAGGCTAAGTGTCTCTAGGCCCGATGCCGTCCAGGTGCCATCCGATTTCTGGATGTGTCCTGGAGCTTTCGGATCCTTCGACAAGACTCTTCTAAATCTTGCGCAATCATTTACGTTATCTATTGCCTTGCAATAGGCAACCCATGACGTCCTCTTTGCATTTTTTAGTTCTGCCTTGTATTTGTTAAAACCAATCTTATAGTTTTCCCAATAATCATTGCTCCTTGTACATTGTGCCCTATTATACAGTTTCCTGGTAACCTTTCTTAGCTCCCTCAGCACAGTAGTCCACCAGGACGGTTGTGTTCTTTTTCCTGAGAAGGTTTTTGGACAAGACAAGTGCTGATGTTAGGTTGTCGACATATTTGTCAATATCTTTGCCTGTGAACATGCTAGTCTGTAGATCAGTAAGATCTGTTTCCACGTGATGGTGGAATGCTGACCAGTTTGTTCTCTTTGGGTTTCTATATGGTTTTATTACTTTGCTCTACATTAACTGTGAAGAGTATTCTTTTGTGATCAGAAAAAGAGTGGTCACTAGATACTCGCCAATCTGTAATGAAGGTACTATCCATGTTTGTCAGAGTTAAATCTAAATCTAATGTGATCAATTCGAAAACTGACTCACCTCTGTCGTTTATATCATTGCTGCCCCATTGTGTGTGGTGAGCATTGGCATCACAACCCAGGAGTTCTTCTGTGTTGGTTCCCGGTGGGTTTTGTTGTTCGTAGGGCATGTATAGTCAAGGTTTCACCGATGTTTGACTCCAAACACGCCACTGTCGCATCACCAGAACTAAAGCTCGTAGATAAGATTAGACCAAGACTTTTCTTAGCTACTATGCATGTTCTTACCTTTTCATCCGTGCTTGGTGATATAAGCGCGTAGTTGTTGTTAGCCGCTAGTCTCCTCACTTTGTTGTGAACGATCCACGGCTCTTGGACTAGGGCTACGTCTATGTTGTGTTCGGCTAGATTAAGTAACAGGTCGGCAGCAGCGGCTTGGCAGATTAATCTGCACGACGTTGATCCCCTTTCTTTTCGGGTTTTTTTGCCCTCAGCATTAGGTATACGGAACTTAATGGAGCTAAGCCCGAAATTGATATTGCCTTTCCTGTCCCTAATGTAGTTTGCCGATTCCTTGCTAATAACCAGACGGAGATCTTTGCCGAAGTCTCTTTTACTGGTGGAAGGCAGAACCTCTCAGGACCCAGTATCGAGACGTCTGTTTTGTTTTGCTATAAGTCGTAGTATCTTTTCCTCCTCCAATACTGGCGGGGAAAACCATACTACGACTATCGTACGGACTGGCAGTGCTGACGTTGGTACCACTTCAAGGGCGGCGTTTGGCCATGGGAAGACAAGATTGCGAATCACGGATTTTAGTAAGGTCATATACTTTTCATTACCGCAATTGACAATCTTGGTTCCCTTGATCCACTCGGCTCCCTTGTAGGGAGCATCTCGTTCAAAAGCAGCGTTTCCAGCAGCAGCCATCATTCAGCGTTTATCCTGCCATCAGGATCCGACCTGTCGATGACTGCTACCTGTAGTTCCGAAAGAACTTGGAAGCTGCCCGTGCTCTTCTGCTTCTTCTTTTCCTCCACTTGAGGCTCATTCCCTGATCTTACTCTTTTGGGAGCCAGTCCACCAGCAGAGGACTTAAGAGCCGCTTGGCTGGTAGAGGGTCCCACAATTGAGCTGCAGGTCTTGATCACTCCAGTGTAGGGAGGAGGAGAAGCAGGTTCTGTGTTATTGTGTATGTGTGTACTGTTTTTGTCGGTATCGTTGGTGTTTGTATCGTTTCTTTGTGCGTTCTTGGGGTCCGTCTCGACTTTGAACTGAGTCGAGGTCTTGTCCGTCGTGTACGAGGGAAGGCTGCTAATCCAGAGACGATCAACAGTGATGTGTGGATAATTTTTTTTCGATTTTGACGAAGTCTCCTGAGTACCGCCCTTTCCCTGCCAGTGAGCAGAGCAAAGTCACGTCCTACGATTTTTTTTTCAAAATACCGCAGGAGCGCCTGCAGCTTTGCTCTGCTCAGACTTGTCCGTGGACTTCGCATCATCTGTAGTGGTCTTAGTTTCACCACCTTTAGGTTCCGTCCTTAGTAGAGCCTTAGGCTCTTTGGAGGAATCTCCGGTGGTTACGCTAAGATCCTTTTCATCTGATCCTAGGTCCATGGCGTTTTGTCGTAACAGAGTGGCCGCTGCTTCCGTCCGTGGCGGGTCGGCTCGTGCCGACTCATTGACCTCAGGTAGAACAAGAGTCGTCTGTGGGGTCTCATCAATATCAGCGACTCTATCAGAAGGTTCCGGCCTGTCCTGGAAGTCTCTTGGAGACTGTGTCAAAGTGATATCAAGCTCCTCCGAGAGTATCCAGAGCTGGTCGAAACCTCCTATGGTGTCACTGAGATCACTGAGCGATCCCAGAGAGGACTCTCGTTCAGCCTCTAGTTGGAGCTGGAGTTCAGACTGCTGCTCCAAAATGGCACCTGCTACCTGTTCGAGAGCTAGAGTCCGTTCCCTCATTGGAAGTCATGTTCCGTACATTGTCGCTGAGAGTAGTCCTTGGGCATTCCGTGGTCAAATTTCCTAAATCAGTATGCCGCTGGCGAAACGTAGAGGAGACCCGACGTCTCCACGTGCCCGCCGGAAGTCGCCGCCTATGCTCCTTCAGACGTTGGGGTGTATATTACCTTCTCTGACTTGTTTATTATTATCACTCATCCCATAGAGTAAGTCCCATTGTATGCTTTTGTTGTGTGTATTTGAACTATATAAGTAAATCCTAGGTGACTAGGACTAGATAGATTCAAATACAGCCGGTGTGCACACAGAAACAAACACCGGCTATAGGGGTACCCTCATGGGCTTATACGGCCTTCTCTAGAGGATCGAACAGAGGGAAGGTTTTTATTATACCTTCCGTCTTACTGGGATAGCTAAGGAATTACGGCTATTCCAGTTACATAGAAAGAAAGAGGTAACCTATGGTCATGCAGACGGACAATCGGACTACCACCCCAATTAATACGACTGCATTTAAGCCCCTACATCGCGACAAGATTGTTACCTCCGGTAGGGGTTAAGTGTTAGTGTATTCAGGGATTTATAGTAGAATTTTATGGCAAATATTTTTGTAGAAAATTTTTGGCCCGCTAACCTCTTGTTTTAGGGGTGTTTTTTACTCTTTCGCACAAAATGGACCAACAAGACCCCTATGTTAACAAGTTAGAAGATTCAAATGTTCCACATAACGTTTTAATCAATATAATAATCCCATTTTGCAAATGTCAAACATAAACTTGGAAATAAAAATGAATGTTATCCTACCTTTCAAAGTCAAAGTAATCGGTAGTTCACATTTAAAATTATAAATGGCCCACCCTATATAATAAAACTATATAATATATTCTTGCGTTTTTATGTTGCAAATAAAAGAAAGTAGTTGTAAAATATAATAAGATATTTAATTGTATATGGAAACTATAAAAACTAAAACGATTGTATTCATGAATGCAATATGTAGCATGGTCATAGTGATGCCAGATTGGCATTTTGTGTGTAGGTTTACCCCAACATCTCCCTCCTTAATTTGCCTGTGGCGACCTTGATACTGGTTCCACAGGTTGTCATCGGCTAGTTATTCTCTTGGGAGACCAATTTGGAGAACCAGCCGGTGTTACGAATCGTCGTTTTGTGATGATGGTGTAATCTCGAATTCCTCCAGTAGAAAATCCAATGACAATTTGGAAATTGATTCTGAATTGTCGTTATTATTGGCTTCTCTAGGACGAAATTGAACTGTGTGAGCTCTCATACGAATTTTTCTATCTCCTACTTCAATTAATATCTTTCCTCTTTACGTTTTTTGCATAAACCAAGTTGCCATGGTTGAATGTTCTTTTCCGGGTACCATGTTAGTTACTGTACTTCAATTTGGTAGTTTACTTCTCGATCGACGTATTGAGGTATCAAGATGGTGTCGAAAACCGTTCTCATTTTTCGGCCGATAAACGATTCTGCGGGAGTCTTGTCATCTGGTGTGTTTGGATTCGGAGTTGATCTGTAGACTTCCAAGAACGTCTGAAGTGCTTCTGTAGGCGTTTCCTCCCCTTCAGATTTCTTTTAGGAACGTTTAAGTGTGTCTACGAATCTTTCAGTCTGTCCGTTCGAATTTGGATGGAATCGTACATGCATTTTCGTAATCGTAATCGCATTTTCGGACCTGGTCCTCGATTTGTTTGTTAATATTTGGCCTCCTTTCCGCTGATAGATGTCCTCTGTGAAGTTGCTTTAGGACCTTGAGACGATATATTTCTGCAATCACGATTCGGTTATTGAAGAGCAAACATCCTTCAACTATAGATAAATAATCTCTTCGGTTATAAAATTGAAGTATGGAAGGATCCATGTGGGATAAAATCGCCTGAAGAGCTTTGACGCTTTTTGTTGCATTCAGTACCATATTGAACGAATGCGGTAGTGTGGATGCTTCGTTGAAATCCTTCCGATTATCTTCTTCAAGTAGCACCATGTCTTTTCATGGTCGCTGATGAGTCGAGAGAGGACATCTGCGTGACCAAAGTCCTTAGTGTTTGTGTATTTAATTTCAATGTCATAGGCTAGTAAAATCAAAGCCCATATATGCAAACGATTGGCAAAAATGTTAAGTAACTCCCTTTTTCTTATTCCTTTTTTGGGAGAATATAAATGTATAGCGATAAGAATGTATTATGGAAATGTTGCAGTACGCTGCAACATAGTATAAGTATTAGTTACATAGTTCTAGAAATGTATTAGTATATACGTTAGAAATTAAGTACAAATGTTAGTCGTAAGATTATACCGAATTGTTTAAGTTTTTGGAATTTAATAAAATCTGAATCTGAATCTGCAAACGATTGGCTGTGTAAACTAGGGTTTCCTTTTTAGAGCCAAATATTGCCAGTAGCGCTTTATGGTCTGTATGCAACGTGAACTTGCGACCGAACAACATTTTGTGAAATCGTTGAACGGCGAATATAAGTGCCAGACCTTCCTTCTCTGTAGTTTTTTTCAGCAGGTGTGAGGGATCTCGATACGTGGTGGATCGCTTTTAGAGTGTTGTCAGGGAATGTGTGGTAGATCACTGCTCCAACACCGTGAGATGAAGCATCTGCCGCTACGTGTATTTGTAAGTCAGGGTTGTAGTCAGTTAGAAGTAGATCTGATATCAAAATTAGTTTGAAGTCATCCAAAGACTTTTGACATTCTCAAGACCAAGTAAACTTGTGCTCAAACTTCAGTTTTCGTAAATTTCTCATATTGTTGACAAATTTGCCGTAATGATTGATAGAACCCAAATGAGATCTAATTTCTGAAATGTTTTCAGGAACTTTCAAGATTTGAATTGCAGTGATTTTGTTGGGATCAGGTCGAATACCGACATTATTTATAACCTGTCCTAAATATGTGATTTCCTTTTTAAAAAATTTACATTTTTCAAATTTTAGTCGGAATCCGAAATCTTGTATCTTCTGCAAAATTAAATTCAAATTAGTCTTGTGTTCTAAAACAGATTTACTTGCCAGCATGATGTCGTCAATATACGCCTTGGTACCATCTATACCCGCACACAGCTCGTCCATGACTCGTTGGAAATCACCAGGAGCTGATTTAATACCACATGTTAGTCTATTGAATTTGTATAACCCTTTGTGCGTATTTATGGTGAGCTGTTCTTTGCTTTAATCGTCCACTTCGATCTGACAAGATTGATCTGACTAAATGGCTGAATATTGTATAGTTGTGACAATCAGAAAGAATTTCTTCCGGTGTAGGCAGTGGATACTGCACAAATGCGAATTTTCCATTGCGCTTGCTGACTACTATTGGTGCTGCGTATTTTGATGAATTTACCGGAGAAATTATGCCGGCATTTTCAAACCTTTGAAGTTCAGTCTCTATTTCATTCCAGCATGGTGTTTTGGGAGTTTTTGCTGTTGTCTAGAAGTCTCTGCAGATCTGTTGACGGAGCAAACTGTTTTCGACTGACGAACGTCAGTGTGTTGTCTGCCTTCAGGTCAAGCATACTCTGTGTGTCATCTACGAGCTGGTCTAGATTCGTTGCACTATTTCGTTATCCAGCGCCTTCAATAAGCGAATTCGTATGTCGTTGTCTTTGTCCGATTTCAACCCTAGCTCGAATATAAGGACTTGAACTGATCAATTCTCAACTTACTCATTTTGAATAGCTCGCATTGTAGGTTTACTCTGCTTGCGTATGCTCTGAAATCATCGCCGTCTGTCTTTGTAAGTTGCAAACACTTGTAACGTTGTGCGACTTGAGTTTCTTCCTTACCGAAAAGTTTGTTTAGTTTTCCGATTGTGTCCTCTAGCGTCATTTCAGCAGGTTTGATTGACAATACGTAGTTAGCAAATCTTTCGTGGACCTGATTTGACATTTTTCTCCATAAGAGAGCCACTTTGTCGTGATTCTCAAGTGTACTTGCCTCTTTCTCGAAAACATGCACAAATCGATTGTACCATGCTTGGAATATGAGACCGCTTTCGGGTTCATACACGAAGTTAGTCATTGAATGTGCTAACGACTCCACGAGAGCTGCCTTGGATGAACTTGGGTTTTGTGTTACATCTTTCGAAGTATTTGTCCCTTGAGTCTGTAGTAGTAAAGCCATTTGCTGTAGCTTTTGTGTTTGTTGAGACATTGTTTTTTGCTGGTTTATTAACGATTGCAAAATTTTGTCGTCGGACATTGTTAGTTCGCAGGTGTTTATTATAAAATTGTATTAAACAATTTTATTTCACCGTCCTCGTCGCCACAGTTGTTGTGCTTTTTTGTTGCAAATAAAACACAGTAGTTCTAAAATATCATAAGATATTTAATTCAGACTGCGCTAAGCGTCTTGCTGTACATGGAAACTATAAAAACTAAAACGATTGAATTCATGAATGCAACATGTAGCGTTGCATGGTCATAGTGATGCCAGATTGGCATGTTGTGTGTAGGGTTACAACAACATATATATAATAAAACTTTAAAACGCCGATACACGTATATTTACCCCCTCCGAGAGAATCCGCTAATTGTTCTTTGTTTTGTGTTCCAGAGTGATATTATTCTCGGATATAATATTTCATTTAATTTTTTAACGCGGCATCGTACTTTTATGATATTATTATCAAATGAAAGCTCTCAATCTCTACTTTATTCCAAATATTTTTATATACATACAAAAAATGACTTATACAAAATATTAGTTTAACAAATTTTTATTTTAACATCAATTAAAGACCAGCACCCCTGTTCTATCATTTTTGTGAGAACTTCTCGCATCGAGAAAGTGTGAAACAAAAAATTCAACCGTTTCTCGATATGTCAGTAAAAACTGTATCTGTAAATCAATGCGAAAAACGACAATGTATTATTGGAAATTTCCAGTCACATGTCAGAAAAAGTAAACAAAGTAAAGAAGAAACTTCAAGTAAGCAATCAAAAATAAGAAATATAATATTTAATGTACGCCGTATTGCTGATTGCTACAGGGCACACTGGTCCCAAATCCATTTTTTATGGCATAAAGTCGAAAAATAAACATAGAGTCTTGTAATTTTGCACATTTGCTAGACATATCATACGCAAAAAATAAAAATAAAATTGGGCCGATCGGACCACGCCCACTACCACCTCCCATATAAACTCAATATATAACCAACATAATTATCACCCTATATTGGTATAGGGTGACCAAAAACAAAATTTTATTAAAGCTTAAAAGAATAAAGATTTGGTAACTTTGACGAAATGTGTTTTTCTGAGCATTATTACAAAAGCAAAATATAGCATACAAATATTATACTTAACACTGCAATTTGAATAATTATTTCAAGAAATAAAATAAAATTTCTACATGTGTACAAAAAGATGATTGATGTTGTATACCATTTTAAAGGTACTTTCAATACCTTTTAAATAAAATATTGATGGGTCTCGTACACAAAACTAATTCAGAGATATAATCATTTTTTTTTTTATCGAACGGTCCCAACGCCTCTCACTCCCGCACCTTCCGACCGAGAGGGCCTCGTCCCCATAACGTAGGGACAACGTACACACCACAGTCCGAACTGTGGTGGACAAGCAGTAGAGGGTGGAATACCGGCTACAGATTAAATATCTTCAGCCGGCAAAAAACAAAGACAAACTACATTAAAGGTTAATGCTAACATTTGACATAGAAGCAATACATTACATTTAATAATACTAAAACAGAATACTAAACATTCAAGTACGAGAGAATCCTTGACTTTATTGTATCGATTCCGACACCAAAATCTATGATGTGGTACAATGAATTAAAATCAATACACATTCTACGAATGGGCTGCGCAGAAGCATAATTCGTACGCTGAATAACAATATGAAGAAACTGATAGTATCTAGTTGGTCTAAATGGCACGTTAAACTTAATCCTAGAAATAAGATATTCAGATGAGACATCACCATTTATAACCTTAAATACCATCACGGTGTTCAGCATAATTCGTCTACTTTTTAAGGAGGGCAAGTCAATCAACTTCAATCTACTAGAATAGGGGGGAAGAACAAAATCACTATTCCAATGTAAGTGTCTCAATGAAAACATTAAAAATTGCTTCTGAACTGACTCAATTCTGTCAATATAGACGCCATACTGAGGGTCCCACACTACAGAACCATATTCCAATATAGGCCTAACGAGCGAAGTAAATAACTGTTTCGTCACATAGGGATCAGAGAATTCTTTAGCCCAACGTTTAATAAAGCCAAGAACACCATACGCCATGTTAACCATGGCCATAATATGATTGTTGAAATCAAGTTTCGAATCCATCAGAATACCAAGATCTACAAAAGAATCAACTGTCTCTAACTCAGCTCCAATAAGATCATATCTGACAAATTTCGGATTCGATCTAAAGAAACGCATATGCTTGCATTTCCGTAAATTAAGTTCCATGCAGTTTATGTCACACCAACATCCAAAATTATCCAAGTCGTCCTGCAAATAATGAGAATATTCTAGCTGTTTATAAGACAAAAATATTTTCACATCATCCGCATACATCAAAATCCTAGAGTTTATAATAGACTCCGGGAGATCATTTATGAATAATAAAAATAGTATAGGCCCAAGATGACTACCTTGGGGAACTCCCGATGAAACCAGAATTGGCCTAGAACAAGAATTTCCGAATTTGACAATCTGCGAACGATTATTCAGATAAGAAGATATCCATTTCAAAAAATTACAGCTAAAACCAATTCTATCTAATTTATATAACAAAAGCTCGTGATTGACTTTATCAAACGCCTTGCTAAAATCCGTGTAAATGACGTCAGTTTGATTACTCAGAACAAACCCATCAATAACGTGTGAGGTAAACTGAGTCAAATTCGTCGTGGTCGATAAGCCTTTACGAAACCCATGTTGGCTGGGACTCAAAATAGAAGAAACGCTGTGAGAAACAACATTAGTCACCAGTTTCTCAAAAAACTTAGGGATAGCACTTAATTTAGCTATCCCTCTATAATTCGAAACGTCAATTAGACTACCAGATTTATGTAGGGGATCAATGAACGACTGCCTCCAAGCCGAAGGGAAATATCCAAATCTCAACGAAGTATTAAACAATAACGTCAGAGGAATAGCCAAACCACTAGCACAGAATTTTAAAATTATACTTGGCACCCCATCGGGGCCGACACTATTTGTTGATTCTAGATCATTCAAACCTGACAAGACCAAGGGCAAATCAATATTTGGTATTTCTAATTGATTCAAAGCAGGAATATCATAGGGGTAAGTGCTGTCGGATCGATAAGATCTGTTTGAATATGTGGTCGCAAAAAAATTCGCAAAACAATCAGCAATATCCTGGTCCTCACAATATTCCAAGCCATCCATTCTAATCCTAGTTGGTTTAGATGTGGATTTACGTTTCAAATTAACAAAATCGTAAAAAGCTCTAGGGTTATTTCGAAAATCATTCTTCACCTTTTCCAAATATAGTCTATAACATCTCTGAGATTCGACGTTATATCTCGACCTAGCAATAGAGTATCTTACATAATCGGAATTCAATCCAGATTTCTTAAACTTCTTAAAAAGCCTACTTCTCGAATTTTTCATTCTGGACAATTTATGAGAAGACCAAGGTAGTCTTTCAGATTGCCCAACTCGAATTTTCGGTACAGATTGTGACAGGAAGTCCCTAAGAATTTGATAAAATTTATCCACAACAGCGTCAATGTCTGCATAGTGGCTACAACTACAGACGGAATTCCAATCAACGTCACGGAGAAGAGAGTTAAGCAGTATAAAATTTGTCTTTCTGTAACAGTAAACGGTGAGATCATCCTGAGAGGTAGAAGAATGAGATTCATTGGAGTACAACATCGATAAACCTAAGGTAGGATGGTAATTGTCCTCTGGGAGAGATATGGGGAGAACCCTATTGATCTCAAAGTAATGAGGATCATTAACAAATACTAGGTCAAGTTGTCTTTCTCTTATATTCTTTACGTAATTAATCTGGAATAAATTAAGGTCAGCAAAAAGCCTGACTATATTCGAGGCAGAATCATCCGTATCAAACGATGATGGCAATGCGGTTAAAGCCTCCGTGTCCGGCAAGGCAAGCCAAGATACGGAAGGTAAATTAAAATCCCCTAAGATTAATGTACGGTCTAAGTCACCTGACATTGAAACAATCCTACCAATCGCGGCCAAGTGACTTTCGTAGACACATAATTCAGATGATGGAGGAATATAAGAGCAAGTAATGAACAATTTATTGCTACCTAAATTAATAAGAACTGCAATAAATTCAATGTCATCAAGCCCATGGAGGATAATACGTTCCGATGGGAAAGAATTAGTAACAGCAATAAGTACACCGCCACCAATCCTTCCTAAACGATCATTTCTAAAGATAATATATCTACTACAAAAAATCTCAGAATCTAAAACTGACTCTTTTAACCAAGTCTCAGTAAATACAAGGGCAGAGAAATCAAAATCAAAGCTATCAACAAATAATTGATTCAATTTCGTATTCAAACCCCTTACATTCTGATACCCGATATAAAAAGAATCAATTAGTTTTTTGGGACAGTAGCTGACTTCAAAGGCAGACGAGCCAAATTGTCCACCCTATCCACAAATTCCTTAACAAATGCCCTAGGTGGCCAGAAGTCAGGGATCATCAATCTGTCAAAGATTTCCCTCGTTGTAATAATTTTAAAAGAAGCCCGACTTTGAGAAAATGACGACTTCAATTTAAAAGACTTAAGGTAAAAATTACCCTCAATCTTGGATCTAATAAAGCCATTCAAGTCATCAACTGTGGTATCTGGGGCGAACCTAGAGACGAAGACCATTTTCATCTCCGGGGCCATGGTCAATCCACCAGAAGTACCACTAGATTGCTGCGAACGCACGTCTGCAACAGGCATAGACTGAAGCAAATTCCCGCCTACCACACTGGTTTGCGGACTCATACCTGTTGCAGCCGTAGGACGAGTGGGATTGTCGCTTTCCACGCTGGTCTGTGGAGGATCTGTGACAGTTCTATCACAAAGCAGTGGCCCAGCAACTGTAGCATAGGTCGGATTTTTATCATTCGACGATTCCAACCCGTCAACAGTTTGAGCCTCAGGTTCAGCAACATTAAAATGCTCAGTCCTCGGCGTCACTGATTTTGATGATTTTTTCACCGTTCTTTTACGTTTCTGTCCCGAAACAACCGGTGATTTCTCAAACTTATCTAATTCAGAATATTTGTCAAAAATATCACCGAATTAAGAAAATCGCGTATAAATGGACCAAAGATCCCTAGACATCTCGGTAACCTCCGTCATGGAGCCCTTAAAAAAGTTATAAAATTTTACACTAATTTTTCTACATTTAGTGCAGCACCACCTAAGACCATTGTTGTCTCCGTATAGAGCATCCACAATCCTTGCACTAATTCCGGCACACTTAGCATGCCACTGACCAGTGCAAAGCCAACACTCTATCGTGATCTCTATATCAGAGACAATTTTACACTTTTCAGACGAACAAGACATTTTTTTTAAAACAAAAACAAATTATTAATATAAGATAAATAAATAATTAAATAATTCCACCCTTTACTGTAATGATACTAATAAAAAAACGCGCGTGAAAAAAATCACTAAAAAATTTGAAAAATCGATTAAGTGGCAACACTGTCAGAATAGACAAACGAAGAACGAATGTTAAAACAAAGACAAAACAAAACTCAGTGTTAAACGTTAAACGTTAATCACAATAACAAAAATAATGGTTATGGAGCAGCAGTAATTGTTGTTGTTTGGTGAAGAAACAAATTCTTAACCAAAAATTACTTTTTTAAACACTAAAAATGTAACAAAAGTAGTATCACAAATTAGTACACCAATAGAACGATCACTTATCTTCAAATTTGTTCACTAGTTGTGAAAAAATATCCACTTGAAACACAAAATAATCACAATTATTTAGAAAAAAGCACGGAGCACAAAAACTTTACTGCTTATTCAGACAGAGTTGCCAAAGTGTTTCTGAAATCATATATATGTCTATGGATATTCAAAAACTGTGCTAAAATAAAATGAAAATTTTTGGAGTTTGCCGAAAAATGCTGACGAGATATTAATTTCACCATAAACTACAACCTCAGACAAACACTTTCACATTTACACTTTGAGTCAAGTTGAGTCATACATATAACTTTTGGTCCACGACATTTATAGATTATGTTCTCTACAAATCACAAAATTACAATACCTATGAATACTTACAAGACCACAATAATCATAAAATGTTAAATATAATTTTTCAACTCCTAACTCTTGCCGTCAATTTTCATAATATAATCACTTTATTATTTTCTTTTTAAATCTTGATTTTAATTAATTTGTAAAACTGCTTTATATCATAATTATTCCTACCTAATTATTGAACCGCAAAGTTTAAGTACCATTCAGGCTTGTGGTGTTGCCACCTAATTTTCTCCAGTACATTTTCTTGATTGCTTGGAGTGTTGCCATAAAGAAAATATATGCACATTTAAAACTTTCCAATTTTATTTTTTTGAATTTCTGCCAAAAAAAAATGGATTTGGGACCATAGTGAAGGGTATGTGTGATCGAATTCACCGGGAAGAACGAAGAAATTTGGAAGTGCGCTTATTGTTCCGGAATACCAAATCAAAATTATTTTTACAAAATAATAAATAAATAATAATGTTTATAGATTTTCTGTGTTGTTATACCCTCCACCTAAGGATGGGGGTATATTCATTTTGTCATTCCGTTTGTAACACCTTAAAATATTCGTCGGAGACCCCATAAAGTATATATATTCTGGATCGTGGTAAAATTCTAAGATATAGCCATGTCCGTCTGTCTGTCCGTCTGTTGAAATCACGCTAGCTTCTGAACGAAATGAGCTAGGACGTTCAAATTTTCCCTAAATGTGACATATGGTTGGGATTGAAACTGGGCGAAATCGGTCCAAAGGGAAATTTTTCCATCACAAGGATTAAAAATTTCATTTTCAATATGTCTGTTTGTACTTACTTGATATTGGGTATGTGCATTCCCCCTATAACAAAAACGTACACCATAAAGTGATTCCAATTCGAAGGGAGTGAAATGGGGCAAAAAGGGATAAAAATGACACCTATCAAACGACAACAGCTAGAAACACGAAAATCGGTTTACATATTCCTCTTAATGAGTAGATACATAATATAAAAGTATTTTTTCCATATTCGTACTTTTTAAGGGAAAATGGGAAAAAGGGATAAAAATGGTACCAACCAAACGGCTGCACCTGGAATAATGAAATTCGGTTTATACATTCCTTAGTTAAGTTCGTACTTTTTGGGGTTAAAATGGAAAAAGGGGATAAAAATAGTACCAACTAAACGACTACAGCTAGAATGATGAAAGTCGGTGTGTACATCCCTCTAATTGCGTAGACACGTAAAATAAAAAAGATTTTAGAAAGTAGTACTCTTAAGGGGGCAAAATAGGAAAAAGAGGATAAAAAATGGTACCAACAAAATGGCCGCAGCTAGAATCATTGAATTCGGTTTATACATTCCTCTGACTGCATAGACACGCAAAATAAAAAGAATTTTCCAAATTTGTACTTTCTACTTTTACAGCAAAAATTGGTTGAATCATGAAGTTAGGTTGTTTTGCACTATGTATGTGAGATAATGTATTTTCAAAATTTGTACTTTTAGAATTAAAATAGAACAGAAACACAACCAACAGCAACACCCACTATCTACCAACACTTATGGTATTTAAGCTTTTTGAAAATGTGTTGTCATTTATTTTGGTTTAAGACCAAAGGTTGTGCTGAAGTCTTCAGTAGAACCCAAAATTAGCAAAAAGGGAAAGTGAGACCCTTATTGTTGCAGCTAAAAGTTGACTGCGCAGTTTCGATGGGCGCTACCCCATCTCGTCAGAACTTATAAATATAAATTTAAGAGTATTGATTATTATTATTTTTGAATTGACTTGATGTATTGGTAGCCTTATGCATTATAAGCATTGTTTGAAATAATAAAAAAAAAAATATAATTATTTTTAAAATTAATTTTTCAATATTTGTATTGGTTTTGTTTGACTATATTAAAAATATTATATTTTCCTGCAATACTACTGCAGTTCTACGAAAATCGGCAGCCTATGTGGAATGCAATCCATGGTGGAGGGTATAAAAAGTTCGGCCTGGCCGAACTTAACGCCTTTTTTACTTGTTTTTGTCTATTTTTTGGTTTACAAATGTGTGAAATACTCTTTCTCGCAATGTTTTTAATTGTGAGTATATTTGACAGTTCGAAGTTGAAGCTTCTCGACTGAATATTTTACAGAAACAGTTTTTCTCACATTTTTCCAGTAATGTGAGAAAAAAACATATGGCGACAGAAATTTCTCACAAATCAAAGTTACAGACACAGTTGCAAGCGAGAAACAATTTTTTGTGTCAAATTACAATGTTTCTCTTTCATTTCACATGTTTCATGTGAGAAATTTTTCGATGTGAGAGTTACAAAACATGGGTACAGATTACTAGATTGCATTTAGCCCCTATTGCACTCGTACATAGCCGCTGATGTTACCTATATTTTGGTATAAACGACAACAGTTTCCCATGTGAGAAAATCATCCTTTGGGAGGTTCGCACTTCGCTATTGGTGATCTGTACCCATGTACTATAACTCTCCCATCGAGAAATTTCTCACGTGTAACATGTGAAATGAAACAGAAACGTTGTAATTTGACACAAAAAAATGATTCTCGCACATAATTGTGTCTGTAACTTTGATTTGTGAGATATTTGTGTCACCATATGTTTTTTTATTTGATATTCCGGATAAATAAGCGCAATTCCAAATTTCTTCTTTCTTCCCGCTGAATCCGATCACACACACTCTGTAGCAATCATCAATACTTGATGATGTTATCAAGAATTTGGTCTCATTACATAAAAATAAGGCACAAGAAAAAGTCTGCGCACAGCAAAAATATCTTATACATATTATAAAAATGTGGTGGTTTGTTTTCTTTAGTAACTTGTGCCAGACGTGCTCTATGGGGTTCAAATCCGCCAGGACTTGACAACGTAGGCTGTGTGTTGTGTTGAGAATGTTCAAATAACCGATGGCATTCATTGTAGATTCAACAAATTCCATTTGACCCACGCCACAAGCTGACATACACCACCACACCATTACTCCACCACCACCGTGTTTTACGGTAGGTGCTAAGTTCTCTTTATTCATAGCAGTACACTTTTTTCTCACCACAATTTTACGTCCTTTGATCCCAAAAATATAGTAAAGAGTGATTTTTTGAGGTTAGGATTTTCATGCATTAGTATTTGACAGATCACGTGGGATTTCAGACATGGTGTCAAAGAGAAAGATGCTCAGTATGCTTTGACATTTCATCATGAATAGACTTACTAACGAGCAACGCTTGCAAATCATTGAATTTTATTACCAAAATCAGTGTTCGGTTCGAAATGTGTTTCGCGCTTTACGTCCGATTTATGGTCTACATAATCGACCAAGTGAGCAAACAATTAATGCGATTGTGACCAAGTTTCGCACTCAGTTTACTTTATTGGACATTAAACCAACCACACGAATGCGTACAGTGCGTACAGAAGAGAATATTGCGTCTGTTTCTGAGAGTGTTGCTGAAGACCGTGAAATGTCGATTCGTCGCCGTTCGCAGCAATTGGGTTTGTGTTATTCGACCACATGGAAGATTTTACGCAAAGATCTTGGTGTAAAACCGTATAAAATACAGCTCGTGCAAGAACTGAAGCCAAACGATCTGCCACAACGTCGAATTTTCAGTGAATGGGCCCTAGAAAAGTTGGCAGAAAATCCGCTTTTTTATCGACAAATTTTGTTCAGCGATGAGGCTCATTTCTGGTTGAATGGCTACGTAAATAAACAAAATTGCCGCATTTGGAGTGAAGAGCAACCAGAAGCCGTTCAAGAACTGCATCCCGAAAAATGCACTGTTTGGTGTGGTTTGTACGCTGGTGGAATCATTGGACCGTATTTTTTCAAAGATGCTGTTGGACCCAACGTTACGGTGAATGGCGATCGCTATCGTTCGATGCTAACAAACTTTTTATTGCCAAAAATGGAAGAACTGAACTTGGTTGACATGTGGTTTCAACAAGATGGCGCTACATGCCACACAGCTCGCGATTCTATGGCCATTTTGAGGGAAAACTTCGGAGAACAATTCATCTCAAGAAATGGACCGGTAAGTTGGCCACCAAGATCATGCGATTTGACGCCTTTAGACTATTTTTTGTGGGGCTACGTCAAGTCTAAAGTCTACAGAAATAAGCCAGCAACTATTCCAGCTTTGGAAGACAACATTTCCGAAGAAATTCGGGCTATTCCGGCCGAAATGCTCGAAAAAGTTGCCCAAAATTGGACTTTCCGAATGGACCACCTAAGACGCAGCCGCGGTCAACATTTAAATGAAATTATCTTCAAAAAGTAAATGTCATGGACCAATCTAACGTTTCAAATAAAGAACCGATGAGATTTTGCAAATTTTATGCGTTTTTTTTAAAAAAAAGTTATCAAGCTCTTAAAAAATCACCCTTTACTTACTCTCATCTGAGAAGAGGACATGTTTCCAAAATTCTCGAGTAATTTATGTATTTTTTTTGCGAATTCAATTATCTTCCTTCTATTAACGATTGAAATGAATGGCGTTTTCCGTGCTACGTGTCCATGAAATCCAGCCCGTTTCAAAATTTTCCTGATCGTATTAACGTGTAGACTCTTATACTTTTGGGCGAGCATTTCCTTTATATCAGACGGTTTTGTGCTGCTACTTTCCTTTACAGTTCCAACTACGGTCTTTTCCTCTCTTTCAGTAAGACTTCTCGGGCGGCCAGAACGGGGTTTTGATACAAATGATGAGTGGCTTCGCTCCACCATAACTCCTATTTCACGCAAGGATTTGCCTGTTCTCCATTAGTGTACAATATTTTTCTTTTCGCTTGCATTTATTTCTTTTCTTTTAAAACGTGCATGTTGTAAACGTTAAATAAAACACTCAAATATGATTAAGCTCAATATACTTGAAGTGAAACATGTGATTCGAGTGAAAAAACAAAGAAGAATTGTGAGATGCCCCTTTTTAAAGCATTTGTACGCAGACTTTTTCTTGCACCTCATTTTTCGGTAATGACACAAAGTTATCGATAACGTTTGAATTAAAAAGCCGAATATTACTTCCCTAGCATCATTTTTATTGGTGGGAAATGTAGAATGGTATCAATTAAAAAGATTATATAAAACGTGAATATAAAACTAATTTCAGTTGAAATTTTACTAAAAAATATTAGTGTACGTAGACTTTTTCTAGTGAGTGTATATTGTCTTTTTCTTATTTTTTGATTGTTTACTTTTTTACATGTGACATGTGTGCATGTGTGATTTTAGCTGGAGAAGTTCGTCATCATCCTGTTGAGAGACAAACTTACTGGCAGATTGTATTCGGGAAAGGAAATCACCAGTATCGCTTTCTGCGCCCGGTATATGCCTGATATCGGTAGTAAACTGTTCAATACAATCGAGTTGGCGCGCTCTACGTGGCGATGCTTTTTCCAGTCTTTGAAGAAAGACGTAGATGCCTTCTGCCTTCTATCATGTAACGAAAATGACGAACACTTCGGTACATAGTTGTTAATTCCCGATCGTAGGTACTGTAGTTTGGTTGAGTTGACGATAATTTTTTGGAGTTGAAGTAAAGTGCAGCACCAACTGCAGTATCCGAGGCATCAACGAACAGTGCCGAGTTTGCATTCGTTACCGGATGTGTCAAAATTGTTGCGTGTATCAGTTCTTCCATGCATTTTTCGAAACAGTCGTTCTTGATGCTACCATTGATTAACTTCTGGAATTGAGATTGGCTTCTGCCAGCGTGTGGCAAGAATTTTCTATAAAAATTTATTATGACAATAAATCTTTTTAATTCTTTAGTCACTGTTGGTCGTGGGAAGTTACGAATTACGGTTACTTTTTCAGGCTATGGCCACATGACTATGGCCGGTGACTACATAGCCAAAAACGTCAGTTGATTTCCCGCAAGCGCTGAAAAACAATTTTGAGGTCTTCCTAAGGTAGTTCGGCAGAAAATGACGCAATACAGATGTCATCGATGCATGGGAATGCGAAATCAAGACCTCGTAGTACTTCGTTTATTAGCGTTCCAAAGTCCAAAGGTCAAGAATTTAAATTAAATTTATAGGCCAAAAAGAGTTATTACTATATCAGTTTTACTGACGTCCTCGGCATAAATTGGTACCTGGTGATAAGCTTTCTGAATGTCAATTTTAGAAAAATATTTCTTACTACTCAAATTGTTGGTGAAATCGGTCAAATGTGAAAGGGGATACCGATCTGGAACCGTCTGTGTATTTAGTGCGCGCAAATGTAATAGACTTGACCAATTACTGCTAGATGGCTGGCACATTCCAACTTCATTAAAAAATTGTGTGGGGCAAATCTCAAATAATTGAATTTTTACGCACTGCGATGCTATGGTTGGCAAAAATAGTTCGCCCCAAGATATTTTAGTACTTTTATGTGCATGTAATGTAAGTCTCCCAAATACGGCATAGCAAACAAATCCTTAAATCACGGTTATTCCATTTTGTTAGAAATGAAAATGAGTTCTGTTTTCATGAAATGTTTATTTGAGGATATACAATTTATTCATTCGATTTTTATGCATTTATTACACTTTCAAATACATACATAAACTCACTAGAAAAAGTCTACATACACAAATATTTTTTTAGTAAAAATTTCAACTTTTTAAGCCTGAATTATTTTTATATTCACGTTTTTTATAATCTTTTTAATTGATACCTTTCTGCATTTCCCACCAATAAAAATGATGCTAGGGAAGTAATATTCGGGTTTTTAATTCAAAAGTTATCGATAACTTTGTGTCATTACCGAAAAATGAGGTGCAAGAAAAAGTCTGCGTACAAATGCCTTAAAACGGGGAATCGCACAATTCTTCTTTGGTTTTATCACTCCAATCACATGTTTTACTTCAAGTATACTGAGCTTAATCATATTTGAGTGTTTTGTTTAACGTTTACTACATGCACGTTTTAAAAGAAAAGAAATGGAGAACTGGCAAATCCTTGCGTGAAATGGGAGTTATGGTGGAGCGAACCCATTCATCTATTCAGCGAGTTATCAACAATTTTCGAGAAACTGGAACATTTGTATCAAAACCCCGTTCTGGCCGCCCGATAAGTCTTACTGAAAGAGAGGAAAGGACCGTAGTTCGAACTGTAAAGGAAAGTAGCAGCGCAAAACAGTCCGATATAAAGGAAATGCTCGCCCAAAAGTATAAGAAGAGTCTACACGTTAATACGATCAGGAAAATTTTGAAACGGGCTGGATTTCATGCACGGAAAAAGCCATTCATTTCAATCGTTAATAGAAGGAAGAGAATTGAATTCGCAAATAAAACATAAATTACCCTCCAGAATTTTGGAAATTGGGATCAAAGGACGTAAAATTGTGTGGAGAAAAAAGTGTACTGCTATAAATAAAGAGAACTTAGCACCAACCGTAAAACACAGTGGTGGTGGAGTAAATGTGTGTATGTCAGCTTGTGGCGTGGGTCAAATGGAATTTGCTGAATCTACCTTGAATGGCATCGATTATTTGAACATTCTCAAAAGAAATGTGAAACAGAGCGCTTCGAAATTGGGTTTTGGAAGTGGACTTTTATTTCAACATTATAATGACCCCAAACACACAGCCTACGTTGTCAAGTCCTATTGTACAACACCAAAAGGCTAAATACACCCCCTCAATCAGCGGATTTGAACCCCATAGAGCACGTCTGGCACTCCTTGGAAAGGCGTCTCCTCAGCATGAAGGCATTACATCAAAAGCAATGCTGAAGGACGTACTAAAGGAATAATGGGATAATACAAGTGCTGATGAGACCACTGAGTTGGTGGATTCCATGCCCAAAAGGCTACTGGATGTGCTGAAAATAAGAGGCTACGCGACAAGTTACTACAAAACAAACCACAACATTTTTTATACTATTTATAACATATTTTAATTGCTGTACGCAGACTTTTTCTTGTGCCTTATTTCTATTTAATGAGACCAAATTCTTGATAACTTTTGAATTAAAAAGGAAAGGTATCAATTAAAAAGATTATAAAAAACTTGAATATAGAAAGATTTCTAGACGCATACTTTTTCTAGTGAGTGTATATATTTATACTATTATAAACTATACAAATACTTTGCTATACAATATTAAATCATCTACAATCTTTAAGAGCTGTTTTGCTTCTGGTGATAAGCCTTTGATTTATTTTCTCCTTCTGCAGACGCAGATTTGTGGGTCAGATGTTACCAAAAGACGATAAATAAATGTCCTCTTTGCTAGTCTCCTTTCAGCTCGAAGAGTCTTGAAAACTTTATTACTGGCTTCCAGAGCCACTTCCGAAAGGCAACAAATAAACAAGCCAAATAAATAATACTATCAGTACCCGCTGCTTCGCACGCGAAAAAGCCAGTATTTGTTATTAGTTTTAGCCGTCTCTGTTTTAGGATAGTATTTATTTGATTTTCTTTTCTAAAATAATAAATTGGAAACATAGCACTCATATACAGTCAAAGGACTGTGCTTGACGATGTGAACTGTTTTAGCTGAACTCCCTTCGTATATATATCATTTTCTACCCAGTTTTTAACAAAAAATTACAACCGCAGAGCCTTTTATTCGAAAAATAATACATTTTGATGTCGCTTCTACATGTAATCCTAAAGTTGGTACCATTTTTATCCCTTTTGGTCCCGCTCTCCTCTTAAAAGTACAAATTTCGAAAAATCCATTTATGTTGCAAGTCTACGTTGTCAGAGGAATTTACTCACCAAATTTCACGACTATAGCAGCAATATTTTAGTTGGTACTACTTGTATCCCTTTTTGTCCCGCTCACACCTTATATCTATAAATTTCGAAAAAAAAAATCCATTAGGATTTGCGCTTCTACCTTGACAGAGGAATTACACACCAAATTTCACGACTATAGCTGCAATACTTATTTTACGAACGGTCCTAACGCCTCTCACACCCGCCCCTTCCGACCGAGAGGTCCACGTCCCCATAACGTAGGGAGGGTGGACACCGGCTACAGATCAAATATCAACAGCCGGCATAACAAAAATATTAAACAAAATGTTAGTATCACATGCAAATAAAAGTTATTCTTAAAGTTAGTAACTAAATATATTAAAGTAAAGTAAACATGTCACAACAAACTAAACATCCAAGCAGGAGAAAATCCTCGACTATATTATATCGACTCCTAATCCGAAATCTATCATGTGACACAATGAATTGAAATCAATACACATTCTGCGAATGGGCTCTGCGGAAGCGTAATTCGTACGCTGAAAGTCAATATGGATGAATTGATAGTATCTAGAAGGTCTAAATGGCACGTTAAACTTAATCCTAGAAATAATATAGTCAGAAGAGAAATCACCGTTTATAACCTTATAAACCATCACGGTGTTCAACATAACACGTCTGCTTTTCAAGGAAGGCAAGTCGATCAGCTTCAATCTACTAGTATAAGCTGCTTCGTTACGTAAGGATCGGAGAACTCCTTAGCCCATCGCTTAATGAAGCCAAGAACACCATATGCTTTGTTAACCATAGTAATAATATGATTGTTGAAATTCAGTTTGGAATCCATTAGAATACCAAGGTCTACAAAAGAATCAACTAACTCTAACTCAGTTCCTCTAATATTATATCTGACAAATCTTGAATTCGATTTAAAGAAACGCATGTGTCTGCATTTCCTTAGGTTGAGTTCCATACAATTCATGTCACACCTGCGTCCAAAACTATGTAAGTCATCCTGCAATGGATTCGAAAATTGTGGCCAATTATAAGAAAAAAATATTTTTACATCATCTGCATACATTAGAAGTCGAGAATTAATGATAGACCCCGGAAGGTCATTTATGAATAATAAGAAAAGAACCGGCCCTACCGGACTACCCTGGGGAACACCTGATGGAATCAGAATTGGTCTAGAATAAAAATTACCAAATTTTACAATCTGAGAGCGATTTGAAAGATACGGAGATATCCACTTCTAATTTATATAACAAAAGTTCGTGGTTCACTTTATCAAAAATCACTCTACTAAAATCTGTCTTACTAAAATCTGTCTGATTACCCTGAACAAATTCATCAAAAACGTGAGAAGTAAACTGAATCAAATTTGTCACAGTAGAAAAGCCCTTACGAAATCCATGTTGATATGGACTCAATATAGAAGAAACTCTATGAGATACAACCTCAGTAACCAATTTCTCAAATAGCTTCGGAATAGCACTCAACTTAACGACCCCTCTATAGTTTGAAACATCAATTAGACTGCCAGACTTATGGAGGGGATCAATGAATGAACTCCTCCAAGCCAAAGGGAAATATCCAAAACTCAATGAAGTATTAAATAATGATGTTAGCGGAATAGCCAAACAACTAGCAAAGAATTTCAAAATTATACTTGGCACCCCATCTGGGCCAACACTAATTGTGGATTTGAGATTATTCAAACTCGACAAAACTAAGGGCAAATCAATAACAGGAATTTCTAATTGACTCAATGCAGAAATATTATAAGGGTAGGCGTCACTCGACCCATAAGATCGCTCTGAGTATGTCGTCGCAAAAAATTTTTGCAAAACAATCAGCAATCGCCTGATCATCACCAAACTCTAAGCCATCCATTCTAATCCTTGTCGGCTTAGTTGAGGATCTACGTTTCAAATTCACAAAGTCATAAAAAGATCTAGGGTTCTTCCTAAAATCATTCTTTAGTTTTTCCAAGTAGATCCTATAACATCTCTGAGACTCAATGCTATATTTCGACCTAGCAACGGAATACTTGACATAATCTGAATTCAAACCGGTCCTCTTAAATTTCTTAAAAAGTCTACTTCTCGAATTCTTCATGCTAGACAACTCACGTGAAAGCCAAGGTAGTCTTCTAGAGTGCCCAACACGAGTTTTCGGTACTGATTGTGACAAAAAGTCATTCAAAATGTGATAAAATCTATCTACGACAATGTCAAGATCAGTATAGTGACGACAGCTACAAACAGAATTCCAGTCAACGTCCTGAATAAGTGAATTAAGCTTTTCGAAATTGATTCTCTTGAAACAGAAAGAGGTTCGATTATCTTGCGAACTAGAGGGAGAAGATTCACCAGAGTACAACATCGATATATTCAAGGTAGGATGATAGTTGTCCTCCGAGAGTGATATGGGAGGAACTCTACTGATTTCGAAGTAATGGGGATCATCGACAAATACTAAGTCTAGTTGCCTAGCATTTACATTTCCCACATAATTTATCTGCGACAAGTTAAGATCAGTAAAAAGTCTAATTATTTTCGAGGGCCAATCATCCCTATCAAAAGTTGATGTCAACGGTGTTAAAGCCTCAGCATCTGGTAAGGTAAGCCAAGATACAGAGGGTAAATTAAAATCTCCTAAAATCATAGTATGGGCTGAATCACTCGCCTTGGAGACAACCAATTGCAGTCAAATGACTCTCGTAAACACATAACTCGGATGATGGAGTAATGTAAGAGCATGTAACAAACAACTTACTATGTCCCATGTTAATAAGGACTGCAATAAATTCAATGTCATCAAACCCTTGCAGAATAAAGCGTTCAGATGAGAATGCATTAGCAACCGCGATAAGAACACCGCCACCTATTCTCCCTACTCGATAAAACCTCGGAGTCCAAAATTGAATCTTTCAACCAGGTCTCAGAAAAAGCTAGAGCCGAGAAGTCAAAATCGAAACTATCAACAAATAGACGGTTTAACTTTGAATTTAGGCCTCTAACATTCTGATACCCAACACTAAAAGAGCTGCTTAGTTTTTTGGAATTAGTACCATTATTATTCCTTTTTGTCCCGCTCACCCCTTATAAGTACAAATTTCGAAAAATCAATTTATATCGCGAGTCTACGTTGTCAGAGAAATGTAAATACCGATTTACACGATTCTAGCTGCAATTCTAAAATTGGTAGCATTTTTATCCCTTTTTGTCTCTTTCCTCCCTTAAAAGTACAAATTTCGAAAAATCCCTATTTGTAGCTCGTCATTGCAAGGAACACACCGAATTTCATGTTTCTAGCTACTGCCGTTTAGTCAGGACCAAGGTTCGATGTTTATCCCTTTTGGTCCCATTTTACCCCCAAAAAGTACGATTTTCGTTCTTAGTCTACGTCATATTACGGAGCTACCCTGAAAATTTCATGACCCTGGCTTCAGCCTTTTGGTCTGGGGGCTGGTCAATGATAAGTCAGTCAGTCAGTCAGTAACGCAACTCTTTTATATATATATAGATAATAACAAATAACCGACTTTATAATACTACTTCCATGGACTAAAACCTTATGTACAGTGGGAGACATAGTATACCAAGGAATATTTTCTTAGTATCGTGAAAGTCTCATTGCAATATTTCTCAAACACAGTACAATCCCTTTCTAGACACCTTGCCATTGCTTGTAATATGTTGCCGAATAACCTCATAAAACCGTGCGACAATTTAAAAAAAAAATCGTTACCTGCATGATATAAGTATGAATCTATAGGCAAAAGTGAGTTACTTGGCGTTTTTAGTTTTCCGCTTCACAGGACTACAAAGTTCCAAAGGATATATTTTTTTTAGAAATTATTTTAAAAACTTATTCGCACCCAATGATAACGGTATTAATATCAAATCAAAGAGGATGTCTGCTAAAAGTACTTCAAATATCATGCTTCTATGCCATTTCAAATTTACCCCTCAGTTTATTTAGTTTATTCATATTTTACTTTTGAAGAGAGAAACATGATTTATGTTAAACAAAAAAGGTACAAGCTTACAATTTGAAGTATTTTTAGTACATATTTTCTTCTTTAATTTGATACGTATACCGGTATCATAGAGTGCAAAAAAAGTATTTAAAATAAATTTTGCAAAATTGTATCCTTTGGAACTTTGTTGTCCTTTTAGGAGGCAAAAGGACGAGGAAATGAAAAACTAAAAAAGCCAGTTATCTCCATTTCACCTATAGTTTCAGACGTATATCATTTGGCCCCAGTGTTATATGGACTTTGGATTTTACTTCCAAAAATCCAAAATTTGCATCAAATGTGCAGACGAAATTTTCACTGGTGTTACAGAACACCTTAACGAAGACTCTCAAATTAAATTTATAGTAACAGCTGCTGACTTTTCTTAGCTACAAGAAACGTAATTTATAAGAAAATAATATTTTATGCCAAAAAAACCAAATGAAAAATGGAAACACCTGTATACTCTTTTATTCTGCACAGAATATGCATTAAGTCTATAAACATAGTGATCAACTTTTTTTCTCCATTCTATACATACAACATTTTAAAATTTATCAAACTGTTCTCTAAATATAGGTTATATTTGTTGTTAATAGTTTGGGTATAAAATGCTAGATATGTGTTGAACAGATTTTTCCAATATTACATGTGTCATAAAATTGGACTTTTGGCCGCTTTTTTGAATTTCCGTCCATAGTGGGGCGACCAAATTTTTTAACGACCGAGAGGGCCATAACGTAGGAACAACGTACACACATTGGTCAGAATTCGTTCTCTACAATGGGCGGAGGGCGACCACCAAGGACGATGTTCTGTTTGCTTAGTCTTAGGTCGTTGGGCCCGTGCCTTGAAACTGTCTGGCATCTACAATTGAGTCCGCAATTTTTGTGAATTCAGCGGCATTTCCACAAGATGCAGCGACAACCGGTTGTATGATGTCTGGCAAACTTTTTATCCAGAGTCCCTCTAAGGCCGCTTCACCATGTGTATTAATAACAAGTAAGTAAGTTTCAGCCGGTTAAACCATGAGCTGGAGGTACTGGAAGTTTGTGGCAATTGGACCCACATTCGTAAAAACATGATCAAATATGAAGTCATAATGGATTTAAGGCACCGGTATAGGAGTTATCTAAATCTAAATCCTTAGATTTACCTAGGGTAGGGACTATTGTGTGGGAGGTACTAGAAGGGGCGTGGCTAAAGCATAAATATTTTGTAGGTCATATCTTGCACGCTTAAAGTGCATATAAAAACTTTTTCATATACCAAAATATAGCTAATTCCGATTATACGTGTGGAAGTTTCATTGGATTTTATTGCTGGCATCAAAAGGGGCGTGACAATTTCGCCCATCTTCGAACTTAATCTAAGTTTGGAAAAAAATTTACCATGTACAACGTTTGAATTGATTCATTCCTTTCGAGAGTTATCGTGTACACCAGCCAGACAGACGGACGGGCGGACGGACATGGCTCAAACATCTTAAAATGTGAAACGGATTTGGTCCAAACATATTTAGGGTCTCCTTCAATGCGTTACACTTTTTTCTGTCTCAAACGATATATACCCTCCTACTCTGTAGAGTGAGGGTATAAAAACTTCAATAACTCTGTTAATTATTAACGGCGGCGTTTTACTCCTTACTAAATGTGCTATTTAACAAAATAATGTGCAAAAACATTGCCAATGTTGAAAAATGGCTACAAAATTGTTTGAAGAAATGTGTTTTCTGCACAAAAGAACACAGATTTCTTAAGTTTTCATAAATAAGCTATATATCTGTCGAAAACTCCAGGTTTCTTCTTTTTAAATCCGATGAGAAAGTAAATATCGGTAGAATAGGTACGAAAACCCAGTTTTTACCCATCTCAAGATTTTGGGGTGTCTGGGAAATTTCAAATACAGATTCTTGTTCTACTCGACAATATCTATCCTTTCTTGTAACACAGTGTAGAACTTTGGAAACGCTCATCTTATTTATGAGAGTGGGCTTAACAAAATTATTTTCCGAGACAATCTATAAATAACCAAAAATGTGTCTTTCTTTATCAATCTTAAATATTGGTGGTTGTGTTTTTCAAAATGTAAAAAAGCAAAAACCGTAATTTGTCTGTAATAATGTTGATAAAAGGGCTTACAATTATGCGGATCTTTATTTTATTCATTGTAGACAGGTGGTGATGTACTTGTCGAACATAAACAGTGCATGACTTGAAAGGTATGTGGACAATTGGGGTTCAAATTCTAAAAATATATGTTTCAACATTTTCGACATCTCGTAAAATAGAGGTGATTGGGAAAAGGTAGTATGATTTTGAAATCATATTATCTTAAATACTATAAATGTGTTACAGTTCCCGGCTTCGTTATCAACTCTGGGAAATAAATGCTATCGAAAAGTTCCAGAAATTCTGATAATTTTGAAGACGATATGTGCAGCTGCCTGATCGAAATCTTGACTAAAATCATGTGAAATCGATAATTTCAATTGAAGACGCAATGACATCACTTCCGAGTCTGCTGTGACGATTGTATGCGCTTTGACTAATGCGCGGTTCGTCCTTGGTTAAATCTAAAGTATCTTCATCTTTCCAGAAAATTATCTGTCAAAACAAACGAAAATTAAAATTATTGTGTAGAAGTTGCGATAATCGAGACTAGTAGTTGCGCTTATACTAATATTTAGTTGTTTGCAAACAACATCGAGCTCGCACAGTATTCAAGAACTTAATATGTTTATATTTCCATTTTCAGAAGTCCGACAGGAAGCTGTGCAGCAAGCACTTGCGGCATTAAAGACGCGACCAAAGACGAATTTACCGATGCCATCTAAAAGAAGTTCTGTGCTTAACAGAAGCCCAGACCGGAACAATGATGACACAGGTAATTTCTATCAAATCCAGAGAGAGGATGTTTGCCATATGTGTTATTTATCGTAGAATCGTCGACGGAAGATGAGTCAATTCCAGAAGAAATAGTTACCCCTGATAAAGAATATAACTATCCCCGGGATCATGTTAGTAATATGGTAGAAACACATATAAAGCCACCTGTACGCGAGTCATCTATGGGAATAGTTTCTGGTAAAGGTAGTCAAGCTGAGCGTAGGAAAAAACATGCACTGCCTCCAGTGGTAAGTTATTATAACTTATATTGAAACAACTAATTTCTTGTATCAACAATTAAACTTAGTTTCATTTCTGAAATTACTTTCTGACTGTAAAGTCACTTCGAAAAATATTTGGTCTAAGTTCAAATCGTTGTCGTTACTGTATGGGTAACCAATAGCGAATCAATTACAATCTCTCTTTCCTACGTTGAAGCCTTTCTATTACATCAATTTGCGAATACTCGTAAAAACGTAGTCATATATGTTCTAACGAGCGGGTTTCTCGTTTTTCCCGTTTGTTTTTTTATCCACAATATTTCTATCTAACATAATATTGTTTACAACAATAAACCTTGATTGGCTATTTATTTCTTCCTGGAACAATTCTTTTAGAGTTTACTTTTTTATTATTTCACATACTTTAAATTGTGTCTTATTTTTGTCAAGACACCGGGTTGTATAAAATGTAATGTTTATTAAAAATTAAAAGATTAAATTGAAGTAATACAAATAAAGAAATGCGTGATATTAAGAAACGACTTCTCTCTCTTGAAGCTCAACGATGACTGCCTTTTGTTGTTGACAATTCGGCCTCTCCTGACTTCTCGTCCACCCTGGGCGCATTGTCGTCGGCATCGGACTCATCTTCCAACCCTACATCAAGCTCAAAATCGGGATTACCATAACACCATAGTTTCATGTGATCAGTTGACATAACTCCGCAATATTTCCGTTGGGTTAAGGACAAATCCGGCAGGTCTTCAATGAGGTATCGATCATTTCCCAAAACACGTTTGACGATATATGGGCCCTTATATTTCGGGTCCAATTATGCGATTCTCCTGTAGCCTGTGGAACAATCGATAACCACCAAATCACCTACATTGTATACAGTAGGTTTCGTATGACGCCTGTCATAACGCAGCTACCATTTTGCTCGTTGGCCGTTTATATTAGCTGCAGCCGCTTCTACTTTCCCTTGTAGATCGACAGTCAGATCAGGATCATCACTTAAAGCCTGGATAATGCGATTGCAACTGACATCTTGCGGATTGAAGTTAAATATTAAGTCGTTCGGACTAAACTTTTTTTTTTTTTTTTTTTTTGCTGGTAAGGGGGGGAAAACTGCATTACTGCATTCACGGGAAGCCGTCACTTAGCGTGAAATGTCGGGCTCTCCAATTCGGCATACCGACAAAAAAACCCCCTTATATCTGTGGGAAGTGTTTCCACCTCGGAACCGCTTTCGCATTACTTCGAGGTGGTTCCCTGTTTGGCCATTTCGCCTCCGTCTTTTTTCTGGCCTGCGTCCAGGCCCCCGCTCTATTAAGGATCTACTCTTTCCAGATCTTTTTTCTTACATCTCAAGATGTATTCGCTATATTTCGCAATCGCGTTCCAATTCTCATCATTTGCAATCATAACGTCAATTAAGGTTTCTGGTGTTATAGCGCCTATGCGTTCTTCTAATTGTCCGCGGTGCTCCGCCCAGCGAGTGCACGTGAAGAAAGTGTGCTCAGGGTCATCTACTATTCCTGCTCGTTCGTATACACAATAAGGTGTGGCTGATTTTCCAATTCTGTGGAGATATTTCGTAAAATATCCATGCCCTGACAACATCTGCGTTATATAGTAGTTGACATCCCCAGATTGTCTCTTGAACCATTTCTCGACATTCGGTATGAGTCTTGCTGTCCACCTACCATCAGTGTCATTGTTCCATCGTTCTTGCCATTTCGCTAGGGTCTCTTGTTTAATGGCATCTATCGATTGTATTTGATTGTTCGTCTTTAGTGACCATATTTTCCTTCTTTCTCGCGCTTGCAGGTCTATTGGAACTGTGCTTGCTATTACTAGCACTGCAGCTGCAGATACAGTACGATATGCTGAGGTAATCCGTAGTGCCGTCTTTCGTTGCACCACCATGAGGGCTTTTGCCCTTGTCTTCACCGTTAGTGTTTCAGCCCAAATTTCACATCCGTAAAGAAGGATACTGTTACTAGCTTCCATAAGCAGTCTCCGTTTATTGGAGTGGTCCTCCAATGTTTGCCATTAGTCGGCTTAGCTGTGCTGTGGTTTGCGCTGCTTTATTGGTTGCATATTTTATCTGGGCCCAATATGTTAGTTTTGTGTCCAGTCTTATGCCAAGGTACTTCACAACCTTTTTTGTGAGTATTTGTATGTCGCCTATCTCCATCTCTATCTCCACGGGTATATGACGCCTGGTGAGTAAAAGTACCTCTGTTTTATGTGTGGCCAGCTGTAGTCCATGGGAGTCGAGCCATGCTTGAGATCGAAGCATTACTTGTCTCAATTTGCGCTGTGCATCATCCGTGTTTCTGGCTTTGATAACGGCTGCAATGTCATCCGCGTACCCGACTAGAAAGGTCTCTTCTGGCATTTGAATTTTCAAAATTTCGTCGTAGCTCGCGTTCCACAGATCCGGTCCAAGGATGGATCCCTGCGCAGCTCCTGACGTTATCTGTTTAGTCCTCGATCCGGTTGTTGTACTATACAAAAGCTCTCTGTCTTTCAGGTAATTCCCTATAATTTTCATCAGATAATCCGGTACTGCGAAGTGGTTTTTAAGAGCAACTAGCACATCTGACCACCTAAGACTATTGAACGCATTTTTTACATCTAGGGTTGCGAGGAGAACCACTGGTCTGGTATAATGAGTCTCTAGTTGTGCGGCTTCAAACACTTCTGCTACGTTTCTTAGAGCTCCAATAGTGCTTCTACCTGGTCTGAAACCATGTTGCCTGTTTGATAGACCCCCGCTAGCGTAAATGGCTTCACTTAAACGTGGCTTTATTAATCTCTCCAGTAGTTTCCCTGCCGTATCCAGCATGCAGAGCGGTCTGTAGGATGACGGCGAAACAGGGTCTCCCTTTCCTTTACTAATGAGCACCAATTTCTGTTTCTTCCATATCTCCGGGAATACTCCTTCTCTAAGACAACTATTGTAAACGTTTAGTAGCAGCTCGGGTCTTTTGTTTGCAATCTCTTTTATCACCTCCGCTGGGATTCCGTCCGGACCTGGTGCTCTTTTATTTTTTAGTTTGCGTGCCGCTGTCTTCAGTTCCTGGATTGTGAACGGTGTAAACCCAGTGGTGTTTCCTTCGTATGTGTTATCGTCTCTGATTTCGTGTGTCTGAAAGAGAGTATATACGATTTTTTCCATTATGTCGTCTTCCATCTCAGGTGCTGGGTTTTTTGATCCGAGCTTCTTCATAACTACCTTGTAGCCAAGGCCCCAAGGATCATTGTTTATGTTCTGGCGTAGTTCTTCCCACAGTTTCTTCTTGCTTTTGGATATGGCTCCGCCGAGATTTTTCTTTGCCTCTGTTATCAGTGCGGTTGTGTCCAGTTTGTGCACGTTCCATCTACGAGTGGATCTATTCCTGGCAATGTTTCTTATATTCTCTGCTTCCAAAGAGTATGAGATGTACTGGTGATCGCTGCCCGTGTATATCTCCAATACTTTCCAGTTTGCTATTTTATGAGCGATTCTTTCTGATACCAGGGTTACGTCTGGTATAGTTCCCTCGCATCCGGGTCGTCTAAATGTTGGCACATTTCCCACATTTGCAACAGTGAGGCCTGTCCTAGCTGCCATTTCCAGTATTTTTGTACCTCTTGAATTTGTAGTTGGCATTCCCCATGCTGATGCTCTGGCGTTAAAATCTCCTGCAACAATGAAATGCCCTTCGATTTCCCTGATCTTATCTTCGATCTCTTCCAGTTTCTCTTCGAATTCACCAATGTTGTCACTGGGGGTGAGGTAGCAGCTGATAATCGTGATGTCATCGAACTGCATCCAGACAAAACAATTTCCCTTGCCTTCACTCTTCGGTCTCACTTTGCTCGTGTTTGGTATCCACATTGCCGCTGTTGCTGTATCGTCTTCTAGCCATCGTCCACTGGATTTCCTAGTGTATTGCTCACTGATGATGGATATATCGGCTTCCTGTTCTCTGACTATCTGGGACAGAAGCGAATCTGCAACCTTACCTCTGTGCATATTTAGCTGCAGTATTTTCACCGCGATTTTTGATTTCTTGATGAACAACTTTTTGATCCAGGCAAGTGACTTACCGAGTTGATGCCATCTTGTGAGCAGAGACAGCATTTCGGTGGGTTTTTGCATTCTTTCATCTTATGCCCTTTTTCACCGCATCGGATACATATTCCACTGCCTTTTCTGTCCGGTCCCTCGCAGTCCCACTGTTTATGTCCTATTCCAAAACATCGGAAACACCGTTCTACCTCTTTGTGGTACTTAATTCTGCATCTTGTCCATCCGATTATTATGCGCTCCGACTTCATGAGTTCGCAAACTCCTATCGCTGGTAGCATTACAAAAGCCCTTCGTTGTTCTCGGCTGTTTCTTTCTGTGACATTTACCACGATGTCATCTTCTGGCAGCTTGGTCACCTTAGTGATAGCAGCGATTACTTCCTCCTTAGTAGTTAGGGCGTCAAGATCACGAATCTCTATTGCATCCCTGGGTTTAACGTCTTTTACATCCGCTGCTTCTTTCAGGACGCCCTTGATGGCATCACAGAATTCCGCCTTTTTACCACCCTTTCCTAATTCGAGGAGAATGGCGCCCGTTTTAGTTTTTCGTATACAACGAACTGCCACGTCAGCTTCTTCTGGCTTCACGTTGCTCCGCAGATTTTTTAGCACCTCGGCATAGCTATGACCTTCTGTTGGCCGGATTATTACAGCTTCAGGGCGCTCCTTTCGCTTTTTAATGCGCGTTTTCCGTTCGGCTCCTTTTTTCGGCGTTTTGATCGCGTTTTGACTGTTTTCGTCAGATTTCGGGCGATCCTTGGTTGCGGCTTGTACATTTGTGAGCACTCTTTCCCTCATCCTCTTTTCGGGTCTGTTTGCAGCCGGGCTTGATGCATTTCGCTTTTTATGTGATGTGGTTGGCGTGGCGTCACTTTTTTTTTGCACTTTCCTGCTTTCCAACTGCGGCTTGGCTTTCTCTCTTCTCAGTTTCTGCAGTTTTCCAGTGTCTGCGATAGTTGCTGATTATGTCGAGGAGTTCCTCCAGCTCAGACACACCATTTTGAACGTCTCTGTTTACGTTTTTTTGCTTGATTATCGCCTGTCTTATTTTCCGTATGACGTCTTGGCATTTTGCAAGGCTTTCCTCTTCCATATTTCTCATCATCTTTATGTACTCTTGTCGAGGTGAGTTATACGCTGATGGCGTTTCCTGTATGCGGCTCTCTGAGTCTGGTGGTTTCTGTTGTGCATTTTGTGGGGTGTGGAATATCTCTTCAACATCTCTGCTAATAGTTGGCTGGGGCAGCTTAACGGTCGCACGTGGTGTTATTACCGGTGATCGCTGAATCTTCGCACTTTTTTTGAATGCCATTTCATCCATCATGTTCTCGTCGTTTTTTGGTGTTTCTGTTTGTTTGTTTTCATTTGGGGTCATCATTATTCTTATGGGTCCCATCTTTAAGCCGCTATCTCGGGTCGTCATGCAGTCGCCTTTTTCCAATGAACCCCGAGGGAGCCGAGTTAGGCATTAATCAGGAGTAAACTCAACTGAACCTGCATGGCCAACTTAATGGCTACGAACGTCGAACGTACTTAAAGCCCTTGCCAAAGGTTTAACGGGACGGAGGCAGCTGCAGCATTAGCCCGCCAGCCGTTTCCAGGGGATGTCACTCCCATGTAGTAAGGTGACAGAATGCGACAGCTGTCAGCCCATGAGCGTACTTCTCGTAATCAGTTGATAGAGCATTAATCCGGGTCACTTTCCAATGGGTCGTCATCGTAGTCGTAATTAGGCCTTCTTTCGCGTTTTTATTCTTCTTTTTGCGTAGGATCACTTAGTTTAAGAGCGGTGTTCACTCGCTCTGTCACAAGAACTTCGTGGGGCCTTTAATATTCTTTTTAAGACATACCCTCCATTCCTGTCGCTCTTGGTCGGGGGCTGCTCTGATTGCAGCAAGTTCGCTATCCGCCACCTGCGACCCCGGTGGTAGCCTGAGCTCGGCCCCACCTCGGACTAAACTCAGTCGTAGAATTCATTTGAGAATTAATGCTCCATTGGATGGCTGATATCTTGTTGTCCCATTCCTTTGAGTTATCCGTCATACATCTCAAAGCGTTCAAAAAAGTTTGATTTGCCCTTTCAGCTTGGCCGTTTACTCTAGGTCTTCGGACTGCCGTCTGTACATGTTTGATACCATTTCGTTCGATGAAAAGCTGGAATTCTTTTGGAAGTGAAGGCGGTGCCTCTATCACACACTATTCTGAGAGGTTGTCCAAAAATTGACATTACGTCCTGCAAAGCAGCAATAACTGGAGTAGTCTTGGTATTTCGAGTAGCCTCAATGATTGTATACTTGCTAAAAGAGCAGACGATAACAAGTACATATTGATTTCCCCTCTTGCTTTTCGGAAATGGACCCAGATGGTCGATATTTCGTCGGCATGCAATTCACCTTGTGGCTTTCCTCCTTTGACTTTATTGTAACAGCATTCCGGACATGATAATATACAGTGGCAGACAAAAGTCAACATACGACCCACATTTTTGCGATTTAGCGAGTTCCAAAACATATTTGAAAAAAGTAATGATGCGGTTTTGTTTGAAATCGTGTTTTATTCATATAACAATAACATAATGCATTACTTCAATATAAACACAAAAGATATTAACAGAATACGCAGAAAAAACCTTGACAAAAGTCTACATACGGTTTGAGATGAGACATAAAAAATGCAATTTAACGTGACAAAATGATACTATTATATAATTTAATATTTTGTTGGTCCACCATGAGCATCTACAACAGCCAGCAATCGTCTGGGCATTGATGCAACTAAGTTTTCCAATTCCGCAGGTGATATTTGTCGCCATTCCTCTTCCAGCTTGTTTTTTAGCGTTTGGGCGCTAGTTATGCGATGTTTTCGGATCCTGCGTTGCAGAATCTCCCACACATGTTCAATAATATTCAGGTCGGGACTTTGTGGCGGCGAATAAAGTTGTCTTGGAGCATGGTAAATCAGCCAATCTTTAACAAATTGGGCTGTGTGCTTCGGATCGTTATCTTGTTGGAAAATCCAGCGCTCTCCGAGGTTTAAATTATCGACCGATGCCTTCAGATTTTGTTCCAATATGGATTTATATTGATAGCGATCCATGTTACCCTCAATAAACGCAAGATTTCCAACTCCAGACGCCGCGACGGCACCCCAAACCATTACGTTGCCACCACCATGCTTTACCGTAGCAAGTAAATTCTTCGGATTCATTGCCGTATTCGCTTTTCTCCATACTTTGGCTCTCCCGTCACTTCCAAATATATTATACTTCGACTCGTCCGTAAATAAAACCCGCTTCCAGAAGTCTAATCCCTTGTCCAAGTGTTGCTGGGCGAATTCAAGGCGAAGCTTACGATTCTTTTCACTTATAAGAGGTTTTTGCGTGGCGTTCTGCTTCGGAAACCATTATTATTCAGACTTCTTTGAATTGTTCTTGGATGTACAATTGTATCCGACCTTTCTGCGAGTTGTTTGGACAACATTGTAGCATTCACTTTCGGGTTTTCATTAACTTCTTTTAAAATAAAGCTTTCATCTCGTCGACTAAGTTTTTTTGGACGCCCACTTCTGGGCTTATTTTCAACAGTACCCGTATTTTCGAAGTTTTTGCATATAGTTTGGACAGTTGATTTACTTAAATTAACCATTTTAGCTATTTCGCCTAAAGATTTCCTTTCGTTTCTGCATTTTATTACTAAATTTCGAATATCAGTTGCAATTTCTTTACGAGAAGCCATTTTCGCGGACTAATGTTTCTTGAATTATATTTATTTAAAGAAGAGCAAGCACAAGACAAATGACAATACAAGTTTCGTCAATTCTCCTATAAAGTACATTATAAAAAAATGACGTAAAGCATGGGATGCTATGTCGTATGTAGACTTTTGTCAAGGTGTTTTTTGTTTATTTTGCCAATATCTTTTAAGTTTATATTGAAGTAAAGCATTTTGTTATTGTTATATGAATAAAAAACGATTTCAAACAAAACCGCATCATTACTTTTTTCAAATATTTTTTGGAACTCGCTAAAACGCAAAAATGTGGGTCGTATGTTGACTTTTGTCTGCCACTGTATATGATTTAACATACCGTCTCATTCGCGGGAACCAAAAATCTCGTTGAAATCTTCCTAAAATTTTCTCCACACTGAAATGGCCTACATCATCATGACACGCTTTTGTTATTCGCCATCTAACTCTTTCTGGTATAACTAAACGCTTGTTTTTGTCCACTTTCCGATAGAGTCGGCTATGCTCCATAACGTTTTAACTTGGGTAGAATCATTTTTATCGGTCTCAGCATCGCCCTTGAGAACTTCACATATATGTTTTAACTTGTCATCAGACATTTGTAGTTGGTAAACCCAATCGGTCATACTCGGTGTAACGGCAAATACATGATCAGCTACTGTTTGCATGTTGCTCGGGAGCAACGTTGGACTTCGGCTCATACCGTCAACATGTAACATTTTCGCACCAGATCGATGAACTAAAACATAATCAAACTCCTGCAGCTTAAACCACTATCTAGCAATACCAGGAGGTAGCGGCGATGTTGCCTTTGTCGTTGCCACTGCATTCCAATCGGTCACGATACGGAAGCACTTCCCCAACAAGTAGATCCTAAAGCTTTCTACTGCTTCAACTATGGCCAATACCTCTAGTTCATGGCTAGCATATCGACCTTCAGCCTCCGTGCACTTACGACTATAGTAGAAAACTGGCCGGAATTCCGTGCCCTCTAGTTACAGTAAGATTCCAGACAATCCAACAGAACTTGCGTCCGTGTGCACTTCGTGTTCCTTGCCGGGATCAAATAGTGTTTTCCAGTGTCTGCGATAGTTGTGAGAACCAGATGCGATGTAATCTTATCCTTTAACAGAGCAAACGATTCTTCTTCTGGTTCTTGCCAGGTGAAGATAGCGTCTTTCTTCAAAAGTCTTGTCAATGGCATGGCTATCTGACCGTAGTTCTGCACAAATTTACGGAAGAAATTGGTAACACCAAGAAACTTACGTACATCCGAGACGTTTTCAGGCTTAGGAGATTCTTTAATACATCGTGTTCTCTCCTCACCAGGACTTACACCATCAGGGCTAACCTTATGGCCCAAGAAATTAGCATGTTTCTGCATAAAGGAGCATTTTGGCGGCCTTAGCGTTAGTCCCTCATCTCTAACAGCAGTTAGAAACTCTTTCAAAATCAAAATTCCTTCGTCCACGGTGGTACTTGGTGGTACCTCATCAACATAACTTATAATATTTTTCCGATGATCCAATTTGCGTGATCATTTCCTGGAAAACCATAGGTGCATTTGTAAGTCCAAATGACATCACATTGTATTCGTAGAGCCCTTCAGGAGTTATAAAAGCGGAATATTTCTTGCACTCTTCTTTTATCGGTATATGGTAATATCGTGATGTCATGTCCAGCGTAGTAAAGTATTTATTTCCTGCCAATAACGAAAGTTGTTCCTCGACCACGGGCATTGAATATTATTTGTTAATCGTCACAGCGTTTAATGTTCGATAATCGGTACACATACGACTCTCGCCATTTGTCTTCTTTACTAACAAAACCGAAGCAGCGTATTGAGAATTACTGTGGCGAATTATATCGCAACGCAACAACTTATCAATGATGTCCGATAACGTTTGCCTCTGGCTGAAAAGAACTTGATACTTCTTACCAACTATAGGATTGTCTGTAGAAACCAAAATGTCCATACACGTACTCTTACAGCGTCCCAAATCTTCTAGATTTTCAGCAAAACAATCACTATACGATACAAGCAAATTATTGATAGTCACTTTTAGTTCCTCGTTGATATCTTCGCCGATATTGAAGGCATTCTGTAATGACGTCTCGACCTTCAGCACACCAGATTCGATCGTCAATCTTTTATCTTGCTTGCACAACACATTCCGTCCCAAAAGAATAGCATACGGCATTATCTCATCAGGAATGATATAAATTAGAGTCTTCGTAAAATCGTCGTCAATTACGATGGTACATTCAAACATTGGCAACTCATTCTTTGGCAACTCTGCTCTGTTACAACGTGTGAAAGTTTTGTGCTCCGTTCTAATTTGAATAAATATTTGTTATATTGCATCCATAGCTATTTTAGTGCATCAAATTCATTACTAATACACAGATAAGTATTTTTGTGATTTAGTTTTACTTGTGATATTGTGTTTGTGTGTTTATTTTTTGATAAAAATCGTGTCTTTGGCTAAGAAATATTTCTTGACCAAACAACAACAATTGTTTTGTGATTTCTGTGCACTTTTTTTGTTATTGCTTATAACGTTATTCTTGTTGTGCGTTCTGTCCATTTCGTTTATTTTGTTTTTTTTTTTTTCTGACTGAACAGTGTTGCCATCTATCGTTTTTTTAAACTTATAGTGATTTTTTTACGCGATTTTACTTTTTATTTTAACACAGTAAAGGGTGGTATTTTAGAAAAATGTCGTGCTCGTACGATAATTGTAAAATTGTTTCGGACAGTGAGCGTTCCATTGAATGCTGGTTGTGTACCAGTCAATGGCATGCTAAATGTGCCGGTGTAAGTGCAAGGGTCGTGGACGCATTGTACGGAGAGAAAAATGGTCTACGTTGGTGTTGCACCAAATGTAGAAAAATTTGTGTAGATTTTTACAATTTTTTCAGGACTTCTATGTCCGAGGTTGCTGAAATGGGAAAGGACCTCTGGGCGATTTATACAAGATTTGGCAAGTGTGCGTCCAATCTGGATAAATACCCACAATTGGATGAGCTTGCTAAGTCTTCGGAAGTTTCAGGCCAGAAACGTAAGAGAACGGCGAGGACGGGGTCTGCTAAGCCCTCGTCTGTGAAGTCTGGTTCACTTAACACCATTGGATCGGATGGTGTTGTTTCGGTGGCCTCGGTTGTTCCTGAGGCTAAGGCTACTGTAGTCGGCGGGTCAATCACTGTGGACGGTGATACCCCGCCTTATGCTTCGGTTGCTGGGCCGGTGTCTGATGTGGCTGATCAATCGCAAAATCAGACGCCAGTTGTAGCGGGTCCTTCTCTGGCCCGTGTGAATGCGACTGGTCGGCCGGACCCAGTTGCTGTTGCTGGTGGTGTCCGTCCGCATCGTTCTGGAGGAAATTCCACGGATACGACCGTGGAAGATTTAAATTGTTTCGTTAAATCAAAAATTGAGGGTGACTTCCGTATGAAGACGTTTAAATTGAAGTCATCCTTTTCCCAAAGTCGGGCATCGTTTAAAATTGTTGTCTCGAGGGAAATTTTCGACAAGCTAATTGTCCCCTCATTCTGGCCATCTAGGGCTTTTGGTAAAGAGTTCCGGAAGGTCCGGAAGGATCGAGTAGGGAGAATAGGTGGCGGTGTTCTTATCGCGGTTGCTAATGCATTCTCATCTGAACGCTTTATTCTGCAAGGGTTTGATGACATTGAATTTATTGCAGTCCTTATTAACATGGGACGTAGTAAGTTGTTTGTTACATGCTCTTACATTCCACCATCATCCGAGTTATGTGTTTACGAGAGTCATTTGAATGCAATTGGTATGGTTGTCTCCAGGGCGAGTGATTTAGACCATACTATGATTTTAGGAGATTTTAATTTACCCTCTGTACAATTTAGTGAGATCTTCGCTGAAAGTGGACTGTATAAATATTTGGTGGACTCACAAATTGTAAAAAATGTCAGTTTCCCAATTTAGAGACGGAAAAATAAAAGAACAGACAGAAAGGCAGGGTTCAGTTTTAATTCAGTGTTGGTTTATTAGGTGCTGTGCTTCTTACCGCTCCGATCGTTGCCGCAAAAGTGCTCGTTGGAGGCAGTGAAGAAAAACGATGCACCGAAGAAAAACATAATTCAGCAACAAAATTATTGGAATTTTCCTCAAAATGGAAACTCTTCGTCAAATCGAGCGAAAGCTCTTCTGTTTGATGAGCGGGGAACAGACGAAGGGTTTCCATCATTACTTAAGTTATAAACAAAAACGGATTTCTACAATTCAAAACATATTTATACAATTCGTTTCTTAATGAATACAACTAAAATATTTATACAATTCATTTTTTAATAAGATTTGTTTAACGCAGTTAAACACCCTCTGTATCTTGGCTTACCTTGCCAGATGCTGAGGCTTTAACACCGTTGACGTCAACTTTTGATAGGGATGATTGGCCCTCGAAAATAATTAGACTTTTTACTGATCTTAACTTGTCGCAGATAAATTATGTGGGAAATGTAAATGCTAGGCAACTAGACTTAGTATTTGTCGATGATCCCCATTACTTCGAAATCAGTAGAGTTCCTCCCATATCACTCTCGGAGGACAACTATCATCCTACCTTGAATATATCGATGTTGTACTCTGGTGAATCTTCTCCCTCTAGTTCGCAAGATAATCGAACCTCTTTCTGTTTCAAGAGAATCAATTTCGAAAAGCTTAATTCACTTATTCAGGATGTTGACTGGAATTCTGTTTGTAGCTGTCGTCACTATACTGATCTTGACATTGTCGTAGATAGATTTTATCACATTTTGAATGACTTTTTGTCACAATCAGTACCGAAAACTCGTGTTGGGCACTCTAGAAGACTGCCTTGGCTTTCACGTGAGTTGTCTAGCATGAAGAATTCGAGAAATAGACTTTTTAAGAAATTTAAGAGGACCGGTTTGAATTCAGATTATGTCAAATATTCCGTTGCTAGGTCGAAATATAGCATTGAGTCTCAGAGATTTTATAGGATCTACTTGGAAAAACTAAAGAATGATTTTAGGAAGAACCCTAGATCTTTTTATGACTTTGTGAATTTGAAACGTAGATCCTCAACTAAGCCGACAAGGATTAGAATGGATGGCTTAGAGTTTGGTGATGATCAGGCGATTGCTGATTGTTTTGCAAAATTTTTTGCGACGACATACTCAGAGCGATCTTATGGGTCGAGTGACGCCTACCCTTATAATATTTCTGCATTGAGTCAATTAGAAATTCCTGTTACTGATTTACCCTTAGTTTTGTCGAGTTTGAATAATCTCAAATCCACAAATAGTGTTGGCCCAGATGGGGTGCCAAGTATAATTTTGAAATTCTTTGCTAGTTGTTTGGCTATTCCGCTAACATTATTATTTAATACTTCATTGAGTTTTGGATATTTCCCTCTGGCTTGGAGGAGTTCATTCATTGATCCCCTCCATAAGTCTGGCAGTCTAATTGATGTTTCAAACTATAGAGGGATCGCTAAGCTGAGTGCTATTCCGAAGCTATTTGAGAAATTGGTTACTGAGGTTGTATCTCATAGAGTTTCTTCTATATTGAGTCCATATCAACATGGATTTCGTAAGGGCTTTTCTACTGTGACAAACTTGATTCAGTTTACTTCTCACGTTATTGATGAATTTGTTCAAGGTAATCAGACTGATGTCATCTATACAGATTTTAGTAAAGCATTTGATAAAGTGAACCACGAACTATTGTTACATAAATTAGATCGTATAGGTTTTAGCTCTAACTTCTTGAAGTGGATATCTTCGTACCTTTCAAATCGCTCTCAGATTGTAAAATTTGGTAATTCTTATTCTAGACCTATTCTGATTCCATCAGGTGTTCCTCAGGGTAGTCATCTAGGGCCGATTCTTTTCTTATTATTCATAAATGACCTTCCAGGGTCTATAATTAATTCTCGACTTCTAATGTATGCAGATGATGTAAAAATATTTTTTTCTTATAATTGGCCAGAATTTTCGAATCCATTGCAGGATGACTTAGATAGTTTTGGACGCTGGTGTGACATGAATTGTATAGAACTCAACCTAAGGAAATGCAGACACATGCGTTTCTTTAGATCAAATCCAAGATTTGTCAGATATAATATTAGAGGAACTGAGCTAGAGTTAGTTGATTCTTTTGTAGACCTTGGTATTCTAATGGATTCCAAACTGAATTTCAACAATCATATTATTACTATGGTTAACAAAGCATATGGTGTTCTTGGCTTCATTAAGCGATGGGCTAAGGAGTTCTCCGATCCTTACGTAACGAAGCAGCTATTTACATCACTTGTCAGACCTATTCTGGAATATGGTGCCGTAGTGTGGGATCCTCAGTATGGTATCTATATTGACAGAATTGAGTCAGTTCAGAAACAATTTTTAATATTTTCATTAAGACATTTGCATTGGAATAGTGATTTTATTCTTCCCCCTTATACTAGTAGATTGAAGCTGATCGACTTGCCTTCCTTGAAAAGCAGACGTGTTATGTTGAACACCGTGATGGTTTATAAGGTTATAAATGGTGATTTCTCTTCTGACTATATTATTTCTAGGATTAAGTTTAACGTGCCATTTAGACCTTCTAGATACTATCAATTCATCCATATTGACTTTCAGCGTACGAATTACGCTTCCGCAGAGCCCATTCGCAGAATGTGTATTGATTTCAATTCATTGTGTCACATCATAGATTTCGGATTAGGAGTCGATATAATAAAGTCGAGGATTTTCTCCTGCTTGGATGTTTAGTTTGTTGTGACATGTTTACTTTACTTTAATATATTTAGTTACTAACTTTAGGAATAACTTATATTTGCATGTGATACTAATATTTTGTTTAATACTTTTGTTATGCCGGCTGTTGATATTTGATATGTAGCCGGTGTCCACCCTCTACTGCTTAGCCGCCATGGTTCGGACTATGGTGTGTACGCTGTCCCTACGTTATGGGGACGTGGCCCTCTCGGTCGGAAGGGGCGGGTGTGAGAGGCGTTGGGACCGGTCGATAGCTATAACCTCAACCACCGATCCGCCAAAACCTTTCATCCTATCTAATGTTTCTTGAACTCAGGAACTGAACTCGTCCTCATGAGTGTAAAATCGCTCCCAGTATCTGCAAAACCCAAGACTTTCTCACCATTAAGTGTCACCTGTTTCATAACGGGAGGACAGCAGATATCAGTTTCTTTTTGTGTCATTACAGCAAGCATTGACGCCTTAGTTTTGCATTGAGATGCGCCATGTCCAATTTTCGAGCAACTGGTACACTTTGGCTTCTTTTGAGGTTGTGGACAATTAGTAGAAATGCGTCTCAAATTGTTGCAATTAAAACATTTCGGTCCCTTACGTACCGCACCAGAAACTGCATTAGAATTCGTTGATTCATCATCGTTCTTGACGTTTGCCTTTCTAAAATAAGTTGTAGTCGGTACGATCTCTAGTGATTTCAGCAATTCATTACAGTTCTGAAGATTCATGGCTAGTATCATCCTTGTTAAATTGTTGTCATTCAGCCCATTAATGATATACGACACTATGGATAAATCGTCGATGCTTTCTCTTCTTCCAATAGCCAACATTGAATAATAGTATTCGAGTAATGATTCATTGAGATTTCGTTGTCGTGCCATAAGTTCGCGATGCACATCAGCAATACTCACTCTGCATGGAAAATCTTTAAAAAACAATCTTTTGAATTCTTCCCATGTCTCCACTACAGGAAGAGCGTCTATCCACAGCTTGGCCACGCCTTGACTCTCTACAACTATATTCTCCTTCCGACGACTTTGTTCATCATGCACGCGACGTGGTGTCTCTTCTGCCTCACTTCCTCCGCCAGAGTTCAAAGTTAATTGTTGTACACTTTGCGCCAACTTGTTTCAATTCATTCATTTGCCTTTGTAATAAATCATTGCCTTGTTCGGCTTCATCAAATCCATGAAATTCTTCTTGCGAGTCCTCATCATTGATCACCACCTCTTCGGACCCATAAGCAGCCATCAATCTAGCAATCTTCTCAGGTTTGTTTCCAGAACACGCCAAATTTTTCTTTTTTAAAAGTTCATCTAATTGCGACACCTTTAACACGCTTAACTTCACCTTCATTCTTGCCTTTTGTGTTACTGTACGTGCTGTCGCTTTGGTTGTCAAAAACTTTTTTAATTTCCTTTGCTTGTGAAAAACTTACCTTTCACTGCCTTATTGCGTTGTACTTTTTTTCTTTTCCTCGTTCACTCCATCGATGTGAATCCCATTTACCATCCAATAGCCTTGTTTCTATCTTTACTCACGTTGTGAGAGAAACCTATTGGATTATGTTTTATCTTTGTTGCTATACCTTCTCACTTTTACGTTGTGAGAGCAACTTCTTATTAGAATTTCTCAATCGGCTTTGTCGATTTCTTGTTCTTTGCAAAAAAAATCCTATTTGCTTCTTATTATTGGTGGCGTATCTCTTTCAACCACCATGAGTCACCATTGCTTGCGTTTCTGCGTATTGGTTTTATTTTACGTTGCAATAGCCCGATCACCATTCAATTTATTACAAAATGTAAAATTTTTCTTCCTTAAAATTGTGTTCAGATCTCACTTCTGAATTTGTCAAGACACCGGGTTGTATAAAATGTAATGTTTATTAAAAATTAAAAGATTAAATTGAAGTAATACAAATAAAGAGAAATGCGTGATATTAAGAAACGACTTCTCTCTCTTGAAGCTCAACGATGACTGCCTTTTGTTGTTGACATTTTTCTCATTTATAAAATTACTATTATTTGTTGGTTTTATAGTTAATAAGCAACAGTATTGAAATTCTAAATGTGGCGTAACATAAAGTAGTGATATAAACATACTGACTACTTTGCATAAATATGTTATTCATGTACTCATAACACTTTCCCTGAATAAACAATTTACATAATTAGCTTAACAGCACTAAGAGCTGTTAAGATAATCAGCAATCATATTATTTGTTTCAACATATTTTAAAAGGACCTCCTTGTTGTCCAATCTCTCTCTAACAAACTTTACTTTAAGATCAACATGCTTAGTTCTATTTGAAAACGAAGTTGTCGCCATATAGAATCATTGGTTCTCGTGCATCCTGGACAAGTTGCCGCTGTAGTCGTTGTAGCCATATGCTCTCCTGCATTGCTGACACCAGTGTCATGTACTCCGCCTCGGTTGATGAGAGTGCCACTGTACGTTGACGCCTTGTACACCATGAAATTGCACCACCTTGCAAAGTAAACAGATATCCAGTAGTCGAACGCCTGTCGTCCACATTGCTTCCCCAGTCTGTGCCGCAGAAACCGACTAGGTCATTTGGTTCACATCCGTACACCAGGCCTTTACCGTAGTCCAATGAGATTTATTAGGATTTGCATTAAATCGGCTTAACAAATTCACGGCGAAGCTTATATCGGGTCGAGTGATTTGTGCCGCAAACAGAAGACAAATATGGTATATTCGCCATCTCTTGCCTTTCAAGTTCCGTGGTGGGGCTGAGGGGGTGAGGTGTTGATGCCGATTTACACTCTCTTATTGAAAAACGACTTAATACTTCCTCGATGTATTTTTCTTGATCAATCTTTATTACGCCACTTTGTTTTTCACGCGTGATCCTTACGCCCAGAACGGAAAACGCTTCACCTAAACACTTCGTCTTGAAATTCGTTGCTAAATCAATTTTCAGTTTATCGAGTACTTCCATATCGTTGCTAAACACCAAAACATCGTCGACATAAATGGCCACATAAAGTATTGTCTATACATGTTCCAGGCACGGCTAGACTGCTTTAAGCCATTAAGAACAAACCCGACCGCTGCCATCATTGAAACGCTCTGGCTGTTCCATGAAAATCTTCTCCTCAAGATCACCATTAAGGAATGCTGTTGATGTATAACGAGCTTATACTTCGCCGCCAGCGCAAATAGAAAGCGTAATGATGTGTAGCGAACTACTGGCGCGAAGGTCTCTTCGTAGTCGATGCCTTTCCGCGGACTACAACCACCAACCTTGCTTTGTGACACACTTCATCGCCTTTGGCGTTGACCTTTGTTTTATAAACCCATTTGCACTTTATGGCCTTTTTCTCTTTACAATTCAGTCAAATACCAAGTATTGTCTGGTGCTAACGATTCCATCTCAGAAATCATTGCTGCCTTCCACAAATCCACAGTCCACAAGTCCACAATAGCTTCAAAAAAAGGGTCACCCTGTTTGCTACCGCACTCAGTCTTTGTAACACACAAATTGTATCTGGGTCGAGGTCTGTTTGCAATACGCTGTGAACGACGAGGTGTCTAGACTCCACGCCCAACATCTTTACCGTTGTACCCATCGGTGTTGTTGTCGCCATCACTGCTACTGCTACCATCGCCGCCAAATGCATCCGCAAAATCGCTGTCACTTTCAAAGCCAAGGAAATCTTCTACAGTTGACAATTCTTCACTAGCCTCTTCCCCTGAATTGGTAACTTCTTGACCAACACCAATATCGAGAATTACGATTAATAGAAACATTTTCGGTGACACATTGACACATATAATTGTTTTCTATGAAAATATACATATAAGCAATATGTAAGCTTACTCTCGTTACTATACCCCATTTAAATGCACTCTTTTGATTTGACATCTAGGTTAGTACGTTTCTGCTTGGGTATATGCATGAATGTTCTGCAGCCGAAGACATGAAGATGTTTCGTGTTGGGGTTTCGTCCTGACCACATTTCCTCTGGACAACTTTCGTTATCTCGGCATGGTACAATATTAATTAAGTAAGCTGACGTCATCGCTGCTTCTGCCCAGTACACATCACCCGAGCCTGCGTCCAACAGCATACACCTCACTCGTTCTATGATTGTATGGTTAACAGCACCAGAAGACAGCACTGTATACCCGGAGCAGAACGGAGTGGCTGCTTCGGGTATACAGTGCTGTCTTCTGGTTCTGTATGCCACATTCTGCCAGATATTTTTCCAATTGCTTTCCAGTATACTCCGTGTCATTATCGGTACGCAAAACCTTAATTTCTGCGCCACACTGCTTCTCAGCAAACGTTTTAAAGCGCTTGAACTCGTCGAACACAGTAATCGTCAACAAAAGTTAAAAGAAACCGATTTCCAGAAAAAGATTCCGTTCTAATGGGACCCATCACGTCCGAATGTACGATTTGCAGCAAACTTTCTGTCCGATGTCCCTCCTCCTTGAACGACGCCCGTGTTTGCTTACCTTTTATGCAAACCACGAATTTCTCGTTCATGTTACCACCATCACATCGTATCCTACTAGATGCACCAATCACCTTTTTTAAATTGTTGTCACAAATATGTGCAAGCCTCCTGTGCCACAACACAAAATCATTTACATCCGCCTTCGTTAAAAATTTGACATTTGTCATTTTCAAACACTACTTTGTTTCCTTTCATAGTCATCTGCCATACAGAGAGCAAGTTGACAGACATTTCAGGAACGTATTCAACGTCTCTAAAAATGCATCCGTCTCTTTTTTGTCTGACTACAAAACTACATCATACTCAATTGCCATTTTCTCACTCTTCATGTGCGAGGTAGCGCCAGAATCAATAAACCATTCGTTGATGTTGCTCTTATCGGCTGAATCGTTCTTTCTCGATGCGTTTGCTTTTGTTGTCCTTTGCGGACAATTTTTGGCCTTTTCTTTAAATATTTTTGGCGACTTTATCTTCGATTTGGCGACATGGTGATTTATAAAATAGTTGGCGAAAAATTTAAATCTGCCCTCCGATTTTATTATATTGGGGTTACTTTGTAGAGAAATATATTACAATTTGTATGCATATGCATTCATATCAAAACGAACACTTTTTAAATTAGAATTTCAGATTTCTTTGTAGGATAGGATAGGGGGACGAAAAAAATAATTGTTTAACCCTTTCATGCAAAATGTTGTCTATAGGCAACATTGCGAGTTAGTCCTACAAAATCTTTAAAATCACATATTTTGCAGAATTAATAATTTTTATTTTTGTTTACGTATGTTACAAGGAATATATTGAACCAACAAATTCGGTAACATGGGTCTGTGTGGAAGGTGAAAACAAAAGAGAAGTCTCAAATTTCAATTGTTTGAGTTTCTTGTAATTCGAAATTGTTTAGAAATTCTTCTTATTTTTATTGATTTTCTTAGAGTACAAGAAAACCTGTCTTTGTTATTCGAAGTGATATATAACAAAGATTTTTAAAATGCAGAATCATTTAAAAATATTTTTTTTGTTTAACCGATATCTGCAGTATAATGATTTTAAGAAACATCCTGTTACTCGTGGTCTGTATGAACTCGAACCCCAAGACTCTATAGAAATCATATTTAGGCTCATCCTCATCAAAAAGCATAGTAAGTTTTATGTATTTATTAAAAATAAAAGTCGGGCATGAGATATGACAAATTGAGAATTAATATAATCATTGAAAATGGTATTGTGTGAAAACGCAAAGGTACAATTCAAAGAATGAATGCTTATTTTAAAGATAATTGTAATTTGTTATCCTTTGTGGTTTTCTTAAAAACTCAAAAAAATGGGCGTATTCCCGTCGATTATAAGCAAACCATGTACATTTTAGAATTGAGAAAAATATTAATTAAAAATTGTAATAAATGTAGACGACTTTAAATGCTATTTGCGAACGAATGTATGCATTGTTTTTTCTACTAACTCAAAAAAAATGGGCGTATTCCCGTCGATTATAAGCAAACCATGTACATTTTAGAATTGAGAAAAATATTAATTAAAAATTGTAATAAATGTAGACGACTTTAAATGCTATTTGCGAACGAATGTATGCATTGATTTTTCTAAAAGCAAAAGATTTGTTTCTATTTCGTTCCATTTAAAATACCTGAAATAATATTTAGGAGACATTGGTCCATGAAAATATGAGAAAGAGTGATCTCTTTCTCAACATTAGTATCTGCTTCATAAATGAGAAAACGTATATTTTTTAATTTTTTTCAACCTGTAATTCCTGTGTTGAAAGTGTATTCTGCCTTATGAATTGCTTAAACTAATCGAATAGCTGGAATTCGAATGTACCACATACAAAACACATAGAAAATCAATCAAATTGTTCAGTAATCAAACAACATAACAACTAAAAAATTAATATAATTTCCATATTCTTGACTTAAATTGGCTTTTGACGAATGAATATTTATTTTTTTTTTGTAACCTTTCTTTATTACTGTGCTAAGAAAATCCAAAGAAAACGTGTAATTTTACAAAATTCAAATCAAAAGTTGTCCATCTTTCAAATCACGCCCATTTGTATATTGTCTATGCAGGTTAGAAATAAATTAACTAAATATAGGAATCTCGGTGTCGAACCGGTTCACCGGTTCAGCATGAACTGTGAAAATTTGAAGAAGATCGGTCCAGAGGTTTCTATAAAAAACAAACAAACAAACATACTTTCGAACACAGATTCATTTATATAAATATATAGATAAATACCACTAAAATATGTTTTAATTCTTTATCATGAAATGTTGAAAATATTCAACTCAAATATAATATCTGAATTCCATAAATTTTTTACAAGAACTAAATATAAAACTGAATTTGTCGATTTTTTAACAAAAACTGAAGCTGTTTAAATTTGACGGTTTTTGGCATCTTGCAAAAGCTGTTCTTAACTTCGCCTTTGAATTTTCCACTGCCATTACAAGAGGTGCGAATTCATCAGGCAATCCGGCCAACGCAAGTGAGGCAGCTATCTCATCATCCAGGCTCAAGCCCGCCTGCTGCACCTTCATCGACACCATGATCATTTGACTCACGTACCCTTCTACGCCATCGAAGTCCGACAACTTCATCTGAACTAATTGCTTAATCAGCTCCACCTTTCTGGTTCGATCTGTATCCTCGAATACATTCAACAGTGCATCCCGTGCTTTTTTTGCACTGTCTGCCGTGGCTATATGAGCAAAATTGGCCGGCTCAATCATGAGTGTGATTTCAGCAAGTGCGCGTTTGTTTACCTCAACATCCTTTTCTTCGGGACTCTCCTTGAGACCTTCTGCCACCATCTTCCAACAGCCCTTCAGCACCACATATGACTTCGCATGTCGTCGTCGAAGTTTTCTCACTGTTCGATGCCATCGTTAAAGATTCGTGATAACTTGCAAGCAAAACAAAAATTTTTAAATTTCTACTTTTAAATTCACTTGAAAGTTTCAATTAAATTTGCGCGTCATGCAGCCCATAACCTGTTGGTTTGACAGTTAATAAGGAACGGAAGATTTTATTAAAATTCAAAATGTGGCATAACATAAAGTTGTGATATAAACATACTGACTACGTTGCATAAATAGGTTATTCATGTACTCATAACATTTTTTTACTACGCGTGAAACTATTTGTAGCGTCCGTTTTGTTGCGTCCGTATTTCTGCTGTACCTAAATAAAACTAGTAAGGAAAGGCTAAAGTCGGGCGGGGCCGACTATATGATACACTCCACTTTCTATCCGAATACAATTCAATTCGGTAAAGAAGTGAAAACGTTAAGAATTTTTGTATGTTTCCTAATCATAGACTAATATGACCTGGTCCAATGTGTCAAATCGAGAAGAATATTTGAATCAGGGCTATATCCAAACATGGAATGAAGTGACTAACTTACATAATAAATTCTTCCAGTTCTAGTAAATTTGTATGAGAGCTATAAATCTAAATCGATCTGACCCATTTTCACCATGGGTGTTTCTAGTTGAAATATAAGATATTTTGCAAAATTTAAAGAAGATCTGTTAAAATATGTGGTTTCCAGAGCGGAAAAAGTCAAATTGGAAGAGAAATTTGTATGGGAGCTATATATAAATCTGAACCGATCTAAAAAATTTTCATCACAGCTGTTTGTAGTGGAAATATAAGATATTTTGCCAAATTTGAAGAAGATCTGTAAAAATATGTGGTTTCCAGAGCGGAAAAAGTCAAATTGTGAGCGAAATTTGTATGGGAGCTATATATAAATCTGAACCTATCTAAAAAATTTTCAACACAGGTGTTTCTAGTGGAAATATAAGATGTTTTGCCAAGTTTGATATGGTATCTATCTGTTGTAATATATGGTATCTAGAGTGAAAAGAGTCAAATCGGTAGTGCAATTCGTATGGGGGTTATATCTGAATCGATTTTCTTCAAATTAAATAGCGTTCGTCCATATTCCGAAAAACTTCGTTGTGCAAAGTTTCATTTGGTTCTGGCTACAATTACGCCCTGTACTTTGATTACAAGAATAGATGGACAGACGGACGGACATTGCTCAATCGATTCAAAAAGTCGATCGGTATAATTAACAATGGGTCTATCTCGCTTCCTTTTGGGTGTTACAAACAAATGCACAAAGACATAATACTCTCGTGGAGTGTATACAAATTAAGAGAGATCATATTTCATAAATCTACGAAGAAACTATATCCTCTGATCTTCATTTACAAGTATATATGGAAAAGCAAAGTTCTCAGAAAATCGCTGAGCTTTGTATATTTCTATAAGAGCTTCAAAAGTACATCTGTTTTTTGTAGCGTCCGTTTCAATGTAAAATTGTTTATAATTTTGTTCTAATTTGTACTAAATCATGACGATATATTTTTAAAATGTAGTACTTTTTCAGTTTCTTTCTTGTTTTTGGTGTAGTTTAAGGCGTGCGTCCGGGCCACTGGGGATGCCGATATGTGTTTGGTGTTGTGTCGTTCTTGCTAGATGTTTCGTTATTCTCCCACAACTATTACAAATTCCAAAGATATAAAGTACTGGATTGACTTAGAGATGAAGTTCTCCAACCAAGGCCTGCCACCTCGGCAAATGTGTTTCGTGTCGTCCGTCTTTCTATTGTGGGAGCACCATTACCTGTAGTATCTGAACCGAATACACTGTCGTTCAACATCTATAAAGTGATATATTACACTAGGATTAGGTGCACTTCCGGAATTGTTCTTCGGGATAACTACGCTGCTGCATGCTAATCTACAGCGTAGTATGCCCAATTCATCGCTGTTGTCGTAAACGTCGAATCGGTGTATGTAACACCCCCGTAATCACCCAAATCCCACAAGTGCAGCAATTAACACCACACAACGATGTTGCATTTTTTTTGCATGCTTTTAGTAATTTAATTGCCATGTTTTCCGAATGTATACAATATGCTACGTAAGAAAGCACAAACACGAGGATGCGTTCCAACATCTAAAAACGCATAAATTCAAATCGATACACTAATATAAAAATGACCTAACTATCAAAAACCAAATCGCAAAATTATGCAAAATTTGAAGAAAATCAGTGATAATACGCGGTTTCCAGGGCGGAAAAAGTCAAGTCGCGAGGAAAATTGTGCGGGAGCTATATATAAAACTCATCGTTTCAGTTCCCATTTTCACCTTAGTCGTTTCTAAAGGGTGATTTTTTAGATATTATCTTTTTGGCAACACTGGTTTAACAGCTGACGCACGTTTCGTGTTTTGTTTCACTTTCAAACTTCTTCAGTTTGGTCTATAATTTAACCATGAATCGTCTTACAAACGAACAACGCTTGCAAATTATTGAATTTTATTATCAAAATGCGTGCTCTGTTAAGAAAGTTCATCGCGCGCTTCCATTTTATAGTCAGTTTAATCGACCCACTGAAGCGGCTATTCGGGATATTGTGACTAAATTTCGCACCAAATTTACATTGTTGGACATTAAATACGCTTACTTAGAGTGCGAACTGAAGAAAATATCGCAGCTGTATCGGCCGGAGTTAATGATGATTATCGATTCGTCGCCGTTCGCAGCAATTGGGCCTCTGTTACTCAAAAACGTGGAAATGCCAAAATTGGACTAAGCGGATGGACCATTTGAGGCGCATTCAAGGTCAAAATTTTTTTTATTATTCTTTATTTACAATATAAATTATAAGCAAATTTTATAAATAGTCTTACAATTAACAGAGTCGTTAAGTTCCATTAAACTCAACCAATTCACGATTATATTACTTTATGTTACTACATTTTTATCCATAATATTCTTATTTTATAAAGGGGAGATCAAGTATGTACAGTCTTTTTAGTCTTCTTACTTCTTCACTGTCATCTAATAAGGTTATAGCAAGTACATTAGGATGATTACTTAGTCTATTAAGGTAATTTGTACTATATCTTACAATTTCTTCTTTAACTAGAGGTACATGAAGATCGTTGTGAATTGTGATATTTCTAACAAACCAAGGAGCATTAGCTATTAGTCGTAATGTCTTTGACAGATATTTTTGTATTATATCTGCATTAGAATAACATGCTGTTCCCCAGAGTTGAATTCCATATGTCCACACAGGTTTCAATACTGTTTTATATAGAATCAACTTACTCTCCAAATTTAATTGGGATTTAGCACCCAGCAGCCAAAACATTTTTTTCGTTTTTATGTTAAGTTGTTTTCTTTTCGAATCTATGTCATTCCACGTTAACCGTCGGTCTATATGCAGTCCCAGATATTTCACGGAACTAGCTATCGGAATTGTCCCCTTCCTTTAGGGTGAATGTGACGTGAGTTGATTTGCCAGGATTGACATTTATGTTCCACATTTTTAACCAAGATTGTATCATGTTAAGTTGTCTCTGTACTGCGTTGGATGCTTCCGTAGCAGATTGATTGGTTGCTAAGATTGCTGTATCATCAGCGTAAGTAGCAATCGTAACATCTCCATTTGCCGGCATATCGGATGTAAATATGGTATATAAAACTGGACCCAAAACACTCCCTTGCGGAACACCAGATTTTATAATTCCAATATCAGAGTCTTCTCCGTTAATGCTTACATAGAAACTTCTTTCAGACAAATAGGATTTTAGTATTAAGTAAAAAGGTGTGGGTAATAAATTCTTTAATTTGAAAAGTAGTCCATCATGAAAAACTTTATCGAATACTTGCTTTACGTCCAAAAATACGGATGAGCAGTACAGTTTATTTTCCATAGCATCTCTTATTGTTTTAACGACTCTATGACACTGTTCTGGGGTTCCGTTTTCCTGCTGAAAGCCAAACTGATGATTGTGCAATATATCTTGCGCTTCTAGGATGGGTAGCAGCCTTTTTTGAAGAAGCCTTTCAAACAATTTGGAAACAATGGGTAGTAAGCTTATAGGTCTGTATGAGCTTATCAAATTTTCGGGTTTATTTGGTTTTAGTACCATTATGATCTTAGCATATTTCCATTGAGAAGGGAAATGAGTCAGCCTTAGAACAGAGTTGAACACCATAGTAAGAAAAATATATCCTTTCTTTGGTAACATCTTGATCACTTTGGCATCTATGTTGTCATACCCCGCAGATTTTTTTGAATTTAATTGCTTAACTTCATTTTCAATTTCTCGAACAGTAAAATGTTTTATTGGCCGGTACATCTGACAAGGCACGTCAAGGAAGTCGGTTATTTTTTTAGCTTCAAGTGTGTCACAGAATGAAAACGGGGTAAAAGACTCTTCAAGAAAAACTTTAAATGCTGCAGCTTTATGAACATCAGATCTACACCAAGAGTTATTTGTGTGGCAACACTGATATTTATCGAAATCTTTGACTCATCTCTATTCTAATGTTTTTATGATCTCTGACAAAAGTGTAAAACTAAACAATTGAAATAAAAATCTAAGTTATTCTAAAAGTAAATAAAAGTGATCTATTTATAATTTAATACGAGTTATTACATTGGCGACGAGTGATAAAACTATAAGAATTTGATATATAGCATTAAATTGCGGTAAATTAATCAAAATTTTTTTTTTAGATTGGTAGAATACCCAAATTGCATTAAATTGCGCCAGACTTTCACTAAAAGTTGTTGGATTAGTGAAGGGGCATTAAATTGCGTATATTAGATTGCCAAAAGGAATCTATAAAATTGGTATGTTACCGATTAAATTCGGCATTATGTGAAAACGTAAAATGTGGACTGACACATGAGGTGTAGACACATCTTGCATTTCGGTAGCTCAGCTTGACCAGATTATACTGATATTGACAATTATTTGTTACAGTTGCTTTGTTTGGTGAGATGGGGGAAGTTGTAAAACCCTTCCTGTGTGATGCAATAGACAAGTCACTACTACGCCACGAATGGGAAAAGTGGTTAAGATCATTTACACTTTATCTGGCTGCGGAGGAGATCACTAATGATGTCAAGAAAAAGAATAATATGTTGCATCTAGGTGGTCCCCAGTTGCAAGAAGTAGTTTTCAACATTCCAGGGGCTCTTGTGGAATGTGACGAAAAGGAGAATATTAAGATTTATGATGTTTTGGTGGAAAAATTAAATGAATATTTCTCCCCAAAAAGAAATACAACATTTGAGAGACATTTGTTCCGGTATATAACACCTATTGAAGGAGAGAATTTCAACAAGTTTTTATTGCGGTTGCGCCAACAAGTTGCAAAATGTTCATTCGGCAAAACAAAGGAAGAAATTGAAGAAATTTCTATAAAGGATAAGATAATAGATTCATGGGCGACCCTCGATTTGAAAAAGAGATTGTTGGAGAAGGAGCAGAGTCTCTCAGAAATTGTGGATGCATGCCAAGTATACGAACAGATTAACAAGACTTCTCGTAGTATGTCCATGTGGACTGAGAAGGAGCAAGTGAACAAAATTTCCGCTAAATACAATGCTCAATCAAGTTCGTCAATTGAGTGCAGCCGATGTGGAAGAAGGTGACACTTATCAAATTCTCCAGAATGCCCTGCCAAGAATGCAAAATGCAATAAGTGCTCGTTGCTGGGACATTTTGAGATAAGATGCAGAACTAAAAAAAGGAAAAGGAATTGATAACAACAACGGATCCTACAAAAGAAACCGTCCTAATGCTAATGTTCGATGCATCGAGGAGGAAGATAACTCTACTTCGGAAATTCGGGAATTTGGATGCTTCAAAATTGGAAATGATGTCCATAATGACGAAAACATGTGCTGCACTATTGGTGGAAAGTATATTGCAATGATAATTGACTCTGGGTGTCGTTTTAATCTTATAAGCGAAAACGATTGGAATCTATTACAAGATTCAGAGGCGGTGACGTGGAATATACGCTCACATTCTGCAAACAAATTTAAAGCATATGCTGCTAGCTATCCATTGGAAATTATTGTGGTGTTTGATGCTCCTATATGTGTAGATAACATGAACGAAATAATATCTTCGTTCTATGTCATCAAAAACGGAAACCAATCTCTCTTGGGAAGAGAAACAGCTCTTCAACTAAATGTACTGAAACTGGGATTTGGTATTAATAACATTCACGAGAAAGAACAACAACGACCCTTCCCGAAAATACATGAAATTAAGGTGGCATTATCTATAGACCATAATATAAAGCCAGTTCAACAACCAGTACGACGCGTTCCTGTTGCGCTGGAGGAGAAGGTGGCTAACAAAATAGATGAGGCATTGCGACGTGATATTATAGAACCAGTTTACGGTCCCAGCAAATGGATTTCTCCAATAGTTATTGCGTTCAAAGGAAACGACGAAATTCGTCTTTGTATTGATATGAGATGTGCCAATCGGGCCATTCTTCACGAAAATTACCCCTTGCCCACTTTTGAGTCATTTATGAGCAGATTGAAATCGGCAAAAATCTTTTCTAGGCTGGATCTTAAGTCGGCATACCACCAACTAGAATTGAAAGAGGCAAGTCGTGTAATCACTACCTTTGTGACTCATAAAGGTTTATTTAGATATAAACGATTGATGTCTGGGGTAAACTCAGCTCCCGAAATTTTTCAAAAAAAATTATCGAAGGGATGCTTTGTACATGTCAAAATGCTCTAAATTATATCGATGATATAATTGTATTTGGAAGCTGCGACGAAGATCACGATGAAGCATTGAAGACTGTCTTAGATGTTTTAAAGAAAAACAATGTTACCTTAAACCAAGCAAAATGTGTATGGAAAGCGAAAAGAATCATGTTTCTGGGACACGTACTTTCGGCAGATGGTTTTACTGCAGATCCTGAAAAAGGTAAAGTCATACAACAGTTCCGAGCTCCAAAGTCAAAAGAGGAGGTACGCAGTTTTTTTGGGCTTAGTAACCTACATCGGAATGTTCTTACCAGATTTAGCAGATATGACCGATCCTCTCAGGATACTACTTACAAAGGATGCAAAATTTGATTGGGGTCGTAGACAAGAGGAAGCTTTTTGCAAGCTGAAGACTTTGTTATCAGGAATACCGAATCTCTCGTATTTTGACCCAGGATTGAGAACACGGGTAATAGCTGATGCAAGCCCTGTGGCTTTGGGAGCAGTCTTGTTGGAATTCGATGGTAATGGTGAACCCAGAATTATCTCTTTTGCAAGTAAGACATGTCGATTATGCACGCCGACGGATGGCTGCGGATCGGATTTTTTCCGCAGTTGAGTATTTTGGTATTATATAAGCCGATGGTAATGCCGTTGCGGAAAAATTCGTATTATGTATTCCTCATGCGACTCACTTCACATACACAATTATCCGACAGAAAATCATCGCTGATTTGATGCGGAGTACTTTTTGGTTGTTTTTTTATTTGTTTTAATTTCTAATGGAAGCTAAGAGGTAAGATGAGAAAAAATTAAATGTAAATGTTAAATGATTTGTTTTTTTTTTTGTATTGCCACTTTTTTCTTCCAAATTTATAAAAAAACCAATTGATGAATACATTATAAAATTTTAGAATTTCAATTATTTTATTTAATTTCAAATCTAAGAATATGTCAGCGCACTTTATTGGTTACTTTTGTTTGTCATTTGCTTATAAATGTCAATTTGACAGCTGTAATGTAATATCGACTTTATGTTGGTAATGCAGTCATCCGACGGATTACATAATACAATTTTCCTCACAAAGTGAGTCGAGTGCGGATCGAGTCAATCCGATCCGCAGCAAATCCGTCGGCGTGCATAATCGACATGAGAGTTTATCTGCCATTGAGAAAAGATATTCTCAAACTGAAAAAGAAAGCTTGGCTTTAGTTTGGTCGGTAGAAAGATTTTATTATTATTCAGCTGGGTTGGATTTTGAGCTAGTAACTGACCACAAACCTCTGGAAACCATTTTCAAACCGACATCAAGGCCTCCAGCTAGAATCGAGAGATGGTTACTTAGATTGCAGGCTTTCAAGTTCAAGGTAATATATCGTGCTGGGAAAGATAATATAGCGGACTCAATATCCAGGCTCTGTAAAATTTCCGATAAGGACTCTTTTGATTGGACGTGCGAAGAGTCAATTTTCCAAGTGTTGGAAAACACAACTCCTGTAATTTTAACCATTTCCCTAATTAGCAAGGAAAGTGACAAAGACATGGATATACGTGATGCAATTTCCAGCATGGAGAATGAATGCTGGGATTCGAAAATTTCAAATCCGTATTATGTTTTTCGTTTTGAACTATCGGCTATTGGATCAATTTTGCTGCGTGGAAATCGCATCGTTATGCCGAAATCGTTAAGACCAAGGGTATTGGAGTTGGCACATGAGGGCCACCCTGGGGAGTCGGCAATGAAGCGTCGCCTTCGTTCTAAGGTCTGGTGGCCATTAATTGATAGGGAGGCCGAAAAATTCGTAAAAGCGTGCCGAGATTGTCTTCTGGTTTCACAACCGTCTAACCCAACCCCAATGCAGAGACATCCGTTTCCTGATGGGCCCTGGCAATTTTTGGCTACTGATCTACTAGGACCGCTGCCTAATGGAGAATATGTTTTAGTGCTAATTGATTACTATTCGCGATACCAAGAAATTGTCTTCTTGAAACGGATTTCTTCTTATGTTATAATCAAGGCCATGAAGGAAATTTTCTCTAAATTTGGCTTACCCAAAACAATGTGAACCGACAATGGGAGACAATATGTCAGTGATGAATTCAAGTGTTTTTGTACCGAAAATGGCATATCGTTAATCAGAACACCTCCATATTGGCCTCAGGCAAATGGCGAAGTGGAAAATATGAACAAGTCTTTGCTAAAACGATTGAAAATAGCTGCGGCAAATAAGCGTGATTACAAGGATGAAATTCAAAAGTTTATATTTATGTACAATGTGACACCACATGGCACAACTGACATCCCCAAGTGAACTAATGTTTAACAGGCGTATTCGGGATAAGATTCCAGGCATTGAGGACATAACCGAAGAAGTAATTGATTCGTCTGCTAGAGATAATGACTTAAATTACAAACAAAAAGGAAAAGAAAAGGCTGACTTGAAGAGAAATGCAAAAGATTCTAACATTAAGGTGGGTGACAAGGTGTTGTTGAAAAATGTTATTTTCCCTAATAAACTCACTCCGAACTTTGATAAAACGACTTATGAAGTTGTTGAGAGAAATGGAAGTGAAGTTAAAGTCGTTGGAGGAGGACGAACATATACAAGAAATATAAGCATGCTGAAAAAGATTCCTGACGCTCAATTTCCAGAGGACACAAGAGTTAAACAACATCTTTCCACGGAACCATCTCCTGTCGTCAATGAAGCACCATTGCCCATCAACAATCAACCCTCATCACCAGTCTCCGATCCATCGGAAGTTTTACAGCCGGAGTCATCATCATTTCCAGATCAAGGACCGTAGATGCTAAGACTGAAAAAGGTGGAAGGGATGTGGCAACACTGATATTTATCGAAATCTTTGACTCATCTCTATTCTAATGTTTTTATGATCTCTGACAAAAGTGTAAAACTAAACAATTGAAATAAAAATCTAAGTTATTCTAAAAGTAAATAAAAGTGATCTATTTATAATTTAATACTAGTTATTACAATTTGCATCCCTAATTGGAATATTTCTCCTTTGGGGACGTTTTAGGTATTTTGTCGCTTTCCATAAATTGTATTCTTTGTTATTCGCTGGACTTATGTTACTTAAAAATTTGCCAACAGAGTCATTTTTGAGTTCTTTTAAACGCTTGGTTTGCAGCTCGGTTAAAATTTGATTTGTCTACTGGAAGCCTTGTTCTTTGCCAAACTTTTCGAAGACGTCTTTTCATTTTGATCATATTCCTTATTTCAACCGTAAGTCGGATAGATGATCTGTTATTCTCATTTTCCTGCGGAGTTGATACAAATGCTGACTCATGAATTAGTCTATTGAACGATTCAACTGCATCATCCAACTCAATTCCATTTTTAATTGAAACGCTTAAATTTACATTTGTATTAAACCAGTGTTTAAATAAATTGACGTCGGTTTTTGAAGAAATAAGTGGTGAAATTGTTTGCCGCTTACTATAAGCGGTTCTAACATTTAGAATAATAGGAGTGTGATCAGAACTTAGATCGTCGCAAGCAACAATGTCTAAGAGGGATCTCGCTATACCTTTATAAATTATGAAATCCAGAAGGTCAGGTATGTGAGTTGGATTAGTAGGCCAGTATGTAGGGCTTCCTGTAGATAACGAACTGAAATGGTTCTTAGAAATACATTTGTACAATTCCCTTCCTTTTGGATTTGATTTACGTGAATCCCACCAAGGATGTTTGGCGTTAAAGTCACCTCCAACGATAAATTGGTTGCCAAGTTTTTTGAAAAAACTGCAATACTGTTCACATTTTACGTTGTACCTAGGTGAAAAGTATACTGCGTATATTGACACCGTGCTGTTTTCGAGCTTAATTTTGACACCAGCGGCTTGTAGGTATGGCTCTATTACGGGATCTGCAACTTCGTATTTTATGGTAGTTTTTATTAGTACTGCTGCGCCAGCATGGGCACTGTCATTAGGTTGATTTGCAGTTATTATGTCATATCCTCTTATTCGAATATAAGATTTGGTAGTTAGATGCGTCTCCGATATTAGGAGTATATCAATACAATTGTTTATGAGAAATGTCTCTATTTCATTAACATGATTTGAAATACCATTGGCAATCCGCTCGGCAATTACTAGATTTAATTGCATAATTTGGTCATTAGCATTGACATCATATTCATAAGAGTGTTGGTTAATTCAATTTGTTTTGAAAACATAGCTTCAATCTTATGCATAACACTATTTACATTTAACTCTGTACCTCTGACAGCTTGGGAGTACGAAATTGAATTCGTGTGTGGGCTTGGTTGGGTATAATTATTATTATTTGCTGAATTTGTATAGACTCCTTCACCAGTCTCCCTGCTGACTCTATTAGTTCGTCTACTTATAAGACTTTGGTAGACTTTACAGCCTCTATAGTTTGCTGTGTGGTTGCTTAAGCAATGTACGCATTGAGGTGGGGTATTGAATGCCTTATTACATTCAGCCGTAGAATGTCCTAAACCACATTTGACACATCTAAATGGTTTCCTACAATATGACTTGGTGTGCCCAAACTGTTGACACCTAAAACATTGAACGATATCGTCGAATTTTTTTGGGGGCTCAACAACAATTACTGCGTTATCAAATGATCGCATATTATAAATCTCTTTGTTGTTCGATTTCGGATCTAAATCCACGAAAAAAATTGGAAGAGGCTCTTTTGTTGTTCGGCTTATGACATTTCTTACGCTTACTTACTTGGTGTCCAGCACACAAAAGTTTTGCTTTGATGTCCGCAATCGGAGTGGAATGATGTAGACCTTTAATGACTGCACTGAAAGCTCGTTCCTGTTTAAGCTGATAGGTATGGGAAATGATTTTGCTACTTTCAAGGTGCTTGACTAATTTTCGGTACGATTCAACTGTTTTAATACATAATCTAACCTGACCGTCTCTTAAGGATTTATAATAAAAATCTGCACTTGAAATCACCTTGCTTAAATTATTTACCATTTTTGCAATATTTTCCACATTTGGGATGAAGATCGGTGGAGGTTTCGGTGTCACTTGTTGAGGTGAGATGTTGTCATTATAATCATCTACATCGTTATCATCACGAGCAAGAGCAGCGTATCGGTTTGATGTTGATGGCCCATTATCGATGTGTTGTCGTTTTGCTTCAGTCATTTGGGGTGACTTTGAATTTGTTCTCTTACGCACATTCATTGGTACCTGCTGCCAGTTGCAGTCATCGTCGCTGATGCTTTCTTTCACTTGTCCATTGTGCGTTTGTTGATACGCATTATTAGTAGACATACTGATTTGTTGTTGTCAACAAATGTATGTACTAATAGTGCGTACATTGAATGTACGTAGTTGTTTGTGCGTGCCAATCCGGTTTTTGGCAAAGTATGGTTTTGTTTTAAAGTTTTTTTATTTGTTGTTTTTAAGTGAAAACGATGCGTTTTTGCACAGAACACGTCTTACAGCAATCGCAGTCAAACACAGACTGAGGTCAACATTTGAATGAAATAATCTTCAAACATTAAATTATATGGACCGTACTATCCCATCGATTCAAATAAAGATTTCATGAATTTTCTGAATTTTATGTGTTTTTTTTTTAACTTTCCTATAGCTTTTAAAAAATCACCCTTTAGATTAAATATAAGATATATTGCCAAAGAAAATATGTAGTATCTAGAGTGATAAAAGTCAAATCGGGAGTGAAATTCGTATGGGGGCTTTATCTAAATCTGAACCAAAATTAAAATTAAATAGCGTTCGTCCTTATTCCGAAAAACTTCATTGTGCAAAGTTTTATTTGGTTTTGACTACAATTGCGACCTGTGCTTTGATTACAAGAATAGACGGACGGAGATACGGACATCGATGAGTCTATCTCGTTTCCTTTTGGGCGTTACAAACACATAATACCCTAGTGTATTAGAGTGCCTTCAAAATAAAAGTTGTGGATGTTCTTGACTAAAATGAAAGATTGGTTTGTTTTATGTGTTCTCCCAGAATATTTCGCTTTTATCGTTGTCCGTTCGTGAGCTTGACGCGTTCAAAATAACCTCTATAAATCAGGTTTTACTTGGATAAAATTCACGGTGAGAATGGTATTTAGAAAAAACCTGCTAGAAATTAAAATCTAGTCCGAGCCTCTTCAAACCATATCAAAAACTTGCATTTTATCCAAGAATTTTAACATTTTTGTGTAATTTTTGTTGCATTTTTTTCATAATTATATGTCAGATTTCCAATTTGGATTTAGGAAGGGTCATTCGACAGTGGATGCACTGATAAAATTTCATAGTGATGTTATTAAGAGTTTAAGAAGTAAGGAATGTCCAGTTGCCATATCTTTGGACGTAGAAAAGGTGTTTGACAGAACTTACCATGATGGAGTGATCTATAAATTAATACAAATAGGATTTGACTCTCATATAGCTAAATTTTTTAAAAGTTACTTTACAAATAGAAAATTTTGCATTCAATTAGGAAATGAATACTCATTAGTATTCAATTAGTAAAATTTAATGACCATGCCCGGGTGGGACTGAGAAAGGCCTACCAGATTAAGGGTTACTTTGGAAGACTTTTCTACAATAATAGATTACCCGAACAAACCGAACAAATTATTATTATATAAATTGAGTATACTCTCTGCATTACTTTATGCTTTCCCGATAGTTCCAAATTTCACCATCTGTGATGATCGATTTCGGAATAATGGAAAGGAAAATCCTCAGATCTTGCATTGGGAAGAACTTCCAGAGTTACAATAAGCGTTTTTCAAACAAATTTATCTATGATAATGCCACAGTCACGCCAATCCCTATGTACGTGATGAAACTGATGAAAGATTTTGTAAACAGAGTCTCGAATCATGAGAACCCTTTAATTCAGAACAAATTATCTGTCACCAATTGGTGTCAATATGTCTTTGGACTTGTCCTCCACCTTTTACGTCAAATCGTACACTGGATCCCATAGATTTTTCTACACTTGGTGCAACACCAACGTAGACCATTGTTCTCCCCGTACAATGCGTCCACGACCCTTGCACTTACACCGGCACATTTAGCATGCCATTGACTGGTACACAACCAGCATTCAATGGAGCGCTCACTGTCCGAAACAATTTTACAATTATCGTACGAGCACGACATGATTTTCTAAAATACCACCCTTTACTGTGTTAAAATAAAAAAGTAAAATCGCGTAAAAAAATCACTATAATAAGTTTAAAAAAAAACGATAGATGGCAACACTGTTCAGTCAGAAAAAAACAAAATAAACGAAATGGACAGAACGCACAACAAGAATGACGTTACAAGCAATAACAAAAAAAAGTGCACAGAAATCACAAAACAATTGTTGTTGTTTGGTCAAGAAATATTTCTTAGCCAAAAACACGATTTGTTATCAAAAAATAAACACACAAATACAATATCACAAGTAAAACTAAATCACAAAAATACTTATCTGTGTATTAGTAATGAATTTGATGCACTAAAATAGCTATGGATGCAATATAACAAATATTTATTCAAATTAGAACGGAGCACAAAACTTTCACACGTTGTAACACGTGTATAGTTTTAAGGAAATCCTTTTTCGATAACAACTACGTTTCCAAAAGCGCAGAAAATGTCCAAAGCTAATTTTTATTAAAAATATTACGATGTCAGCATTAAACTTGATCATATTTACATATTCTGATGTTGCTACAAACATATGTAAATTATTCCATTAAGAACCATAAATGAGAAAGCTCTTAACTTGCCTATTCCGTCGACAGTACTGCTACGAAATCATCATGCTGTTGCATAGTGATAACACCGTCCGACAGCCCAACTAATACTTGAAGCGGATGATATACATCTGTAACCAAAAAAGAGTTAATTGGAGTTTTTATTTTTTTTTCATTTCCTCATCCTTTTGCCCCTTCACAGGACAACAAAATTCCAATGGAAAACATTTTTCAAAAAATTATTTTAAATTCTGCTAAACCAATATAGGCAGAACCATGAAATTTGAAGTATTTTTATCAGATATTCTCGTCTATTATTTGTGCATAGCATCTAAATTGTGTGCGAATAAGTATCTAAAATAATTTTTCGAATTCGATTTTTAGAATTAATTGCGTTAAGAGCTGTCTAACTGTCGACTTGTACTTATATCAATTTTCGAGCCGTTTCGAGCTCCCCATCAATCAGAATGTTACTCGCTAAGACTTACCTCATTCCACCAATACTTAATAAGATTTGTTGATGTGTATGGATGAGGAAGTACGACCGTATTCCCACTTTGCTGTGCGACTTTACGGAATTACACTAACCTTTTCAAACTTCGATCGCTTGTGCTTTTGCCCAATTTTTGTACTTAAAACTGCATTCATTTCTTCTCTGTCGCATCAGATTCGCAAGATCAATTCGAGGGGAAACGCTGATTACTTTCAGATATTAAACACTCACTTCAGAATGGTAACTTTTCATCAGTGAGGTAAAACACTTAATTCAAAAAAAAAACTGTAACGTTGCGCACTTTAAGACACTGTTACCTAGTTATATGTCAAGAAATATGCAATGAACCCTAAATACACACAAGTTTACTATTTTTGATTTTTCCTTCCTTAATTCTTAAAATGTGTGTCTTGTTATAATGTTAGTATTATTGTTATAAATTAAATAATATGCAGTAATTGTAAGAGTTAAATCTTGTTGCATATGAAACAAATAGATATAGTAAATAAATAAATATAGTAATAAATATAAATATAAATATACTGATATTATTGTAATTTTCGTTTGTATCTGTTTCTTTGGCCAATGAGGAATAAGCTGTGGATAGTCTTCGTTGCCAAGATTGAATGTTGCGAACTGTTCCATTTACTACTCGGAGAGTGATTCTAATGTTTTATGTTCGATGTTTGACTCACTTATTGTTTCAGATTCCACACTCTGTATTTTTTCATTGGCAAGCAGAATATTCGCCTAAAAAGTTATGGTTCAAATTCCGTTTGAGATAGTATATATAAGGTTATTTCACAACACCAAGCATTTTACCAACCTTCTCCAGAATCCCGACTTGCACCCCATAGAAAATCTTGTCTAGAGGTTAAGACTAAATAAAGTATTACAGGGGAAATACCAGTAGTAGCGTGCCTGAAATTGGTGGTACCATTGCCCAAACGCTTAGATAATGTAATAGCCATACAAAATACAAATGTATGGACTTCATCAAAAATAACTCAAAAAAGCAAAATTCTTTTTTGAGACTGAATTTTTAACATTCATTTTTCGCAAAATATATATATGTCCAGTGTTACATTACATTACATTTTACATTTTATTAATTCGTATTTTAATTCGTATTCATTTTAATGTTTTTATTCATTTATGTAACATGGAATAAAATTACTTTATCAAAAATAGCGTTTTAAATTTAAAATTCATTATATTCTGAAAAGGCAAAGTACTTTTTGATATATTCTAATATGTGTATACATTGTTAGAACAATAAATCTACTCTATTCTAAAAGGAAGGAAGGAAGTCGGGCGTGGCCGACTTTATGATACCCAACACTTAGTCATTATACCCTGTGGTGTAGGGTAATAACTTTGAATGGGAGCTTTATATAAATCTGAACCGATCTGACCCATTTTTAGCATTGGTTTTCTAATTGAAATATGATATGCTTTCCTAAATTTGATGAAAATCTGTTAAATATGTGGGTTTTAGAGCGGAAAAAATCAAATCGGGGGAGTCATTTATATAGGAGCTATACATAAATCTGAACCGATGTGACCCACTTTCGCCATTTGTATGGGAGCTATATATAAATCTGCACCGATCTGGCCTATTTTTACTAGAGCTGTTTCTAGTTGAAATATATGGCGTTTTGCCAAATGGGAAGAAAATCTGTTCAAATATGTGGTTTCTAGAGCGGAAAGAGTAAAATCGGGAGCAAAATTTGAGTGGGAGCTATATCTAAATCTGAACCGATTTTCTTCAAATTGAGTAGCGTTCGTCCTTAAAAAAACTTCGTTGTGCAAAGTTTCCTTTAGTTCTAACAACAATTACGACCTGTACTTTGATTACAAGAATAGATGGACAGGCGGACGGATGGACTGATTGACCGACATTGCCAAATCCACTCAAAAAGTGAATTGGTGTAATAAACGATTCGTTTCCTTTTGGGTATTACAAACAAATGCACAAAGACATTATACCCTGTGGGTGTAAACACTGAACTCATTTGATCGAAAAATACAATTTACTCGATAGACAAGCGCAATGTCATCGGGAAGACTCATACATTTTTATTCCAAACACTATAGACCAACAATCAACAACACAGCGACGAACTTTATAAATAGGGTATTCAACATACAGTGAGTCTCAGCAATATTTACCATTCTATCGATCTTTACTCCATGTACGTTATTGTAACATAAAACTTTATTTTATAATTTGAAATCTCCATATCCATGTAAAAACAAGTAAGGAAAGGCTAAAGTCGGGCGGGGCTGACTCTATGATACACTCCACTTTCTATCCGAATACAATTCAATTCGGTGAAAAAGTGAAAACTGGAAGGTTTTTTGTATACTGTAAATGTATGTGTTATAAACGATCGTTTCCTTTTGGGTGTTACAAACAAATGCACAAAGACATAATACTCTGGTGGAGGGTGCTGACGTTGATAACAAAGACAATAACACTCAAAGCATATAGTACAGAAAATAATTCTAAACTAATTCTAAGATTAAAAAAGAGGACAAGTCTAATGTAGTTTATAAGATACCATGTAATGGCGGCAAGTCCAACATATGCCAAAAGGTATATGTTGGTACTACCAAGACGAAACTAAAAACTAGACTTTCTTCACATAAATCGGACCCCGGCGGCTAAATGGTGGACAGTGGAACACCACATGGTTAGCATCGTCCTCTTTCCCTATACAGTTGGGAACATAGGCGAACAGCCGTGACAAGTTAAGAACTACGTATGGCAGTAGTTTACATCTCCATGTTTCCTTTGCAGCCAGGCTGCAATTTTTGGAATGAGGTGATTTGTCCACCTTCCCTTAGTACATGTACTCCAACGTCATTGCGTGGTGGTGAGTGTTGTCATCCGCAACGATTTGAAAACTTTAAGCACAATAATACATGCGACTCCTTCACCAGAGATAGCCCTAAATCTGCTGATGTTTCTTTTTTTCGAACGGTCCCAACGCCTCTCACTCCCGCCCCTTCCAACCGAGAGGGCCTCGTCCCCATAATGTAGGGACAACGTACACACCACAGTCCGAACTGTGGCGGACAAGCTGTAGAGGGTGGAATACGGGCTACAGATTAAATATCTTCAGCCAGCAAAAACAAAACAAAAACAAAGATACTCGAGAAAGAAAAATTGGATATGTACTTTACACATTTTTTTTTATTATTTTTAGATTATCCTATAGATGAAATTCGCGTTTCGAAAGGAAACGTCTGGGTTATGCATTCAAAATTCAATTTGAATGGATGTTGGCTGAAGAACAATTTGAAAATAATTTGATTTTGAGTGAAGCTATTCACATATAAAAACTAGTTAAATCCATCTAAAATTCGTAAAATTCGAAGTAGATTTCTAAGATCACCGTACCTGACATATCCTAAATAGGTGTTTAGTATTACTTTGTTCCAAGATCTTTTTTGGTGAATATGGCTTACCAAATAGGGCTAAAACAACTGTTACTTACTACTTGTTTGGCTAGAATTATTTGTTATATGTCGTAATTCGGTTTTCGCTAGAAATGATCATATTATTATTAGAAATAGTGGATAACTTTGACAGAACTAATAAATGATAAAAGTACAAAAAACTATAATAATAGTGCTAAATTAAAGAACATTTTGAGCTTTTCACACAATTTTGGCTGGCCCATACTTTGGAATATTGAAATTCTTTAACTAACTTCTTATTTCATTTTTTTTTTATTTTTTTTCAAGAAATTATGGAAAATTTGAAATTATTGAGTGGAAACATTTTGAGATAATTGTGGAATTAAATAAAAGCATTTGACGGAATCAACATCATCTCAATAAGCGCCGATCTTAAAACCTAGTTCGGACTACTACGAATAGATTGTAATCGATTCAGCCGTTCTCAAGTGAAGCGATTACCAACGAACTTCGTTTCATTTTTTATTATTTAGATTTAGGTATTTATACCTGTGATGCCGTTTGAAAATTTTTAACAAATATAAATAACATTTTTATTATTATTATACATTTATTTTAATTTATAAATATTTATATTATTTAAACTATTTCAGCCCACACCTGATACATCTTGCGTTGATTCTCCACTGTCGTCATTTAGGAGGGATAGCTGCGATTATTTGGATAACATGGATATCCCTAAAACTTGTAAGTACTTACCCAATCGTGGAATGAAACTAGGTTGATTGAAAAGAGTAAATTACATAATCCATATTGATTTCATATTCAGATTTTTCCTAATTTCATGCGTGAAACAAATAGATTAAACGTCGTTAGTTATTTGTCCCAACATAACTTTTCGTCACAAGTTTCGTATTTTTCTGATTCAGAATTCTCAGTCAGAACTTACGTTCTTTGCCGGTAATACCTATCCTACAACAATAAAACCACCACAAGAACGAACATAAATTATTTGCACCAAAACAAGTTTCATGGCGAAATAGCATTGAAGTTATCAATAATGCTCTTCTTGTATGAAGAAGTAAGAAAAAGTTTCTATAGATAAATAGGTAGATAGTTCCAAATACGACAGACCCCAACTAAAAAGGATTGTTCGAACACCGATAGATGTATCAGTGGGATATTGATCTTGGCATTACGCGTTGAATTTATAAATGAAAATTCCTTAACCAAGATTTCATATTGCATCATTTTCGTACAATGTTTCTGGCAATCTTTTCGATTCTATCAACATTGTAGGTCCAGGTTCCTGAAAAAAGGCATTAACAGAGAGTGAATACAATTCAACGACTACAATCTTCTTAAATTGAAAAATATCCTGTTTGCGACAGAATTGATAAATGGACACCCATCCATTTATAAAAATTCTATGGTTTGTGCATGGACATTTATAGTCTTTGGTTTGTTCCGAGCAAGGTGGTTGTTAATGCAATTTTCCAAATTCCCAACTTGTCTACACTCAGCAAGAATATATCATCCGTAAATGCATACGACTGACAAAAAAGGGTATTCATTAATGGAATACAATCACTTAAGTAGGTCCAAACAAGAAAGAAAATGCTAAAGTTGGGCGGGGCCGACTATATGATACCCTTCTCTTTGTCAAATTTGAAGAACATCGGGTAACAAATATGGATACTAGAAATATAAGTTGTCATGGCAAATTTGAAGAAAATCGGTGAAAACATGTGGTCTCTAGAGACCGACTTAAATGGAGACCGATTTTTATGGGAGGTATATCTAAATTTGAACCGATCTGACCAACTTTCAACTCAGATGTTTCTAGTTCAAATATAAGGTTTTGTGCCAAATTTGTAGAAAATGTGGTAAAATATATGGTTTCTAGAGAGGAAAAAATCAAATCGTGAGCGACATTTATATAAGAGCTATATCTAAATGTGAATATAAGGTTTTGTGCCAAATTTGAAAAAATTGGTTCAAATAAAGGGTTTTCCAATGAGGACTTGACCACTTTTTTTTTAAATAAAACGCAAACCATTTGAGTTATTTCCAAAACTTTATGATGATCGACTGGAAATACAATCAAAACATTTATGAATGGAAATCGACTTTGTTCATATGACCACAGCGGCACGTCGGCAGCGCACTATGGTCCCAAATCCATTTTTTTTGGCAGAAATTCAAAAAAAAATAAAATTGGAAAGTGGTAAATGTGTATATATTTTCTTTATGGCAACACTCCAAGCGATCAAAAAAATATACTGGAGAAAAATAGGTGGCAACACCACAAGCCTGAATGGTACTTAAACTTTACGGTTCAAAAAAAGTGGGATTAATTTTTATATAAAACAGTTTTACAAATTAATTAAAATCAAGACTTAAAAAGAAAATAATAAAGTAACTATATTATAAAAATTGACGGCAAGTAGTAGTTGAAAAATTATATTTAACATTTTATGATTATTGTGGTCTTGTAAGTATCCATAGGTATTGTAATTTTGTGATTTGTAGAGAACATAATCTATAAATGTCGTGGACCAAAAGTTATATGTATGACTCAACTTGACTCAAAGTGTAAATGTGAAAGTGTTCGTCTGAGGTTGTAGTTTATGGTGGAATTAATATCTCGTCAGCATTTTTCGGCAAACTCCAAAAATTGTCGTTTTATTTTAGCACCGTTTTTGATTAGCCATAGACATATATATGATTATATCTCTGAATTAGTTTTGTGTACGAGACCCATCAATATTTTATTTAAAAGGTATTCAAAGTACCTTTAAAATGGTACACAACATCACTCACCTTTTTGTACATATGTATACATTTTACTTTATTTCTTGAAATAATTATTTAAATTGGAGTTTAAAGTATACTATTTGTAAGCTATATTTTGCTTTTGTAATAATGTTTAGAAAAACATATTTCGTCAAAATAAACAACTCTTCATTCTTTTAAGCTTTCATAAAATTTTGTTTTTGGTCACCCTGTACCAATACAGGGTGATAATTATGTTGGTTATATATTGAGTTTATATGGGAGGTGGTAGTGGGCGTGGTTAAAGATGGGCGCCACTCACGTGAATTGCGTGAATCACGTGATTCACGCGTGAACGTGAGCAAAATTTATTTTACTCACGTGAGCGTGCGTGAACGTGAGGAACGAAAAAATGTTCGTGCGTGAATGTGCGTGAGTCTAATTTCTGCGTGAATCACGTGATTTTTTCGTGAGTCGCACATATTTATTAATTCTTTTATTTTCATTTAATTTCGTTTAAAAATTTGAAATTTTCCATTCAAAATAAAAGTTATTGACATATTTATTTATAAAACAGAGTTCTTCAGTGTAGGTATAATATCTATTTTTTCTATTAAGCATTCCCTGCAATAACACTAAGCACTGAATTTATATCCTAAGTGTTAATTCAATTAAAAAAAACTGGTGTCGGGGTTTTTGCTGTGTTTTTTAGTTGGATTTTATGTCAGTGTCCGATTTCTAACTTATTTTGCGTTAAACTATACGGTATTCCACACTGTTATATTGTATACTATTTTAAAAATATGAACTTAAATCAAACATCGCAAACGTAGAATTAAATAATTTTCGGATTTGCGGGGCGTTACTCATTTCGATTTAAAATGTATTTTTTGTGGAAATTGTTTGCGTGATTTACGTGAATCACGTGATTTTCGTGCGTGAACGTGCGTGATTCAATTTTTTTCCTTCGTGAGCGTGCGTGAACGTGAGCCAATAATCACTCACGCGTACATCTCTAGGCGTGGTCCCATCGGCCCAATTTTATTTTTATTTTTTGCGAATGATATGTCTAGTAAATGTGCAAAATTACAAGACTGTATATTTATTTTTCGACTTTATGCCATAAAAAATGGATTTGGGACCAGTGTGCAGCGGTCGATTTGTTGGATCCATTTCACACATTTCGGCCGTAACGGCCACAATTTCGCGTTCAGTGTTGGCTCTTAGTTCTAGTAAACTAGTAATCGAATAGGCCTGTTCCATGTCCATGTTTTCCCATTCGGGTCAAGAATAATCGGTAATCGTGAATACCAATAACGTGACGATCGTTATTGTATGGGTGTAAATCAAGATCCTAACGCAAAATTCGCCATAAAGTGGCCTTTGCGATGCCCAGTTCTACAGTTCGTTTGCTACAAATTCAAAGTTGTCAAGTACCTATTGGAAAACCCTTTATATGGTCTCTAGAGCCAAGTTTGAAGCAAATCGAAAAAAAATATGTTGTTTCTAGATCGGAAAGAGTCAAATCTGGAGCGCCATTTGTATGGGAGCTATATCTAAATCTGAATTTATTGGTTAAATAGGGTCAATTTTTGTTAGGATCGGGCAAGAATTGCCACCTGTACTTTGATTACAAGAATATATGGACGAACGGATGGACACACAGACGGTCATGGCTAAATCGATTCAAAAAGTGATCGGTATACTTAACAACGGATGGTGCCTAATACATACCCTTGAGGTACTCCCGAAGTAAAATGCCAATACTAGAATTGAATCCATTTAAAGAAAAATATTGCGTCAGATAAGATTTACAGGCTGTTTTAAAAATATTAAATTTTCCTTGCAATTTCTTTATAAAAAAATATTTATTCGGCATTTGTAAGGTCTAAAGAAACTGCAGTGTAATTTAGTTGTTTTGTGAATGACTCTGTGAGAGATGGAAGTAATGTTGTGGTTCTTCCGAAAATCATGTTGATTCGGGTAGATAATCGAGAATCGTACAAAGTATGATAATATTTGTGCCTAAATTACATTTTCCAGTACCTTAGACACTGCAGGTAATATATTTCTGGGTCTTAAAATGTTGTTATAATAATGACCACTTTTCGATCATAATATAAATTTCGATAAAAATATTTGGTAACAACATGGCATAAGCGATATCAAAACAAGTCGCCCAAGAAGTCTCTTTATGTGTATTAACCCTAGCACAACCCGGATTAATACACATAAAGCATCAAGGGTCTCACCGGAAAGTCTATTTATACACACCACGAGAGTATTATGTCTTTGTTTTAGTTTGGGTTACAAATTGATTTGAGAGAGAAAGCATAAATTCACGTTCACAACAGAGCACTTTTCTTTCAACAAAGTTTATATAATTTTTTATTAAGTCTGTTGTAACGACATTCATTATTTAAAACTTCTTTAAAAGTTTGTTCCAGCAAAACACTAACTTTTGTTAGATTCAGAATCGGTGGAATTATTTGGCCGACCAAATAAGCGCCTTCTTCTTTCATCGAACATTTTCTGTCCTAACCCAGTCAAAAAAAACTGACTTAAAAAAACAAGTATTATAACAAAATTATTATACAAAGAAAATTCTAAAGACGTTTGTCGAGTTAATGCCACACTTTTATGGACCTAATTTGCAAACAATGAATATACAAACCTCACATCTCTGATGACGTAGTTAATATGGGGCCCCTACATAAAAAATCAATTGTAAAATCTCCAAACAATCCAATAGCTCAAATAAATAGAAAACTTCATATTTTTCATACACAAACTTACCCAATCTGTAGTAACACTAAATATTCTTTGGTTAAGTTATAGAATCCTCTGAATCAAAAGTTGTGTTTTCATTTGCTAATATTAACAAGTAAACGGAGTGCATACCACATTCCACCATGGATTGCATTCCACAGAGGCTGTCGATTTCCGTAGAAGTGAAGTAACATTACAGGAAAATGTCAATATAGCCAAAACAAATAAAAACATTAAAAAAATAATTTTATAAATAAATATAAAATTATTATTATTTCAAACCACGTTTATAAGACAAGGCTACCAACACGTTTATACTATATATATCGAAATAATATAGGATCCGCCATCTAACTTTTTTTCAACTATTCAACCGTTGGACTATTATTTGTGGGGTGCCCTCAGCAGCCATTTGAATGAAATTATTTTCCATTATTAACCGGAAAGATTGTACTTTAAAATAAAAAAATAAATTTGAGAAAATATTCAGTAGTTTTTTATAGCATTTTCAAAAAAAAAGTTATCAAATCAATTCAAAAAGTAAATATAAGCAATCTTCAAAAAAGCTTAAATATCTTAAATACTGCCCTGCCTTCCCAAGAATGAAAGTCACTTCTCCATTTTAGTAGTTTTGAGATATTATCTAGGTAAGAAATAGTATATATAAATAGTAATAGTATATAATAGTATTTTGCTTATTATATTCCTATGTTAACACATGCAGTGCCCCTTGATTGCTTTTACTTATTGCCCAAAAAACGTTTAGCCTCCTGGGAAGGTTTGCGTCAAAACCGCTTGGCACTCAATGTGTTAATTCCAAAAGTACAAATTTTGAAAATTCATTAGAGTTATTCCATGTCAAGCGGTACGGGTTTTCAACTCGATAGCTGCGATTATTTTGAAAGTTCGTGTATGTATTCTTCTCATAAAAATACTGTATACGTATTTTCAAGAAAGAGTGTTCATTCAATCGCCTGTAACTCCCGAAATACTCTACCGATTTTAATGTGCGATACCTTGTTTTGAAGGTAATTTCAATTACTTTTAAAATGGAATGGAATGATTCATTATCTCTCACGTACACAGTAACCTAACTTCATGATTTAAAAAATTTTTGCCGTAAACTTAAAAAAGTACGGCAGAGGAATGTATACAGCGAATTCCATGATTCTAGCTGCGGCCATTTGGTTGGTACCATTTTTATCCCCTTTTCCCATTTTAGCCCCTTAATAGTATACATTTTTAAAATCTCTTTATTTCACGTGTCTACGCAATTAACGAATGTACACACCGAATTTCATCATTCTAGCTGTTGCCGTTTAGTTGATACCATTTGTATCCCTCTGTTCCCATTGTATCCCTTGAAATCCCTTTTTATTTTTTGTATACGCTCTCATTTGAATGTATACTCCGAATTTCATGACTCTAACTGCAGTCATTTAGTTGGTACACTTTTTGTCCCCTTTTTCCATTTTAACGTGTCTACGCAATCAGAGGAATGTATGCACCGAATTTCATTATTTTAGGTGCAGCCATTTGGAGGTACCATTTTTATCCCTCTTTTCCCATTCGACCCCTTAAAAGGACGAATTTGGAAAAAATACTTTTATATATTATGTATCTACTCAATTAGGGAAATGTACGCACCGAATTTCGTGTTTCTAGCTATTGTAGTTTAATAGGTACCATCTTTATTCTTTTTTGCTCTTCTTTGGTGCGCGTTTTTGTTATAGAGGGAATGCACATACTCAATATCAAGTAAGCACAAGAAGACATACTGAATAAACATGTTTAAATACTCTGGAATATTAGGAGTTATTATAAGTATTTTCAGTCCTTGTGAGTGACAAATTTTTCCCTTAGGATCGATTTCGCCCAGTTGCAATTCCAACCGATTTACGACTATAGGACGCACTTATTGAAAATTTGGACGTCCTAGCTGCTTTCGTTTAGATGCTAGCGTGCTTTCAACAGACGGACGGAGGAACATGGCTAGATCGTCTTAGAATTTTATGATATGATATTTTTTGAAGGGCAATATTTTTAGGGATATAACAGATTTTTTTAATTATTCGATTTCCTCTACCAACATTGGGCTGTATGATGTAAGAAATTTATCGGAAATAAATATCGTAGTTAATATACAAATGGTATAACTTAAGTATATCCTTACCAAATGCGAGGATAGGACAATTGCTATAACACTTACATTCATGATAATAAATAAAATAATTATTTTATTTAAAATTTTGCAAAACAAGTACTTTTAAAACGTTTCAATCTGCACTTTTTTACAATTAAATTTTTCATACAATTTAAATTTTCTTCTTACTTTTTATTTAAATGTTATAATTGTTTTATATAGATTAGATAGCTTGAATAAAATCCGGAAATCACGAGTCAATTCTCGGGATTCCCAGTCACAATTATGACATATCGTATGAATGAATTAGGTCCCAGAATGATTTTTTCATACTGTTCTCAAGCGTCGTAAAATGATACCGATTCTTGTCGTTTTAATATAATTAACTGCCTGGGCCACGATGTCGAACGTTAACGTTCGCATGCCTCTCATGCGACAAACAGCTGATTTGGGACCCACTAACAGGCACTCGAAAGACAAAGCGAACGAAAATCTATGCGAACGATAACGTAAGCATTTCAGTACAAAATCGGGGGCCACTAACTTTTTCTTCTGTCATCTGTGCGAATGGAAACGTCAAAAACACTCACTAGTGTTTTGTCTGTCGTTTCCATAAATAAATAAAAGAATCAAACAAAAACGGAATAATCGCAATGGAAAATAAAAGGTAAGTAAATAAAAATTTAATTATTTCTCGGCATTTTATTTAAATAAATGATTTTATATTTATCGTAGCGTAAAGAAGTCAACCCAGCAGCAGCTGCAGGCGCTGGTTGATTATATGGAGCAAAACCAAGATTTCGCTAGAGGAGTTCCAGTATTTGGAAGCAGCAAACAAGCCATAGAGGATAATTGGAAAAGGCTCGTTCATAAATTGAACTCTCTGGGACCTCCAATGCGTACTATAGCGGAATGGAAAAAGGTATGTGTTTTTTACTTATATGTATTATAATTTCTTACACAATTCATTCACAGACTTGGGCAGACTTGAAATCGCGGACAAAGAAGAAGATATCCGAAAATAATAGGAGCATGAAGGAAACTGGTGGTGGTTTTTATCGAGCAAGCAGTCTATCGGACTTGGAGCAGGTCATCGATCGAATTCTCTTCATAACCAAAGCAGCAGCACCTAGTGGCAAGGTGTTTGGTTATGAAGATGAAATGTGGATCGATGACTGCTTCCAGTCTTTGATAGACACTCCGCCCAGGGGAAAGGCGATAGCTGTAATCACGCCGACCAGGCATGAAGATAGCCACCAGCAAACACATACCAGCCAACAACAACAGCAGAGCAGCCTGACACACACCAGCCAAAAGCAACAGCAGAGCAGCCACGCACATGTCAGCCAACAGCAGACCAGCCATGCACACACCAACCAACAACAACAGCAGAGCAGCCTGGCACACACCAGCCAACAGCAGAGCAGCCATGCACACACCAGCCAACAACCCCAACAACAAAAACGGCAACATAATGCCGTTGAGGAAGAACTGCCGTAAAAAAAGAAAATACGGCAATGAACAGATTTTACTTATTCGCCGCCAACTTAAAATTAGTGAGGAAGCAGCTGGAATAGCTAAAGAGCAGGCGGAGGCTACTAGGCTTTTAGTAGATGCTGCTGCGAAAATGGCTGCTGCTGCAGAAGCTCATGCAGAAGCTGCCAAAAGGAGCGCAGATGCTATAGAAGCGCAGAATAAAATTTTAGAGCGCTTCTTATTAGAATTTAGAAATAAATAAATTAAACACATAACAATTGCTTTTTAATTATATATTTATTGCAATTCGTCTCCTTATTGCCACCGCGCCGATGTCAACTTCATCCCCTTCTTCTTGATAACAGTGCTTCGGTACGCCGGATCCCATTTGTCCCTCAACACGTCCATCAGCATCACAAAAATGTCTTTTGAAACCCGAAAATTACCTACAAATCTGTAAGAGAATCGGAAATATGAATTTGTATGTAAAATATGTAGATATTTCCTACTTACTGATTCGAGGCCATTTCCAGAACATTGGACATGTCCCGCAACTGCCTACGAGGAACTTCAACTTCACTTTCCTCCAAAAAGTAAACGGCGATGGTAAAATTCATTTCATTTATTTTTTCACAACACAAAAACAACCCTTAAAAAATGTTTGTTTACTTTTTTTATTGTCAACTGTTACAGCTGATCAATAGTGGTGTCAACTTTTTTTTATTATGTGATAGAATTTGGATATTTTGCGTTTTTTTCTTGGCATATTTGCAATTATTTGAGAATTTTTTGATCTGGCAACATTTTCATTCACTCATAACACGTAAGGCTATGCGAACGAAAAGTCAGAAGATAGTGGGTCGCTTTTTGATGCGAAAGTGAGTGACTGGCTTTCGTTCGCATAGGTTTTCTTTCGACATCGTGGCCCAGGCAGTTAGATATAATTATTACTGTGTGTTTACTAGCTGACCCGACAGATCACTTTAATTGTGAGTTAGTTTGAAGATATTTCAAATGTTTAAACAAAGTTGAACTGAGACAATTTATTTCTCATTAGTCATTGTATGCATTAAGGGTTGCTTCTCACAGGTATTCATTTTAAAGATACAGGGTGGCTGATGAATGTTGCTACCATGCTACTTTTTTTATATTTATATATTTATTCATTTGAGATCGAATTTAATTTGTACAATGTTATGAGATTTTACTTAAAAGTATTAAAACAATTGAATTCAATTTAAACTTACAATATATTATCACAGATTAAGGAAAATTGGTTGAAAAAAACCTTTGAAATGTTCAAAAAAAAATTAAGAATATGATTAATAATATTCTTATTTTTTTTTAAATTTTAAAAAATACTTTTAAAGAAAAGCATGGAATAGTGAAAGTTAAACTAAATTTCTTAATGTATCAAATGTTGACCTTCTGCATCTTTCGCGAAATGACAGTGTCAGGTTTCTAGTGAATGTATTCATCATTAAATATCCAAATCTGTTGTGAAGTTCATAAGTTGAAAATCTCGGCGGTAAGTTGTGAATTATCTTCAAATTTTTGTTTTGAATTATTTGCAGTTTTTTGGTATGTGATTTAGCGGCTTTATCGGACCAGATTTGGCAGCTATATGTCATAATAGGACGAATGCACATTTTATAAAGCATGATTTTATTTTTAACATTTAAAGTTGATCTTCTGTTAAGGAGAGGGTATAATGCTCGACTACATCTGATTGCCTTACTGCTGACATTCTGTAAATGTTGTTTGAACGTTAATTTTTTATCTAAGGTTACTCCCAAGTATTTCACTTCATTCTTAATTTCAACTGTGTTTCCTTGAATTGTTAATGGTAATGTGGGAACTCTCTTAGGTGATTTGTTAAAAGGAAATATTATAGCTTGTGTTTTCTCATCATTCACTTTTATTTTCCACTTATTAATATAAGTTTGCGTAGTTTTGAGGGATTCCTGCATACGTTTAATAATCGCATTAGAGACTTTTCCAGAACAAATAAGAGCGCTGTCATCTGCGTAAAAAGCGGCTTCACTATTTTTCCTGATTTTGATGTCAGATGTGTAAATTGAGTAAAGTGATGGAGATAAGACGGAACCTTGTGGTAGTCCTGCACGAATACTTCTTTCCGAAGAATAGCTTGACCCAATATTCACCATGAAAGTTCTATCACATAAAAAACTCTTTATAATTTTCTGCATATAAAGGGGATAACCAAAGCTACAGTCAAACCAATATTTATTCGTACACTTCACATTGTCAAGTTTGAAACACGATATATTCGGATGTAGGTGACATAAATCAAAAATTTTTATTTCATTTTGAAATACAGGATATATATTTCATTTTAGGAAAAATTAAAATTTTAATTTTTAAATTAAATTAATTTTAAAATTTAAATTAAATATTAAGTTTTAATATTTTGTGGGGCCACCTTTAGCCTTAATGACAGCTTCCAAGCGTCGATTCATACTTAGAACGAGGTTACTGGTATCGCTTGATGAAATTTTTTCCCACTCGTCTATTAAGGCCGCTTTTAAGGATTCCTTCGAGGATATTTTGTGCTTACGGATCCTTTTTTCAAGCAAATCCCACACATGTTCAATAGGGTTCAAGTCAGGTGATTGTGGTGGCGTTTTTAATTGTTGGCAGTGATAAATAAGCCATTCCTGAACCAAATAAGACGAGTGTTTTGGGTCGTTGTCTTGCTGGAAGAGGAATGTACTGCTATCTAGTCCAAGCTTAGCGACGCTTTCATACAAATTTTCTTCCAAAATGTTCTTATAAATATGTTTATTCATTTTTTCAGAAATAACAACCAAATTTCCAACTCCACACGCTGCAATACACCCCCAAACCATTATGTTGCCCCCACCATGCTTTACAGTTGGAATGAGATTTTTTGTTTTCAGCGATTCGTTCGCTTTTCGCCACACTTTTGGGGGCCCATCGTACCCAAATATATTATATTTAGATTCATCACTGAAAACCACGTTTTTCCAAAAAGATTCAGGTTTATTGATATACTCTTTTGCAAAAATTAGCCTTTTCTTTTTGTTGACATCAGATATGAACGGCTTCCGGCGTGCTACTCTGCCATGATACCCTGCTTTATTAAGACAATTGCGTATGGTTTGGGGGCAAACCTTTTTGTCACCTTCTTCCTGAATTTGTCGAAGAATTTCTGTGGTAGTTATTTTTGGGTTTTTTGATACTGTTGCTATTATAGAACGCTCCTCTCGAACAGTTAACTTTTTCGGTCTGCCAGCTTGTGAATGATCTGCGTCTAATTGACCCGAATTAATGTATTTCATTATGACACTTTGAACTGTAGAATGAGCTTTTCCAATTATTTTGCCTATTTCACGATATGATCGATTTTCTAAGTAAAGTTTTATTATTGTTTTTCGGATATCGAGAGATAAATCGCGACCACGTGCCATATTGCTTAAAATAACCGACTCTACTGACTGAGCACAGCAGCACGTGACAAATAAATGCAAAATCATTTGAGAATGAGAAACAGAAAGATCAGAATAGCAGAATAAGAAAAAAACACAAGCCAGTGTCAAATAATTACCGTTATAAACAGTAAGACACAAAAGTGTACGAATAATTTTTGGGCGTAAAAAAGTGTGTATTTTTGACATATTCATTATATTTTTGTTACTTGAAAAACATTTTGTTAATTTTTCCTGTAAATACATATTATTTTTTCACAATTTCTAGAAATTTAAAAATATTTTACTTTTTTATCAACCATGTTCGAAGTTACAGTCTTTTAAACATAGCGTTGTTAAGTGTACGTATAAATTTTGGTCTGACTGTATGTAACTTATATACGAGTCCATAATGCCATATTGAATCGAAAGCTTTTTCAATGTCAAGTAAAACAATGCCAGTACTTGTCCTATTTTGTTTATTCTCATTGATGAAATTAACAATCCTTTGGATTTGATGTGTGGTGGAGTGTTCTTTGCGGAATCCAAATTGTTCTTTATTCAAAATACTGTTGTTATTTGTAAATTCCAATATTCGTTTCTGAATTATCTTCTCAAAAATTTTATCCAGTAAGCTTAATATACTTATTGGTCTATAGTTAATAGGAAGTTTCGGATCTTTTCCACTTTTTAAAATTAGAATCACCTTAGATTTTTTAAAAACTTTTGGGAAATATCCATTACAAAGGCAGTAATTGAATATTTATGAGAGAACGTTGAAAATTTCTTCTGGCATGTTTTTCAGGAGAATTCCATTTATTGCGTCAAACCCGGGAGCCTTGTTATTCTTTAATGCAGCAACGTACGACATCACTACAGAAGAGTCTGTACGGGGGACATCAGAGTGAATTATATCGTCTGTATGAAACTGATGAATAAATTTTTGCACTTTCCGTTCCATTGATGAATTGAAATTCATAGTTACAGTGTGAGATTTTTCAAAAACGTCCCCTATAGCATTAGCTTTATCCTCGTGTGTTTTCAATATCTCACCATTTACAACCAAGTCCTTCATAGGCTGCCGCTTCCCTCTGATGGCGTTAATAACTTTCCAAAATTTCTTGGAGCCGGTAGGTAGTTTTGAGATAAATCTAGTCCAGTTGTTATTTCTATCTTCGTTTAGATGGTAGTCAATCAGTAAATTCAACTGTTTCAAAATGGAAGATATTATTGATTTTCTATTTAAATCAGTACATCTCTGAAATTTTCGTTTATATTTATTGCGTTGGCAAATTAATATTTTACTAAGATCTGAAATTTCTCTTTGCCAAGTGTTTCTTCTTCGACGTGGGATCTTTTGGGCTGACTGTTGTATGATCTGTATTACATTTTCTAAGCAGATGTCTACGGTGTCTGATGTGATATCTATATTATCGAGGTTTAAGACTTTAACTTGATCAACAACCCATGTTCTCAAGGAGTTCCAGTCAGTCTTATGATAAAGTGGCACTGTATAGAAATTACATTGAATATCTCCGTAGATATAGCAAGTTACCGGTACGTGGTCTGAATTAAGTACATTTGGGTGAGTCTCTAAGTGAGAAATAGCGAAACTGGTGTTCGACAATAGGAGGTCAACTGTGGAAGGTTGAACTGGCATAACATTTTGACCGAACCGTGTATGTGTTGATGAATTATATATATAATAACTTGATTGAAGGCTATGATTATACAGTACTCTTCCTGCAGGATTCCTCGATAAACAATTCCAGGTAGTATGATGGGAATTAAAGTCGCCGAATACAAAAAATTCAGATGTAGATGTGGTTAGTAAATCTAAATCTCTCTGGAAATTCCTAGAATAGTTAGGACTATATGCTGAAGTTAATATTATTGGACAACTATTTACATTGACTGATATTGAAATGTTTTCAATATTGGACGTTTTACACTTTGGTATGAGTTTATGGACGATATTGTTTAATATTGCAATTAATACACCACCACCATGAGTAGGTCGGTCTTCTCGAAATTCTTTGTAGTTACTTAAATGAAATTTATGGTGGTCTTTCAAAAAAGATTCATTTAACAGAAGAATGGCAATCAAAAAATTTTCCAATTGTGATATACTGGATTCAGTTGTTATACCTTGGGCATTCCAATGCATAACATGTAATCTGTCTTTGTTTATATGATTATATTGCATGTTGGAGCATCATACCTAATACTCTCAATTTATCATATTTGTTTTTACATCTCTGCAAAGCATCTACTGCTTCCAAAAAAATATCCAATAATTTATCATTAGAAATATCATCCCTGCCACTTGCGCTGCAATTGGGCATTGCAATTTCTGAGTATTGTCTACTGTTCTGAGTGAAATGACCATATGTTCCCGCTGGATCATATGATCTGGCTCGATCAGCTGTTCCTGGTTGATCAGGTGAACTTGTTTGAGCATATGTTCTCTGTCGGTCATGTGTGAGAGCTGCTAACATGTGTTCTCTCATGGGTAGCTGTGGATGGCTGTCCACATTGTATTGGAAATCAGCTGTTCGTGGACGTCTATGAGATATACCTCCTGACCGTGATGTCAGACGTTGACGAATCTCTAAATAATCTTTACGGCAAGGGCAACGGGGGTCGTCTGCTCTGTGGTTAACATTGCTAAGTTTTTTATTCATGCAGTTGTAACATTTGTATATCACGGGACCATTTCGCTGGGTTTTACTTAAAACACACTCAGATTGTTCGTGATTACCAGCACAAGCCGGACAGACTGTTATTCGAAAAAAATTTTTAGCCCCGTGACCATACATTGAACATTTGCTACACTGAGTTGGACCTTTGCTACTTTTCAATGGAGATCTCCAAAACACTGAAATGTCATAAAAGAATTTTATCTTTTTAACCTCTCTCTTTGAAATTTGTTCTCTGTTAAATTCAATCATGTACAGTGCGTCATTGGTGTTAGATCGTTTTGTGATGATTTCTTTTACACTTACGGGATGAATGTTGTGGGAGGCGATGAATTCTTCGGAGATTTCCTTGCAATCGATTTTGTGGAGTCCAAACAACACTAGCTTTGGTTACTTTTAGTTGATGAGTATAAAACTTCATCTTCATGACTTTTAATTTTTTCAAAACATCTTCAAAGTATCAGAAATTATTTTGGTGCCAATTGACATTCTTTTAAACTTGTAATTCTTGCCAATTAGCCTTATCACGGAACTAAATTCATGTGAACTATCCACTACAATTGGAGGTAATTTATACTTCGGTTGAACGATTTCACCTTCCTCATCTGAAGTATCCATATCCTCCAAATCCGAGAGCGATTGGAATCTATTGCTGGTTGAAGCATTGAAAGATGTTCTTATTGTTTTGTACTTGGGATTGTTACCCCAGTAACCTTTCCTCTTGTGCGCCGGCATAACCACAAGAACAATAAAGTAGGATTGAAATACTTTTTATTGCAAAAATAACTTCAATTATAATAATAAATGGTAGAACGAAAATTTTACACGTTGTCGGGTCAGCTGATTACCGATGATGAACCATGCTACTTAATGATGTTGTTAAAGGAGTTTTTCTTTGCAGAACTGCATCGAAAGGTAATCCCTTCCAACACTGTGTGGTTTCAACAGGATGATGCGACTTGTCACATATCCAGGTCCTGCTATGTGAGAATTACTGCGAAAGTTTCCCAATAAGCTGATTTCTAGAAACTCAACATTTCGTTGGCTCCCAAAGCCTCCTGATCTCACTGCACCTACCTTTTTCTTGCGGGGTTATTTCTACAGGAAGTTTATAAAAAAATCATAAAAATGTGGATGGTTTAAAGCAATGCATTCGAACAATAATTGAGACAATTCTTACTGCAACTCTGCGGGAAGTAATGAATATTGCAAGTACGTCACCGTCATTTAAATTTTATTACTTTTAAACTCCGTTAAAAAGGTTTTTAAATATGTATCAGTTGTCAAATGAACATAAAAAAAAATAATTTTTATGAATTAAGCAGAAAGTTATTTAAGTTCCTTAATGTAGGATCATTCGTCAGCCACCCTGTACACTCATGGAAAAAATGAATGCAGAAATGTCAACTGTGATTTTCCCTTGACAATTTCCTGCAATTTTTTGAAAATAATTGTGCAGATTGTGTACAAAATATGGCGGTTTTTGCCACGCCCCTTCCAGTACCTCCCATACAAATCACCCTTAACTACGTAAATTTAAAGCTGTTATAACTTATCTAAAGATGAGCGGAATACTGTGAAATTTGATATTTGGCCATGCTTTTATAGAATTTCCATTCAGATGGAATATTGGCGATATTGCCAAACCCCTTTTGGTACCTCTCACAAAAATTAAATGACATAAGTATTGTTTAAAATAAAACCGATATAACGTCCACATCGTAAAAATCATATGCAATTTGACATTTGAAAATGTCATTCATCACATCACATTAAATATCTACGCTTTACGCTTGTCTATACCCTAGGTAAATTTTTAATATTCTATAACTGGTGAATTCACTATGACTTGATATTTGATCATGTTTTACAACTATTTTACAAATGTGGAAGCTGGGACCATGTGCCACGAACTTTCTAATACCTTCCACACAAATTACCCTGCCCTAAGTAAAATTATTAATCCCTTTAACTTCTGCACATATGTTCTCTGAGACTAAGGGTATATATAAGTCGGGGTTTTTTTTCAAAAAAAAACGTGTTTTGGAAACGAAATTCATCGTTTCGATGGGTTTTCGCAGGCAATGCAGCACGTTCGCTCAACCAAAATTGATTTTGTACAATGTTTTGGAACACTTTTCGTATGAGTACCGAACTCATATGAAAAGCATTTAGCGCTTTGGATTGGTGAATTGAAAAAATATCTAAATACGGCAATTTTTTCAATTGTGAACGCCCCAACAATTATTTTGAAAACAAATGGTGATTGGTCCTTCTGCAACTCGGACATAATTTGATTGGCTTGGTGTGTTTTCACAAAATATACTTTTGTTTGTCGGCTGCGTAAAATAAGACGAAAATAACCTTCGAACGTAATCATGGCACAACCACCAAACCGGTTTTGATTCCTTATATTCCGAACCTATCATATCTATGATAGTATAGCATATCGGATCTTTGAAATATTGCTCATTGGAGTTTCGTAAATATGCGCATGCATCGCAGCTTTGGACATACTTTAGAGAAAATCTTTGATTCCGGCCGAAGACCGCCAACGCAGTAAACTTTTACTTTGCGTAGCCGGTTTTGGACATATCCCATAGGAGAACATTTTTAATCCCGACCGAAGGCCGTCAACTTGGAAAACTTTTACCTTTCGTACTTTTCGGTTTTGGACATATCCCATAGGAGTAAATCTTTAATCCCGTCCGTAGGCCGGCAACGCAGAAAACTTTTACTTTGCCTAGCCGGTTTTGGACATATCCTATAGGAGAAAATCTTTAATTCCGGCCGAAGGCCGGCAACGTAGAAAACCTTTACTTTGCATAGCCAGCTTTGGACACACCTCATAGGAGAACATTTTTAATTCCGGCCGTAGGCCAGCAACGCAGAAAGCTTTTACCCTGCGTAGCCGGTTTTGGGTCAAATAAATCAACTGCGAAGTAACCATTTTTTCAGTAACGATCTCAAAAGTTAGCGACTCCATTTAGTCTGATTAAAAACCGAGCTGCTAATAAATTAATTCACTATTCACTTCTATGAACAATAACAAAACGGACTCGAAACGAAACTAAGACGATCACGACCAACGAAACACTATTTTGGACGTTACAAATCAGACAACTGAGAACATTTCGTAGCTAGACTGTAAATTCTGTTGAACAATTCTTAGTCTCCGTTATGCCTTGTATATCTGGTTTCAGGATCGTATCCAAATTATTTTTGAGTGGACGATATTACACTTTATATATTACACTAGTCAACAGTCAAAATGTACTCGGGATGCGATAATTTTTTCTGTGTAGATAACCTTGACATGAGCTCGAAAAACGCAATAAAAAATTTTTTTTTCGTTTGGTTTTTTTTTATTTATTTTTTTAAATTTTAAAAATTTTTTTTTGGTTAATTTGTTTCGTCCGGCATAACTCGGGAACCACTAGCCCGATTTAATTGAATTAAATTTTAAAAAATTTAAAATTACAATTCCCTTAATCTGTTCATATATTGTTTTCCTATACAAGCAACAGTTTCCAAGTTAAAAATGAATATATAAAGGAAAAAACTTATTTTTTGCCTAAAGATTTAAAATTTTTTTTTTTAAAAATCCATAAAAAATCCAAAATGAAAAAAAATGTCAAATCTTATTACTTTTACGTAAAGTCACATAACCTATGAGCAAAATGAGACAAAGATCATGAAAATCGATGCACGCGTTTCGCTTTTATTCGCAATTGAGTAAAGGTATGAATTTCAAAAATTTGCTCGGCATATGCACAACTTTGTCTATGGTAAGGTTTTTTCTTTTTTTTTTTGATTCTCATAATTAACAAAACGGAATAAACAAAGGGTTATTTAATTTTTATGATTGCGTAAGCAAAGTAATAAACGCTAATAAATGTGCGTGAACAATTAAAAGGAAAAAAGGAAAGGGGACTTTTTTAATTATTTGGGTTTTCCGTTGGCTACCTGTATGATTTTTTTTACAGAAATGCAACCCACATTTAAGGGTGGTCATTATTCGGAAAATTTAAGACTCACACATGGTGAAACAGGTATGTAGCCACCGTAAAAAAATATACACCCATTTATAAGTACCTGTCAGTAAAATACTAAACAATACACAGTATAAATAGGTCTTCATTGATCGATTTTACTCATTCAACAAGTGTCGACGAACGCGATAGTTAAAATGAGCAAACGTTCGCGAGGATTTGAATGCAATACCAATCCAAGTAATTTTTGTTACATGTGCGGAGAATACGTTTCTGAAAAAAACAAGCGTTGTTTTTCACCTAAATTGAGAGATTCATTTGAAGAGAGCTTCAATTTAAAGGTCTCAAACATAGATGAGCGGTGGACACCAAGTGCTCTATGTCCAAGGTGCTACGTACAGCTAGCTGACTCAAGGTAAGTGTAGATTACGAAATTCAAGAACATTTATAACTTATTATTGAAATGCTTTGGAGAGCTCCGCTTTGCCATGTAACAGATTGCTACTTCTGTCTTAGCAAAAACACAGGCGTGGGAAAAAATATACGATGGACTTACGCTGCTGTTTCAACAGTGAATTTTCCAGTGCCATTTTCCGAAGAACCAGTGGACCCGCAACCGTCCGTTTCAAGATGGGCATCTAATAATGAGGCGATACATCCAACATCAGATCCGGAGACAGTAGAAACCACATCAGAATGCGAGTCAACATATACATTGCATGGAGGTCAACGCTTATGTTCCCAAGCAGAACTGAACGATTGGGTTAGAGAATTGAAACTCTCCAAGGAAGATGCAGAGTTGCATGCATCGCGCATGCAACAGTTCGGTTTCTTGGCTCCTGGTGTGGTGACAACAATCTACAGGAAGCGTCATGAACCATACGCAAGGTACTACACAAAAAAAGACAACATCTGTTTTTGTAAGGACATTCCCGGATTATTTGGTGAACTCGGGTACTCTTACGATCCAGGAGAGTGGCGTCTTTTCATCGACAGCAACAAGCAGAGCCTTAAAGCAATTTTACTGCACAACGGCAACAAGAAACCTTCGATTCCAATTGCTCATGCCGTTGACACCAAGTAAAACATACGAAGTCATGGACAATCTACTAAAGTGCCTTAACTATGAGAGGCACGATTGGAAAGTTTGTGCCGACCTTAAGGTTATCGGTATCCTTTGTGGATTACAAGGTGGATTCACAAAGTACTGTTGTTTTCTCTGCCTTTGGGACAGCCGCGATCGTCAACATCATTACACCAGGAGGAGTTGGACAGAAAGAGTTAACTTCATCCCCGGCAGCGACAACGTGAAATATACACCACTCATAAAAAAGGAAAATGTTTTTCTCCCACCTCTTCACATAAAGCTCGGACTCATAAAAAACTTCGTGAAAGCTATCAACAAAGATGGCGAAGCGTTCGCCTATTTAAAAACCATTTTTCCTCACCTTTCATCGGCAAAGATTAAGGAAGGCGTTTTCGACGGTCCGCAAATTAAAAAGTTGTTGCAAGACCAACAGTTTGAGCACATTTTATCACCAAATGAAGCTGCAGCTTGGAACTCATTTCGGCAAATTGTTTCCGGATTTCTTGGAAACAACAAAAGCTCAAATTACAGAGAGATCGTCGAACAACTACTCCAAAATTATAAAAAAATTAGAGCAAATATGTCGCTTAAGATACATTTTCTACACTCGCACTTGGACTTCTTTCCGGACAACCTGGGCGATGTGAGTGATGAGCATGGCGCACATGTAACAAAAATTACTTGGATTGGTATTGCATTCAAATCCTCGCGAACGTTTGCTCATTTTAACTATCGCGTTCGTCGACACTTGTTGAATGAGTAAAATCGATCAATGAAGACCTATTTATACTGTGTATTGTTTAGTATTTTACTGACAGGTACTTATAAATGGGTGTATATTTTTTTACGGTGGCTACATACCTGTTTCACCATGTGTGAGTCTTAAATTTTCCGAATAATGACCACCCTTAAATGTGGGTTGCATTTCTGTAAAAAAATCATACAGGTAGCCAACGGAAAACCCAAATAATTAAAAAAGTCCCCTTTCCTTTTTTCCTTTTAATTGTTCACGCACATTTATTAGCGTTTATTACTTTGCTTACGCAATCATAAAAATTAAATAACCCTTTGTTTATTCCGTTTTGTTAATTCTGTTTTTTTTTTAAAAAAATTTTAAATCTTTAGGCAAAAAATAAGTTTTTTCCTTTATATATTCATTTTTAACTTGGAAACTGTTGCTTGTATAGGAAAACAATATATGAACAGATTAAGGGAATTGTAATTTTAAATTTTTTAAAATTTAATTCAATTAAATCGGGCTAGTGGTTCCCGAGTTATGCCGGACGAAACAAATTAACCAAAAAAAATTTTTAAATTAAAAAAAAAAAAAATAAAAAAAAACCAAACGAAAAAAAAAAATTTATTGCGTTTTTCGAGCTCATGTCAAGGTTATCTACACAGAAAAAATTATCGTATCCGGAGTACATGAAATTTTTTTCATTTTGTTGAGTAGTGTTATTAATAACTGAAAAAGTGAGTTGAGGGATGCTCCTATTCGACTACGCCTCTAGCGATACAAAACACATAACTCTTATACAACAGTTTCATTCAGATGGGTTTCTGAGTATTATTCATTTTACAAAAATGTCATAAAGGCCAAATTTTACGTCAGAAAGCCCAAATAAATTATTTGGGCTTTCTGACATTTTTATTGGTTATTATGGCAAATTTGGGCGATATGCCGATTATTTTGCTTTATGTCATTTATCGATTTGGGCGTTATGACCGTACGCCGTAGACGACTGATCTCACACTTTAGCTCACGTGTAGATACATTTGAAGGCTACATGTTTGTGGGACATCAGGAAGGTCATTGAACAGTAGTGGACCGAGGATGGATTCCTGTGGGGCTTTTAGGCGGATTCCGTGGCACAAAAATCTGTAAACTGTCATTGTTTATAGAGCCGCCCAAAGTTGTTTAAGTTCTTCAGGTCACAAGAAAAACAAAAAGTGTAAAAATGTTAAGAATCACAAACTATATAACCAATCTTTACACTTTTGGTGTCTTTTGAAAGGTACGTTGGATGAAATGAAATAACAACTACCGGAAGTAAAAACAGACAATATATTTCGTTTTTCAACTTTGGTGGAATAGATTAAGGGTGATTAAGTACTCATTACTCTACCGTATTCAATTGAAATTGGCTGCCGATATATGCCCATTCACTTGTTATTACAATAAAAGTGTGGCGCCTACCACACAAAGTGATTTTTTCACATATTTGGAGTCTATGACCATCAGAGTTTTGAGCAATTTTGTAAGAGTTCATTAGGTATTAATTTGGACAGTTGTGCAAGAAATGGGCGTTATACGAAAAATCGGCGTTGTACCTCTCATTCGGAAAATCTATTACTACATTCACCGAGATTTCTGAAATTTTATGTGAGTCCATCCACTAGTAAGTAGTTGTGCAAAAGTGGACGTGGTACATCCCATACAAAATTAAAGCCTGTTATAGCGTATTTTCGCTCACATGGCACCGAGAGTCCAGTTATTTTGTGTGAGTTCATTAAGTTTTAACTTACGTAGGTAAGACGCAAATGGGCGGGATTTTAAATATGCCCAATGACGATCCAAAAATCAGGAACTAATATATCTTCCGTTGCATGGCAAAACGAATCATGAAATTTTGTGTGAGTTCATTGAGTAATAATGCGCGATTTTGTAACCAAGTAAATATATATCCTATTGATATTATAAAATCTTTTGTCTGTTTTGGACCTTCACACAGATAGGAGGGAGGATCTATAGACTATATATTAAAAAAACTTGAATTGAGGGCGTGGAAAACTGGATTTTATGAGAATTAGTACATATATATTACTGATCGCGATAAAATCAATATAAAACTGAATTTAGATTTTTCGGAATTTTGTATTTTATGACTGGGTTAGGTATAATTATATCACTAAATATATGATAATATGCTATGCTAGATCAAAAAAAAAATATTTATTAGTTTAGTTACAAAAAAAGTAAATAAAGGGTGATTTTTTAAGAGCTTGATAACTTTTTTTTTTTTAAAAAAACGCATAAAATTTGCAAAATCTCATCGGTTCTTTATTTGAAACGTTAGATTGGTCCATGACATTTACTTTTTGAAGATAATTTCATTTAAATGTTGACCGCGGCTGCGTCTTAGGTGGTCCATCCGCTTAGTCCAATTTTGGCATTTCCACGTTTTTGAGTAACAGAGACCCAATTGGTGCGAACGGCGACGAATCGAAAATTGGTGGTCATCATTAACACTGGCCGATACAGCTGCGATATTTTCTTCAGTTCGCACTCTACGTAAGCGTGTTGGTGGTTTAATGTCCAACAATGTAAATTTGGTGCGAAATTTAGTCACAATAGCCCGAATAGCCGCTTCAGTGGGTCGATTAAACTGACCATAAAATGGAAGCGCGCAATGAACTTTCTTAACAGAGCACGCATTTTGATAATAAAATTCAATAATTTGCAAGCGTTGTTCGTTTGTAAGACGATTCATGATGAAATGTCAAAGCATACTGAGCATCTTTCTCTTTGACACCATGTCTGAAATCCCACGTGATCTGTCAAATACTAATGCATGAAAATCCTAACCTCAAAAAAATCACTCTTTATAATGTTTTTGAAAAGAAAGAATACCCACCCATATTAGACGTTGGCCTTTAAAGCTCCCAGTTCAGATGTTATGATTTTTGCAACGAAAAAAGTCAAAGAGCCCCACTGTGCGTCGGTTACCAAGTACCACAGTTCGAGGTCAGTGTGATTGATATAAGGACATTAGCTTACAGACAGTGCTAGAGAAATAGAATAGTTTATTAAGTTTAGTAATTTGAATTCCGTGATCATCTATCAAGCAGATCTAGAAGAGGTTAAAATGAAGTTGGTTTTTATCATTTTGTTGAATATTTTCTATAATATCTATTGGGACAGCAGTGAATTGAAACATTTTTACTTAGAAGATTTAAGATATTTCGTTGTTTTGTAGAGGTTACCACCACTTTTGAGTATTTATCTCGTCAAATAGTAATTAGTATTTTTTTTTTCAGATATTGCTCCGGATATTACACAGTTCAACAACACTCGTCGGGCGGCTGATCGTGTTACTCGCTATGTTAATATATCTCAGACAGATCTTAATGAGGACGGAAATGGGAAATGGAAGGTCTCCGCAAAAATCCAACAACTTTTGAACACTCTTAAGCGCCCAAAAAGAAGGCCACTTCCCGAGTTTTATGAAGACAATGACATTGAGCTAGAAATAGCTGCTAATCCGAAGGACCCAAATGCGCCAAAGCCTGAAGGTAGTACAATGACTGCTGTCCAAGGAGAGCAGCTGTCAGTGTCTGCAAGTTTACCTAGATCATTGGAAGCCGCCGTACAACGTTATGGCACAAATTCATTCAAGTCACCCATGGCTACAGTAGTAGATCCCAATGGAAAGATTACAACCACTTTAACGTATGGAAAATTATTATCTAGAGCGCAGAAAATAGCATATGCTTTGTCAACAAAAATATTTAGCAAAGGTCCTGAACAGGTTACACTAAAAACAGGCGACCGAGTTGCGTTGGTGTATCCAAACAATGATCCCTTAAGGTGAGTCATTTTTAAATATGATTTCTTGTCTTTACTTTTGTAGAAAATGCTGAACAACTTTTCAACAACTTCAAATTCCCGAAGCTTCAAACGAGACAATAAGCAAATCATGTAGAAAGTCAGGTGCAATATAAATAACATATAGTATTTTACTTCATTAAGTAAAATCAATAATATAGAGTTTTATTTATAGTACAATGACAATTTTAAGTTTTAGAGAAGATCAAATACATGTAGTCGTTTCAATCGCCTTACTTACTTTCATCTAAGAGACAAATCGCCAGCAAATTCGGGTGGTTGCTCAATCTTAAACATATGATTTCATCCTTTACATTTGGCATATTCAGATTGCTGTGTATTTCTGTGTCATTTCTGACATACAGATGGTGAATTCAAAATCCGGCGGAAAGTCTTCGATTGCAATCTTTGTAATATTTTTACATTAGAGTAGCTTGTCGTGTCCCAAAAATGTACACCGTACACCCAAATAGGTTTTAGTAATGATTTGTAGATTATTAGTTTGTTTTCTACACTTAGTTTCGATTGAGGACCGAGTAGCCAGTATAATCTTTTAAACTTTTTGTCAAGTCGTTTTTATGTGTCGCTTAGTGTTTATGGGATTCCATATTCATTCCAGATATTCGGCACATACGAAGTGTCTTTATTATTGGTAAATGTTATATGGTTTGATTTGCCACAGTTAACCTTAATGTTCCATTTGATTATCCAATCCTGGCATTTTTTAAGTTGAGTTTGCTTGATGCTTGACTTGGTGATGTATCGTCTGCGTATGTGACAACGACATTGGCAGGTCTGACGTGTATATATAGAATTGGTCCAAGGTCGCTACCTTGTGGTACTCCAGCCTTAATAGGTCGTATATCAAAATAATCGTTGTTGTGCTTTACGTAGAAGAGCCGTTCAGAAAAATACGGTTGTAAAAGAAGGTAAAGCGGTGTTGGTAAAAAGTTTTTTAATAGTAGAAAGAAATTTGAATAGTGGCTCAGGATGCCAGAATATATACCACAACATTGTGCCAAATTTTACCCAAAATATGAAATTTGCAGATTCTATATCAAAACATTTATCGATGTGATCCGTGTTCACAATAGTTGTTTCTAAGTGAATTAATTAATTTATAATGGCACGCAGCAATCTGACTAAAGCTGGTTATAGTTGTGTCTTTTAAAGGGGTAAAAAGTAAGAAACAAAATCGCAAGGGACATTTGAATGGGGAGCCATATGAAAACATGTGATTCACTTTTACTGCAGACTGGTTGTTTTGGAAATTTGAAGAAAACCTCCAGCAAAAACTTGGCAATGATAACTCATTTATTTGCATTACCTAGTAGGGACTGCCCATTACGCCCTGCATTATTTTGAAGTATGTAATAATGACCTCCTTATAATGGTTTAAAAAAGTAGTTATTGGTAACAACACATCCATGTTTTGCTATATTTTCGATTATATATAAAATAAAATAGTGTTTGAATTATACAAACATCGCGACAAAGACGCTAAAAAATAAACCGTCAATCACTCCATACAATTATATTGCTTAAAATTTTGTAATCAACGATAGTTTAATCGAAAATGTCACTTACAGTGCAAATACAATATAAAAAGAAAGAAAAACAAAAAAGTCAGTACACACGTATGTGTGAGAATAACTCCGAGGAACAGAGTCTGTGCTCTTGGACTCTCCCCACAATTCAATAAAAGTATCAAATGTCTGCAAAAGTTTCCGAATTCGGAACCGATTTCTTTCAGATTTCTTTCCGAAAAATGTATAAGAGGGTTGACACGATGTCTGAAAGATTTGTCGGGGGAAATTCTTGTATTTCTCCAGGTAAATCTGTCAGATTTCTGGTTGAATTCTGAAGTCAAATCATTGAGAAATTCTGATATTTTTAAAGACATATCGTGCAGATATCTGATCGAAATCTTTACTTAATTTTAATTTTATAAGACAAAAAATTGGTATTTTTTGATACATACACTCCGCGCCACTTGAATAGCACACCCTTTATACACTCGCTGAAACTGTCAATAAATCGATACGGAAAGGCCCATTTCATTGTATACTTTGATTTTGACCTTTTCCGCCTCAGATAATGCGTTTCCTCGACCCATTTAAACTTTATTTTAAATTGAAAATGTATTTATACACTAATAAATCGGATTAACGACCGCACATGTCTATATACTGGGAGATAACTAAAGATTTTAGTAGGTGAGCTATTCAAGTGGTGCAATATTTGTACTCGATTTTCAATGAAGAACAAAACAAAATAGCAAAAAACGTATAACGGTACATTTCCAGCACACAGATTTTGCTACAGAGCGAACTAAAGTAAGGACTCAAAATATAACTAAGCCACCACTCAATCCTACCCGTAAGATGCAACGCCTTACTTTCTGCCGTGCTAACATGACCTGGTCCGCAGAGTGGCATCGTGTTGTCTTCTCAGACGAGAAAAAGTTTAATTTGGAGGGTCCGGATGGCTACTCTTATTATTTTCATGATTTGCGAAAAGAGAGCCACCATTTGGACCGCCTACATAGCCGAATGGGGGGTGTCATGGTATGGGGTGCGATTTCGTATTATGGCACCTGCGAGCTGCAATTTTTGAAGACGACGATGAATGCAACGGCATACATTGGCGTCCTACAAACGGCATTCCCGTTCTTTACGAATCTTTTTGGACCTCTGCCGTGGACATTTCAACATGACAACGCACCAATTCACACTGCTCGGATCGTAAAATCGTATTTAGAGAGACAAAACGTAGTGCTATTAAACTGGCCCCCATATTCACCGGACCTCAACATTATGGCTAGTCCGAAAAATCTATGGGTCTGGACAACAATAAAACTAGCCTGGAGCTCCATTCCTCTTAATTATATTTCCCAGTTGTACGAATCAATCCCAAACAGGATTTGTGAAGTATTGGTCAACAAAGGGTGTACGGCCCACTACTAAATATAAATTATTTTTTGTTAGAATGTGTAAACTAATGTGAAATAAAATTAATATGAATGTTGGATGCCGAAATGTTTTCATATTCGATTTTTGTGAGGGGGTGTTCTATTCAAGTGGCGTAATATTTAGGATCATTTTTTAGATACTTTCGGAAAAAACATTATATACAATGAACTGTTAGAGATATTAGAACAACCCAACTGTAGTCGATTCGAAATTAAAAAAGCTAAAATTAAAAAAAAATATATATGTATTTACGTAAATGGTTTGGGAGATATCGAGCGTGAAACAAAAATGTTTTAGATATGCTATTCATGTGGCGTGGAGTGTACATACACATGTATTTGTCATATTAATAAAATAAATAAGGTTTACATTATTTCATGAGTAAACTAAATAGTTAGATTCAATGACACTGTATATTTTCCATATTACTTGAAAATGTAGTTAATTGTTGATTATATTTCCTCATCTTATCGCCCATTAAAAGGGTTACAAAGGGTAGCATTTAAAAAAAATGTGTAAACACCCTACACCATAGGGTACTTCTATAAGTGTAAAATTAGAGAGAAGAACATCTGTTAATAATACTTCAAATTTTATTAACAGAGATTTGAACGTTTTCTTCAAATAATACTGTCTCAAGACTTCAAAAGCTTTCCAGCTTCCCCATTCACTTTTTTCGAAATGCTTGACGCGACATTATTCATTTTTTTAATCGTTACAAATTTCAAGAATAACACCGTAGACCAACTTCACGTGTTCACCCTCTAAATACAATGATTTTATTGTTTTGCTTTTAGAATTTACGTTGCACTGCTTATAACTTCGTCTGGAAAATGGTACACAAATAAATTAAGAATAATACCAAAACACAAAATCATCTGCCAGAAATCTTATAATATTTGAAGACATTTCTGTACACGCAAAATCCAATAATTCCCCAGACTGCAAGTTCAGAATTCTTAAAGAAATCTTGTTGAAGTTTTTTTTTTTTTCTCGAACGGTCCCAACGCCTCTCACACCCGCCCCTTCCGACCGAGAGGGCCACGTCCCCATAACGTAGGGACAGCGTACACACCATAGTCCGAACCATGGCGGCTAAGCAGTAGAGGGTGGACACCGGCTACAGATCAAATATCAACAGCCGGCATAACAAAAATATTAAACAAAATATTAGTATCACATGCAAATATAAGTTATTCCTAAAGTTAGTAACTAAATATATTAAAGTAAAGTAAACATGTCACAACAAACTAAACATCCAAGCAGGAGAAAATCCTCGACTTTATTATATCGACTCCTAAGTACAGTTCTGTACAAGCAAAACAAAAATGTCCTTGAAGAACTCTGAACGGAAACTGCAAGATATATCCGAAGACCCTAGACAATGTCCAGAATTATCTGATTCAAGAAAAAATCTGAAGATTTGGTTTGCTGGGGAACGACAGTACAAAAATGTTAGGGTAATGCAGACTGGCATGGACCGCTACCTGAAGAGTAAATCTTGCCCTAGCAAGGGTAACATAAATAAAACAAAAAATACATCAAGTGAATCCAAAGGCAAACAATCGTTTTGCTATATTAGGCGAAGAGGAACAGGGTCAAACCTCTAGTTCAAACGTCACAAACACAAAACCACCACCAATATATTTACGCGAGCGTTCATCTAGCGCACTTGTTAGTAAAATTGCACTTATGCAGGTGAAAATAATTTCCACATTTCTCCAATCAGGAGAGGTAATATTCAGGAGACTAAAATATAGTCGTATGCTGAAAAGAGTTACAAGCCGACCCATAATTGTTGGCGGCGGCGGCGCTGTTCAAAATGTGTTGGCGGCGGCGGCTTTCGGCTCGTTCTGTCATTCGCATCTAGCGCACTTGTTAGTAAAATTGCACTTATGCAGGTGAAAATAATTTCCACATTTCTCCAATCAGGAGAGGTAATATTCAGGAGACTAAAATATAGTCGTATGCTGAAAAGAGTTACAAGCCGACCCATAATTGTTGGCGGCGGCGGCGCTGTTCAAAATGTGTTGGCGGCGGCGGCTTTCGGCTCGTTCTGTCATTCGATCAAACTTATTTATTTGACAATTTTGGAGAAATTAAGGGAACAATTTGTATTGGGTTTTAACACATTTTCTTTTATTTTTGGCAAGTAGTTCAATATTTGTTAATATAAACCAATGTTCCCATAATTTAATATTATTATCCCTTACAATTATTTTTCGGGAGTGGGAATCCATTCCCAAAATTTATAATATGGATGAATTTAATATATATTTTTGCAATTACAGCTTTTCATGTGAGGCATATTTGACCAGACATCTTGAATATCATAATCCTCCCAAAGAATGATAATACTCTACCTACTTTGACACACTAAAGAAGCACAATAGAGGAGTTGTTGTTTATTGTTATTTATAGGAACATATGGCCACGCGTACTGGAATTGACTTATATAAATGCGACTTTCAAATCAAAATACAATCATCATGTAGTGGGATACCAAATTCATAGAAAGATCAATATTTCACGGTAGTAGGTTGTCTAAGTCGACAGTTATATTTTCTTTTGTAATTTTAAGTGATTTGTGTATTTAGGTAGTAAGATTTGACTGAGTTAGAACTCCGTCAAATCTCGGAGGCGTGGATGAAGTCGATGAAATCGGCGGTGTGATTGAAGCCGGTTTGAGCCGATGAAATCGGCGGCGGCGCGGCTCGTGCAGAAACATGCGGCGGCTTGTCGGCTTCAAATTGGTCGGCCTGTATCTCTGATACTGAAAACAGTTTTCGTGCCATCACAAATTGTTTTGACACAGAGAAAAAAAGCTACTTCACCTACAAGCTTAAGAGTAGTAAAGGTTGTGGTCCTTGTCTTGAAGGGGATTGTACATAGTGTAGATCAGGGACAGCCATTTCTTTGCACAATTGTGCAAACTCACACATTTGCTAACTCACACATATTCTTATGGTCTTTCATTTAGTTGTCGATGAGTCTTCGACAAGTGCACATGTTCAGCGGATGCTACGATATTTTTTTTTTAGGTTAAAAGAAAAAAATTAATGATGACACTCAAAAAATATTTTATGATTAAAAATGCTTTTGGTAACATTCAATGCCTTATAGTTATAAAACATTTAAGGAAGATAATGAATATGTCATTAAAAGACATTGCGATCGTTTCGTTTCAATGTAAAATTGATTAAAATTTTGTACTAAATCCTGACGATACATTTTTAAAATGTAGTATTCTTTAAGCTCTTTAGAACACTAAAAAGGCTGTTCGACTTTTTCAGTTTCTTTCTTGTTTTTGGCGTAGGTTAATCCGTGCGAATGTCGCGTCCGGGCCACTGGGAGATGCCCATATGTTGATGAAAAAACATAAAACATTTTGTGTCACCTTAACCACACAAAATAACATATAATTCAACCAGGCTATTTGAATATTTTGTATTTCCTTTATTGTGTATGAATATCGAATGGCCTCGTTCTAACATTTTTTTATGGCTGTAAATAAATGAATTCTCAATGTTTTTACTCTCTCATACTCACTACTACACAACCAATTGGCTGTCCCTGGTGTAGATCCCAACGATATACAATATGTCTTGGAAGGAAAAGGATACAATAAATGTTTTACTGTGTGTGTTCAAACCACAACAACGTCAACCAACATACTTACCAACCAATACTTATTTATTAAGTTATTGTAAACGTTTGAACTTAGTTCTTTACCATCCCTTTATAAATTCAATTAGAAACGGATCCGAAAGAGAAGTAATGAAGTCTTTTGGTTTAGCCTTATGTCCAACATTACTTGGTAATTAGAGTTTTTGCTGGGACGTTTCAAATGTATAGTTTCTGGAGCGATAAAAGTTAAATCGGGTGCGAAATTTATATAGGAGCTACAGTGGTGGCCACGAGTTTAGCACACTTCACATGTGTTGTTTATAATACCAAATAATTTGTTCTGATAATGAACTCTGCGCCAAATATTTGTTTTTTAGTGTTGCTTATGGTGTGATCAGCCCCATAATTTTTCTTCGTATTCTTTTGTGCCTTTTTCTCGTACTCTCATGTATTTGCAAGTAATTCGCAATCTGGACTGGACACAAATTTAGCACATTTGAAAAAAGTTGTTATTTTCTGTTTCTTTTTGCGTTTTAATTAATTAATTGGTATGTTTCGGCAATTTTTACTCAAATGGAAGTTATTATTTAACAAAATTTATAATTAGACACTGCTAAAGGAAAATTGTGCATTGAGGCGCAGCGTCAGGTTATTATTCAATTGAACGACAGTGGAAGTACCGCTGGGGATATTGCAAACATTATAAATTGATCCAGACAGATTGTGTGCAATATACTAAGCCTTATTGGCACTTATGGGAGCTTCAAAAATATTGCAAAATGTCCTACGCCGAGAAAAACAAGCAATACATCGGATTTTTTAATTTATAGAACCTGCGTAGCAGATCCATTTAAAATCTCAACTGTGAGTCAGAGAGATATTTCGGCAAAAAATTACATTAGCATTTCCTCAAGAACCATAAGAAGAAGAACCAATGACAAAAATTTACTTGGATCCATTGTTCAACATAAGTCAGACGTATCAAAATATGGCTTACAGTGTCAAATTTAATCTGCTCAGGATCATTTAGAAAAATCCAAGATTTTTGTGAAAATATCGCCTGTATTGGCGAATCGAACATTTGTCGGTGCGGATCTAATAGGAAACAATACGAATTGTGCCCTCCAAACATGCAGCACAACCCAAAGTACAAATCTGAGACGGTGAAGCTTGTTGGCGAAAATCTGATGGTGTATACTGCGTTTTCTGGTCACGGCGTTGGTCCGATACACAAAATCGATGCACTAATGGATCAGTATATTTACAAAAATCTACTTGTTGATACCATGACAACATATTCAGATAAAAACATGCCAATTAAGTGGCGTTTTATGCACGACAACCGACTAAAACACACTTAACGCCAGTGAAGAGCTTTTTGGATCTGAACAGAATAGATTTTTAAAAATGGTGCAGCACAGTCACCGGATCTCAATCCTATTGAGAATCTATGGAATGGACCTTAACAACATATTATAGCAATAAAACCCAAAAATTTGCCCGATTTCTTGAATGAAACTCGAAATTTCTGATATGCTACTCCAATGGAGTGTTTTATGTCTCTAGTGAAGAAGAGTATGTCCAGAAGATGTACCGCTATTACTCAAAATAGTGATTATCCAACCAAATATTAAGTTTATAATAAAATGTATTGGTTAGTTCAGTTTTTTCTGGTTTGATTAAAGTTTTTTTAAATTTGTGCTAAATTACTGTTTAATCACTTTTCGTATTATTTGTACCTTAGATAGCATAAAACTAAAATGCAGCATAAGAACCGAACAAAAACAACGTTAAATGGTCATCTTATCGTACGTAATATTTTAGAAAAATACCGGTCAAAAAACATAAAGTTGAAGTTGAAATATTTGCTTTATAAAGTTACATGTGGTGACTGTGCTAAATTCGTGTTCACCACTGTATATCGAAATCTGAACCAATTTTCTTCTAATGCAGTAGCAGTAGTAGTTTGTTTCAAGTTCCATTGCGATCGGACAATAAATGCGACCTGTACTTTGATTTGATTTCCTTTTGATTACATCAACAAGTTGTATGGGAATTTAAGGAGTTTGCTCGGAAAAAATTGAATGAGGTTCGGAAAAAATTAATGAGCCAAAAAATGGGGGTGGAGGGGTGAGTATACGAGGGTCCTCATCGTGGTCAAAGGTGAGGGTAAAGGGTTCATAGTTGGCATCTCATCCTCTTCCTCACAGCTTCTACAAAATACGTTTGACTCGTAATCCAGCTTCTGGACACGAGCACCTATTACGCAGTGCCCCGTTAATACTGAAATCAACGCAGACAATTCAAATCTTCCAAATGAAAGAAGCAGGTCATCTTCCTGATTCTGTACGTGTCTAGGTCTGCTCACCTGCTGTGAGCCAGTACCATTGCTTTATATAATAATTATAATTTCTTTCTTTCATAAAACCAAAACAAAAAGACCTAACAATATAATATGCAAAAACGAAAAAATTAAAAATAAAATTATATGACTGAGTTCCGCAAATGTTTTATCGCGTTTTTCATCTTCCTGTATAATTTGCTTTTCATGAGTTGAGTGTTTTTTATATTAGAGCATCGATATATTTCCTTTATTTATAAAACAAACAAAAAACTTAAAAATACTTAAAAACCGTGTCGTGGTTTACTCGAATTTTGTGAACATTTTACTTATTTTATTTTACTAATATCAAAACCTTGAAAAATAAAACAAAAATGATCCTATTGTTCTATGTTCCCGGCGTTCTTAATTTTAAAATTTTCATGTTATTTTGAATGAATTTTGTCAAAACCGACGACAACACTCTCTTAAATTTAATTATTTCCATCTTAATCTAACGTAACTCGCTCACTTTTTGAAATGAGACGGAAGAACCTTCTTATAGATTTATGTGTTTTTGGTAATGGCTGCAAAAAAGTCTATATTTATATGTAAATTTTTGTGAATATTTGTTGATAATTGTTGTAGTTTCCTTGAATTCCAATTATATATTGATAATTCTGTTTATTGACAATTTCAATTTTAAGTTTTTTATTATTGTTTTTGTAGCACAAAATAAACTGAAGTAGAAATACGTGCGAAGTTATACTATTTTTCTTGTGGGTGTTGTCGAGTAAAACAAGAGTCTGCATTTGAAATTTCCCAAACACCCCCAAAATCATGACTTACTGTTAAAACCCCGGTTTTTCGTACCTTTGCACATCTATAAGTCCGTAACATAGCTGAATATCAAGCGATTACAAGTTTCTCAACTGCTGAAACTAGTTTCCGAACGATTTGTAGTTTATTTAAGAAAACTTGAAAAAAATGCTTGTTTGAGTCCAGGAAATACGTTTAGAAAACATTGTGAATTAGGTGGATAAAATCACTTCTAGAACTTTTCATCGAAGTCAAAAGTGATCAAAGTAGAAAATGTAGTTGTTGTCATTCTAAGAACAATGGTATGTCACACGTTGCGATTGGACTATAAATGGAGACACCGGAAACAAAAAAACAAAATGCGCTTGGCCAAAGTGCGTGGCAAATCGTCTACAAATTATCTTTAATTCTAGGGGGTGACGGCACAACTTTTTTATCATCGTTGTGTCTACAAATTTGTTAGACTTATAACAGACTCCTAGATACAGTTTTCAGAAAATTTTGCTATTATTTGCTTATTATGCTTACTTATTATACTTATTAAATTATCATAAAAAAAGGTAATAAACTGGCAAGCATTTTTTAGATCTTGTAGGTGGTACCATTTTTTCTAAATTGATCCTGTTGGATCATATAGAAGAGCTCACAACATGCCTAAAATAAATATTAATATAATTAATTAATAATTATAAAAAGTATTGCAGGATAAATAATATTATTCACCTGGACGAATAGAAGTATACCTGAGGAATACTTTCAAAATTAAAAAAAAATAGTGCAAACGATGTGTTCGTAGAACTGTAACTTTCCGTGTTATTTTTGCATCATATTCCATTTGTATCTCCGCTTTTCAAATATGTTGATATGAAGCTCATAACTTTCCTGATATTTAGACAAATCGATTGAAAATATAATTTCTTGCTATCTTTGCGACAATAATGAGACTTAATTTTTGGTAACTCTGCTAGCGAATTTTGAAGGAATACACGTCGTTGTTCATTATGATTACCTGCATCTGACGATCGTGTAACTCTGCTAGCGAATTTTGAAGGAATACACGTCGTTGTTCAGTGTGATTACCTGCATCTGACGATCGTTTAGCAACTTTGTGTAATATTGAAGCTTTATCAGGACTAACTTGCGAACCACTCATCTCCACTTTTAATCCAGTTAATTTTCTTTAACCCTAGGGTTGATTGAAACATTTTTTAAAATATGCATATTCAAAGTGCAAAGAGATAGGCCGTTTTTCTTTCATGATTTTTTCAGATATGACTTCGATCCATACGATTTGTGAATATATTTAGCAAGGTGTAAGACGCCTCTATATTTTTAAAAATAGGTCTGTGAATGACTGAGTTATTGACGTTTTCATTAAAACTATTTTTTTTGCAAAAATACAAATTGTGTTCCTTCCAGTTCACATTTTTCATAATTTTACGAATTGAGGTCCAATAAAAATATTTAAAATTAATATAAATTCGTTCTTCTCTGCGGAAGAGAACAGACGTGCTTAGCTAAAAAAATAAATATATAAAATAAACTAGTGTTTGAATTATACAAACATCGCGATAAAGACGCTAAAAAATAAACCGTGTATCACTCCATACATTTATATTGCTTAAAATTTTGTAAATAAAGATTTTAGGCAATATTTTCTGTGTGGTATCTACATAGTTTAATCGAAAATTTACTTGTCACTTACAGTGGAAAACAATAACAAAAGAAAAACTAAAAAGTCAGTGCACACGTATGTGCGAGAATAACTCCGCGAGAACAGAGTCTGTACTCTTGGACTCTCCCCGCAATGCTTACATTTCAATAAATGTTTCAGATGCTGGTTTCCCAAAGCCTACTTTCGGCAACAACAAAAAACATTTAGAAGTGACGCAAAACGCGCGCGCAGTCTTGTTCTCCGAACATGTAGACTGCGATCTCACACACACAATTAAACGAAAGTGCGCACAAAGAGAAAGAAAACAAAAACAACACAATGGCTAGTGTAGTGAACAACAGTACAAAAAATGTTAAGGCAGTGCAGACTGGCATGGACCGCTACTTGAAGCGTAAATCTAACCCTAACAAGAGTAACATAAATAAAATAATAAAAAATACATCAAGTGATCAATAACTGAATCCAATGGCAAACAATCGTTTTGCTTTACTAGGCGAAGAGGAACAGGCTCAAACCTCTAGTTCAAACGTCACTACAGTCACAAAACCACCACCAATATATTTACGCGAGCGCTCATCTAGCGCACTTGTTAGTAAAATTGCACTTATTGCAGTTGAAAATAATTCCCATATTTCTCCAATCAGGAGAGGTAATATTCATGAGACTAAAATACAGTCGTATACTGAAAACGGGTTTCGTGCCATCACAAACTGTTTTGACACAGAGAAAAAAGCTACTTCACCTATAGGCTTAAGAGTGGTAAAGGTTTGGTGGTTGTCTTGAAGGGGATTGAACGTAGTGTAGATCCCAACGATATACAATATGCATTGGAAGGAAAAGGTTATTTAAGGTCGAACTTGAACCAGACGCCCGAAAACTGAAAAGGAATGAAATTCATCATATTTACAAAGAACATATTTTGCTTCATAGACGAATATCTGTGGAAGAGCCTCACAAGCGAAACGGCCCCGTACAGTGTCAAAACTGCCAGGAATTCGGGCATACTAAGGCCTACTGCACATTACCTACGGTATGTGTTGTTTGCGGTTTGGTTTTGGACAGTCTGCAAAATGTACTGTCCAAAACCAAGCGCAAAAGAAATGCAGTAACTGTGGCGGTAATCACACTGCAAATTATAGAGGTTGTGAGGTCTACAAAGAATATTTAATGTCCGCTTACAGGCTGTAAGAAACCAAAACGAGGCAACTCCTGAAATACAGATAACGCAAGTGCCTGTTACTGCACATAAGAGTGGAGAAAACTCGTATTCAAAGGTCCTAAAAGCGACCACACAAATTGTCCCCGTCCGTCCAATGGGTGGATTGGAGTCTATGATCCAACAACTTACCCAAAGTCTGAACATGTTTATGTCTACAATGCAATCAATGATGCAAGAAATCATGCGTATCCAAAATCAGTTGATTCAAGCTCTTCTCAGCAAGAAATGAGTTCCTCCCTTAAAATATGCAGCTGGAACGCGAACGGTGTATATCAACACAGTGAGGAAATTTCAAACTTTCTCAATTCTGAGAACATAGATATAATGCTTTTATCTGCAACACATCTCACAAACAGATACAACTTACACATACCAAATTATAGTTTTTACTGAACAACCCACTCCGATGGCAAGGCCCATGGTGTCACAGGTATCCTTATTCGGCGAAGAATGAGGCATGGCGTACTCCTGGAATTTTCGGAAAACTATATCCAAGCGACATCAGTTCGAATACCATCCCGTTGTGATCACCTGACAATATCGGCAATTTACTGCCCCACGAAATTATTGAAATCACTTCGTAATACAAGCATGCCAGTAGAGACTAACTTCCCCATTCGCAATACAAATGGAGAAAGGATAACTTCAGAAGATCACTTGGATCAAGTTTTTCGTCCAAACGAGGCTAGTAATAACATTACGTTAGCTGATGCAGTGGACGACAAGGAGTGCTCTCAAATATCCTTAACAACAAATCCGTACGAACTCTCGCGTACTATAAAGGATACCATTAATCTGGGAAAAGCTCCCGGGTACGATCTTATAACGCCGAAAAATGATTTTGGAACTACCATTTATGGCAATACGATTCCTTTCAAATTTGTTCAATTCCATTTTTAGAATATGCTATTTTCCAAAACATTGGAAAATCACATTAATAAAGATGATTCTGAAACCTGGAAAGAACTAAACAGTCCCCTCATCTTATAGGCCAATAAGTTTACTTCCGTGCTTGTCTAAACTCTTTTAAGAATATTCTCCTTGCTAAACTTAAACCATTTCTCGCATCCAAAAACGTGATTCCAGACCACCAATTTGGATTTCGCGAAGGTCATAACACTATAGAGCAGGTAAAGATTGACCAATGAAATACGAAATGCTTTTGAAAGAAAAGAATACTGTTGTGCCCAGGCTTTTGACAAAGTTTGGCACGAAGGCCTGAACTACAAAATTCAAAAATATCTACCCGCAAACACTCACAGTCTTCTTAACTCATACTTTAAACACCTTAGCTTCAGAGTCAAGTGAAGGCAATATATCGGCAGGAGTAGGGAAATAATGGCAGGAGTCCCACAAGGTAGCGCACTGGGCCCTATCCTCTACCTCGTGTACACTGCAGATATACCATATCTCCAAGCGTCCTCATGTCAACTTTCGCCGATAACACACTCATAATGAGTAGACACAAAAACCAGATAATGGTTTGAATCATGGTTGTCTATCTGGAGGATAAAAGTTGACGAGAAAAAGTGTAAACAGGTAACATTTATTTTAAATTTTAATACATGCCCTACGGTAAAACTAATCAACATTTCCCTTTCACAATCTGACTATGTTACATACCTGGGTATCCACCGACCGAACTCCCTAAAACTAAAAATACATTCATTTCATATTGTACTTCACATGGTTGGGAGGTCACAGAAGCAGACACTGTAAAATCCGAGAGGGCAAAAATTGAATTGACACTCCAATTTACGAGGCTGAAATACGCCCTCGCGACATATAATCATCTTGAAATCTTCGAAATCCGCGAAAATACGACAGGAAAAGAATTAATTATCAGAGTTACTAATCTACCTAACGTGGCTGAAATACGCCCTCACAACATATAATCATCTAGAACTCCACATAATCCACGATAACTCGAGAGGAATAGATTTGATTTGGCTGAAAAACGCCTTCGCGACTTAAATTATCTGAAACCCTTGGTAAACTACGAGCCGTTAAATATGTAGATCAATCTACATCGCGATGTCATAATGGGACCTCTCAATCGCGTAACCACTTGTCTTCTTAAACCCAACAGAACGAAATAATATACACCCTGTCGTTACAGTGCAGATGACCGTAGAACATTCCAAATCCTAAACGGGATTTATTATTATATTATTTTATAAGACTCGTATACATATTATTATGCTCCTAAGGAGCAGATTCAATATCAAACAAATAAAGTATAAAAAAATATTTTAGAACCAAGTATGTTTTGAGTTACATTTCAGAACTCGATTGGGGTTGTTTGGGCGAATTTTAATGCATACGCTGGGGTTCAAAATGTTAGAAAAGTAGGGTACCAGTGGGTTGAATCGGAATAAAAAACGCTAAAGGCATAAACAAACAAGTATGTAATCTTCAGTCGACTAAACCGACTTATAATAACACTGTGCAACATTTTTGAAGTCATTTCAAAATAACCATATACGGACACCGCTACATGATAAAAGACCAAAAAAAAAAAGACCCGTGTTTTTTTTCCCCCAAAGTCATGCACTTTTTTTTATGGGCCCCCAGAGATTTGAGGCCTCGGTGTAATTTTTGGAAAAAAGTGATCATATTCTCAGGCTCATATCTTGCAAACCGTTCGGAATTTTGATTTACTCTCTGAGGCAAAGTTCTAGCTCTTGTCATAAAGAACAAAAATTGTGAACATATAAAATCAAAAAAACGTCATCTTCAAGGTCAAAATCCCTGTTCAGGTCCATAGGTAGCAAACCGCTGAAAATTCAGGGAAACAATCAACTACAAAAATGTACCTAAGATCTCAATAAACAACTTTCTAGAACATATGAACTTCCTAGGAATTATTCTTAACACCGTTTAGGTAGCGCTTAGGTAGCCGCAAAATTGAAAAATTTCCCAAAAATTTTTTAATTTCATTTGTTTTTTCTTTACTTCAACATTGACATACTATACTATCTAATACAAAAATAATAAAAAATATTCGTATTATGTTTATAATGTTGATGGCCCTGGACTTGCATATCGCACTCTCTTAAGTTGTGGATCCAAATCGTCCTCCGAATCGTCCGAATCTGACTCTGATTCAGAACTTATGGTGTGCAGAGGCACGTTGCTTCCAGACTGCCCTCCACCATCAGTTTTTTCTTCTTCATATACTTCATTAACATCATACAGGGTGATCTTGTGACTCCACCAACATACCTGAAATGAATTAGAAAAGAAATCAAAAAAGGAATGCAAAACAATGATCAATAAAATTGATATTACCTCTGCAAGCAATGCGTCGAGTTTTTTGCCTTTGTACCGTTTTTCCATGGGCATTGTGGTTTGGTGAAACCGTTCTCCTTGCTCATCGGATTCGGTAGGGAGTTGTTTAATAAAATCGTCAAAATGAAAATGAAGAAAATGCAGCTTTAAGGTCATCGATGTGCCGATTTTCTCAAAATAATACAGCATTTCTTTCACCCATTCTCTTGCTTCCGGTTCCGCGTCTCGATCCCCTCCCAAGACCCTGGTGCATACACGCTGAAGGTAAATCCATGCCATTGAATGATTTTCATCAAGCGATGAATCAAAGTTACTCTTGAATAACTTTCTAATGTTTTCCATTAAGTACGCCTGTTAAATGAAGACAAAAAATAAAGACAGAAAAGAAAACATTAACGTAGTGTAAATAGTACAATGAGGTGAACAAAAATTCGTTTTAAATTTACTACAATACCTTTTTTAATTTTCTCATCGCTACGCTTTGGGAAAACGCTTTTCAAATAGTCGAATGCGTTTGGACAATTTACAACGGCCACTTCGATGAATTTTTTAACAATTCCCAATTTTATGTGGAGCGGTGGCAGCAAGATGTCTTGAGTATTGTCAATTAAAGGTTTATTCCTCAGTCTATGTTGTTTCATTTGTTCCTCCACACTTCCTCTTGGTCTCCACGAATTACATTGGAATTGATTCAGAGGTGAGCGCGAATCCCAATTACAAAGAAAACAAAAGAATTTTGGGAAGCCGCCCTTATCGATGATCCCTTGCAAAATGTTGATGACCTTCAAATCACAGCAAATCTTCCATTTATTTTCGTAGTATTTGATTTTTTCCATTATATCTTTCAATACTTGATAGGTTTCTTTCATGTTGATACCCATTGCTAGCGGAATGGAAGGTTTTCGGTTCGATACATGCAACAACACTGCTTTCAAGCTTGAAACAGAACCATCAATAAATAATCTCCACTCACTAGCGATGTAGTTCATTCCCATTTTTACCACCAAAGCTTTTATATCGTTGCAGTAAGCGAACGAATTGTCATCATTTAGAGTGTAGAGGCTCTGAAATTCAGCTTGCCGTTTGAGGTACGCGCTAGAGTTAACATTAGCAAGTGTGAGTTTTCTTTGCTTTAAAAACGCTGTCAAAAATATGGCAAGTCGCTGCGATAGTCCCAATATGGCCACAATAAAATCCATTTCCATTTGTGTTATTAGTTGTGGTCCATCTCTTCCCTGTTGGAGCTCATAATCGGTATCAAATGGATCTTCATAACTAACACTACTTGATCTACTCATTCCTTCTCTTAATTCTGTCCAACGATCTGGAGTTGGCGGCCTTGGTGATACAAAATCTTCAGGTGCAAGCACTGGTAGTGTTGCTGTTGCAGTTGCTTTATAGATTTTGTTCTTCTCAGCATGTCGATTTAGACGACATGTATAATTTACGCATGCATAGCAACTGGTTGCATCATGATCACCTGGGTGATTAATCCAGTTTACCGGCTTACAATACTTCATACTAACATTTCCTCCACTCAACCATGCCATGAGATTGTTATAACATTGACGACACACTGTATTAGGTGTGTAATTTTCACCGGTCAAGTCTACTTCGTCGAAAAACAACTTATATGCTATAATGAATTCACTAGTTAAAAGATTCTTTTGCTTTTGAAATCTTTTAGAATATTGTTTTCTGATTTGATGACCGCAAACGTAGCAAAATAAATCAATTTTTTCACATTGCATATTGAAATTGTTAGTTGCCAATGTTGTGTGTGAATTATGCTGTAGCACTTTTTCTATAACTTTGTCCGCTGAGTTCTCGTTGACGTCGCGCTGTGTACTGCCTCAATGTGAGCGTCGTGTCGCTTTTATATTGTGTGCTGCGGCTACATATGTGTTGTTAATGTTGTTGGTACAAATGGATTGCGACTACTTCGCTGCTTTGAATTGTCATGTGTTTTGTTAGTGCAAATTTTTGGACCGACGACTTTGTTGTTGTTTGTTGAATGGCATCGATGATGTCGTGTGGGTAAGAAATACTGGAATAAACAATTTTTCACTTTTGCGGCTACCTAAGCGCTACCTAAACGGTGTTAAGAATAATTCCTAGGAAGTTCATATGTTCTAGAAAGTTGTTTATTGAAATCTTAAGTACATTTTTGTTGTTGATTGTTTCCTTGAACTTTTAACGGTTTGCTACCTATGGACCTGAACAGGGCAAAAAAGGAAAAAAATCTAATTTTTGGAAAATTTTTCACTTTTGCGGCTACCTAAACGGTGTTAAGAATAATTCCTAGGAAGTTCATATGTTCTAGAAAGTTGTTTATTGAGATCTTAGGTACATTTTTGTAGTTGATTGTTTCCCTGAATTTTCAACGGTTTGCTACCTATGGACCTGAACAGGGGAAAAAAGGTTAAAAAAAATCGAATTTTTTTAAGTGATTTTGACCTTGAAGATGAAGTTTTTTTGATTTTATATGTTCACAATTTTTGTTCTTTATGACAAGAGCTAGAACTTTGCCTCAGAGAGTAAATCAAAATTCCGAACGGTTTGCAAGATATGAGCCTGAGAATATGATCACTTTTTTCCAAAAATTACACCGAGGCCTCAAATCTCTGGGGGCCCATAAAAAAAAGTGCATGACTTTGGGGAAAAAAAACACGGGTCTTTTTTTTTGGTCTTTTATCATGTAGCGGTGTCCGTATATGGTTATTTTTTTCGTGTTGCACTGTGTAATTTGTGTACTACTAGAAGGTTCTTGGCACATGAACCCAGCTTCCACATTTATAAAACAATTGTAAAAACATGATCAAATTCCATGTACCAGTATAGAATCTATGAAGGATTTAATTTTACCTAGGATAGAGACAATTGTGTGGGAGGTACAACAAGGGGCGTGGTAAAGCGTAAATATTTTTTTAGGTTTAAAGTGATTCATTTTCAAATATCAAATTGCAATTGATTTTGACTACCCGTATGGTTTTATTGCAAACACTTTGTGTGGGGGGTACCAGTAGGGTGTGGTAATATCGCCCATATTACATGTGAATGCAACATGTATAATAGCATTGCCAAGTTTCAAATTTTAGAGTATTCCGATCATTCGTATAGAATTTATAACAGCATTGATTTTACGTAGTTTATAGTGATTTGTGTGGGAGGTACTGGAAGGGGCGTGGCAAAACCCGCCATATTTTGTACGCTTTAAGTGATTATAAAAACTTTATCATATACCAAAATATAGGTGATTCCGAATATCCGTGTGGAAGTTACATTCGTTTTAATTTGACATAGGAGTATGGGTCATTTGTGAGGGAGGTACCCTTCGGGTACGGGGCGTGGCAATTTCTCTTATCTTCGAAATTAAACTAAGTTTGAGAAAAATAATACCATGTGCAAAGTTTGATTTGATTCCTTAACTCCTTTCGAGAGTTATCGTGAACACCTGCCAGCCAGACAGACGGATGGACATGGCTCAAACGGTTTAAAAAGTCGTGAAACGGATTTGGCCCAAATATACTTAGGGTTTTAAGTTACTCGTTGCGTTACACTTTTTTTCTGTCCCAAATGATATACTCTCTACACTCGGAAAAATCTATATAATAAAAATGAAATGATGCTCGTTCGTTGTTCATCGCATCACTTAAATACGGTTGAACCGATTTGACTGATTTTTGTTACTGTTCGTAGTAGTCCGAACTATGTTCTAAGATGAAAAAACATTTGGAAAGTTGACCGTAAAATTGGAAATTAAAAAAAAAAACGGAATATGCCATTTTCTATAGAATTTTTAAATGAACTCAAGACTATAAGTCTGAAGTCAAGCAATGGATAAGCGAAATTCTTTTATGTTATGTTCGTTATGATTTTTCGGAACACAATAATTTAGGTAATTACAAAAGTTTGAAAATTCATAGAGATTTTCCTCGCTCCGGTGAAAAAAAAACATTTTTGATCGTAAGTATTGCTTGCAAAATTAAAGTGATGCTTGCTTTATCAGGAATTTCTTGAAAACTGCCAAAAAGCTCTCAGGTTGTAATGAATATATAAATTAACGAAACTCCATTATGCAATCTTCCAAAGATCTGCGATGGCCAACGTATTGATCGATCCGGAAGAGTGTATTATGGTGCTCTGCGTTCAAATCGGTCTGCTGGTTCATTGATTCAGTATTGTCATTTTCGCTATACATTACTGGTGATTCTACCGCACTCTCCATCCGACGAACGGAATCATGTGTTAAAATCATATTATTTTTGCAATGACACTGGGTAGTGGAGAAATTAACGAGTAGCATATTGCAGCTCGAAGACGTTTTGACAGCACGCATCCAAATGTGTCATCAAATGAGTATATAACAAACGCTGTTAAATCAGCATTTAACGTACCACACTCATGACACTTGGACGCTTACGTTGAAACCACAAGACTATTTTTATCCCGATTTTTCTCTATATACGATTTTCTCGCAGAATTTAATTTCGCCGGTTTCATCGGGAAAATGCTTAACAGCTCATTCAGCAAATTGCCGATTTATAGACAGCCGATTTTTCTGCAAAAGTATATTTGAAGGGATGGTTATAATTGAATGACGGCATCACACTAATGATTCTCACGATTAAAAGCGATATAGCCAATATTATGTTACCATATTTTGCATATCGATATGCATATTTTATACGAAGATGAATTAAAAATTGAATTCGCATAAAAATCCGATGTCTACACTAAAAAAATCTCTTTATTTTACGTGTCCACACAATTAGATGGATGTACACACCGAATTTCATCATTCTAGCTGTAGCCGTTAAGTTGGTACTATTTTTATCCCACTGTACCCATTGTATCCCTTGAAAGAATTTGGAAAAAAAATTATTTTTTATCACCTTTTCTATTTTAACCCCAAAAAGTACGAATATAGAAAAGTCCTTTTATTTTGTGTCTATGGTTGGTACCATTTTTATCCCTTTTTTCATAGTTTAAAATCTCTTTATTTTACGTGTCTACGCATTTAGAGTGATGTACACACCGAATTTCATCATTCTAGCTGCAGTCGTTTGGTACGTGGTAGTTAGGTTATTTTGCACTATGTTCGATTAAATTTATTGGGAGCCTTGCCTTATAAGCGTGGTTTGAAATAATAAAAATAGTTTATTTATTTATAAAATTATTTTTGTAATATTTGCATTTGTTTTGGTTTGGCTATTAAAAATATATTTTCTTGTAATATTACTGCACTTCTACGAAAATGGACAGCCTCTGTGGAATGTAATCCATGGTGGAGGGTATAAAAAGTTCGGCCCGGCCGAACTTCACGCTTTTACGTTTTTACTTGTTTTTTGTATGGGAACTGAGAACTACATTTCATTCCAGTTGTATATTCCAGTTTTAGTTCCTCATTTCAAGTTCAAAATTTTACTTGAAATTAGTGCATACTTTAAACTTGATTATATTTAAATTTTCCTCAAACCAAGTTAATATTTGCTCAAACTGAGGAAAATTGCAGTAAGTTTTTCCTCAAACCAAGTATATTTTTACTAAATCTAAGTAAATTTTTACTAAAACTAAGTTTGCTTTTCCTCAAACCAAGTAATTTTTTACCGAAAATAAGGACAATTTTTCTTCTTCAAACAAATGATTTTGCTTCGCAGTATGCAAAACTAGTACAGAAAATGACAACAAGAAATATTTCTCAAAAGTTTCATGATACATCTGCCATAAGGAGGCACTTTTGCAGTAGTTGTTTAGAATAATACTTGAAGTATTTAAGAAATAAGTCTCTGCAAACGAACATACTTATCTAAACAATTAATATATATTAATATTCAAGAATTATCTAAGCGATTTGAAGTGATTTGTATACCCTCACTCTACAGAGTAGGAGGGTATATATTAGGCTGGGTCACGAAAATAAATTGCAGCGGTCACCCCCCAGAAATGAAGATTGGATTGTTTAATGATGATCTGCAAAATGTTTCGTCAATGGGTCAAGCATTCTGTGAGCTAAACGCTTCTGAAAACACCTCTAAAAATCATGTTTTTCCCGTGTAATTTTTTTATGATGCATTTTTGCCCAATTTTTTTTTTTCTGAATTAACATTGGTTTATTCTTGTCGTAGAATAACTCATTCGTCGTATTATTGGACGTTTATATTTTTTTTGTGGTTTTCAAGGTGACAGCTAAAAGCTCATATTTCTTGGAAAAATGTTGGATGATTTGATATGAAAAATAAAGAGAAGGAATTAATACCTTTCGAATGACACCTAAATGATGAATATCGGACGAAAAATGACGTCACTGACTCCTTGTTTGTAAAATAATTTAATACAGGAGATGGATTTTCAGAGCAAAAAATCAAACTCTTTTTACAAACATGAGCGCAGCGGCGTCAATTTAATTCCGATGTTCATCATTTAGGCATCATTCGAAAGGTATTGACTGCAGCTTTTTATTTTTTATAAAATACTAACACCAAATACGAAAAATTGTTCAGTAGTCACTGTGAAAATCATTAAAAAATTACTATGAACATCCAACAATTCGACCAATATGTTACTCTAAGACAAGAATCAAAATTTTTATTTAAATTGCTTTCAAGGATCTATTACTTCATTTGGGCAAAAATGTAACACATAATAGTGAGGAAGGTTAAAGTCGGGCGTGGCCGACTATATGATACCCTACACTTAGTCATTATACCTATGGTGTAGGATATAAAATGGTCATTACATTTGAAGCTGGTGATATACGATGCAGCTATAAAAGGAGAATATACTACAAATTCCATACTTCTATCTGTATTTGTAAGAAAATTTGAACACAAACTTTGAATGGGAGCTATATACAAATCTGAACCGATCTGACCCATGTTTAGCAAAAGTTTTCTAGTTGAAATATTAGACACATTCCCAAATTTTATGAAGTGTGGTTTCTAGAGCGAAAAGAATCAAATCGGGAGCTTTATATAATCTGAACCACTTTCGCTATTATGCCGAATTAGAAGAAAATCTGTTCAAATATGCTATTTCTAGAGCGGATCAATTCAGTAGCGAAATTTGTAATGGAGCTATATATATATCTAAACTCATCTGCGGAAAGAGTCAAATCGGAGGAGACATTTGTATGAGAGCTATATATAAATCTGAGCCGATCTATCCTATTTTTACCATAGCTGTTCTTAGTTGAAATATAAGCTGTTTTACCAAATTTGAAGAAAATCTGTCAAGTTTGTGGTTTCTATAGCGGAAATAGTCAAATCGGAGGAGATATTTGTATGGGAGCTATATATAAATCTGAACCGATCTATCATATTTTTACCAGAGCTGTTTTGCCTAATTTGAAGAAAATCTATCAACGTTTGTGGTTTCTAGAGCGGAAAAGTAAAATCGGAAGCAAAATTTGTATGGGAGCTATATCTAAATCTGAACCGATTTGCTTCAAATTAAATAGCGTTCGTCCTTATCCCATAAAACTTCGTTGTACAAAGTTTCATTAAGTTCTAGAAACAATTCCGATCTGGACTTTGATTACAAGAATAGATGGACAAACGGACATCGCTAAATCGACTCAAAAAGTGATTCTAAGTCGATCGGTATAATAAACGATGGGTCTATCTCGTTTCCTTTTGGGTGTTACAAACAAATGCACAAAGACATTATACCCTGTGGTGTAGGGTATAAAAATTACACCGGAAAAACATGATTATATATATATATATACAGTGGTGGTCACGATTTTAGCACACTTCACATGTGTTGTTTATAATAGCAAATAATTTGTTCTGATAATGAACTATTTGTTTTTTATTGTTGCTTATGGTGTGATCAGTATGCCCCATAATTTTTTCGTATTCTTTTGTGCCTTTTTCTCGTACATGAGAGTACGAGAAAAAGGTATTTACAAGTAATTCGTAATTTGGGTTGGACTCAAATTTAGCACATTTGATAAAAGTTGTTATTTTCTGTTTCTTTTTGCGTTTAAATTAATTAATTGGTATGTTTCGGTAATTTTTACTCAAATGGAAGTTATTATTTAACAAAATTTATAATTAGATATTGCTAAAGGAAAATAGTGCATTGAGGCGCAACGTTAGGTTATTATGCAATTGAACGACGGTGGAAGTACCGCTGGGGATATTACAAACATTATAAATTGATCCAGACAGATTGTGTGCAATATACTAAGCCATATTGGCACTTATGGGAGCTTCAAAAATGTCGCACAATGTCCTACGCCGAGAAAAATAAGCAATAAGTCGGATTTTTTAAGTTATAGAACCTGAGTAGCAGATCCACTTAAGAGCTCAACTGTGATTCAGAGAGATATTTCGGCAAAAATTGACATTAGCATTTCCTCAAGAACCATAAGAAGAAGAACCAATGAAAAAAATTTACTTGGATGCATTGTTCAACATAATCCAGACGTATCAAAATATGACTTACGGTGCCAAATTTAATTTGCTCAGGAGCATTTAGAAAAATCCAAGATTTTTTTGAAAATATCGTCTGGATTGGCGAATTGAACATTTGTCGGTTCGGATCTAATAGGAAACAATACGAATTGTGCCCTCCAAACATGCAGCACAACCCAAAGTACAAATATGAGACGGTGATGCTTGTTGGCGAAAATCTGATAGTGTATACTGCGTTTTCTGGACACGGTGTTGGTCCCATACACAAAATCTATGTACTGACGGATCAGTATATTTACAAAAATCTACTTGTTGATACTATGATAACATATTCAGACAAAAACATGTCACTTAATTGGCGTTTTATGCACGACAACCAACCAACCAACCACACTTAACGCCAGTGAATAGCTGTTTGGAGCTGAACAGAGTCCAGCACAGTCACCGGATCTCAATCCTATTGAGAATCTATGGAATGGACTTTAACAACATATTATAGCAATAAAACCCAAAAATTTGTCTGATTTCTTGAATGAAACTCTAAATTCATGATATGCTATTCCAATGGAGCGTTTTACGTCTCTAGTGGAGAGTATGTCCAGAAGATGTGCATCTATTACTCAAAATAGTGTATTGGTTATTTCAGTTTTATCCGGTTTGATTAAAGTTTTTTTAATTTGTGCTAAATTACTGTCCAATCACTTTTCGTATTATTTGTACTTTAGATGGAATAAAAGTAAAATGCAACATAAGAACCGAACAAAAACAACGTTAAATGGTCAAGTTATCGTACGTAATATTTTAGAAAATATTAAATACCGGTCACAAAACATTAAAAGAAGTTGAAATATTTGCTTTATAAAGTTACATGTGGCGAATGTGCTAAATTCATGTCCACCACTGTATATACATTTGGGACAGAAAGAAAAAGTGTAACGCATTGAAGGAGTGACTTAAGACCCTAAGTATGTTTGGACCAAACCCGTTTCACGGCTTTTTAAGTTGTTTGAGCCATGTTCGTCCGTCCGTCCGTCTGGCTGGCTGGTGTACATGATAACTCTCGAAAGCAGTTAAGGAATCAATTCTAACTTTGCACATGGTAATATTTTCCCCAAACTTAGTTTAATTTCGAAGATAAGCGAGGCTGAGCGAAATTGCCACGCCCCACAGTGCACTTTTTTGGCACTTTTGGTGATCAAAAATCAATAACTTTTGATTGGGTTAACCTTTTTTCTTAATTTTTTTTGTTTTATTAGTATGTGTTATAGCTATCATTATATGTGATAAAAGTTTATAATTTCAAAGCCAGTCCTTGAGAAATAAAACACAAGTTTTAGAAAAAAAAAATATTTATTTTAAAAGACCTTCGAGGTCGGATATTACTTCTTTTTCGGTATTACTTTTTGGTACATATCGAAGAGATGAGATCAGAGGATCAGATGAAATCATAAGCATTTTTATTAAATCCGCATTCTGGCTTCTTCTGTCGCACTTTCTTGTGTGCCGCAATCGAAATGCCATTATGAAAAATTATTTAACAAATTAAGAGGAATATTTTATCAGATTGCTTGTGTTTCCAAATTCATTAAAAATAACGGCATTTAAGTGACATATTTTCTCTTCACTAATCTCTACTCTACACTACACTAATTCATTCAGAATAAGTTTTGATGTTTGACCATATTCACAATAATATTTCGTTATACTTGTCATAACTTTGAAATGCACGAAAATTAAAGTAATGCTATCATACATGGAGAGTTGCAGTTTGTTGCAGCTGAACTGTATATAGGATTATAGGGGATATATCAGAGAATAACTCTATGTCAATTGCTAGTGTGGCCGCAGGTGGCAACATAGTTAAAAGCTTAGATAAAGTTAAAAAAATTGGTAAAATAAAGTTTTTTTTTTATGAATAAAAAAATTGCTAAAATGCAACACATATGAGCTCATGTGAATATTTAAAGTTAAGATTGAATCCATCTTTCAAACAAAAATAGAATCAGCCCGATATCTATAACCGTTGGTAAACTGCTTGTCCCGGAAGTTGAACTTTTTTTCATAATTTTGCAATATTTATAAATTTATCCAACTTATACATCCAATATCTCCCGAACCAAAGAAGATAGAGCAAATCAGAAACCAGATTTGAAAAATGCAGCTATTTTTCATTTTAGATTCGTATTTGAAGTATGTAAATTCGAACATGCATTTTTTTTTTGTTTGTCATTTATTTTGGTTCAAGACCAAAGGTTGTGCTTCAGCAGAACCCAAAATTTATCAAAAAGGCAAGTGAGACCTTTATTGTTGCAGCTAAAAGTTGACTGCGCAGTTTCGATGGGTGCTACCCCATCTCATCAGAACTTTCGCAACTAATGTATGTCTTTGACTTAAATCAGGGTTCATATTAGTACCAGCGGTCACATATTTGCAATGAGAAGCGCTGATAAACAAAATATTCCACCGAACTAAGTCGACACACTAAAAAATCTCACTTTGCCAATTCGATGTTGTGCATGTGCTCGCATCGCTCGCAACAATGCAAAGGTTGTTGTTGTACGGTATGTCCCGTCTTCACTGTACCTCGTGTGTATTGTTGTTGTTTGTATGTATAGTTGGTCTGTTATGTTGTATGTGTTTGTCATTTATTTTTTTTTACGTTTTTTTTTGTTATTTATTGTATCTTTCATAACTTGTGAAAATAACAATAAGTATTCAAATCTTAACCTAGGATTCTTATTCTAAAGGTTATTTACAGTATATAACCAGCAAGAGTTTGCAAAAGTATGTAATAAAAGTTTTATCAGAATATTACATTAGCATTGTGACAATTCAAAATTCTAAACTAGATCTAGGGTATTTCTTCTCCTCAGACGGCTGTGTCCTTCATAATTTAGCAGCTCTCGAGCGAGTGTATTTGGATGGATGTGTGGCTTAGAAACGTAGCTCCGGCAGTATCTCTTGACTTCTTCTTTGATCATTGGGATGTTAAGGTCCTTATGAATGTTTCCATTTCTGATGTACCAAGGGGCGTTCGTAATCAATCGTAGAAATTTTGACTGGCTTCTCTGTAGCTTATCGACATTAGATGCACACGCTGAACCCCAAAGCTGGATACCATATGTCCATATGGGTTTTATAATGCATTTGTAAATAAGGACTTTATATTCAAGGTCTAGAGCAGACCGTGGTCCAATAAGCCATTGTAGCTGTAGCAATTTCAGCTTTATCTGGGTTACTTTGGAATCAATATGGTATGCCCATGTAAGGCGGCGGTCCAAATGAATTCCAAGGTACTTTACGTTTGCCTTTTGAGGTATACTGTTATTAAATATATCAATTGGTGGACAAGTGTCTCTTCTCAGGGTAAACGTGACATGTGTGCACTTTGTTGCATTTACCATTACCCTCCATTTCACTAACCACGTTTGAAGCACGCGGACGTGTGACTGCAATTGATAAGACGCAATTGTTGAGTCTTTGTGGACACTAACGAAAGCAGTGTCATCTGCAAACGTGGAAGTATGTGTAAGAGAACTCGTCGGCATATCTGCCGTATATAAGATATACAAGATGGGTCCCAGAATACTACCTTGAGGGACGCCTGCAGTTATTTTCCTAGGGCTAGAAAATTTGCCTTTCAATCTTACTTCAAACGATCTATCTGTTAAATAGTTTTTGATCAATTTGTGTGTGTTATCTGGCAGCAAACGAGTTATTTTATGCACAAGTCCATCATGCCAAACTTTGTCAAACGCCTGGGAAATGTCTATGAAGAGGGCGGAACAATACTGCTTGTTCTCAAACGCCCTTCTAATAACAGTAACAATACGGTGTACTTGCTCTATGGTACTGTGGCTTTTACGAAACCCGAATTGGTGATCGGGTATAATTCCGCTATTTTCTATGTATGGTGTAATCTTCATCAATAGAATTTTCTCAAACATTTTTGACAATATCGACAGTAGACTTATCGGACGGTATGACTTAACCTGAGTTAAGTCCTTTCCGGGTTTTGGAATCATTACTATCTCAGACCTCTTCCAAGATGTTGGAAAGTAGCCCGTACGCAAAATACTATTAAAGATAAATAGAATAGTTTTCATTGCTGAATGAGGAAGCTCTTTAATCATTCTCGCTGTAATTCCATCCTTACCAGGGGATTTTTTAGTTTCGAGGTCTTTAATAGATTCTTCTATGATTTTAAACCTGAGACGCAGTGGGTGAGGGACCATTTCGTCTATCTCGGGCGGATTGACAGAAGATGGTCCACTATTTGGTGTAAATACCTCTTCCAAGTGGTTGGCAAATGCATTGACCTTCTCTTCAGTGCTTTTTGCCCAACTGCCATTCTGAAGGCGTAGCGGGGATTCATGCGCAATAGGGCTTCGCATATCTTTTGTGGCCTTCCAGAGGCTAAAATCACTTCTCTCTGTTGGATCTAAATTCTGCAGGTAGATTTTGAGGGCAGATTCCTCCTTTGCCTTAAGGGCAGACGTTAATCTTTTCTGGCAATGCTTGAGTCGACACTTCAGAGTTGGGGAGCGATATCTCTGCCATTCCCTTCTAAGCTTTCTTTTCTCTCTAATAAGGGCTTCAATATCCCTTGGGCAGTTTGCAGGGTTGCCACCTCCATTAATGTCTTTCGCTGTTGCCACCTTAGCTGCATTGTTCACAATATCAGTAAAGAGGTTAACGGCATGTTCTATTTCATCCTCAGATTTTAAACAAATGTCCTGAGGAATATGTGTACTAACATACTTTTTGTATTTCATCCAGTTCGTGCGTCTGTTAGGAAAGTTATGGACTTCGTTCTCATTTTCTGACTTGATATTGAACAATGTCATAATTGAAGGGGAGTGATCAGAAGAGAGATCGAATGAAGTATATATGGAACTTTGATCACGTCTTATATTCTTGACTATAGCGAAGTCGATTAAATCAGGTATTTTGCTTAAGTCTGAGGGCCAGTGTGTCGGCTGGCCGCTAGAAATAACGTCTAGTTTAGCGCGTGACATCGCACTTAATAATTGCCTACCTCTTGGAAGGGTAATTCGTGAACCCCAATAGGTATGTTTGGCGTTATAGTCACGGGCTGCTATTAATTTCGACCCTAGTGTAGAGAAGAAGTCTACAAATTGAGCACTGTTTATATTATATCTCGGAGGGCAATAAATTGCTGATATCACAATGTTCATATTTGTGAGGTTGATTGACATAGCCTGTATGTGCTCTGTTCTATATTCCTGTATTGGACAATGCCTTACCCTATTGTGCACAATAACAGCTGTGCCACCACAGGCTCTACCGCTCGGGTGTTTTGTGTCGTAGGTACAATATCCGTTTATTCTAAAACAGTTCCTTATAGTAAAATGTGTATCTGAGACAAGAAGTATGTCGATTTTTTGGTGTCGAAGAAAATTATCTACTTCATGTTTGTGCTGGCTTAGGCCGTTTGCGTTCCAAAAACAAATTCGTAATGGATTTATTTTTGATTCAGTACAATTTGCATTAGCATGTTCTGATTTCTCATCATTTCTTGCATCATATTTTGCATACTCAACAAAAAGTTATTCATGGTTTCTATCATTTTCTCAATTGAGTTTTCCAGGGAGGAATTTGAAGTTAAGGGAGCATCTTCTTGCGGCGTACAAGCGTAAGAGAGATTGTTGCTAGAGCTAGCATTTACCATAGGGGATCTGGTCTTCAGGTTTAGATTGGGTACTGGCTGGTACTGTGAGTACACAGACTTTGAATTTTCCGAGGGAAAATTTTGACTTACGGAAGTACCTTCTTTTAGCGTACGGGCGTATGATAAATTAGTAGGATTTGTGTTAGATTGGACTCGGGACAGAGTCTTGTTGCTAGAGCTAGCATTTACCATAGGGGTTATGGTCTTCAGGTTCGGGTAGGGTGCAGGCTGGTACTGTAAGTACACAGGCTTTGGTCTAGTTGCGTTGGTGGCTTTTCTCATGTGGATGTACACAGGGCAGCCTCTATAATTTGCCGTGTGATTTTCACCACAGTTACTACATTTTTTTGCACTAGAGTCTTCTTTGGAATGTGGACATTCCAAAGATTTATGCACATCGCTACACCTGATGCACACTGAAGGCAACTTACTGTAGGTCTTGGTGTGTCCGAATTCCTGGCAATTGGTACATTGAGGAGGATCCCTGCGCTTTAGCGGTTCCTCTACTCTTATTCTACGGCTGCACAGATACCGCAGATCATATATTGGGTGAGTCGCACCCTTCTTTTTTATTCTTGACGACTCAAATGTTAATTCCACTTTAAACATGGGCTGTGGCATTTTATTTTTGTTAAGGATATTTATAACCGACTTTACTTCATATCCTTCCTCTTCGAGTTCTTTTTTTATTTCTTCTGGTAATACAGAACTATCAATTCCCTTTATTATTACAACTAACCCCTTAGAGCTTTTAAGTTGATAAGTGTAATAATTTTTCTTTTCTTTGTCGAATAGTTCGACCATTTTCCTGTAGACGGACTCAGAGTACGTTTGTACTTTCGTCTCTTGGACATTTCCCCTTCGTATAGTAGTTACATGAAAATTATTTTTTCCTACTAGCTGGGAAAGCTTATTAACGAGCACATTCGATGTCTGCTCTCGTAAGTATATTGGAGGAGGTTTGAATTCCTTAACAATTTCATTTCCTTGGTCAGTGGCGTCCTCAGTGGTGAGAAGTGAGAAACGGTTTTGACTTACCGGAATGTATCCTTTATGCATTTTTGAGGATGGTTCTTGTCGTGAGGACCTAGGGCTGGACTTACGTTTATTGACGAGTACGTATCTATCTATACCCGTTTGGATTTTATTATCGACATTTCCGGCTGTCAGATTTATTTTGGGGATCGCGCCCTTTGACACATTTATATCAGCACTCTTTTCTTTCTGTGTATCCACATTACTACACTTATTTAAAAGCATACTTTTAGACATTTCGATATTTAAGCCTGTATTTCTTTTCGTAATTTCGTTTCTTTCCTCTGACATTTGGTCAGACAATTGTGGAGAATAAGAGCGCGCTCGGTCAAGGGGTTTCGCGGTTAAATACAAACTGTCATCACGTTCTTTTTTGTTATTTTTCACACTCTCATCTGTTGTCAGATGAATGTATGCATTACTCATGCATTTTCATGTTTTTACATATTTTTGAGCACTCACCGGGCCAAAAAAGTGCACTGTGCGCCCCTTCGGGTACTTCCCTCACAAATGACCAACACTCCTATGTCAAATTAAAACTAATATAACTTCCACACGGATCTTCGGAATCAGCTCTATTTTGGTATTCGATAATGTTTTTATAATCACTTTAAGTGTACTAAATATGACGGGCACCTTCCAGTACCTGCCACAAAAAATCACCCTAAATTACGTAAAATTAAAGCTGTTATGTCTTCTATACGGATGAGCGGAATACTGTGAAATTTGATATCTGACAACGCTTTTATATAGGTTACATTTCCATGGAATATGGGCACACAAAGAGGCATAAACTTTGGTTACTATAAAACCGATTTGTAATTTGATATTTGAAAATGTTTTTAATCACTTTAAACATAAAGAATATTTACGCTTTAGCATTCTTGTACCTCCCACACAATTGTCTCTATCATAGGTAAAATAAAATGCTTTATAACTCCTTTACCGGTGCCTGAAATCCATTATGACGTCATGTTTGATCGTGTTTTTTTACAATTATTGGGTCCAATTGGCACAAACTTCTAGTATCTCCTACAAACATACTCTGGCGCTAAGCTAAATTCAAGTCCTTCCATACACATGTACTCTGAGAGTGAGGTTTAGCCGACTGACGTTTTCTTACTTGTTTATAAGTTCATTAATACTTAATATATGAAGAACTCGGCATAAATTTCAGTATACACATTAACATTAACATTTACATGAATTTCTCATGTAAAAAATGCAGTTGCCCACAAGTTTTCATCAATAAAATGTAAAATGTAAAGTGAAACCAAAACACGGCAAAAGCTATCACATACCTGATAATGAATTAGAAAATGTTCCTGATGATGTGTGTCACAGTCAGCTAAAAAATAGCTGTGAAATCCTATTGAAAAGAAGAACTCGACAATAGCAGCATACACTAGAAGTTGACGAAGTACTACAATATGTGATGGACAACTCCATTATCAGGTATGTGATGGCTTTCGCCGTGTTTTGGTTTCGCTTTACATTTTGAAATCACATGAGTAAAATGTAGGTTTGATGACTTCCACGTGGAAACGAATGATCAACACTTTATCTTTTGCGTACAAAAATATGTTTTCTTACACAAGCATGTTCAAAATACATTCTATTGGCCATTTCAATAATAAATGCACAATTTTGAACCTATAATATGCCATTTTCCATAACAAAAACATTCCAATGCCACAACAAATTGGAATTGATTGTTGCCACATCAAAATAATTTACATGAGGAATCCAGTAAAACATATCAAATACTGACCGTGTAGTGTTTTTTCATATTTACAATTAGATTTATCAAAATCCCGGATTTTCTTCAAAGTCGGGTTTTCGGTTTTTTTTCAAAAACCGTTATTTCAAAAACACGGTCGCCCGGTTTTCTTTTTATAAAATACCGGTCGAATCGGGTTTTTCGGATTTGTCTTGACATAGTAAAAAATAGGGTAATTATTCATTATAGATAATTCCACACAATGTTAATGCATTGTTCATACTCGTTCATGGGATTTCAGGTTCACTGCAATCTTTCGAAATTGACTCCAAATTAGGATCATTTTGGTCCATTGCCAAAAATTCATTTGGCGATTTTTTTACCCATTTTGATTAGTCGAACATTAAAAAGTAAGAAACAGCGGAAAACAAATTTGGCTGTGCTTTAATGGGATAAATAATATGAACCAATTATTACTTTTCGTCCTACATCTATTCCAAAATATCAGTATAGAACAGGTATGAACCCCGTAAAAACTACAAATTATGTCTTGCTAAAATAGGAAATCATTTTGAAAAACAGCTAAAATTTTTGGACCAATTACCTCAATCTGCGAATATGGTATCTTGTAGAGAATATAGCTAAAATACATTAAAAATAAGGTAATAAACCATATGTTTGACATGAAATTCAAGGATTATGGACTCTTTGAAATAAAAGCTAAACTCACTTTTATATTCTGCTCGCAAAGATCATCAACCTCATATTACCTATAAGGAAGAATATATATAATACGTATAAGGCCGGACCGCGAAAAAATTGCTGTGATCACCCCTAGAAATGAATACTGGATTATTTAATGATGATCTGCAAAATAATTCGTCCTAAAAATATTTTGTCGAGCTAAACGTCTCTAAATATAATCACATATACAGTTGAACTTCGATTAACCGTGATGCTCGGGACCGGGCTAATCACGGATAACCGAAAATCACGGTTAAAAGAGGTAAAATTTTACATGTATAAATTTTATTATTTTTATTTATTTTTGACAAAAACTTGTAAATCTGCGTCTATAAATAACTTATCATATCTCTAGGAATACATACATTTATTTAAAAAAATCTTTTATGGAAGTCTGTCTTATGCTTTTAGCTTTTGATTGTTCTTCCAACAAATGAGTTTGTATGCGATATATTTGCATTTTATCTGGTACTGAAATACTTGGACAATTAAAGTTTTCTAAAAAACCTAACAAAATACTACTAGCCTCTATTGCCTGAGCCAATGTAGGCTTTTCGTCCGCATTTCCTCAATCTGATTCCTCGGAATTTGAATCAAGCTCATCTTCTTGGCTTTGGGTAACCATGTCTACGATTTCGTCTTCAGATATAATAGCAAACGGAGTGACATCAGAGTCGCACACCATCCACTTTTCGACAGCATCAATCGTACATCCAGACGGTATGGTTATATCTGTTTGTATCTCAACAAGGCTATTTGGAGCACTAGCCAAAGAACTCTGAGGCAAACACCTCCAAAATAGACTGGTTTCGTCTGCATTGTAGATCTGTTCAGTTGTAAGTTGTTCGTTTTTAATGATTTCATCCAAGTCGTCCACAAACATCGTAGCAGACTCATAATCAGCACACTCCTTTTCTCCCGTAGATTTCAGTCGACGGATTCCATGACGTTTTTTGAATTTATCCAACCAACCAAATGAATAAGTGCACTCTGAATTCATGTTTAACTTCAAATGGAACATTTTTGCCTTTTCGACAATCATTTCGCCTGAAGTTCAGAAGCAAATTTCAGTTTAAGTTCATACAATATCTCGATTTCAGTTAACTTACCTGAAATTGGAGTTCCCTTAAATCTTTCTTGCCGAAACCATTCATATGTTGCGAAATCAACTTTTGGATTTTCGGATGTTTTTAGTGTATATCTGTGTTTAAGGCCAAGCATTGAATCAGTATCGGAGCAAAATTTTAAAATCCGATCTTTGTTTTTTATTAAATCGGATACAGTTTGAATGCCAACTCCATATTTTTCAGACAACATTTTAAAAGGTACTTTACGTTTTGAGTATTCATTAATCAGCCCTATTTTTCTTTAATTGAAAGAACCTTTCTTGCTCTTTTCGCGGATTTAGTTTTTGACGGTGGCATGATGTAAGGAAAACACGTCTTGACAGATCAAATTTCACACTGATGAATGAATATGAAATTTGATATGAAAATTACACTTTCATGAAAAAGGGGAATCACCGAATTTTAATATGAGAGATGTGTGTGCATTATACGAAAAAAACAAACAAGCAGTCACATGGACATGTGCATCACGGATAATAGAGGTAAATCACGGTTAATAGAGGTAAAAAAATCAATTAGTATTCTTATGTGTATGGCTGGTCGACAAACGTAGCGGAAAATGGTCAAAGGCGTCGATAGAAAACATAGGAAGAACTTCGCCATTTAGACTCACAGTTTTGCTGTGTACGTAAAGTTTTTTAGTTAATTTGCGGCTGTTAATAAAAACGTTCTATGAAGCTTGTGATAATATAAAAAGTGGGATAAAAAACCCGAAGGTCGGTCTCAGATGAAAAACCCGGTTGATCCGGTGTCGGGTTTGATCACTCTATTTACAATAGATTTTTGTCCACATTACTTTTGCTTTCCTTAGAGGATAAGCAGGCGAAAGAAAAGTAGCAGAAGTGACGTGAAAGTGGAAGTCATCACACAAATTTTGTGATATTCTTCCACTTTTGCCCAAATGCGAAAGCCAACACATACCCGTATAAATATATTTCTATTGATCTGTTACATTCATCATCTCTGGCCACCCAAAAAGAACCAAGACAAAAAAACGAAAAGTAGCAACAGGCAAAGGTATCAATAGTAAAATATTTACTAGTATGTATATGGAACATTGATGATAGCAAGGATAAAATTATTCACATATTACCAGACGATATTTTGAGGATGGCCGCGGTCTCAAATTGCACGATCTTTTTGAAAAATTCTTCTGAGCTATTGGAATTGATTGTCGACAAAACGAGTAAATACGACTTTTTCAATACCTAAAAAATCCGACTATTACTATGTCGGAGATACGAACATTTATTGGAATTCTTCTGATAAACGGATATAATTATCACAAGATTTGCGAAACAGTTTAGTTTGCGACAGAATACGCAAAAATAGTTTTATGGAAATATTGAAGTTCTTAAATTTTGCTGATACTGGGGCACATGGTTCAACATGGATATGGATATCGAATTTGTGGCTGTAAAAATACGTATTGGAAATAAATCTGTATTTATTTCTTTCTCCTATATCCCCCGAATCACTTTTTGAAACCTACAACAAACATGTTTCTGCTATTAAATCTGCTTTTGTATCGTCTAAATCATCAGATATCTTGGCTGTTTTCGGTGACTTCAATTTCATGGAACAAATCGTAATAATTCCTTTTATTGCGAATGGATGTGTTAATGAATGCATTGAATCGTTGTTATCTTTGGGTTTATACCAAGTTAATCACATTTATAATTGAAAAATTCTTGATTTAATATTTATCAATGTACGGTCTGAAATTTCGTTAAATCTGTCAATTCTTGTAACATATCCTGAAGATCGTTACCATCCAACTATTGATTTAAAGATTCATCATCCTACAATTGTCTCTACCAGTATTTTTAATCATTTTACAACTGAAAATACATATTGATTCTCTAGAACTGAATATTCTAAACTGAAGTCACTTCTATCTTCTATTAATTGGAACGATGTACTTTCATTAGATGATCTTGATAAGTCTATAAAATCGTTTTATGGCATACTGAATGATTGCATATCCCGAACAGTTCCAAAAACTTTTGATCGTATAGGTATCGGTCCACCGTGGAATAATAGTCATTTATCCAAATTGAAGAATAAAAAGAACAAACTTTTTAAGAAATATAAGAAATCTGGTTCTTCTTTGGACTTTTCAAACTACAGCATTGTCAGATCGGAGTTTAGCACCATTAACAGAAGAGCTTACAATAAGTACTTAATCAACATGAAGAAACAATTGAAGTGTAATCCTAAATCTTTTTATAAATTTGTAAACTCTAAACGTCGGTGGAGTGGTTTTCCAAATTCGTTGAAATTTGGTTCTAATGTTGCAAACGATGATACGTCAATCTGGAATATATTTGCTGATTTTTTCATGACTACTTATTCGGATAAATCCTCGATAAAATGGAACCATATCCCTACGACTTATCAGAATCATCTTCTATAAATATTCCTTTTTTCCTGATCCCGATGCAATCCCTAGAAATATCCTAAAATACTGTGCTGATTCCTTATCATATCCGCTTACTGCAATCTTTAATAAATCTCTGCTTAAAGGATACTTGCCGCCGTTGTGGAAGGAATCTTTTATAACCCCTTTGTTTAAGTCTGGCAGCAAGATGGAAGTAACTAACTACAGGGGCATTGCTAAACTGAGTGCATTTCCCAAACTTCTGGAAAAAGTTATAACTAATATGTTATCTCATTGTGTTTCCTCCTTACTATCACCATATCAGCACGGCTTCTGTAAATTCCGTTCAACAGTTACAAACATTTTGCAGCTTACCACGCTTGTGAACGATGGTTTCAAGAACCGTATGCAAACTGTTGCAATTTATACTGATTTTAGCAAGGTGAATCATGACCTTCTACTGTACAAATTGGATTCAATGGGTTTCTGCAATTCCTTGCTAACGTGGTTGTAATGTTACCTGAATGGTCGAAGTTAAATTTAGAAATGTCATTTCTAAAAACATCACAGTGTCTTCAGGGGTTCCACAAGGGAGTCCCCTTGGCCCTATTCTCTTTACCTTATTTATAACCGATCTCCCTACTGCTGTTCAACATTCACATGTTCTTATGTATGCTGATGATATGAAAATATTTAGAAGTTTCAATGATCCGGATGACAACTTCCATACCAAATATGCTTTCAATGAAACTGAGCTGGTTGCTGTAGAGTCTTTCCTAGATCTTGGTATCCTACTGGACCATCTTAACTTTCGATCGCATATTTCTATGACAGTAAATAAGGCATACGGTGCACATGGATTTATGAAACGATGGAGTAAGGAATTTTTGGATCCATCTGTCACTAGGCAACTGTACAACTCCTTGGTTCGTCCCATTCTGGAATATGGCTCAGTCATATGGAATCCTAGTTATACCATACACTGCAACTTTATAGAATCTGTTCAAAAACAATTCCTTTTATTCTGCCTTCGTGGTCGTGGATGGAACCCGCCTATCTTACCATCATATGAATACAGACTTGATCTTATAAAGTTACCAACGTTGAAGAGTTTCCTTCCTGATGAGCATTATTCAAGTAAATCTCAACTGCCAGGGCCGTGCGCAGAGGGGGGGTTTGGGGGTTCAAACCCCCCCAGAGAGATTTTCAGGCTTAATTTTTTAAAATCTTGTGAAACGTCAATGCTGTAAAATATATATTTTTAAATATTTCGATTTTTATTCTCTTGATATTATCAATCAAGAAAATTACATTAAAAGTTTTTGGGATTTGAAATTTTCCTTATATTGGGTCGACTTAAAATTAATGTTCGCGCCACCTAGAATACATCTGCAACGTTGAGTGTTGAGAATTCTCAACGAGATTCACCAATCCTTTCCGAAAAAACCGAAAGTCTTTGATTGCTAAATGTTGTTAAAACATTTGGTTTTCTTTGCAAAACCATCTAAAAATAAAACAATAACAACGAAATAATGTAGTTTGCAAAAGAAAATACAAGCAAGTTAACATAAAAAGAGAGAGATTTCTCCTTCTGTTGTTTTAGTCTCTTTAGTGAAGTAAAGAGCGTCAAGAGGAGAAATGCGAGCTATACAAATTAATAGATAAAATTTGCTTTTGCAAAACCCATTTCTTTGTTCCTATTTTTCTACTCTAGCAAGGTTTTTTCTTTTTTTCTGATCAGTATTTGTATGTATGCAATCGTTCATTCGATATAATTCTTGAAAGTGAACATTTTAATAAACTACTTGTGAAGTATGAAAAGAAAAAAATCATATTAATTATTGAGGAGTTTCAAAAAAGTATAAAAGCAAATATAAACTGAAACAAACTAATGAAAGAACCGATAAGCCGAATTCTTATATTTGGACTTACAGATATCTAGTTATTACAAAATTCGGAGTATATAAAAAAAACAAATTGGCGGCGGACCATATTTCCCGATTTACGGCCCGAATATATACTTAGAAATATTAGGAATTCCTGGTTAAATCAATGAGAAATTACAATTTTTATGAAAATTTGCTGAGTGTGTTTAGTTTTGATCGCTTTTAACATTTAAATGTTGCATATTTTGAGGAAGGGGGTGGGGTGTTTATTTGACCAGCCGCATCTTATGTTGTGTGAAAGTTATTGACAAAATTTTTGTGCAGCACAACTGTTCGGTTTTAACATTTTTCATAATAATTTGGTCTAACTCAGAGTTGCCAGTATCGCAAAAAATCACTCAAATCCGTCAAATATAATTCAATACGCCAGAAAGTAAAATTATTTGTTTTTTATATAGAACCGAGTTTTGTTATATTTTTAAAAATTATTGAAGGAATTTTATTTTAAAGTTTATTTATAAATCTATTATATACAAAGACTGGTAATTTTTATTAAAGCTTTATAAAAACGTAAACCTTTAGTTAATTCTTTAGAGTTTGACAGTGAAAATATTCATATGTTATTCTAATTTGCCACCAAACAGGGATATCATTTGCTTTGGTTGTTGTTATTTTAGTGTTTTTGCTAAGAAAGCTAAATATATTTATAAAATTTTACAAAATAAGAAAAACAATGTATTTCTTATTTTCATTTGATGCTGTAAAATGGTAACATAGATGCAAAATCAATTATTTGTCGTTATCGCTGAACGTTGCGCCGCTATTAACAGCAAAATAGATATTTTTTTCTCATGTAGTTGTGCGGCAATACCCAGCACACTCAGTAATTTGCATCAAAATCGTACGACCTTCGAAATTTATTTATATTATTTTCAAATTATTTGTAAATTTTCGTTATAAAATCGTTATTTTTTAACGAAGATTTCCAATGTTGTCATATTGTGTGTATCAGTCAAATGTACCGTACGCAGTATGAATGGAAGTTTCATTAATGTGTTTACATAAATATTTCATTAATAATATTTTTATTATGTGGAAATTTTTATGATCTTTTATTACTTTTTCATTTTTTCGCATGGTGTACTATTTAATATTATGATACTTGTTAAGGATATTTGATTAATGGCATACTTTTCCACTACTAACAAAATAAATATATCAACGAATCAATGTAATTACAGCAGCAAAAAACTACACTCATCTATGAAACTGCTTCATTACCACGTTACATTAATATGATAACGTTAATATAATTACTATAATTATTGAATGAAACATTTTACGTTCCATCAATGAAGTTGTCTCAAAAATAATCACATTTTGTATTTATTTCGTTGGTGGAATATATCAGATTCTTTCAGTGTAATCAATACATATTTAAACATTTTTGGATTCCACATGACTATATTTAACATTGGTAAAACGTTTCCATTAGCATTCTAACGAAATCTTTAATGTTACATTCCGTAAAATTTTGGGAACCGTAACGCGGAATATATGGCTCGCCGCTAACTTTTTGAAATGATTATAACCAGTTACATACTCATAACATCTCCAATAAGATCGAAGGAACTATCGGAATTAAAACACCCTCCTATTTCCTTATTTTGACGACCATAACACTACAAAACACGGATATGGATATACGTAAATTTCTCAGTAAGAAACCGAGAATCGAAATCGATGATGTAAGTACACATTTGTATAATAGATTTTCTGAAGGGTTTATACTACTAATACTAATAAAACATATTATTCACTTAACCGACGACCATCTGTCAAACGGAGCACCCAAAGTTCTGTATTTCTTACTGAATCTGGGGTTAATGGGAGTTGAAATAAGCAAATATGTTCAACTATAATCATCAAATCAAAACTGTGCACTATTAATTTGGGTAAATCTTTCTGAAACTACTAAAGATGAGTAGTTTAATTTTCCTAATTAAATTATATCAATTGTAATAACTTTATATGACATTTCCAAAAAATTCTTTAACGAATTCATACTTTCCATATAAAATATATTTATTACAGAAGATAACAAAGTTTCAATAAAAACAGATGATCTGTTAGAAAAATCATCATTATATTAAAATGGCAAGCATGCATTTCTTGGTACCATTTTACGGCGGTTTATAGGCTCAATATATACAAATTATATATCATCATTATGTTTATTTTATTCATAATTAGCGTTTTTATTTCGTGTGTGTTTTGTTGTTGTTTTCGATTATTTTAAGAGATCTCACTTAACGAAGACCATTTGTTTGTTCTTTTGTTTTGGTTTTGTTTTCGTTTATCTCTACATCTCTCTCTCTCTCTCTCTCTCTGAGAAAAAGAGTTATTCGCAAAGAGTCAATCATTTGTGTTTGAATGTGTGTGTGCTTTGCTTCGGTTTTTTCTTTGCAAGGTTATTTCTCCATTTATCTTCGTATGTGAATCAATCAGATAAAATCAAGAGCTAAGTCAGAGGATTTTTCCTTAGATTTAGATGATTTTTTTCTATTGTTAATAGCGTGTTCTGATATGTTAAATTTGTACGGATTTTGCAACAAAATCCGATGGGAAATCTTTGGAGGATCTGCACAAGATATGATATATCGGCAAACAAAATGTATAATAAAATAATAATTACGCTTCACAAAATTAATTATTAAAGATATTGATTAGAGAACAGAATACATGTATGTGAAGACACAGTTTCCGCGTTTAGTCATATCATTTTGTCTTTTATTGTAACCTAAAATATCTATAAGTAAATAAATGGTAAAATTACTTAAATAAAAATTAATTCAATTTTTGTTTATAAAAATGCGTACACATCACACCGGTAGACAGTTTTGTCTCAGTCTCAGTATGTGCAAATTAATTCTTCAATGACGCTTGACATCAGTATTATTCTAATTGGAGTCCAGAGTTGCACGGAGTTATATCTGATATGACCGACCGGGTTTTTACAGAATCCGAAAGAATCGGTGGATTTTGCATAATAAGAGGATTTTTCTGCTTGTTTATATAAAAAGTTAGACTTCGCTTAAACAAATAAATAAACTCCTTTTAATATTAATTGAAAAATGTCTAATTTTAAAATACTCAATTGGTTATCATAATCCTATCAATATGGTATGGTGTGTAGTGAAAGTATTCCTATTTAAATGGTGTAAACATTTTGTTGCGTAAATAATTATATTCAGACAAATTTCACTCTTCATACGTTCTTTTTATTAATTTTGTATTTGCAGAGAGATAATCTGCAGTCAATAGAAATTCCTGAGGATCTTCATGTTGAAAATCCAACTACCTCAAATGTTGCACCTTCAATTGTAGTAAACGTGGTAAACCAATATGACATAGGACTATTCGTGAATAAGCCTGCAATTAAAAGTATTGATTTTGCTAGTAAACTTCAAGAGAAAATTTGGGATCCACCTGCAGAGTATCAATTTCCAGCATCAGGGCCGAGAAGTTTGAAGTTCCAAAGATCTTGGATAGAAAAATATAAATGGTTAGCTTACTCTGCGAAAATGGGAGGCGCCTTCTGCAAATCCTGTGTCTTATTTGGTATTAAAGAGTCAACAGTAAACAATCAAAAGTTAGGAAACTTAGTCACAAAACCTTTTACAAATTGGAAGAAAGCACTAGAGAAATTTGCTAACCATTCCAATTTGGAATACCATAGAACGTCTGTAATAAAATCAGAATTGAGAGCTGACATTGAAAAGGAAGCTACGGTATCCGTCGACTTACAATTATCGAAGCAAAGGTTAGATTTTATTAATGAAAGCAGGAAACGTATGGAAGCAATTGTACAAACAGTGATTCTTTGCGGTCGACAAGGGTTATCACTCTGCGGAAGTAATGATGACGGAAATTTTCGAGCTCTTCTAAGGTATAGAGCGCTAAATGATGAGGATCTCAAGAATCACTTGGATAATTCCCCCAGAAACGCAATGTACATTTGCAATCGCGTACAGAATGAACTTGTGTTAATATGCCACAATTTAATTCAAAAGGAACTCGTCGATAGGATCAACAACTCCAAGGCTTTCACCGTATTGGCGGATGAGCTAGCGGACATTTCAGGAGTAGAACAAATATCAATTTGCATCCGGTATATTCATAAAAAAATGAGACATTTAGAATTTGTGAAGATTTTCTTAGTTTTGTTCCAACCACACAATTTAATGGAAAAGGATTGGCAACAGCTATATTAAATTATCTGGAATCTTCAGGCATAGATTGTACGTACTTTTTCGGCCAATGTTACGACGGTGCAAGATCTATGAATGGAGAGTTTCACGGAGCTCAAGCGTACATTCAGGCAAAGTACAACTTAGCTCTGTATTCACATTGTGCAGCTCACAGTTTTAATTTGGTCGTCAGTTACGCGTGCAAAGTTGTCCCCATAAGAAATTGTCTAGGAACTATACAAAGTGTCTATAATTTTTTCAACTATCCCAAACGTCTGCTCGGCCTTCAAGATGCAATTGCAAAAAATCCCAATCTGCGGGATGAAAATAAGATGAAATTGAAACAATCATGCGCAACTAGATGGGTGGAACAACATGAGTCAGTTAGTATTTACCTCCACTTACAACCAGCAGTAATGGACGCTTTGGAATTTATCTCCAGTACTTGGACAGATTCCAAAACTTCGACCAATGCATTCCAGCTGCTAACAGCTATAAAAACATTAGCTTTTCAGGTGTCATTACATGTTCTTCACTCAATTCATGCACTGGCTTTGTCGTTGAGTCGGGTTCTTCAAACTGAAAATCAAGATTTAGTGGAAGCCATAGAGTTAGCAGATATGGCGAAAGAAGAACTAATGGACAGAAGACAAAATGCAGAAGAAAATTTCAATAAAATTTTCAAAACAATAAAAAAAAATTGCGAAGAATACGACATAGAAATGAAAAAACCTCGGCTCACTTCTTCTCAAACTCATCGATGCAATATTATGACTACAGATATTGAAGAGTACTATCGAGTTTCAATGTACATACCGTATCTTGATTTATTCGTTACTCATCTCGAAGACCGTTTTCTTAAACACCATGCAATTATATCAAATTTTGTATGTCTATTTCCTTCCAAAACTTCAACTCTAAATGAAGATGCATGCAAACAATTATTTGAAAAATACGCTTTAATTTTGCATGACGATTCTCCTGAAGTGTGGATTAGTGAAGTAAAGCTTTGGCGAAGACGAATTTCGGATATACGTGTCAACAATTCGCTCGAAGCTCTTGATGTCTGCAATGCATTTCCAAATGTTCATAAAATCTTGCTTGTTATGGCTGTATTACCAGTAACAACATCAACTAATGAACGGTCATTTTCAACATTGCGTCGCCTGAAAAATTACTTACGTTCTACTATGAGTGAAAATCGACTTAACGGGTTGGCTTCGTTGAATATTCATCGAGACATTGAAGTTGATGTTAAAGTTGTATTAGATGAATTAATTTATTAAAACAATAAGTCGCTTCGAAGTTGATTTTTTTCATTTAAAATACTATATAAAAAGTATGTTTGATTAATAAATAATATTCCATATACATATAAGCATCCATATCTGCATAGTTTTTTTATTTTTATAAGACTACACTGAAAAAAATGTTTGATACTGAAGCATACTAAAATTGAGTCTGAGAAATGTACTAAATCTAAGCACATTTGTAGTTAAAATGAGTAAATAAAACTCATTTTAAATAAATTTTACTTGATTTGAGTACGAACGTACTACATTCAAGTAAAAAATAAACTTATATTGAGTAAAGGCATACTGGGTGCCAAACAGATACCAATTTCCTTGATTTAAGTACATTTTTACTGGAATTTAGTAAATTTTTTTCCGAGTGTATATAAAACCCCCCCCAGGGCCAAATCCTGTGCACGGGCCTGTCAACTGCGATTTCATGCTGAGCAGAATTCTGATAAATGTTCCAATAAGACTTACTAGAAACTTTGAACTGATATATCTAAAATATTTCCGCTCAAACTATACCAATATTGATCCTTTCCGTCGCATGTGTGTTCTATTTATTAAATATTACCAAATTGTTGATCTGGCTGAAAGCTGAACTTCTCTGAAGAGAAAAATAACCTTACACCTAAATACTTTAAACTAAGAGTTATTTGTAGAATTTTATGTATATATGTTAAAATTATATCTAGTCTGTAAGGATAAATATCTATAGGCTAATATATAAAATAAAATAAAAAAAAATAAAAAACCCAAATACTGAAAAAATGTGGAAGTTGCGGTCGCTTAATGATCGCTTGAATGCAAATATGATAAAAAATTTCCATCCTGAGTAAAATTTATCGTATGATGAGAGTATGATGGGTAATGTCGGAAAGCATGGCTGCAAACAATTTATAATGGGAAAGCCATTACGTTTTGGCTACAAGGTTTGGTAGTTATGTACTCCGTCAAGCTACTTGATAAATTTTGAAATATATCAGGGAAAGCCCACGCTCACAATCTGCTTATGAAAATGAATATGGTAAATGTGCAGCACCTCTTATCAACATGATTGATGGCTTTTTTAAACAAATTTGTTTAGATGCTATTGAAGAAAACGTTTAGTAGAGTGGATCGACAACAGTGTAGTAATCTTTGCATCTTCTTTATACAAATTCAAATTCATGTGTGACGTAGATCGAATGGAACAGAATGTATCTCTTCATCGGATTGCATTTAAAGAAAAAGTGGCCCATCAGTAAATCGTAAAAGGATAGACAACTACAATATAGTTGAGGCAACTTTACGGAATGACGCATATGAGGGCGATGTGCTGGGGAATATTGCAAATCTATCGGTCGAACTGCTTGCGTCAAATGTAACGTTGGTATATGTGTAAAATGTTTTGTATCCAATCACACGGAAAATTAAAAATAAGTATATGGGCAGTTCGGCTTGACCCTGTTCTCTTTGCCCTATTTATTAATGATCTCTCTACTACTGTTCAACATTCACATGTTCTTATGTATGCTGATGATGTGGAAATATTTGAACTTTCAATCTTGGAAATAAAGGAAATCTCAACAGTTACTTCGTGCTGAGCAAGATTCTGATAAGTGTTCCATCAAGACCTACTAGAAATTTTGAACTCATACATGTAAAAAATATGCCAATAATGACCCTATCCATCGCATTAACAATATTTGATCTGACTGATCAAAAATCTTTCTATTTGAAAGCCCACACAAAGGCTAATAAATAAAAAAAACAGGTACCTATTAAAAGTTATTCGTTATTATTAACTGACTTTTTACCATTCAGTTTAAATCATTGTACGGATTTCACATATTTTATTATTTTTGCTGATATGATTTTTCATTTTGTGTGAATTTATTTAATTACAGTTTTATTACTGCCTGGTATGGATGTATGTTTCGAGGACTTGTGCCACTACCAATAGAACTGCCATTGTCGAGTTCGGATACACCACCGCAACAAGTTGGATTTCTTTTAAGTTCATGTGGCATAACTGTGGCACTCACTTCAGAAGCGTGTTTAAAAGGACTGCCAAAATCGAGCACCGGAGAGATTGCGAAATTGAAAGGATGGCCCCGATTGCAATGGTTCGTAACGGAACATTTGCCGAAGCCCCCAAAAGATTTCAGTATTGGAAACTTGCGTATTGAAGACAAAGCCACCTCATATATTGAGTACACCACCGATAAGGAAGGCAGTGTCATGGGTAAATACGGTTGAGATGTTTCTTTTAGAATGTAAATAATAAAAATTGGGGAAACAAGATCACAGTACACTAGACGATTCGATTTTTTGTTTGCCTTTCTCTTTTTTGTAATAACAAGAAAGTTGAAAACCGTTGCCAATGCTACTGACAAATGTAGGGAAAATATTGAAGGTCCACCCGAATTTATTTTTGTGTTTACAATCAAAGCTATTAAAAATATGTATATGAAGCCGATGGAAATAAAAAATATGGTTTTTGTATGTTGGAGAGCTTGGCCCAGACAAATTTATTGTTATTTTATTTTTTATTAAGTTAATTAGACCTATATTGCTTTTCAAAATAAAATTACGAAATAAGTTAATTCAATTAATTTCACCCAAAGTTTCGTCAATTTCTTGTTGACTGTTTAAATAAAAACTCAATTTATTAAACAATTCTCAAGAAACAAGAAATATTATAAACTTACATGGTGCCCAGGAATTTCCAGCCGTTTTCTCCGGGAATTCCCAAAAATTAATTATTTTGAGCACAAATTCAACAGTACTTTATAAAGGAAAACTGTAGATCCATTTCAAATTCATATTTTTTGCATTATTTACAATAATAACACTGTCCAACAGCATTTTTGGAACAGAGTAGCGACCATATAATTCTGAAAGGGCATGTTGAGTAGATCATTTTTGTAGAATAAACTGATAGTCTGAGTTTCTTTTTACAGTGGATCAAAGTTTTAATTTTTTGGTCGAAGGGAGGTTTATACTAAGTGAGAAAAGTGTTGTAAGTTGATCTCTGAAAGAATTCTTATTGTTTGAATCATATTGTGCAATCTTATGAGGACTATTTGTGTGGAAGATCTTAACCCTCCAGCTATTTTCTTTAGGTGTGGGCCATTTACGAGAAAATCAAGATAAGTCATTTCAAAAAGGACATTTAAGGTTTAAAATGTTCTACGAAAAAAATGCCGGAAAATTTCAGTGGGGGTCACCAAAGATACCAAATTTGTAAATAAAGCTCTTCACGGTTAAATAGCAAAATTACACGCCAACTAATAAAACAAAATACTAGGGTTAAAATTCCATGTTTTTTGGCATGTCGATCATTTTCGACAAAAATGTAAAATACCCACGGTATATCACGGTAAACAAAAAATTCGAATTGAATATTTTTAGAAATTTATTATTTTGGCGGGAGATATGACTAAAATGACTTTGTATGCACGACATCTATTCACCGGATCCGACGAATCCGATGAATATATCCGGCATTTGTTAAGAGGAACCACTGTCGTTTGTTACATATATGTATATATCAGTCGCAAGCTGCGATTTTGAAACTATTCTGTCACAAATATTTTCTATTTAGTCAACAATCACATGTCAAAGAAATATTTTAGTATTCTCTATATGATGGGAAGTTACGCGGGTTTTTCGTAAGGTTGTTTTCACAATTTTTGACTTTATAGTTAATATTTATCCTATTTCACTCTTATTTTAGCCAGCTAGTGTTTCACTCTATCAATGGAGTCAAATATTTTTCCTTTCCATCTCATTTAACATTATTGCACATTTATAAACTAGAGACTTATGATTAAAAAATCTTTGTGGGGATATTGTACGATATATGGCTGACATAGCGTCGTGCTATCTGACTTAACTTTAAATTTCTCGTTTCTCTACACATTGAAAAATAAATGCGGCATCAGATGCTCGTTACTCCCCTTCACTACAACGTTTTCTCAACATTAATTACTTATTCAAATATAATACACATACGTATTATCGTATTTGAGTAAAGTGGTAAGTGATAAATAATGACTGCAACTTTTTCGATCTTTTTATACCCTCCACCTCCAGGATGGAGGTATATTCACTTTGTCATGCCGTTTTTAACACCGTGGAATATTCAACGGAGACCCCATAAAGTATATATATTCTGTATCCTGGTAAAATTCTAAGACGATTTAGCCATGTCCGTCTGTCTGTTGAAAGCACGATAGAGGCCGAACGAAATGAGCTAGGAGGTTCAAATTTTCCCTAAACGTGTCTTATGGTTTCGTCCATTCCTCTAGTAACGTGTAATCACGAAAAAGTACAAAAAATATTTAGCGGGTGAAATGGGACAAAAGGATAAAAATAGTACCAATGATACGACAATTGCTAGAAACATGAAATTCGGTGTGTACGTCCCTAAAATTACGTAGACACATAATATAGAGAGATTTTTCGAAATTTGTACTTTTAAGAGATGCAATTGGAAAAGATGGATTAAAATGGTACCAACCAAACCGATGAAGTTAAAATCATGAAATTCGGTGTATAATTTATCTGACTGTGTAGACGGGAAACATAAAGGATTTTTTCGAAATTTCTAATTTTAGGCGGAAAATGGGACGAAAGGGATCAAGCGGTTGCAGTTAGAATAGTGAATTTTGGTATGTACATTGCTGTGACTGCGTAGAAACGTAAAATAATGATATCTTTCGATATTCGTACATTTAGGATCAAAACGGGATAAAATTAGTACCACGCAAACGGCTGTAGCTAGAATCATGAAATTCGGTGGTTACACTGGTCTGTCTTCGTAGACACGCATAATATGAGTATTTCTCCAAAATCGTACTTTTATGGTCAATATTTTAAAAAATGATAGAAGTGGAACCATGCAAACGGATGTACCTAGAATCAGGAAATTATATGTGAACGCGAAACATAACGGATCTTTGAAATTTGTACTTTTCTTATCAAAATGCAAATGGGAGAAATCGGCCCTAAGGGAAAATGTTTCTCTCTAATGACGACTGACAATACACTTAATATTTAGATTATGTTCACTTTGTGATTACAATTGCAGTATTATTTATATAGTAGTAGACTTTTAATATTATAATAATGAAGCAATGCAATTTATTTAAAACATAGCGCATAAGTATGTCTTATACGTATTATAAATATCACAATTTTCAAAATATGTTACTTCACTTCTTTGTAAAGTTGAGGCTAACAACTTTACAAAATCTACCGGTAATACTATGGAATGCACTCCGTGGTGGAGGGTATAAAAGATTCGGCCCGGCCGAACATTACGCCTTTTTACTTTTTTGTATTATTATAAATAATAAAAATAATATAATAAAAATTTGTTTGTAACTACTTTTATTCTACATTGGTAAATGTGCAATCATAAATTTCAATTTGATTCCACTCGTCTGAAATGGTAATTTTGCAGTAAAATCATGAAAACACGAAAATTACATAAAAAATCGTGGACACTTTCTTGAATTTCGGACAGAGGTTATGAAAAATACAACAAACTAAACGAATTGTGCCAATTTCAAGATTGTGTAGTGCTAATCTCGCTAATGGGCACCAAATTGTTTGGAAATTTTTCATTTTTATTAACCGATACCACTTCTTGACATTCGACTAGAGCTATATCTTATGAACTTTTAATTGTGTACTGCAATATAAGTTTGAAAATTAATAACAAAATCGCTTAGAAATTTTAAAAAAGTGTAGATAAGAATCACTATGATATAATGAAATCTAAAATATTCTTAATAAAAGCAAATAATTTGCTTGATGCTTGTAGAGCGCTAAGATATAACATTTGCGATTGGACATTTTTATGGAGCTGTATCTAAATCTGAACCGATGTGTCCTATTTTCATCACAGATGCAACAACAACGGTTTCTGTTACTTCCAATGTTTAGGGAGTTTGCAATTATAATACATATCCATTTCGACAAGCGAAGAAAACTGTTTGATATACATGAACTTATTTCTCGTTGTTCATTTACCACAACTGATGACATGTTTACCGCAAACAAACTAATTTTCCCACAAAAGAAACTCAAAAACGCTGTTCACGTGTCTAAATTTTCGTTTCTACGAAATACATTTTTTCTCTGCGTGTAGGTCTCAACAATAAGAAATGAGTTTTAACTTACTAAAGTTTTTGTCATATTTCTCACTTATGTCAAATATTTTTCAGAGTTAGTTTTTTTTTGTACATATGTAACAAGTATTATTCAAAAGAGAAACAACAAATTCAGTAACTTGGATCGACGTAACTCTAAAATACCAATTATTTGGTTTTTTGGAATTAAAATTTCTAGTTGTTTCTTCTTGCATTATTCCATCATAATAGCATTAATAGCATTTTGATTCCCCAGTTATCAGGCTAAAATAGGAAAAATGGTGGCTGTAAAGTCAAAAATTGTGAAAAGTATATTTAGAAAAACCGGCGTAACTTTTTATTATATTGAGAATACCAAAATATTTCTTTGGCATGTGATTGCTGACTTCATGGGGAATATTTGTGTATGAAAAGTTTCAGAATTATGAATGAAGAAAGTTAAAATATAAGGAATTGCAAAGGCGAATTTTGGATTTTTCATCAATTGCAGGGATTTTCGCGACTGGCTACATATATGTTACAAGCGACCAATCTGACGGATGAAGCTGGAATCTTTAAATTCGCTGTGTACATCACAGAAAATGCGTTTTCTATACAACATTGCCAAGATTTCATGAAAAAAGTTATGGATATATTTGGGCATAAATGGCTATGTGCTTATTCCAGCATTCATAGTGGTCAATTTTAAACATACAAAAGTGGCTATGAACCATGAAACCGCGAATAATAGGAAATTTCGAAAACTTTTTAATCGTAGCAATTAGTAACCCTTTTTGGATAAAACTGTAGAAGAATGATTAATAATTTCTCTTCAAATTAAGGAGAAAATCAGTTTTTTCGCTCTCCTGAAAAGTTATGTTTTTGTTCATAGCCCATTATGAATATAAGCCATCGATATGTATGTATGTAATTTCAAGCAACTATTTAAAAAAAGTTAATGTTAATAAAAGCAGCGATTGTCTGCTGCCTATCAGCAGACACTTTTCTGCTATTACATCTGTTTTTTTTTTGCATAACAGCAGTTTTCTGCAATCTTACATCACCATTCACACTGCTAAAGAGTTTGCAGTCTGCTAAAATTGGCTGTTGTTAATTAAAATATAAAAATAGATAAGCGTTAATTATCTTGGGATAATATGCGTATCAAAATATATCAAGATCCTGACAATAAAATATGAGTGGTTTATGGAAATATGGATTATGTGTGATTACGTGAACGTTTGGAAATCATTCTTATTTTATTACCAGGATCTTAAATATTTCGATACATTCGTCCGACAGACGTCGTCGGCAAAATTGCAATCTATAAGTGCACTCAAAGGAATCTGTCAGTAAAAGAAAGCAGAAAGTCTACTGAAAGAGCAGATTTTCTGCTGAAAAAGAAACAGCAGATTTGTATCTGCTGAGATGGTAAACAGTTGTTTGCTTTTTTTAGCAATATAGAAAAAACTTTAAGCATATGTACAGAACAGTATGACCACTTAAATATACATGTTAACAACACGTTTCCATTTATCCTATTTTAGCCTAATAACTTGGGAAGCAAAATGCTATTAACGGCGAAATGATGGAATTTGATAGTACGATATACCCTAAATCTAGAAAAATGCTGAAAAACGTATTAAACAAAATCGTTGTAGCTAATTACAACCTTCGGTTATATGTTGCTCCAATTTTTTTGGCATCAAAAACTCATTTTCGGGAAAATGGTTCATAGCCACTCTTGAATATAAGTCCTCGATATATAAAAATGAATCTGTGTTTGTAAGTTTGTTTGTTATTTTAGGCTGCTATCCTAAACTACGGGACCGATTTTCTTGACATTTTCACAGGCTATATACATTTTTGATATTTTCCGTGGGCGTGGCACCTCCCACACAAATTGGGGATTTATTCGTTTTTTTTTTATAAATTATCATATTCGGAGTTCTGTTGCAGCTAGAGTCTAGAATTTTTTTGAAAGTTCACGAATTGGTAGTCTGCACAGTTGTGCCAAAAGTGGGCGTGGCACCTCCCATACGAAGTTAAAACCTATTATCGAGTATATTCTGTTCTATCACACCTAGGGTGCTGAAATTTTGTGTAAGTGCATCTAGAATCAATGTGCGTAATTGTGCCAAAAATTGGCGGTATTGGGAAAGAGGGCATGGTACCTCACATACGATGTTAAAATCTATTATCGAATATTTTCCGTTCTATAACGCCTACAGTGCTGTGCGAGTAGATCCAGTGTAAATAGTTGTGCAAAGATGGGTGGAAAATGGGCGTGACCCTTCCCATATGAAATTAAAACCGGATTTAGAGTATATTCGACATCGAGATGGGTGGAAAGTAGCCGTGACCCTCCCCATACAAAATTAAACCCGGTTTTAGAGCATATTCGACACTAAGATGGGCGGAAAATGGGCGTGACACTTCCCATATGAAATTAAAACCGGATTTAGAGTATATTCGACACCGAGATGGGCGGAAAGTAGCCGTGACCCTCCCCATACAAAATTTAACCCGGTTTTAGAGTATATTCGACACTAAGATGGGCGTGACACTTCCCATATGAAACTAAAATCAATTAATTATTCTTTCGGAGGGCATTATAAGTTTTCAGATTGGAAATATGAAACATAATTTAAATCAAATTATATTATTTTTTAGTTATTTTGTTGTTTGATTAGTGAACAATTTGATTATCTTTCTATGTATTTTGAATGTAGTACATTCGAATTCCCGCTATTCGATTAAGCAAGTTCTTCTTACGTAGGAAGTTTTTTGTTTTGGTAATGAAAAGGAATTTTTGACATTTCTTCCTTTATTCGCCGTAAACTAAAGTTCTGTTCTTTAATATTCTCCATGGAACATATCCATTTCTTTAGTATCTCAGGGAAGTACCTTGAGTGGTACATATATTACCGATCACAAGAAAAAACAACATGAAACCTGATTTAATTTCCGTCTGTTTTTCTGTCTGGCGAAGCGGGCGGGGTTCAGTTAGTACATACATATATATTTTGAAGAAATATTACACAAAATACGATCGAATTCCTAGGCGCTTAACCCTTCAGGCCCCGCATTTTTCTATGATAAATGCAGCAAATTGGATATACTTGTTGACAGAGTATGGGTCTAAATATGATGTCCAATGAGTTTTGGGGCTTTTCATTTATACAGGACACGAGTAACAGGATGTGTACTCAAAATCTTTATACGCATATTCCGATTAAATAAAAGATATTTGAAAATGTTTCTTCATTTATATAATCTTAAATATGTACAAATACAGCTTTTTGTACTCGATGAAATGCAAGACGAAAAACACAAATTTCAATTCCAAAAAAAAAAAACAAATAATTGGTATTTTAGAGTTTCGTTTTCATACGTAGATCCAAGTTACTGAATTTGTTGTTTCTCTTTTAAATAATGCTCATTCCTTATTGTTTCGCAACTTTGAAGTAGATTCTAAAATATAGACCTACACGCAGAGAAATGCATTACGTAGAAACGAAATTTTAGACACGTGAACATCGTTTTGCGGTAAACATGTCATCACTTGTTGTAAATGAACAAAGAGAAATATGTTTATATCAAACAGTTTTCTTCGTTTGTCGAAATGGATTCGCATTATCATTACAAACTCCCAAAACATTTAGAAGTAACAGAAACCGTTGTTGTAGCATCTGTTGTCACATCGGTTCAGATTTAGCTACAGCTCCATAAAAATGTCGCACCGCAAATGTTACATCTTAGCGCTCTACAAACCACGTATTGCAAACCATATTATATTTGACTTGTGAGAATATATGTGGAATATGTGGGTCAATGTTTTGATATAGCCCTTATACAAATGTCCCACCCGATTTCTATACTCAGAGAGGGGGATATATATCATTCCTTTGAATTGAAAGAAATTTCAATTTATTTAAAAATTAAAGTATTGTACATACTTTCTTTTGTATAAGTAAAATATGCCTACATAAAAAATACTTAGGTTACTCTAACGCTTTTTCGCAAAAACGGAGAATTTCGTCTCACCAATAGATTTTTACATAATTATTAATTTAGAGGTAAATTACTTTTCAATGAAGAGCACCCCGGTAGTCGAGTTAGTAGCGTGCTCGGCTATCAGAGTGGGGTTCGATTCCCACCAGAGGCTCTGGTCTGTCGCTGCAATAACTAGCTACAATGGTCTTAGTCACCCCGGCTCAATCCCTGGACCCAAAATTAGAATATAAATTTACTTTGTATTGTAATTCATAATAAATAAATAAAAAAACTTTCAATGATTTCATTCCAATTACATACACTACAAATTTGTCCAAATTTTGCCAGTAGTTAAGCTACGGGTGGGTTAGCATCAAGCAAATTATTTGCTTTTATTAAGGACTAGCTTACCCGACAGAAACATTACTGTCCATATTTTAATCACTTTAATTGTGATTTAGTTTGAAGATATTTCAAATGTTTAAACAAAGTTGAACTGAGAACAATTTATTTCTCATTAGTCATTGTATGCATTAAGGGTTGCTTCTCACAGGTATTCATTTTAAGGATACACTCATGGAAAAAAATGGATGCAGAAATGTCAACTGTAATTTTCCCTTGACAATTTTCTGCAATTTTTTGAAAATATTTGTGCAGATTATGTACAAAATATGGCGGTTTTTGCCACGCCCCTTCCAGTTCCTCCCATACAAATCACCCTAAACTACGTAAATTTAAAGCTGTTATAACTTCTCTAAAGATGATCGGAATACTGTGAAATTTAATATTTGGCAATGCTTTTATAGAATTTCCATTCATATGGAATATTGGCGATATTGCCATACCCCTTTTGGTACCTCTCACCCAATATGACATAGGCTTTGTTTAAAATAAAACCGATATAACGTCCATATCGTCAAAATCATTTACAATTTGATATTTGAAAATGTTATTATAATCACATTAAATATCTACGCTTTACGCTTGTCTATACCCTAGGTAAATTTTTAATCATCTATCCACTATGACTTGATATTTGATCATGTTTTACAAATGTGGAAGCTGGGACCATGTGCCACGAACTTTCTAATACCTTCCACACAAATTACCCTGCCCTAAGTAAAATTATTATTTCCTTATAACTTCCGCACATATGTTCTCTGAGGGTATATATAAGTCGGTTTTTTTTTTCAAAAAAAAAAACCTGTTTGAAAAACGGTTGGATACTTGTCAACATCATCTCGCCTATTAACGAAATTCATCGTTTCGATGGTTTTTCGCATTGATTTTGTACAATGTTTTGCAACACTTTTCGTATGATTACCGAGCTCATATGAAAAGCATTTAGCGCTTTGGATCGGTGAATTGAAAAAAGATCTAAATACGGCCATTTTTTCAATTGTGAACGCCCCAACAATTAAGGACCACATTGGTCCTTCTGCAACTCGGACATAACTTGAGTGTCTTGGTGTGTCACAAAATATACTTTTGTTTGTTGGCTGCGTAAAATAAGACGAACGTAATCATGGCACAACCACCAAACCGGGTTTGATCTCATTATATTCCGAATCTATCATGGCTATGATAGTATAGCATATCGGGTCTTTGAAATATTGTTCATTGGAGTTTCGTAAATATGCACATGCATCGCAACCTGAGTGATTTTCGGCAGCATTCCTACGATGCAGCTGCAATTGCTGATTCAGCAAGAATCAATAGAATTTGGAATGGAAACACTAACTTATTATTCTACCTCGAATTATTTCCATATTTAATGCTTATTTTTGCATATATTTCTGGCAATTTTGCATTTATTCTGCATGTTCGATATTCAATAGCAGAGATACAAGCCGACCGATTTTGAGCCGACACGCCGCCGCCGCCGCATGTATCTGCACGAGCCGCGCCGCCGCCGATTTCATTGGCTCACATCGACTTCAACCACGCCGCCGATTTCATTCGCTCAAATCGACTTCAACCACGCCGCCGATAATTTTTTTAGATCTGACGGATTTCTAAATCCGTCAATCTTACTACCAGAATAGACAATCCACTTAAAATTACAAAAGAAAATATTACTGTCGAATTAGACAACTAACTACTGCGAAATATATGGATCTTACTTTGAATTTGGTATCGTCGATATTAAATTGAATGATTAAATTTTGATTTGAAAGTCGCATTTATATAAGTCAATTCCAGTATGTGTGGCCATGTGTCCTATAAAAAACAATAAACAATGGCTACTCTGAGCAAAGTGGAAGGCTTACTAGTTTAGTTTTACTGAAAATGTTTTGCTTTGGCCACTCTTGTATGGGGCACAAAGCCACAAATCTCGCAACGATGATCTTCGTCGGCACACATATGTATATTTAGGAAATGAAGTTGCACTGTCCTCCGACTATAATACCATTTGCTCTGTTCGGACATTTTTGGAGCACGAACCTTTTTATTATGCTTCTTTGGTGTGTCAAAGTAAGCAGAGCTTTACCATTCTTTGGAAGGATTATGGATTATCAAGAAGTCAGATCAAATATGCCTCGCATGAAAATCTGTAATTGCTAACATTTTTATTAAATTCATCCATATTATGGGAATGTATTCCACTTCCAAAAAATAATTGTATGGGATAATAATATTAAATTATAGGAACATTGGCTAATATAGGCTAATATTAACGAATATTGAACCACTTGCCAAAAAATTAAAAAAAGTATTAAAACCCACTACAAATTGGTGGCAAATAAATTTTTTAATGAGAGAACGAGCCGAGCGCCGCCGCCGCCGATAATTCTGGGTCAGCTTGTAACTCTGTTCAATATTGGATTGATAAAACTTCGAATTTCAATGATTCCGCTTCTTTGGGTAAGGTGTCATTTGCCAGTTGTGTACTTGTCGCATTTACGACTACGTAAGTGCTCTTGTGGCTACTCACTAGCGACGCGATCGTGATCCACTTACCGGTACTGGATTTATACACCCCGCACCGTAACTTTATTTTCATTTATTCCACTTTCCATTTTTGTTTTATTTGATTCCCTATCAAGTTTTGGTCCCCAGGGGATACTACCCTACTATACCCTCCTCTCCTCGTATGCGGAGAGTGTAGGTGAAAGGACCTGACATTTCCCGCAGGAATGTTATTACTAAGAGACTACATACAGGACGTAGTTTTATTCCAGTTTGGGACGGAAAAGTTTGAAATTACTCGTATTTATGTAGATTGCGGTAAACCACGCAATTCAGATTTCATTCGATGAGTAATGGAACCAAAATATGCATGCATGAATAATGGATTTAAGTATTTATGTACACCTAATGGCAATCATACAGAATATGGCGGATATAATATATATTTCTTCAATTGTAGGCGTAACGGTGACCAGATTGGCTATGATGAATCATTGTCGCGCATTAACTATGGCCTGCCGTTACACCGAAGGTGAAACAATGGTGTGTGTTCTGGATTTCAAACGTGAAGTGGGGCTGTGGCATGCTGTTTTGACGTCCGTGTTGAGTGGGATGCATGTATTGTTTATACCATACGCTCTAATGAAGTTGAGGCCGTCTTCGTGGATGCAGTTGATAACAAAGCATAGGGCATCGTGTTGTCTAGTCAAGAGCCGTGATTTGCATTGGGGTCTTTTGGCCACAAAAGATCATAAGGATATATCGTTGTCATCATTGCGAATGCTGCTTGTCGCGGATGGCGCCAATCCGTGGTCCTTATCGTCGTGCGACCAGTTTTTAAGCGTTTTTCAAGCAAAGGGCCTACGAGCAGATGCAATATGTCCATGTGCAAGTAGCTCAGAGGTATTTACTGTTTCTCTCCGTCGTCCGGGGCGATCTTCCATTGGATTCAGCCAGTCAGCTACAGGGAGAGGCGTGTTATCAATGGCAGCTTTATCACACGGAGTGGTTCGCGTGGACAGTGAAGACTCTCTCACATCATTAACGTTGCAGGATTGTGGGCAGGTTATGCCTACAGCTACTATTGTCGTTGTGAGATCTGAAGGTCATCCTGTTCTTTGTAAAACTGATCAAGTCGGGGAAATTTGCGTTACAAGTGGATCGACTGGGGCGACCTACTTCGAATTGGAGGGTTTAACCAACACTACTTTTAAAGTACAGCCTCTTTTAGAAGACCCTGAGTGCGATAAGGACGGGCTCATCGTTAAATCGAAACCAATAAGTGAAGAGTTTTTTGTACGCTCAGGTCTTTTAGGATTTCTTGGTCCAGGAGGACTCGTTTTTGTGTGCGGATCACGCGACGGATTGATGACAGTAACCGGTCGTAAGCACAATGCCGACGACATAATTGCGACTGTATTGGCGGTAGAACCCATGCGATTTATATATAGGGGACGTATAGCTGTTTTTAGCATTAAAGTTTTGAGAGACGAGCGTGTATGCGTCATCGCTGAACAACGCCCCGATTGCTCCGAAGAAGAGAGTTTCCAATGGATGTCACGGGTATTACAGGCGGTAGACTCCATTCACCAAGTTGGCATTTACTGTTTGGCGCTGGTTCCGCCTAATCATTTGCCAAAAACTCCCTTGGGCGGCATAAATCTCTGTGAAGCACGTCGTAGATTTTTGGAAGGCTCCTTGCATCCCGCGAATGTTCTAATGTGTCCGCACACCTGTGTAACGAATTTACCCAAGCCTAGGGAAATCCACCAAGGTAAGTGCGTTTTTAAAATTAAATTTCTTAAAGTTTCTTTTGAAAACATGTCACTTAAACGAATTTCAAAATATTTATCTTCACATCCAAGGTGTATTTATATAAGGTGATAGCAACAGAGCAACAACAAAATACAGGCAATTTTTCGAATGGTATGTTCGAAAGCCAATCGAATGAAAAAATGTAGTCATCTGGGCTTCTGACTTCACCTGATATAAATACACCTTGTTCACATTGCTGCAAATTGCTTTATTCGAAAATTAACATCTAATTTGCATACATACGTAGGTATGCCAAGAAAGTGTTTTGACAAAGCAAAAAATCGAATTTTACATATTCTTTTTATGAACTTGACAAGAACTGCGACAAGAACACAACTCTTTACAAACAAAAAGAAAAAAATTAGCATAAATTGTTAAGAAAGTGTTTTTACAATTCCGTTTTGAGGTGTAGGTCACTCAGTTTATCTATTAAAATCACCAGAAGGATAAAAACGCACGAGAGTAATCCGAGATGTTTTCATTAACCAAACAGACGGTTTTCGGAGAATTAGTTTTTATAGAGAATACCATGGATGCACAACGATATTAAGATATTTTGGAGCGCCATTCTTTGCGACAGCAGCAAAGTGTTGGTTACACTGTCCAGAGTCCGGACTTGATGATACAAAAAATTTAATTATTCCTAAATTGAACTTTATTACACTTACATTACATTTCGCGTAAAAACACTTTCTTGACACAATAATTTTGAAGAATATTATATAAGAATAAGATAAATAAATGAACAAATCTGCATAAAACAAAAATGACGCCTTATGTGTTCGGCTACGGTAATAACTGAATTTACAAAAAATAATTGTCAAAACATTTTCGTGGCATACTGTACGTACATAACCATATCATCAGAACATGAACATACATACACAACTTATGATTTTAAGTTTGCACAACTAATTTTGTTATGCGAAAACATTGGAAATGTTTTGTATTTGCTCACGCAAGGACGTTTTTAAGATCCATCATGATTTTTTTATTGAATCGCATTTCAATTCATTTAAACCTTCCGAATCATAGAAGAAATGTGGAAATATACATCAAATGATAGTTATAACAGTGGAGATATCTCATATAAATATATATTTGTTGTTTTTTATTTATAAAAATATAGTATATTAGCTTTAAACTAAGTTAAAATTAGTTAAAGTACAAATTTTGTCATTATATAGCTTCCAATCTACCTTTTTGCTTGACTGATTCGTTATACAGGCGCTTGGTGTCCTTACGTAGTTTTGGGCCAGAGTTTTCAAAACGGTCAAATTCTTTATTTGACCTGCAGACTGTGGATTCATGTGTTGTTCCTGAACGTCTGCGTATACTCAACATGACAGATACTAAAATTCCATTGAAGAATAAAATCTAACGCCAACTCATCTCTTGAATTTATATTCCTCTTCTACTGTCAGTGACGTGCGTTGGCGTCACAGCCGAGTGAGACCTTTACATCATTATCTTTGGGGTGTTGGTCTAAATCTCTTATGAGATGGTTTGGTGGTTCGATGCTTCGTGTGACATGTACACGGACAAGATAACTACTTTTTGGCCTTGTCCTATCTACAAACACACCGAAGTCATATCTGCAATGCTAAATTAATACAGACAGAAGCATGAAATTTGAAGAATTTTTAGCAGATATTCTTCACTTTAATTAAACTCTTCTACTGGAATCATAGAGTGCGAATAAGTAATTAAAATAATTTTTGAGAAATTTTTATTCTTCGGAAATTTTTAGTCCTTTAAGGGGTAACAGGACTAGGAAATGAAAAACTAAAAACGCCAATTAACTAAATTTATTCTATAGTTTCAGACGTATACCATCCGGTTCAAGTAAAATATGCATTGTCGGACGGTGTTGTCAGTGAAAATTTTCCCATTTTTAAAAATTGTTCGTATCAAATTCGCTTCAATTTATTTACAAATGGCATGGTGAAATTTATTACTTGGCTGCAGACTATCACTATCATGATTTCCACCCTGTCAAAGGTTTTCTCAAGTTGATTCGCAGCGACTTTTCAACATCAAACCCGGCCTCTTTAAAGAAATGATTCTCACAAACGAACGAGAAGCGCAACTCACCTGCCGAATATGAGTTTAAAAATAGCACCAAGTAATAAAGTACACATGTCATCTTACAAGAATCTCATTGAGTTGTATATGTAAGTACAGTTGAACTTCGATAAATAACTTATCATATCTCTAGGAATACATACATTTATTTAAAAAAATCTTTTATGGAAGTCTGTCTTATGCTTTTAGCTTTTGATTGCTCTTCCAACAAATGAGTTTGTATGCGATATTTTTGCATTTTATCTGGTTCTGAAATACTTGGACAATTAAAGTTTTCTAAAAAACCTAACAAAATACTACTAGCCTCTATTGCCTGAGCCAATATAGGGGTTTCGTCCGCATTTCCTCCATCTGATTCCTCGGAATTTGAATCAAGCTCATCTTCTTGGCTTTGGGTATGTCTGTCTACGATTTCGTCTTCAGATATAATAGCAAACGGAGCGACATCAGAGTCGCACACCATCCACTTTTCGACAGCATCAATCGTACATCCAGACGGTATGGTTATATCTGTTTGTATCTCAACAATGCTATTTGGAGCATCTTCATTATGAGATAGTAAGTTATTCCAAATTCTTTTTAAAACTTGTGGAGTTACAGAGTCCCACGAAGCTGCGGCTGCCCACAAAGCTGTCTTAATATTCAAAGATTTAACGAACTCACGTCTGTCATTAGCACCAACAAGTTTTTGAACGATCAGTTTACGGTAGTGACATTTGAAGCTCCGAATTACTCCTTGATCCATAGGCTGAATCAAGGACGTGCAATTTGGTGGGAGATATTTTACTGTAACGTTTTCAGATATCATAGCATTTACATCTGGGTGTGCTGGACAGTTGTCTAATAGTAAAAGTATTTTACAGTTATTTTTGAGACCGATGCGCCGTTGATGTTCCTTTGCTTCTGGTACAAAATTTTGATTAAACCACTCCATAAATAGCTGTTGTGTTACCCAAGCTTTCTTATTAGATTTATAAATCACAGGAAGGTGTTCAACGTTTTTTAAAACTCTTGGATGGGCACTTTTTCCTATTATCATCAATTTACACTTGTGAGTTCCTGCAGCATTTGAACAAACTAGCACTGTGATTCTCTCCTTGTATTCCTTGTACCCTTCAATAGAATATTCATTACCACTAGTCAAAGAACTCTGAGTCAAACACCTCCAAAATAGACTGGTTTCGTCTGCATTGTAGATCTGTTCAGTTGTAAGTTGTTCGTTTTTAATGATTTCATCCAAGTCGTCCACAAACATCGTAGCAGACTCATAATCAGAACACTCCTTTTCTCCCGTAGATTTCAGTCGACGGATTCCATGACGTTTTTTGAATTTATCCAACCAACCAAATGAATAAGTGCACTCTGAATTCATGTTTAACTTCAAATGGAACATTTTTGCCTTTTCGACAATCATTTCGCCTGAAGTTCAGAAGCAAATTTCAGTTTAAGTTCATACAATATCTCTATTTCAGTTAACTTACCTGAAATTGGAGTTCCCTTAAATCTTTCTTGCCGAAACCATGCATATGTTGCGAAATCAACTTTTGGATTTTCGGATGTTTTTAGTGTATATCTGTGTTTAAGGCCAAGCATTGAATCAGTATCGGAGCAAAATTTTAAAATCCGATCTTTGTTTTTTATTAAATCGGATACAGTTTGAATGCCAACTCCATATTTTTCAGACAACTTTTTTAAAGGTACTTTACGTTTTGAGTATTCATTAATCAGCTCCATTTTTGCTTTAATTGAAAGAACCTTTCTTGCTCTTTTCACTGATTTAGTTTTTGACGGTGGCATGATGTAAGGAAAACTCGTCTTGACAGATCAAATTTCACATTGATGAATGAATATGAAATTTGATATGAAAATTACACTTTCATGAAAAAGGGGAATCACCGAATTTTAATATGAGAGATGTGTGTGTATTATACGAAAAAAACAAACAAGCAGTCACATGGACATGTGCATCACGGATAATAGAGGTTAATCACGGTTAATAGAGGTAAAAAATCAACCACTCAGAGATGTGTGTGTATTATACGAAAAAAACAAACAAGCAGTCATATGGACATGTGCATCACGGATAATAGAGGTAAATCACGGTTAATAGAGGTAAAAAATCAACCACTCGGCTTCACGGTTAACAGATAATCACGGTTAATAGGGCCACGGTTAATCGAAGTTCAACTGTATGTGTATATGAAGGTATAGTTACCCAGCAATATTTCTGTTTTCATTTTGTGACAAGACTTGCCTTTTTTCCTTTCTATAATGCAAATAATTGGTCTAGAAAGTTTTGGCCATTCTATTTATAGTAAAGGGTGATTTTTTAGGCAACACTGGTTTAAACAGCTGACGCACGTTTCGTGTTTTGTTTCAGTGTCAAACATCTTCAGTTTGGTCTATAATTTAACCATGAATCGTCTTACAAACGAACAACGCTTGCGAATTATTGAATTTTATTATCAAAATGCGTGCTCTGTTAAGAAAGTTCATCGCGCGCTTCCATTTTACGGTCAGTTTAATCGACCCACTGAAGCGGCTATTCGGGCTATTGTAACTAAATTTCGCACCAAATTTACATTGCTGGACATTAAACCACCAACACGCTTACGTAGAGTGCGAACTGAAGAAAATATCGCAGCTGTATCGGCCAGTGTTAATGATGACCATCAATTATCGATTCGTCGTTCGCAGCAATTGGGCCTCTGTTACTCAAAAACGTGGAAATGCCAAAATTGGACTAAGCGGTTGGACCATTTGAGGCGCAGTCAAGGTCAACATTTGCATGAAATAATCTTCAAACATTAAATTATATGGACCGTACTATCCATTCAAAAAAGATTTCATACATTTTTCTGAATTATATGTTTTTTTTTTTTTTGAAAAACTTTCCTATAGCTTTTAAAAAATCACCCTTTATAACCAAATACTACTCTTTCTAATCTCTTAAATGTATAGTCTACATGCTAAGTGATAAGAAATCGCGAAAGAAGGGATTGTTTATTCCAAAGACTATCGAGTATTCGAGTAAAACAAGTAAGGGCAGACTTAAGACGGACGGGCTATGTGATACCCTGATTGATAAACCCAAGTGTTTCATCAGTGGGGCGATTTTATCCGGCCCATGTCCTCTGTACTATCAGTTTATGTTTTTTTATATGTGATAATATGACAATATCCCAGTTCAAATCAAGTAATATGATAAATCTTACGAAATCTGTTGCAATATGTAACTCCTATGTGGAAATTTTGATCAAGATGAAAAATGAGGATTCTACAGGACAAATCAGAGAAACATTTATATGGGGCTATATAAATACATAGACCAATATGGTCCGTTTTCACGATATGTGTTCCTCAAAGAATGTTACGTTTGTCTACATAGTCAGCTGTGTAATGTAGTCCATTATGAAATGAAATTGCAGTCATATGCTTAGTAAATTTTTAATTGGCATATACCGATTCAAAAATGATATTTTCTTAAAAGCATGCCAAGTCAAATTAGCATACTGTGAAATTGTGCCATTGCAATGGCAATCATTTTGAATGATTTTGTAGTGTTAGCAATTGGTGCGTCGAGTCCAAGAGAAATATGCTTACAAATATCTTTGCAGATATTTGAGTTACAAAATATGCCCTTCGACTTGACTTTTTTAATACAAAATATAGCAAATCCAAAATGTAAAATGTAGTTTTTGCAAAAAAAAAAAAACACTGTATTTAGATTTTCACGTTCTTATCGTGAAAGGCAATTTCATCTAATGTTCTACGTGACGGCACGTGAGCGTCAAATAGTGCCTTAAGGCGTCAAATATGCAAACATTTACATGGTCGTGATCCCCAACAGCTAATACAAAGTTGTCCAAACTGTGCACAAAACAGTCTATTGTGAAGGGTGAGAGAGACTTTAGTGAAATGATACTCAGTTTAAACCTCATGGAGGCTTTCATTCCTTGTGGGAAAAATGTAAAATTGTAAAAATCGTTTCAAGACTGATTCGTATGCTAATACGAACTGCTTATTGGCAGTTTTTTTTTTCACTGAACCAACACTCAGGGGATGTCCCCTATAAATGCAGTGCATTGCGTTGGTGGAAGGAAGATCAGGCATTGGAAGGAGGAAAGAGGGAGTAGTGTCTGTTGACATCTGTTGAATCTCTAAATATCGTAATTGGAGGGAAAGATATTTGCCGGAAGTCGATTCCACATACGGATAGTACGGGCGAAGAACGAATTTATTCTGTAATGTGTAGTGCGGCCGGTTGTCCAATCGACAACAAATGGGTGAGCGTTCCTGGAGAGTCGCGTATCTCTACCGAACGTTCTCACGGGCGGTATCAGATCACGAATTTCCGAAGAACAAACACCATGAAAGTATAGGTAGAACAATGACACACAACCAACATTACGACGGTGTTCAAGGGATACAATATAATTGGATATCCTACCGTCACCTATCAACACCATCGCCCTCCTCTGGACACGGTCAAGTATCTCCAGTGATGAAGCTGGATCACCCGACAATGGGAGTTGTATTCCATCTTTGGTCTGATGTAGATAGTATAGATATTGAGAAGATCAGAGGGTGTGAAATATTTCTTACATCGTTTTAACAGAAAATAAGTTTAATAAAAATCAATAAAGTTAAGTATGTCATTGAATACTATTTGAAGCATAACGTGAAATAAGTTGACCTAATGAATAGATAATTTGAAGTCGTTTACATTTGAACGTGCATTTCATTACACCTACCATATATTCATAAGCATATATAAGTGGCAACACGTGACAACCGTTGACCGTAAGCACGGTTTGATTTAAAACTATACTTACAAACTATACTCAAATAAAATTGTGTGTGTCATAAATAAGTGTTATGACGTGCTGCCACATATATATTTCTATATATATATATATATATTACTAAATTGAAAAACAAATCACAATTCATCCTAATAACTGTTTATTCACACTTACATATTTCATACATATTCTACTACTTCCATTATAACACCTACTCTGTAACATTATGTGCTTAATTGGTCGGAAATTTACATTCTAATACTAACATCCTAAAAGGTGTGCAATCTACTGCAAAACTAAGTTCATCTGGATGTGGTATTACAGACACTTCGGTCGGACCAGCATCAGTGATGGTTGGGAATTTAGTGCAAGGAAACCGCCTTGCTATCGCCCAGGGACGTGATCTTGGTCTGTCAGAGGACAACGAACGTAAGGTAATTATACATTGATTTTTTACATATTATCATATCAAAATATATTATATTAAGACTGTACGACAAATATAGAATTTTTGGATTTGTGTTTCGTCATCAAAATAGTGTAAGTGTTCTATCATTTGTTATTCGTAAAATTGATTTAATAATTCAATTAATAAGTTAATACTTTCTTCAATTCTAAGATCGTGAACATCATTAAAATGTTCGGTTACATCAAAAGAATGAAATTTCTTACATCCAATCTTTTTAAAGATGAACGCTTTCAAAGTAAACTCTTCAAATCAGACTCTTCTTGAAAAAATGAAAAATATGGAGAAGCTAAAATCTGGCCTGAGCTTATACACGTAAAACAATCATGGCACAACTAAAAAACAACAAACAAGAAAGGCTAGACGGGTGGGCCGACTATATACTACCCTGCACCACTCTCTGCAGCTACACCTGGTTCTGATTACTAAACACGGGTGTTTTAGTATTGATGGGCTGTTTTATGTAGTCCATGTATATGTGGGCTAGCTCTCCCACGGCTCAATTAAACAATCACAACAGTTGTATTTTAGAAACAAAGTATTTATTTAATACATTGGAAAAATAAAGTAATTTAAAATGGTATTGAATTCATTGATTCTTAGAACTATTTTGATTTAGAGAAAATAAAGTTAACTGACTTAAAAATGCACACACTAGAATACGTCTTATTCGTTACATGGTCCACGAGAGAGTGAATTTAAGCAGAATGTGCAAAAAAAGCAAAACTTCAAAGCGATCTAGCTGTCCTTCGCGTATATTATCTGTTCTGTTCGTGTTGTCAGTCCGGGTTTAGTCAAATTTATTGAATATGGCAAAATTTATGAAAATCGTATGCATTATGTTACTCCCACATGTCATGGACACCATATTCAAACAAAAACGGTGTAATCTTCTCTCATTTAGCTGTGTCTAGGGAAAACTATAACTATCATTTCCATCAAGATTGGAAGTAATAAGTGGAATCTGTGTGTGCTATGTAAACAAATCCTATCTATTTTAGCAGTAGGTTTTCCTATGTGAAATAATCCACGATCTGGAAAATTTGATCTAGATCCGGTGGCAATCGCAAATTTCACAGCTGTATTAGGATAAATCGGAGGAACATTTGTAGGGGCCTATAATAACACTTGGTAGGTAGGTATTTCTAGTGGAAATATAACATTATCTGCGAAATTTAATCAGGATCCGATGTAAGATATGGGTTTTACAGATGTAATAGTGTAAACTGGGAAGCCCATTTGTGTGGGCGCTACACAAAATCTTGTTGACTTTCTACTTGAAATATAACAAGATCTGAAAAATTTGGTCTACTTCTAATGTAAAAAGTGAGTTCAAGGGCGGCAGACTGGTCTCAAATCAATTTTGTATGCCACAAAGTCTAAAAATATAAATACAATCTTGTAAATTTGCACATTTACTAGAGATAACATACTTAAAAAACTCAATATAGAACCAACATGCCAGTACAGGGTGACCAAAATCAAAATTTTATGAAAGCTTAAAAGAAATTAGCTTAGTTCACTTTGACAAATGTGTTTTCTGAACATTATTGCAAAAGTAAAATATGGCATATTTGTATGCCAGGAAATAATATAAAATGTGTACAGAAAAGTGAATGATGTTATATGTTTAAATGCACTTTCAATACATGCAAAATAATATCTTGATGACGAGACCCTTCACAACTTATTCAGAGATATAATCAAATAAGTTAATTACGGCTAATCGAAATCTGTGCCAAAATAAAACAAGTAAGGATAGGCTAAAGTCGGGCGGAACCGACTATATAATACCCTACATCACTCCCTGTGTATATACCTCGCTTTGATTACTATACCCAGCAATTTTATTCATCTTTAGTCAAATTTATAGAATACTAGCTGAACCTCCGCCTGCTTCGCCAGGCAGAAAAACAGACGGTAAAACTAAAATCAGGTTTTATATTGTTTTTTCTTGTGATCGGTAATATATGTACCACTCAAGGTACTTCCCTGAGATACTAAAGAAATGGATATGTTCCATGGAGAATATTGAAGAACAGAACTTTAGTTTATGGCAAATAAAGGAGGAAATGACAAAAATAAAATTGATTTTAGGTTAAGTGTGACTATCCTCCTTTCCATTGCCAAGTCAAAAAACTTCCTTACTTACTTCCTTCCTTCAAAACACAGAAAATCAATCAAATTGTTCACTAATCAAACAAAACAAAAACTAAAAAATTAATATAATTTCCGTTTTCTTGACATAACCTTTCTTTACTATTGTGCTAAGAAAATCCAAAAAAATGTAATATTAATTCAAATCCCGCCCATTTGCATATTGTCTAAGCAGGTTACAAATAAATTACTCACACAACAATATAGGAATCTTTAAAACAGGATTTAATTTCGTATGGGAAGGGTCACGGCCACTTTCCGCCCATCTCGGTGTCGAATATACTCTAAAACCGGTTTTAATGTCATGTGGGAAGGATCACGTCCATTTTTGCACAACTATTTACTCTGGATCTACTCACACAAAATTTCAGCTCTCTAGGTGTTATAGAACTGACACTAAATGATAATATGTTTAAACTTCGTGTGGGAGGTACCATGTCCACTTTTCCAATACCGCCCATTTTTGGCACAACTACGCACATTGATGCTAGATGTACTTACACAAAATTTCATCACTCTAGGTGTGATAGAAATGACAATATTCAATAATAGGTTTTAACTTCGTATGAGAGGAGCCACGCCCACTTTTCCAATTAGTGAACTTTCACAAAAATTCAAGACTATCTCTGCAACAATACTCCGAATAAGCTAATTTATAAAAACGAATAAATCCTTGGTAATTTTAAATTCTTCATAATTTCTATACTGGCGCATGTAAATCCACTATTCCTTAATATTTTATTATGATATTATTATGTTTATTTTTATTAATAACACTTGGGGCCTGTCCCAAAACATGAACCTATATAGTTCTCAATCACAGTAGGAATTCCTAGTTGAAATATATCATGATCTGCAAAATTTGATCAAGATCCGATGTAAGATGTAATATCTAGAGCTGTAATAGTGTAGAATGGGGGCCCCATTTGGGTTATACCAAAGTATGGACACATATATTTGACTTTCATAGTATGTATTCTTAGTTGAAATAGAATATAATCTGCAAAATTTGATTATCTTTCGATGTAAAATGTGAGGTAATAATAAAAATGGGGACCCATTTGTAAGGACGCTACATTAAAAAGTGGCCCTTATAGATCACTTTCAAAGTAGATATTATTTATTGAAATATAACATGATCTGCAAAATTTTATCGAGATCCAATGTAAGATGTGGGTTCTAGAACGATAATAGTGTAAACTGGGCCCCATTTGTATGGGGGCTATACCAAAAGATTGGCCTCTAAATGTAACATTGTGTGGGAAATTTGGTAAAAATCCGATGTAAAATGCGGATTTTAGAGCCCTCCCCTTAGTTATTTCTCGTTCAAATATAATACAATCCTGAAAATTTTGACCTGATCCCACGTAAAATGTGTATTCTAGAACAGTATAAGTGTAAACGATAGAGATATTTGTATGGAGGCTGTATCTAAATCTGAACCTATTTCCTCCAAATTCAATACCGATAGTTCTTGGCAAAAAATAACTTCTGCTAAATTTCATGCCAATCGGACAACAACTGCGACCTGTAGAGTGCGAACAAGCTTATATGGACACCAGACGGACTGACGGACAGACATTGTTAAATCGATTCAGCTGGTGATTCTAAGCCGATCCATATACCTAGCCGGATTACTTCTTGGTGTTACAAACATTTGACGGAAATCTAACTTTTAATAGCATAGTCCACGAAATGGTGAATTAAAATTATAAAATAAAGTTTTATGTTCAAATAACGTACATGTATTAATGGGCGTTTGATCTTTCACCAATGCGCATATAGAATATTAATTAGACTCACTGGGTATACAATATTCGGCCCTTTTGCGCCGAATACAGAATCGGGCCCGAGTTCGTTCGGGCTCAAATTACAATTCGATGGAGTAGCGCGATGGTCAGCACGAATTTACGAAGTCTTGTTGAAAACTTTTTACCGCCTTCGCGCAAGTACATTTTTAGCATAGGGACTTCGGTCCACGGTTCAAACACAGGAAACTGATCGTATATTTTGATTAGGTTAGGTTGAAAGCGTTGCCCGCTGGTAGTATATACAACATCATGTGTGTACGCAACCAAGCGAGTTCACTCGGAGACTACTTGTCCATTGTGCTACCCTTGACAGATAACTATAGAAGAAATATATTAATGGATAGAGGAGATTATAGAGGGAGAAGAAAAGTTGATAGCAAGTAAAGTCCGGAGGGTTCATTATAATGCCAGTCGTTGTTAGATTGCCTGGTGTTTCTACTGGAGAACCAGTTGGCCTTATCTATGAATTTATATAGGAGTTTTAAAGGAACGCTTGCTACTTCTGCCAGACTGCTAAAGAACCTGCTTCCAAGATAATGTAGCCTAAGCTCCTGCAGTCTATGGCATGAGCAAAGTAGATGTTCCACCGACTCCTCTTCTTCTTCGTCGAAGCAGCTTCTGCAGTAGTCCATATGAGGGATTCCCATACGCTCTGCCATACGGCCTATTGCGCAGTGCCCTGTAAGGACTCCCATGAGGATGCTTGTGTTTCTTTTGCCTAGTGCCAGTAGTTCCTTTGTTCAACTAGGGTTGATTTTCGGCCATAAGTTACGTGTTATTTTGCAGTTATGAACGGAGTCCCATCGCATCTTTATTTCTCGGTCTGCTATTTCGTCTATTTGATTGAGTATTTCGATGAAAGGCGTGCGTATGTTCGTATTACATGGAACGTCCGTCTCCTTGGAGCCATTCCGTGCACATTCTGCCATTTCGTTTCCAGGTACATTCGTGTGACCCGGTACCCATACAAGTGTGACGTCATGTATTTGGAGTCGGTCTAGAGACTGTAAGCAGTCATATACGCATCTTGATCTGATAGCCTTACAGTTTAAGGCTTTAAAAGCTGCCATACTGTCCACATAAATTCTGAATTTTGATGGATCGATGTCCCCTTCCAGAATATTTCTCGCGGCTATGTTGATGGCATAGGCTTCTGCCTGAAAGACTGTGCAAGTGATTGGCAGTCGGATGGATATTTTAAGGTTTAAAGGTTCAGAGAAGACTCCCGATCCAGTACCTGTCTCCATTTTTGAGCCATCAGTGAAGATTGAGTTTTCCTCGTCGGTCATGACCATGTTGGATGCCCATTCTTCTCTGGTGGGTATTACCAATTTGAAGTTCTTATGTAGGTGCATACTGGGCTTGAGAAAATCTAAATTTTTATCTAGCCTCCCGTATGGTTCAGTAGCTCCTAAAATGGAGCTGTGCCCAAGCGTGTCGTTTTTCAACATACCGAGTTCTCTGATATGCAGTGCTACCCTTGCTGCAAATCTCCTTACGAAAATGTCCATGGGTTGTATATTGAGTATAGTTTCTAGTCCGGCTTGAGGAGCTGATCTCGTTGTCCCAGCAATGCCCAAGCATGCCATCCTCTGTACTTTGTTGAGATTTGCTAGGAGTGATTTTCTTTTTACCGCGCTCCACCAGACCAATGCCCCGTATTTGAGTATTGGTCTTACTATCGCCGTGTACAGCCAGTGTACCATCTTTGGTTGTAGTCCCCATCTTTTCCCGAACATCTTTTTGCAGGTGTAAAAGACGCAGAGTGCTTTTCTTCCTCTCTTCTGTGTTTCCTTTCCAAGAGAGTTTTGAGTCCAGGATTGTGCCAAGGTATTTTGCTGCCTTTGATAGATGCAATATCTCCCCGTCCAATTTGGGGAGATCGAAGTCCGGAATTTTATATTTTCTCGTGAACAGAACCAGCTTTGTTTTCCTTGGGTTAACTCCTAACCCAATTCTTGTCGCCCATCTTGAGAGCTTCCTTAGTGATCTTTCCATGACCTCACTAATCGTTGGTAAGAATTTACCTCGGACCAGCTTTACTAAGTCTTCGGCATATGCCGTCACCTTAATTCCGTCTCTGTTGAGGTCAAGTAGGATTTCATTTATCACCAGGTTCCAAAGCATCGGCGAGATCACACCTCCTTTCTCGCCCAATTTCGAGTTAATAATCCTGCTTTCCAGCATGCTGCCCGTCCATTGGGTTATGCCTTGGTTCATTTCCAGGCGTCCGAGAGCGGATGTGATCGATGTTATTTTGACGTTATTGAAGGCGTCTTCTACGTCTAGAAAAGCTGCAATCGTGTAGTCTTTGTACAACAAGGAGCTTTCAATATAGCCTACCACCTCATGTAATGCCCTTTCCACTGACCTTCCTTTAAGGTATGCGTGTTGTGCCTCGCTGAAGTCGTCTGGATTTAGTTTCTCCCTGACATGTAAGTCCATCAGTCTTTCCATGGTTTTTAGTAAAAACGATGATAGACTAATGGGTCTATAATCTTTTGTCGTGCTGTGGTTTATTTTTCCCGCCTTGGGGATAAAGACCACCCTGACTTCTCTCCATGCCCTTGGTATGTAGGACCATCTCAGGTCCAGGGAGGTCACAACTGCAGGCCTCCCTGGACCTGGTATTATTTCATCTGGTCCTGCTGACTTTTATGGTCTAAAGAATCGTATGGCCCACATTATTTTTTCGTCATCAACTATTGTGTTGATGAACTCGTCCGTGCAAACGGAGGGAGAGGTTACTGTTTCTTCAATGCTGTTGCTATCGTCTTGGCATCCTGGTGAGTGTGTTTCCATAAGGAGTTTTACCGTTTCTGTACTGCTTTCAGTGAACAGTCCATCCGGTTTCATCAAGAATCCTGGAGTGCTGGGTTCCTTGGAGAGCGCTTTGCGAAATCTGGCGACCTCGTTTGTACCTTCCAAATCCTCGCAGAAGTTCGTCCAAGATTTCCATTTTGCTTTTTTGGTCTGTTTCTTGAAGTCGTTGAAGACCTCTTTGTAGTCGTTCCAGCCTTTTGAAGTTTTCTCCCTTTTTGCTCTGTTGAAGAGTCTCCTACTTTCCTTGCTGAGTGCCCTGATCTCCGGTGTCCACCAGGTTTGGTTGACATTCCGGGGGGAGGAGCGTCGCTCCTGGCAGGATTTTTTGAAGGATTCTGAAAGGGAAGATGACAGTTGATTCACTGCACCCTCAAGTTCATGCACGCCACTAATCTCTCTGTCCGGTGGAGGCAGTGACTGCATAAAATTACTGAAGAGGTTCCAGTTAGTCTTTTTTGGATTTCTGTAGGGTTTCCCCCTAATTATATCGTGCTCTATGTTGAAGTGTATTGATGCTACAGTGGTCCGAGAAGGAACATTCTGTAGATACCATCCAATTTGAGACTCTGGTCGTTTCACTATTTGACACTAGAGTTATATCTATAACCTAGTTCAATTATAGAACGTCGGCCTATTGCCCTTGTTGCATATAATTAGATCAGTGGATATAATGTAATCAAAAAATGACTCACCTCTTTTGTTGATGTAAGTGCTACCGCAAAGGGTGTGGTGCGCGTTTGCATCGCCACCGAGTACCAGATCGTGCCCATTTCGTCTGCACCAATCTACCAGGGCCTGGACCTTGTTTGACGGGGGGTTGTCCACTTCGTATGGTAGGTACATGGAGCCTATTACCAGAGTTGGTTTGTTATGGCGTTCCATGGCCACCACTGTGAGGTCGCCATCGCTGGTTTGATTCAAGTCTTCCTTGCCTACAATACAGCTACGGATTTTACCATCGTTTTGTGGGGATATGAGCTTTAGGTTTCGTGACCTCAGTCCTCGTACTCTGTTCCCTGTAATTCAGGGTTCTTGCACCAGAGCCACGTCCGTGCCCTCCTTCCCCATATGTCGCAGCAGTTCGTCCGATGCTGCTTCGGAGTGGTGCTGATTAATTTGCACCAGTTGCATGCCTCTCCTGACGTCGGGCATTGGTTTCGTCCTCGGGGATACTAATCTTCAGTCGGTTGAAACCATATCTGACGACCCCATCCGAGAGACGAAGAGGACGGAGAGATTCTGATCCTATCCTGATCCATAAAGGGTTGACCCTGTTGGGAAGTTCCACTACCGGTTTGTTGTGTATTTTGCAGATAGCGGGACCTACACAATGCTTAGTATCGGCTTTAACGACCTTGGACGGGTACGGTGCCGGTCTGTGCATCTCTCTGCTTGCTGAAGGACCAGCTTTATTCGGGGCTGGCTTGCTTTGTATACCAGAGTGGCCCCGAGGTCCAGTTTTACGCGAGTTCATCAGATTGGCTTTGCTCTGGTTTGTAACCGTAGTCCTATTTGTTTTAGTACCGTTTGTTTTAGTTGTGCCCTTTGTGTCTTTTGAGGTGGAGGGTCTGACCTCCACGACGGTCGTGTTCATCATAGACTCATACTTCCGTACGTGGTAGGTGTGCTTTCGGTATAATCGCTTGTCACGACCCGAAAGAGAAGACGGGTCTTTCGTGTCCATCTTCTTAAGGAATCGTAACGAGCGCTTATACCACGCCTCCCTCCTTTCTTCGTCCGTCTTAGTCCTGTTGTCGCCTGGTGCCGATCCTGAGGCTTTGTTGCCATATATAGGCACTTCCTCTCCCTAGGAAGGACTCAGGTTCCTTCCTAGGTGATAGCAGCTACCCATCTTTGAAACATTTGTGTGTATAGTGGTCATCTATTCATCTCCTTAATTATAATTATATTGTTTATTATTATTGTTACTATTATTAATTTTGTTAACATTGTCCTTTCTACGTGGAGTAGTGTATTGTAATTCAATCGAATTGGCCTTAGGGCTTAGCATTGTATGTTCTAATAAATTAAATTAATAAATTAGGCGGGGTTTATCTAGCAAGAAAAACGAAGCGAGATAGACCATCGTTTATTATACAAATTTACTTAGAATCACTTTCTGAATCGATTTAGTCATGTCCGTCTGTCTGTCCTTCTGACTGTCTGTTCGTCTATCTCTACACCTTCTGGTAAACAAAGTGCACGTCACAATTATTGTCCGATTCCAACGAAACTTACCATAATAAAAATATATACCCACACAAATGTCGCTCCCGATTTGATTTCTCTAGAAATGATTTTCTTCAAATTTGGTAGAACACGTTAAATTTTAAATAGGAACCATTTTTGATGAGCTCTAATATAAATATTCCTCCCAATTCGATTCTTAACACGCTATAATACAGATATTACAACCGATTTTGTTCAGATTTTGCTTGCACCATTATAGGTAGATATAGCACCCATACAAATGTCCCTCCCGATTTGACACACACATCATCAAGTTCATTTCGATGTATACCTTTGGGATTAAAGTGGTCAAAGCTGGTTTAAAAAACCGCCCCACCGGTTTTTCTTCTTCCACCGTCCCCGTTCTTTTCTCACAATCTCGGTTTTCGAACAACCGGTTAAACTGAGTTTTTCGTATTTTTCCACCGGTTTTTTACTTTCACACTAATAAACTATAAAAAATTATTTAAATATATATAAATCAGCATATCGGAATATAATTTGTGGGAAAGACATTCAAATATTCACAGATTCAAATTTCGTTCGGAAATAGATGTAATCCGAATTTTGCTTCTACAAAAAATGTAAAACGAATTATTATTACGGAATGGATTGACCCAGAGCCAGATTTTGGCAGCTTTTGAATTATATCTCTTTAAAAAGTCTAGTTGTACTAGTTTTTTCGAGACTGCATTAGAGTTCTTTGGAATTCATATTTGATAAATTTATAAATAACTATCAACATTAATATGTACATCAAAAGAGAAGAAATGACCCTCTAAAAATACATTCAAATTTGAAATTATGCGACCAAAGAACACTGAGTGTGTTCGCAAATCCTGATCGAATGAATTTAATGTTTTCTCTGTCGTGTTGAAATTTTGATACTTGTGGCCCCAAAATTTGCTGGGATATTTAAAAGGAAAGTGTGAATTGGTACATAAGACTTTGGAATGCATGTTTGAAGTCTGAGAACGAAATGTAGGGTTAACTTATACCCAAAATATATCAACAAACTAAATGTTACATCAAAGGATAACGAAATGTCATTTTGACGAAACGACTCAGGCTTTCACATTATAAAAAATTTTTGTTACTGTACTCACCAAAATGAATTTTTATTTTAAAAATGAGTTAAGTTAGAGTAAATTGACACTAACATTGTTTTCAAAAGTGTCATTTTCACATTATTTTCATTACAAAGAAAAACAGGTGCCACCGGTTTTTCTCGCTAGAAATAACCGCCCACTGGCTTTTTGAGCACTCCATTTGGGATGCATGTTTTCATTGTGCGCTATTTCATATGCATATGAATACGTATTGTATATTATATGGATATTTCCCTGGTCACATACGTGACTGTCGTAAATTTCTAAGGGGTGACAAATAAGTAAATTCTTAAAATTATTTTTAATCCTGTATATAAAATTTATTTATTCATAAGTCTATGGAGTACAATCCTTGCAGACACTTAAGTAACTAACTTAAAAATAATTAAATTTAGAGTTTCCTTAAATTTAATTAAAGTATATGACAAATCTATATCATGCTTAATTGTTAAGTTACTAGCTGACCCGACAAAAATTTTCCTGTCCATATTTCAATTAGTTTGTTGGTGATCGTCGTGTGAATTTTTGAAAAGCTATTTCAAATGCTTAAGCTAACCTGGAATGAGAAAAATGTTGTTCTCAGTGATTATTGTTTCGATTAGCGTTTGGTGGCATATTCATTTCTAAATCTAATTCAGATTACGCCAATGGAAGTGTCTGTACGTTCACTTAAGTGCATTTTGAACAATGTTTAGGAACACCTTTCGCATGAGTTTGATTTTTCATACGGTGAACTGGAAAAATTGACGGGGAATATAATGGAGAAGGTCAACATTTCAACGAAACGTTTGATAATTAATTGATTAATTTAAATGTTGTGATGTTTTCCACAAAAATGACGTATTCCATTTTTTAGTTTATTGGGTGAAATCACTGGACAGCGGATTTTTATGCAAATTATATTTGTTATCATTGCATTTTTAATCTATGCAACATATGCAAACATAATATTGGTTATATCGATTTTTTTTAATCATGATTCATTAGAATCATTTGTGTGGAGTCGTCATTCAATTATAATCATCCTCTCAAAATATAATCATAAAAATAGCCTTTCTAGTCATTATTCGGTCCAATTTCTCCAAATACTTGATATTCTTACCGAGCGATCAATTTACGTTACTGCACAACCATAATCACTTCGACAATTTGATTACCGAATGAGCTGTTCGACATTTTTCAACAGCTTAACAATTTCAGAGGAAGGCGGCAAAATTAAATTCTGCGAGAGAATCGTAGCCAAAATCTAGACGATCAAAATAGTCTTATGGTTCCAACGTGATCGTCCAGAGGATAATCACTACAATTCCATCTTTCAAAACTTTCATGAGTGTCGTGCGTTAATTGCCATTTAACAGCAGAGTGTGCTCTCAAAATGTCCTCATCTTCGTGCTTTCCTTTAAAAAGCGTTTCTTCAATATGCTATTCGTTAATTTCCCTGTGTCATTGCAAAATATTATCTGGTATTAACTAAAGATTCTGAGGCGATAGTTTGTGGTTGTCAACATAATTTTCTATCAAAACACAATCCTCAATATCAAATATCCAGCAATTGTTTTGAAAATACTCCAAATTGGCCGTTCCACAACACATGATTCTGTTGGTCAGCTGGATATTACCATGTAATCGCCCGTAATGTAAATCAAAAATCGCCTTTCAACAGAATCATTGAACCAACAGTGCACGATGGAGTTTCGTTAATTTCCATATTCATCGCAACCTGAATGCATTTCGGCTATCTTCAAAGAATGCAGCTGAACTTCCTGATGAAGAAAGCATCGATTTAATTTTTGCCAAAATTGGTACGATCACCGAGAGCGTCCAAGAAGAAAATCACTATAGTTCAATCGTTCATAAGCCGCGTGTTCCGTAAGCATCTTGTACTTGCAATGAATTGTATTCACATTGTTTTTGCATTGCATTCCAACTCTTGATTAAATGCTTAGTGCATAGGATAGTGTGGTGCTGTCATTCGTAGTTGGGCTAATATTAATCGCATGTCTTGATTCAATACCTCATTGTGAAATGTCCTATTTGTATTTGGTTTACGAATCGGTGAAAATACATGAAAGACGTGTAACTGGATTTCCCTGTGAATGAATCAACAAAATATGTCGCTCCTTCGTCAGATCTGACAAAAAGTGCATAAAATATAAATTTTTTGCATTGTGTCCGAATTTTCTGACTTTTCTTTATAATTATCTGAATTTTTGTTAGGTTTGCATCCCGGGATTTCCCGCGGGAAAATTCCCGGGAATTCGCACATTTTTCATTTCCCGTATCCCGGGAAATTCGTACGGGAATCCCGCGGGAATTCTGTAGAAAATTTTACGTATTTCTTCGCATATTTTTTTTCATCATTTCCACAATAAAATTAAAAATGTTGTATACAAATTTAGATCGCATAATTAGGTATGTCAAATGTCGTTCTCCGTCGTGTCCACTTTTTCCAATAAAATAAGAAATGTCTGATCATTAACTAATTTTGAAACTTGAAAAAATGTTTCAATTGATCTCACATTGCGCTTTATTATATGAATTCTGTAACAGGTTCGTTGTGAAATATATTTTTATTTTACTTTAATAAAATGTGAATGTTTCATTGGAAAAAATAAGCTTAACTCATGGTAAACAGTATGTGGACGATTTCCCGTGCTGTCCCGGGATCCCGGGAAATAAAAAGTACGGGAAAATGTAAACGCTAATTTTTGTGTTCCGAAAATTTTCGCAGAATCATAACGACCATAACATAAAAGAATTTCGCATACCCATTGCTTGAATTGAGACTTATAGCCTTGAGTTCATTCAAAAATTCTATAGAAAAAGGCACTTTCAGTTTTTTTTAAATACTTTGCTTTGCTTTGCTTTATTGAATTCGATGTCCTTAATACAATATTTAAATGCGCTTAAGAGCTAACATTAGTCATTCTTACATTTTTACTAACATACTTAAAGTATTTTTCTAGTACTATATATTCTAACGTTTATATGTTGTAGTTATACATACATGTCACTTATACTAAATCTATAATATATCAAAAAATTTCCCCCAAAATACGAATTACTAAAAAGGGAATTACTCATCATTTTTTTATGTATAAAACTTAAATTAACACTTATCACTAACACTTATAACTACTATTTACAATATAGGGTGAACCATTGTCTGTTCCAGTTATTGGCATGTGTTGTAAACGAGATCGTCCAAGTCGAAACTACCTAACCTTCGATGGTAGAATAGGAGCTTACCATCTCTATACAAAATACCCTCCCTCTCCAGAGTCAAAAGACCGACAGGAGGTCGGTAGTTGTCCTCTAGTAGTCTTAGTAGATTGGTATCTAGCTGAAGACTATCCCTAACCAGTCCGTTATCCAAGGAGGCAGACCTATCTAGGAACCGAAGTGCCCCATTCGTTAAAAATACATCAATCCGATCGAAACCGGCCGCGTTATAAATGGTTCTACAAGAAGGTCTTCTTATAGTTCCGTCCTCAGCAATGGTGGGTGGCAAACACAGGCAAGATACCAGTATCCGCCGTTCCCACCTCCTAAGTCTCTCCATCTGGGCGGATGAGATTCCAAACCAGACGGGGAAAGCATAGGACAAGATAGGCCTTATGATCTGTTTATAGATCAGCAGCCTAACATCGGTACTAAGACCCCTCCTGCGTCGTAAAGTCGCATGGTAGAGGTAAAATATTCGTTTAGCCTTGGCCAATATGTGATCCATATGCCTATAGAACTCAAAATTGGTTTGGAAAATGACCCCAAGGTACTTAATTGTGTCCGAGGTCCTAATCGGGCTATTCCCTATCCGGATGTCAGGAACATAACTCCTGATATTCGGGTAAAGAAATCGCCGTTTCCCCTTAAAAATAATGCTGTCACATTTTGCTATGTTCAGCGTCAGTTTCCATCTGTCGAAATAAGTCGATAACTCTGAAAGATAGTCATTCAGTCTTGCGTTAGCGGTAGAAGCTACAGGCCCCGATGAGGCAATAAGTATGTCGTCAGCATAAATTAACAGCAAGTCACCCTGGGGTGGTTGCGGAATGTCACATAAAAGTATATTGTAGAGGACTGGTCCCAGAAGTGAGCCCTGTGGCACCCCTGCCACAACGTCTCTACTGTCCGAAAGTTGGTCCCCTACTTTAATCTTAAAGGTGCGGCCTCTGAGGAAGCTCGCAACAATCCTACAGGTGTTTCCACCGAATCCTAGTGTCAGCATCTTGTACAAGATACCGCCGTGCCATGCAGTGTCAAAAGCCTTGGCAAAGTCAAGGCTGACAGCCATGGTAGCGTATTTCTTGTTCAATGACCTGGTAACGTAGTTCGTCAGCACCGAAAGTGCATGAGACGTCGAGTGTCCCTTCCGAAACCCGAACTGGCTGTCCGAGAGTATCCTCCGGTCCTCGATTGTCTCCCTAATCCTCGAGAGCACAAAGTGCTCGAAAAGTTTACCAAAAGCCGATAGAAGGGATATCGGTCGGTAGCTACCAGTCCGCTTGGGATCAGAACCGGGGTTTAAGATAGGAACCGTTAGAGATTCCTTCCAAGCCCCCGGGAAATAACCCAAGTTTAGGCAGTGATTAAAGATCACTGACAAGAATGTCCAAACCACTAAGCCCGTCTTCTTCAAGACTATGTCCGGGACACCGTCCACACCAGCAGACCTACGGTTCGGTTTTCCCCTCAAGGCCTCACCTACGTCCAGTGGCGTCACAAATCCAAGATCCTGCCAGGTCCTCGCGTTGCCGCGAGTAGAACCGTCAGCAGTCACTACGTCGCCAAACTGTACGATGGGACTAACGTCATCCAAAACCGAAGTTTCCCCTTCAACAATATTGTCAAAAGGAATTCTGTTCCGGTCTTGATTAGGTCGTCCTCCCTGAACACTGTCTGCTAAGAGATTTGCCTTACCGTAGTCGTCCGGAACTAACACACCGTCCGTGTCTAATAGATCCGAAATAGGCTCTCTGGTGTTTATACCAGCAGCCGCTTTCACCCGTCGGAATGTTCGATTGTCAACTCGTATATCCTCAAGATAACGAGTCCAATGAACTTTCTCAAACTCAGAGATAGCACCCTGGATAATTCTATCCAAGTTGCGTATCTGAGCCTTGAGAATGCCGTGCCGACCAGGGTCTTCTGATCTATGCAAAGTCCGTCGTAGACGCTTCTTTTCCCGTATAAAATTTAATATATGCGGTGGAAGTCGTCGGAGTCCTTTATGCCCAGTGGAAAACCTTGGAATAGTCTCTTCCATAGAGTCACGAAATGCCGTGGTCATGACGCCCACGCACTGGTCTATTTCACCAGTAGTAACATTTCGGTCAACTGGTAATCCGTAGTCTCCCAGTCTCCGTTCGAGTCGGTTGTTGAACCTATTAATGTCCATTTTTTCAAAGTCAAAAAACGTCTGTCGACTGTTGCCTGACGCAAGCCCATCCCCAGTCACTATGATCTCCACAGCCCTGTGGTCAGATTCATAGTCTAGAGTTCTGAGGGCAATGCCTTCAGCCTCGCCTTCAAATGTGAGACCCGGGGATACCATGAAGATATCGATGTAGGAATTTGTTCCATTACCGTATCTTGTGGGTCCATCGGTATTCACAATGCGGAGGGCAGGACATTGCACTAGATAATTGTACAATGTACTGCCCGCATGATTGTAGGCGTCACCGCCCCAATTGGGATGTCTGGCATTCAGGTCGCCCCCAGCCAAAACATCACCATGACCTAGCATATGTTGCAAAGGGTCCAAGTCCTTCCAGTCCGGTACAGACTGGGGTCTTCGGTACAAAGCGACAGTGGTCAGCCATGTGCCGTCAAGTTTCTTAATTCTAACGCAAGTATTTTCTATGTTCCCGAGGTTTAAGATAACCCTCTCGGAACATATACCCTCTTTAACTAAAATCGCGGTACCTCCACCACGATTTTGACTATTCTGACTATTTGTCCTATTCTGTCTATACATTGTATAGCCCTTAAAATTCAGTCGGTGAAAAGGGGAAAGTTTGTGTTCTGCGAGAAGAACAATGTCCGGTCTATGCCTTTTTAGAAATAAATCTAAGTAATGTCTCCTATGTAAAGAAATAAGGGAATTGTTTTTTTTAAATATTCCTATTTTGCGGTCAACTTTCCAAAAGTTTTTTCATCTTAAATCCCAGTTCGGACTACTACGAATAGTTTGTAACAAAGATCAGCCAAATTTGTTCAACCGTTCTCAAGTGATGCGATTACCAACGAACATCATTTAATTTTTATTATATAGATTATATTCCTTCATGGACCTCAGAATAGACTCAAAAGAAGCATATATATATAGGAATATTAAAAAATTCATTATGCCTTAGACATCTAGATAGAACATTAAAACAAATAAGACTAAGGAAAAAAAGGACAATCGATAAGACCACAAATTAGTTTATACCGAAATAAAATTGAGCTCTTTGTGTATAACGTAAGTAGCTCTATAATTACTAATAAAAAGAAAAAACAATTGAACTGCATTGTCCTAAATGTTAAATGTTACTAAAAAAGATGACGTGACGTGACAAAAATAGAAGTCTTGATAAACCTTTTTAAAAGTTTTGGAATATTTTTAGTTTCTTTTACAATGTTTTTTTTTTGCGTTTTTACATCCTATAATGTGGAACGTGACATGACGTTATGTTACGTGACATAAATTTCTATATGTTACAGGCCATGAAACACTAGATCGGTCAATGAAAGCAAATCAAAATTTTGCACTAAACTAATCTTTATTGTCTATTCTGCTGCGGCAAAAAATAGAATAGAATAGAATAGAATATATAGCACACATCCCTTATAGTGTTTAATTAGATCAAAAAAGTTTTTGTTTAAATCCGCCCATGGCCACGCCTACTTCCCATGTAACATAACATGAAAAATCGTCATACTTTTCTTTTGGACGGTACCACGTCCAAAGCCCACATGCAAATTTTATTTTTTGCGATTTTTCAAATTTCCTATAAAAACCGTTAAAAGATATTTAATCGGTGACAACCATAATAATAATAAATAATTAAGCTTAGTACATCAGCTCAACATTTGCAATATATCAGTGGATAATAGCTCACCCTTTTCTGTTAATTAATCATTAAGTATCAAATCACACCAAATACCTGCGTAGTCATTCCTATAAACTTGTGGACTGATTGTAACATGCGTATTTCCCATTGGATACTTTTAGAGTTATAATACATTTACCATTGAATAATTTGGTAGTTGGTATTACAGGTAAAAATTAAACCAAACGTTTCAATGGAAGCAAAACTATTGTACCTGTTGTTGTTGTAGCACACATGAATAACTTCGGGTTGGCTTTTGCATTTGTTTAACCTTTTTGAAATTAAAGTGATGTTTTAAACTATAACCTGTAGAAAATTAACCATACTGAATAAATACAACCTTCAGGTAAACCACTATGTGAAAAGGAAAGCGAAAACATAATTACATTTTTAATGAAAAAGAACAACTCAAGAGCACATGTAAACGAAATGCCAATACGATACATGGTTTCTTAGATACTCTCCAATAAAATAAGCTCTAATATGATAAACTTTTCAACTATTTTTTTATTCTATTATTGTTCGGCTATTAGGTCGCACAAATAAAAGACGAATATGTTCTTTTAATTTGTACTTTTTATTTATATTTTCCAATATTTCGACCAACGTCGGGATCAATACAAATACACATAAATTATACATTAACATAATTTCAAACGAAATATAATAAAATCGTTATATATACTCTTTGTCACTGATTTGTAATACTGTATTGATGAAGTTCGTCGCTGTGTTGATGCTTGTACGTCTTGGATGTTTGGAATAAAAGTTTATAAGTCGTCCTGATGCCGTTGGTTTTTGGTACCAATCTATTTTAAGCGTTGTCCCTTGCCTGGTGACTATAGTGTCTAAATACGGCAATTTGTGGCCTTTTTCCCCGTCCACTGTAAATTGAATTTGGCTATGAAATGAATTCAATGCTTTAAGTATATTATTCGCCGCGGTTTTCTTAACAATTCCAAACAAGTCATCTACATATTTCGTCAAGTTTTTTGTTTTTACTATTATAGTGTCCAACGAGGTGTCTAGTAGTTCGTCCATTATTATGTCAGCTATGTCCCATCGGCATACCTTTCTTCTGCTCATATAACTTGTTATCGTGCTTGAAATAGCGAGTCTTTTTTATTGCTTCTGTTATTTCTTCAGACGACTGTTATTTCTTCAGACCACTGTGTCCTTTTGACTTTTTTCGTTGCCAAAATCATAACTTCTGAAATAGGGAACATAATTACAAAAGTAAAATTTTGTTGTAAAGAAGACATCATAGGCTTTAAAATAAAGCCACCAATTCATCCTATACTTATTGGGAGCTATAAAATCATACGTTGAATATGGATTTTCTTTCTTTTCTAAAACATTATATTTCGTATTATTTCACATTTACTTTTTTGTTACCAAACTACTCATTTTTCATTTATTTTTTGATCTAACATGACATATATTCACATATTTAGTAATATTGTTAACTAACTGAACCCGCTTCTCCAGGCAAAAAAACACGTACCGAAAAATCAAAATTCGGGTTTATATTGTTTTTTCGTGCTCAGTAATATATGTATATTAGAGTGGCTTCCTTTGGGAGGAAGGAAAAAATTTTGTTGATGTTCCCGACTAAAATGAAAGATTGGTTTGTTTTATGTGTTCTCCCAAAATATTTCGCGTTTATCATCGCGTTCAAAATAACCTCAATAAATCAGGTTTTTCTTGCATAAAATTCACGATGAGAATGCTATTGAGAAAAAAATCGCTAGAAATTAAAATCCGACCCGAGCCTTATCAAATCTTATTAAAAACTTGCAATATGACCCAATTTAAGGGACAGACTGATACTATTTTAGTGCAATTTTTGATGCATTTTTTATAAAAACCGCAATAACATCCACATTTTTAGTTCGATTTATGTTTTTAGGGGCTCGTTGGAGAAGTATTGATCACCAATTGCAATTTTTAGAACTACTGTTCCTACTGTTGGTTCTCATTGGGTTAAATGGGGTTATTTGCATCGTAAACACATTCAATGATAGACAATGATAAAAGCGAAATATTTTGGGAGAACACATAAAACAAACCAATCTTTAATTTTAGTCGGGAACATCAACAACATTTTTTCCTTCCTCACAAAAGAAGCCACTCTAATGTACATGTGAAAAAAATTGTTTCGTGTGTAGAGGAAGCGAGGCACTCCTCACCTTTGAACATATGGCTCAAAAAAGGCTTTCTGAGTTTATTTTAGCACAATTATATTAACTTTTAAAAAATTTTCGGTTAGAGGATTAATTTACATAAAAAAATATTAGATACAGGATAACAAAAGAATCGTTTTTTCGACTAATCAACTTTTCAGGAGAAAGAGTCGATTGTTTCTATGAAAATCATTATACTGATCATTTTTATGTTTATACATATTTTTTTATTATATGACAAGTTTTAGTGGTAAAACATAAAAAACAAAACTGTTTTTTATGGTACACAAATAAAAAATGACGAAAAGAAAAATGTAAACAGCATATCAGCAATTATATTGTACATACAAGAAATGTTTAAAAGCAATGAAGAAAAACTGTGATGAAGTATGACAACCCGGCTCTGTTAAAGCTTTGAAAGTATTGTACTCTTCCGTACATATTTGAAAAAATATTTATTTTGCATCTGTAGATATTTCAGTGCATCAGATCTAATACTAATACACAGATAAGTATTTTTTGTGATTTAGTTTAGTTTCTTTTTGACACATAAAATCTTAGAAATACTTCTTGAGCAAAAAACAAACACTATTTGTCTTTTCATTGTGCACTTTTTGTTATTGTTTGGAACGTTATTCTTGTTGTGCTCTTGTCCATTTCTTTACTTGTTATCTGACTGAACAGTGTTGCCGTCTATCGTTTTATTAATTATTTTAATGATTTCAATTAGCCGATTTGACATTTTTCTTTAACACAGTAAAGGGTCGAATTTAGAAAGACATTGATCGTACCTTTGAATGCTGGTTATGTACCAGTCAATAGGATGCTAAATGTGCCGATGTTGGTCCAAGCGTCGTGGACATATTATGTGGGGAGAACAGTGGTCTACATTGGTGTTGCGCCAAAGGTAGAAAGATAGCGTCGATTTCTTTATTTTGGTTAAGTTCGATGTCCGAAGTTCCCGAGAGGTTTATAGTTGATTCAACAAGTTGACGTGAAATATTGTTTCGGGTCGTAAGAAAATGGCGTCTGCCAAGCCCTCGGCTTTAAGGACCAGGATTTATAGCACCATTAGGTCGGATGGTGTCGTTTCGGTAGCCCCGGCTGATTCTGTGGTTCCAACTGGTCATCATTAGCCCAAAGTCGAGCATCATTAAAATTACACAGTACAACAGCCAATCTGGGGGGTGAGAAATTCCAAGTCAGGCTGATGGTACTAGGTCAGTATATTAAAACCCTCAAAGGGTTTTGCGTTCGTATGTGCCAGTTTTTTTATGACCTTTTACATTTTTCCTTATCTTGATGTTTTTCGCTTAGTTGTAAAATGTTGGCAAAAACGTAGTTTGACATAACTCGAGAACGACTAGTTCGATTTTGCTGAAATAAATTGAGAAAAATTAATAATTACATTTTCTTTAATCCATTAATATACTGTTTCTCTACCAAATCAACATTTTTGCAATTAGAAATAAATTTATTAACATATAAAATCCAAACGGAAAAACGTGTCGAGTCTTATAACTTTAAAGTCACATAACCTATAAACAAAATGCGACATAGATCATAGAAATCGATTAACGCGTTCTGCTTTTATTCAAAATTAAGTAAAAGTATGAATTTCAAATATTTGCTCGAGATATGCTCAAAATTCCTTGGAAAAAAGGTTGATGACTTCTTTTATGATTCTCAGAATTAAAAAAAAGAGTAATAAACAAAAGGTTATTACATTTTTATGGTTGCTGTAACAAACTAAAAAACGGTCATAAATGTGCGTGAACAAATAAAAGGAAAAAAGCAAGGGCACTTTTGTAATTATTTGGGTTTTTCTGTTGGCTACCTGCATGATTTTTTTACACGAATTCCACCCACATTCATGAGTGGTCATGTTTTAGAACGTTGCAAGATGCGCCAATTCATAAGTACCTGTCGGTAAAATATTGAAAAATATGAAAATGAAATAGTATAAATAGGTGTTCATTGTTCGTTTTTTGTCATTAAACAAGTGCCGACGAACGCGAAGAGAACAAGTATTTTCCCTCCAGTTTTTTAAAAGTGAACAAAAGTGAATAGAATATGGAACTGTGCAAGCCAGATATAAATAGCTTCTGCTACTGCTGTGGTCAATATGTCTCAAATCATAAAAAAGGGGAAATTTCAGTACTGCTTTTGTTCAAATATACGAGATGTACTTCAACCAAAATGTTATACTGAACAAAAATTGGGTACCAAATGTGGTGTGTAAAAGCTGCTACAACCGTCTAATGGATTGGAAAAATAGAAGTCGTGAAACTATGTCATTCGGTATCCCAATGACTTGGACTAATCCTGGCGAAGGTCACAATCCATTGAATTGCTATGCATGTGCGAATAAAGGAGCCGCAAAAAGGATAAGAAAATCATTCGGACCACATTCCTGTGCTAAAAGCTTCTAGCCCAGATATTGTATCTTCTATGACCGCTCCGAGTTTTGCAGCAGCATACGGTTTAAGTGATTATACCTCATATAATCCCGAACCATCTGTGTCCAATGAGCCTATTTTAGTAAATCAAAATAGCCTTGATTCAATTGTTGCCAAATTGGAACTAACACAGCATAAATCAGAAGAACTGGCTTCTTTTATGAAATCAAACAATCTTTTGGCACCCGGTGTGAAAGTCACAGCTTATCGAAGTCGTCAGGCAACACTCCAAACTTTATTCCTTGTGAATGATGAAAAAACTTCTGCATATTGCCCGGATGTAGGAAAATTGATGGACGCAATGGAAATAAAATATGAAGCAGATGACTGGAGGCTATTTATTGACACTTCAAAACTCAGCTTGAAGGCGGTTTTACTGCATAAGACCAATAAAAAACCTTCAGTTCCAATCGCCTATAGTACAGAAACGAAAGAAACATATGATGCACTGGAAAATATTTTAAAAATGGTTAACTACGCCAAGCATATGTGGCGCATATGCTGCGATTTAATAGTTGTAGCAATGCTTTGCGGCCTTCGAAGTGGCTATATAAAATATATGCGCTTTTTGTGCGATTGGGACACACGATTTTCCGGTGACCAATATGCATGACACGGATGGAAACTCAGAGAGCACAGCAGGTTACAAACGGCCAATATTAGTCGTGAGCCTCTAGTGCCGAAGGAGAAGATATTGCTGCCTCCACTGCATATTAAACTTGGAATTGTTAAGAATTTCATCAAAACTGTCGCCAAAAGAGATGAAGTTTTCTTGTGTTTGAAACTAATTTACCCGAGACTCAGCGAAAGTAAAATTAAAGAAGGTAAATTATAATATCACATTCATTTCCCATGATTTTCCATCTTAACAACTTCATTTTTTCCAATCAGGCGTACTAAATGGTCCAGATATACGAAAACTGATTAAATGTGGCGCATTCAACAATATTTTGATTGACGCTGAATTGGACGCATGGCAGGCAATCAAAGAAGTAATAGAAGGATTGTTGGGAAAGCATCGTTCTACCAACTACGATGTTTCTGTCGCAAGGATGTTGAGATCGTTCTCGGAAATTGGTGTCCACATGTCCTTGAAAATTTATAAAAAAGGCGATAAATGACACTTTTTTGAATAAAAACATATATCAATATTCTTGTCAAAATGGGATACCTTCACTTAATTGTAAATAAAAGCAGAACGCGTTAATCGATTTCTATGATCTATGTCGCATTTTGTTTATAGGTTATGTGACTTTACGTGAAAGTTATAAGACTCGACACGTTTTTCCGTTTGGGATTTATATGTTAAAAAAAAAAATTGGCAAAATTTTCTTCATAAATTTATTTCTAATTGCAAAAATGTTGGTTTGGTAGAGAAACAGTATATTAATGGATTAAAGAAAATGTAATTATTAATTTTTCTCAATTTATTTCAGCAAAATCGAACTAGTTGTTCTCGAGTTATGTCAAACTACGTTTTTGCCAACATTTTACAACTAAGCGAAAAAACATCAAGATAAGGAAAAAAATGTAAAAGGTCATAAAAAAACTGGCACATACGAACGCAAAACCCTTTGAGGGTTTTAATATACTGACCTAGTACCATCACCCTGACTTGGAATTTCTCACCCCCCAGACAATAACCCCAAAAATGTTCCACTGTGTTATCGTATCGAGAGATAATATTCTATAGGTCAATTATCCTTTCGATGTGGACATCTAGGGCGTTTGTCATGGAGTTTTTTATTGGGGGTTGACAATATGGAGTGTTTGGTGTTGCAATGTTGTCATCAGCCGTATTTATTTTGTTTTACGGTCCTCTCGTCACCAAGACTGAGGGACAACGTACACCACAGTCTGAACTATGTATTCCACATTTTTCGCTTCTTTTTATCGAAACGACTTTTATCAAACTGGTGGATGTGATGTTATGATGTTCAAAAGTTATGATTTTCTATGTCTTTTAATGTAATGCATTAGAATTTCAGCTATTCGATGAAGTCATTTCCTCGTACGAAGGAGTTTTTTCGTTTTTGTTAATGGAAAGTTGGAGAACCACATTCAAACATACATATATTGACAATATACGTATTTCGTTGTCCTATGTAGGGACAATCATCAGTGATCCTTTTTTTTTGGAGAGCGCTGTGATCTACCAACAACCATTCACATTACCAGTTGCTATAGGATGGATCTTCAACACGACACAAATGTTTCTGCATGAACTTAATAGACAACCCCCACGACGACAATGAATTGTGTAAATTCTTGGAGATGAATTTGTTTGTTGAACTTCTGTTACATTTTATAATTTTTCAAAACGGTGCCTTAAGGCACTACTTGACGCTCCCGTGAGAGAGACCGCGTAAAGCAAAATTTGTTGAAGGGGGTGATGCTGTTGCGTCGTTTCCATGCAACGTGGAGGAAGTTTGGGGTGATCAATAAATTTAATTCAAAACTTTTTCTTATAATAACCAAATTAAAAGAAGTAATTAGGCAATTCACAAGGTTATAACAAAGTACAAGACCTACAACAGTACATTTGTGAACACTTTGGCGTATGTTAGTGTACTAAAATCAGTAAAACGTCAAATAGTTCAATGAAAATGCCTTTCGAAAGTGAAAAAAATAATAATTATTTGGAAAATACAGCCTTACCGTTTTTTCCACAACTTTTGATTCGTGTGAGATCCCATGAATTAGATTTATGCAATTGAAAGTATAGACATTGTACTACTTCTAGAGGAAAAATAATTGAAATCGAAGGAGGCATGGGTTTATAAAAAATTTAATTAAATATTTTTGTTGTCAACAAAATATTTTGAATTAAATGAATTTTTACAAATTTATAAGTAAATACATTTCAAACGCATGTCAAAATATCTTAATTTAATTTAGCCTTTAACGCTCACCCAAATATTCCCCGTGTTGCGCAGTTCTACGCAGTATTTCGTCCGTTTTGCAGAGAATCCCACATATGTATGTATGTACAATAAAAGTTGCTTCCTACATTTTATAATTGTTGCACAATAAATATTCATTTTTACACATGTTTTTTGGACCGTTAGTGTGGTGTAACCCTTTAAATAGGTACTAGCCATTATATTTGAATTACAATGCAAAGTAATTATTTATTTTGATTGGTCAGGGCCAGTAAAGAAGATTTTAGTTTTATATAAAATTAATATAAATTTATAATTTATTCATTCTTATTTTTTCATTTTAGCATCAGCTAATTACTGGAGTTTTGCGCTGGAGAGCATCTACATCCCCCGATCATGTATTATTTACGCTCTTAAATTCCAAAGGTAAGATATATTATAATACCGATGCTTCTTATAATTATATCAATGTTAACCAACCATCAAATTTGTAAATTTTACTTGTCAAAATGAGAATTTTTTAAAGTGGAAATTATTATGTCATGAAAATATTTATTAAAAGACTGCGTTATGCCGTACCGGCAAACAGGAGAAAGGGGTGTTCGGCCTGACTCATAGGTCACAACCTGTTTTTTATTTTATTTTTAATTATAACTTTCTGACCCGACATAAATTTTCCTTTCCATGTTTCTATTACATAGTTTATCTGTGATCGTTGTAAGATAAATATATTTCTTAGTGATTATTGTATCCAATTATGTCTGCATTAAACTACAGGAAATGTGTGCACGTTCGCTTAACTGGATTTTGAACAAAGTATAGAAGCACTTTTCATACGGTAACTGAACGGGGCATATAATGCAGAAAGTCGAAATGTCAGTGACAATTTCAAGCAATTGCTTTTACTGAAATCAGGTAATGTTTGCAAAATTCGCCTAAACCTTGTCGTCGCACAGGTTTTTCGACAGATTGCACTTTGGAATTTCGTTAATCACCATATTAAACGGCAACATAAGTGCTGAATGAGCTGCTCGACTGTATTTCAACAACTAACAGTGCAAAAAATCCATGCGATCCAAAAAGTTTTCCATTTTTAACGGGAGCGCAAAAGAAGGTCGAAATTATTGGGAACCAAGCTGACAAAACGTCTTCGTACTTTTTTCAAGAACTGTTGCTTCAACACATTTTTAATTTATTATTTCTTCGCATTTGGCTTAGGGGGGTGTTATTCTGTGTTGGACTATAGCCCCCGCAATTTCTTTTTTGTTAAAAAGTCAAAAAAAAAAAATATTTATTTATTCTCTGATTTCTCTGAAATATCAGATTAGATCCTTTATACGCAAAATAATAAATAAGTAACTAGATTTAAATCTTTTCTTGTTGGTTGTGTACATTTTCTAGTTTACAATATAAAAGAAACACTCGATCTCGCTATGTTCTGACAGTTCAAATTTGAAACTTCTCGACTGAATACTTTACAGAAACAGTGGCCTTCATAGCTCAGTGGAAGTGTGCGTGTCTTGTAATCTGAAGGTGCTGGGTTCGATTCCCGGCCGGCGCACTGGTAAAATTGAACATCAACAAATTTGCACTTTTCATTATAAAATAAGAGTTTCTGCAGCCAATTTTCTCATCCGAACAAACTTTCACATAAAAATTGCCATTTCGATTGCTCCAAGGTTCAGGGTAGAAACAAATAGCCATCAGCATATAACATGGCTGTTAACGTAAAATGCAGCGCCCCTAGTGGAGGATAGTGGTACAAATCGATTAACATCCCATTCCCTTAACATTAACATCTACCTTGAAGAAGATGCAAAATAACAACCTTACAACATGAGAACGATGATGAACAAAGGTTACCGCGATAATCGGATACATGCCGGAACGAAGTCTAGTACAATTCAGACTTAAGGATTATCACCTCAGCTGCTACAACAGCAACAGAAACAGTTTTTCTTACATTTTTCCAATAGCGCGAGAAGAAGCATATGCTGACAGAAAGTTCTAACAAATCAAAGTTACAGGCACTCTTTTCACATTTTCCATGTGAGAAATTTCTCAATGCCAGAGTTACAGAACATGGAAACAGAAGTACTAACCAACACATTTACTGATGCATATAGCTCTTCGGATTTTGTAATGTTTTATTTAATTCGCAATTCATTAAAAAGTTTGCAGATTTCTCCCAAATGGCGCACAATGGGGTATTTGACCTCAAAAAAGGAGATTAAGGGTCTATAACATATGTTTCAATTTATGTGTAGTCTCAAACTTCGTATTTTTTTTTTTTTTTTTTGCGTTTTTGCAAGAAATGAAATATCTGTCTTCTGAAGTATTTTCATTTTATTCATTCAAAAACCTTATTGTTATTGTGGATCCTTCAATGTATTTTCAAACACACAAAAAAACAATTGAAAGTCTACAATAACTTTGTACTACTTTTTAATTTTTTGTGGAAAAAGGTTTAAATTTAAGACATTTTTGAAATGTAAATGGTCAATATCCTGCTAAAAAGTGTGCTAATATAATAAAGAAAGGCGCAACCATCTGAATATATAACGAAAAACAACCTGTATTGACCAGAACAGCATTCGGGCTCATGAGAATTTCCATTTCATATTAAAAAAAATCCATTTGATATCAAGATATCCCTTTCCAATTGAAATTAAGATTCTCCATTTAATAATGGGAGAATTCCAATTGAAATTGTGAATTTCCATTTATAATTAACAAAATTTCAATACTATATTAATATTAATAATTTCGATTTCATATTGGGAAAACTCCAATTGAAATTGAGAATTTACATTTGATTTTGAACAAATTCCAAATGAAAGTGAGAATTTACATATGAAATTGAGAAAAATTCAATTGCCGTAGAGAATTTCCTTTTATATTTGAGAAAAATATATCGAGGGCTTATATTCATAAGAGGGCTTATATTCTCGAAAATGAGTTTTTGATGCCAAACTATTCTCAGATTTGGATGTCATCTGTCATATAAATTTGGAGAAGAATTTTTTTCAAAATTTTCTGATTTGGTTATCTACTCACACGTTAATTTGAGACTGCAAAAGTGGCTATGAACATAAAAATAATATAGTTCAAAAATGGAGCAGTATATAACCGAAGGTTTTAATTCGCTACAACGATTTGTATAAAGCATTTTTCTAGATTTAGGACATATTGCATTATCAATTTCCACCATTTCGCGGTTAATAGCATACTGATTCCCAAGTTATCAGGCTAAAATAGGATAAATAGTGGTTGTAAAGTCAAAAATTGTGAAAAGTATCTTTAGAAAAACCCGCGTAACTTTTTATCATATTGAGAATACCAAAATATTTTTATGGCATATGATTGCTGACTTCATGGGGAATATTTGTTTCAGAATCCTGAACAGAGAATGTTTAAATATATGCAAATGCAACCGGGAATTTTGGATTTTTCAACAATTCAACAAACAATCAACAATCAATCAATCGCGACTGGCTGCATATATGTTACAAGCGACATTGGTTCTTAATACACAAACAAAAATTCAGTCGGATCCGTTGGCTAGATCGCGAGAAAATCACAAAACAAAAATGTCATGTGTGAAAACCATTTTAGGCATATTTACCAGTTTTTTCGCTCTCCTGAAAAGTTGTGTTTTTGTTCATAGCCACATATAAGCCCTCGATATTTGTAATTGAGAAATTCTATTTCATATTAAGAAATTTCTAATATTGTAGTCACAAAAGTAAGTATGAGTAAGAATCGTTTCGTAAATTGACTGTAATGAAGGAAAATCATTTAAAAAACAAGCATACGTAAGGTCAATTTTCGCTAAAATTACACTAAGAGCCAGGAAACTATCCAAGGATTTGAAGGATGTGGTTATAAAATTGTACAAAGAAAATAATTGCCGGCGTTATGGACAGCAGTAGTGCTGGTAGTAATGGAGAAGTTTAATCATGGTCGAACTATTAGAAAAAAAATAATTAGCGAAGTGAACCGACAGAAAATATTAGTTAAGATTATAGAGATAAGAACAAAATAAATATTCATGGATCGGATGGAAGTGATAAAGTAAATATTTAAATAAACTTGTAAATCGATATTGCACTGACACCGTCCAAGCATAACCAAACCATATCCATGCGTTATAGTTCTAACACCGAAACACTTGAGCCAAAATAATCCTTTTTCCACATCCTTGAACCACATGAATGCGGACAATTAAATGTATATTAGCAAATGATTTATTGGTTTATTCACAGCTTATCACAAGCAAGGTGTTTGGCCACAGAAAACTTTCGTAAAAAATTAATCAAAAGTTGATTGATCTGGCAGAATTTTTTATTCGATCCGATAGAGTTTCATAGAACCGTTTTAAATTCTGATCGAATTAAACTTTTCATGGTAGTTTCAAACACTCTTATGGCATAGGCAACGTTACTCTGTAAAACGTTACTTGTAAAATAGTTGGCTTTGCGTAAATTCCATATTATATACGTTATATTTGACATGGGGTACTAATCGCCAATAGATTTCGAAAGTCTATCACAAGCGTTTCACCCTACAGTAGCCCCGATTTGGGGTATAATGATGTCATTCGCAAGGAGTTCTTTTATTTAAGAATTTACGAAATCATCTACACCCATTGTATATAGTTTAGAATATTCATTATTCTCCGTGCGGACTTATATTTCCAAAATGAGGGCACAAGTATTAAAGGTAGCTTCCGCGTAAATGGGAATTTTATTTTTTTATTTATCCACATAAATATGTTTGTGTTGATTTTATGAATCAGTGTGCCTTTACACAAAAATATATAAATGCGAAAACATTTCTTGCATCCATTTCGCAGGCGATATCCCTCCACCAGGAGGGTATAACACCCAAAACGAAACGAGATAGCCCCATCGTTTATTTTACCGATCGACTAAGAATCAATTTTTGAGTCGATTTAGCAATGTCCGCAATTGTAGTCAGCCAAATGAAACGAACGCTATTTATTTATGAAGAAAATCGGTTCAGATATATGTAGGGATGTATTTCCTTTGAATCAATAAAACACTTGATAGTCTGGTTTTTAACAGTTTATTATTATATTGAACAACTTATTTATTATAATATGAATAGTAAAAGTAACATTAATTAATTGAATACAAAACGGTTTGGGTTCATTAGCACGTCTATACGTCTGTTCATATTAAAATCTACACGACAACTGACTTGCAAACATCGTCCGTCCGTCCGTGTGTGTAAGTCAGAGCATATCGTATGGGAGTATGTGTATCGGTGAGTCTGCATGACGCCGTCGCGCATGTCATGCAAGACACAACGAAGGCGTCCGTCGATAGCGGCCTGAGCCTATACGCCCAGCTCCCACATCCGGCCGTCCTGACAAAACATTCGACCTCGAATGCGATTTCCAAGACAACATATTCTCATCCATCGAAGTACACTCACCAGGTCTGAATTGAGTCCGCTTAATGGCTATCAAGTCGTTGATTTTATATGCAGTGTCGGGAATTCGTTTGTCAGCGTGATGGCCCTTGTCACATATTTCCAATTTCAAACTGTCTTTTTTCGGTATTAATAGTCTTAATGGACTACATTTTCTATCTGTGGTCGTTACATCATTTTAAACACAGCGCTTTTTGACATACATCTTTCGTCTATATCGACATGTCTTCACAATTGGTTCAAGTTCTGTTCGCAATTCTTCGACTTGATGGTCAACAGATTTTGGTTCAGGCAGCTTCTCCATCTCCTTGTTCCTAGTTTCCTCAATAAATTCATTCACATGCGACATCACTTGACAGTCTTCTTGTCTCATATCGTCTAGACTATCTGATTTTTTCTCGATTTCATTAACAACATCAACATTAGGTCTCATTAACGGATTGATGTCTGTTACAGACTTAATGTACTCAGTCGAAAAATTTTTCGGTCGAAATTTCGCTCCCTTCGCGTAAATTAACAACTCCACGTATTCGAGTATGTCGTTTCCAATTATAGCTGAAAGGGTATCATAGCGCAAGGCGCTTATATCACTTCCGGTGTCCACAATGGCAGAAATCTTCTTACCAAAAATTATTATGTCCTTAAAAATTCTTCTTGATGGAGGAATAAAATTCTTAGACATCGTGTGGACTATACCATCATCACCTCTCCTTTCGTCGCCTTCTTCCTTCTTGATGTCAACTCCACATTCAAATGACTTGTGTCCAAAGTTTTTACATTTGAAACATCTCGGCTCGGAACTTTTACACTCTCTAGAGAAATGACCGTGTTCCCCACATTTGTAACACCGTTTCTCACGTCTATGGGCTATATTGTTCTCTCTCGGTTCAACTTTCGGACATGCTCCCTTCGAATTTGATGATTCTCCGTGGCCTCGAATTTTCTCGTACACCTTTAATTTCTCTTTCAGATCGTCTAGTGTCTGCGCATGATAGAGTATAGTCTTATTCGCCATCGAATCGTCTAGGCCGTCCACGAAATATTCGATTAAACTGCGATCGTCGATTCTAATTCGGTTTCCAATTTCCTGCAACGTATATACGTCTCGTCGCTTCTCTTTTTTCGGCTGCTCAACATCCTGTGAATTTCAATAGAAGACAGCTTCGACCCAAATTCTTCACGCAAAGCTTCCTTAAGAGAGTCCCAATTTCTTATGCCAGATTGACTTCTAACAAAAATCTTAGCAGCTCCCGTCAGCAACTGCTTCGCATAAATAAATTTCTGGAGTTGGTTCCATGCCACTGTGGAAGCGCATTCCTCAAATTCCATGAGCCACTGTTCGACCTCAGGTAACCCCTCGCCAGCAAAAGATGAAACTGAATGACGAATGTCCTTTAGTGAGAAAACACTCGCACGGTCGGGCGCACGACCAATATCATAAGAGGCATCGCCGTACTCCGACCCCGTAGCACCTTCGATAGCAACACCGTTGTGAGCAATCAACCTGATTTGTAGATCGGCCTTATTTCCCGTCTTCGGCAGTCCCAACTTATCCATCTCCGCCTTTAACCCATCCACCGTCAATGCCAAAATCGCAGTTCTGTCCATGTCCAGTCAAAGTTCAGTGCCTCACAATTCAAGTAGAAACAACTAATATAAACTTGAATCCAAATATTCAAAAATTATCCGATTCGAATTGATGTTCAAATACAAATAATTTAAAAAAAAAAAACAAAATTTAAGCCAAATTCTTAAAATCAAATGCAATTCACACCAACAAACGTCAACAAAACATCAAACGCCTACATGTATCGTCTAGCATGTATCATATAACTCCAACAACGTGCATGTATCGTCTAACCTGCAACGTCGAACATCCAACAATCGTGCTTGTATCGTCTAACTTGCAACGTCGAACATCTAACAACGTGCATGTATCGTCTAACTTGCAACGTCGAACATCTAACAATCGTGCTTGTATCGTCTAACTTGCAACGTCGAACATCTAACAACATCAAATAACTAACTTACTACATACAATACATACACAGCCAATCAGCCCTTCGTTGACGAAAATGTTGTGTTGTTTGCGCTGCTGTCGCCCGTATTCCAACTCGATCGAGCCGAAAGTTTGTTGTAGCAAGTTGTGTTCAAACCACCAAATACGTCTTCCTTCTTACACACTATTCATTCTAGCTTCGCAGCTTCGTTGTTATTATTTTTTTCCAATGATGTGACGATGTTTTTTTCTTTTCTTCTGCTTGGTTGCAGTTGTTGTTTTTTCTTTTTTTTAGCCGCTCTTAAAAGGTTCTCTTTATCTTTGTGTTGTTTTTTTCTCTCTCTGTTTCTTTTGAATTTCACCACAGTTTTTTCTTTGTTTTTTTTTTTTTTTTTTTTTTTTTTGTAGTTCAGCACACAACGTCTTGAAATGGCACCGTCGAATTGCGTCGTATTCTTTTTTGTTTTGTTTTATGTTACTACCGGCATTATTTCTATTTTCTCAACTGTTTTATTTTTCATTTGTTTCGGATTGATCCCGGACGAGCCCCCAAGATGTAGGAATGTATTTCCTTTGAATCAATAAAACACTTGATAGTCTGATAGTTGAACAACATATTTATTATAATATGAGTAGTAAAAGTAACATTAATTATTTTTCATTTGTTTCGGATTGATCCCGGACGAGCCCCCAAGATGTAGGAATGTATTTCCTTTGAATCAATAAAACACTTGATAGTCTGATAGTTGAACAACTTATTTATTATAATATGAGTAGTAAAAGTAACATTAATTAATTCTTGAATACAAAACGGTTTGGGTTTATTAGCACGTCTATACGTCCGTCGATAACGGCCTGAGTCTATACGCCCAGCTCCCACATATATATTTATATAGACCCCATACTTATTCGGCTTTTTTCACTCTAAATATCTCATATTTTAACAGATTTTCTTCAAATTTTGCAAAACATCTTATATTTCAACTAGAAACACCTATGGTACAAATGGGTCACATCAGTTCAGATTTATATATAGGCCCCACACAAATTTCGCTCCCGATTTCCTTTCTCTGCTCTAGAAACCACACATTTTAACAGATCTTTTTTATATTTCTTTTCTATATATTTGGCAAAATATAGTATATGTCGTCTAGAAGGTAAAAATGGATCAGGTCGGCACAAATTTCACTCCCGATTTGACTTTTCCTCTCTAGAAACCACAAATGTTAACAGATCGTCTTCAAATATGGAAAAATATCTTATATTTTAACCAGTAAGACCTACGGTGAAAATGGGTAAGATCGCTTCAGATTTACATATATGTTTATCTATATATAAATGAATCTGTGTTTGTTTGTTATAGCAGCCTAAACTACTGGACCGATCTTCTTGAAAATTTCACAGTATGTTCATGCTGAACCGTTGGCGAAAATAGGCTATATAAATTTTTAATATTTTCAGTGGGCGTGGCACCTCCCACACAAATTGGGGTTTTATTAGTTTTTTATAATTTAGCATATTCGAAGTACTGTTGCTGCAGCTAGAGTCTTGAATTTTTGTGAAAGTTCACTAATTGTTAGTCTGTTAGTTAGATTAATTGTTAGTTGTGCCGTATTGGAAAAGTGGGCGTGGCACCTCCCATACGAAGTTAAATCCTATTATTGAATTTTGTCAGTTCTATGACACCTAGAGTGCTGAAATTTTGTGTAATTGCATCTAGCATCAATATGCTTAGTTGTGCCAAAAATGTGTGGTATTAGGTGTGGCACCTTCCATACGAAGTTATAACCCATTTTCGAATATATTCAGTTCTATGACAGATACAATACTGAAATTTTGTGTGAGTGCATCTCTAGCATCAATATGCGTAGTTTTTCCAAAAATTGGCGGTATTGGAAAAGTGGGCGTGCTACCTGCTAAAACTGACCGTGACCCTTCCCATTCGAAATTAAAACCTGTTTTTGAGTATATTCGACACCGAGATTCCTGTATTGTTGTTGTGAGTTAATTTATTTGTAACCTGCTTAGACAATATACAAATGGGCGGGATTTGAAAGATGGAGAACTTTTTATTTGAATTTTGTAAAATTACACGTTTTCTTTGGATTTTTTAGCACAATAGTAAAGAAAGGTTACAAAAAAGAAATATTCATTCGTTATAAGCCGACTTAAGTCAAGAAATCAGAAATTATTTTTTAGTTTTTGTGTATTTTGATTAGTGAACAATTTGATTGACTTTCTATGGGTTTTGAATGTAATACATTCGAATTCCAGATATTCGATTAAGTAAGTTCTTCTTACGTAGGAAGTTTTTTGTTTTGGTAATAGAAAGGAGAAGAATCACACTCAACCTAAAATCTATTTTTTACAATTCTTCCTTTATTCGCTGTAACTAAAGTTCTGTTCTTCAATATTCTCCATGGAACATATCCATTTCTTTAGTATCTCAGGGAAGTACCTTGGTTATAAAACCTGAAACCTGATTTTAATTTCCGTCTGTTTTTCTGCCTGGGTTCAGCTAGTATATATATCACCCATACAAATTTCTCTCCCGACTTGACTTTTTCCGTCCTAGTATTTTCACCTATGGTGAAAGTGAGTTACTTCGTTCCATGTTTGGTTATAGCTCCGATACAAATATTCGTTGCGATATGACAAAGTGGGTCAGGTCACATCGGTCTATGATTGGGACACATACAAAAATTCTTCCCGACTTTTTTACAGAATTTTACTTGCACTTAAAATTGACTTCATTTAATTCGAAGAAATTTTTGTGTGTTTCTGTCACATCGTGTTTGACATGAAATTTTCAGATCACATCAGACTAGGGTCTGGTAAATTATCGAATTTTTGGAATCGATTATTCGGGAAGTTTTGACAAATTATGATATTTCAAATGTAGAATGCCTTCTAGAATTCAATTGATATTCATCGAACATTGAAACATCGTCAATGCTTACTCCTAAATGAGTTGCAGATTGTATTCTTGCTAAAAGGAACTAGAACTAACTCTTTCTGGTATGAAAAAATGCTTTGTATGACCCACTTTTCGCTGCAGTCGCTAGCTCTGTCTGCTTTAAGTTGTCATCAGATATTTGATGTTTGTATACCCAATCGGTCAATCGGGAGCAACGTTGGACTTTGATTTATACCGTCAACATGTGACATTTTTTAGATTATGTAATCAAACTTCTGCAGCCTAAATCATTATCTTGCAATAAGAGAAGTTAGTGGATATGTTGCTCTTGACGTTTGCCACTACATTACATTCGGTCACAATCACGACAGTTCCTTCTCTACAGATGCAATTTCAGGAAGATTGTCGTTTGGAGAATACGATTTGGAGGCGGATATTTTGACACTTCTCATTGCAACGAAATTGGCAAGATTTACAAGATAGATGTTCAACCCTTCGCATACTTCATCGGAATTGGAACCCGACGCTAGAACCGTGCAATCATCGACGTATGTCACGATTTTCTTCAGGTGGTTGTGGAATAAAAATTCAGGAGACATCACCCAGCCACGGGGAAGCCGCTGCTTAACTTTACGGGATTTAGACTTTCTATTTTATTCTAATTCCACAAATGACTGGCGCCCACATATATAATTGACGATCTGACGCTTCAGACTGGTCGGGAAGGAAGTGTTGATGATGTCCTCGAACAAATCGGCATGGCATCGAATGCCTTCGATAGGTCAGAGCCGCAAGGACCGTGCTTTCACAATGTTTATCCTGGTTCAGACCGCGACCGATGTGTGTGGCAATACTCCTTTTCGTCTTGGCACCCTAGGTGTGGTCAATCATCATTTGTTGCCCTGCACCAAAAGTAGCAGCGATGTGATCATCCCGCTTGGTGGGGTTCGAGAGCGACCATTGCCCACAATTCTTGATTGCACATTATACTGATTGCTCACGATGCTCCAACGATTCATTCCGCTTGATTAACCTGTTAATCTGTAGATTCAGTTCCCTGATTCTTGGATCTCTGGATTAGCCCTACGAATATCATCACGCTCATCTGCGAGTCCCGCTGCCTCTGCTGAGAAGTTTGGTCTCATTTTGGGTATTCGGCCAGCAGGGATGTGTCAGGCGGCAGCTGTGTTGAAATGTTTCTCTGCTAGCGTCAAAATGTATGGGTAGTTCAATGAAGCGGCGATTGCTGAACTCTCTTAATTCGTTCAAGTCGGCTTTTCTCTGGTTGAAAAAAGAACGGCGTTCAGAGGTGATGTAGTCAGATGATCGGTCAATGGAGAGGATTATGGGGAGGTGGTCTGAGCCCTATGAAATGACAGGCCGCCATATACTGTCATTTATTAGACCAGCCGAAACGGTGGTGATATCCTGGTGGAGGCTGTGTAAAACTGTGGAGTCGTCAATCTGTTCGCCAAAGCAATGTCTCTCGGATAATTATTTAGGATAGAATGCCAAAGTTTGATAACATGATGAATGTACACGTTCAACAGTTCAATCCGGCAGCCCCAGACTTTACTGCTACCCCATACATTCCATGTATGGATTTCTAGAGTCAATCTCAGGCGAGAGAGATCTGTACTATACAGAATGGTGTTTCCTGAATCGCACCGACCTTGATGTTATTATTATATTTTTTAAGGTTTTTACAAATTTATTTATATTATTTTGATTTTCGGAATGATTACATTAATTATTTGAAACTTTAAAGGAAAGATGTATTTTTAGTGACTGTGGTCTCCATTTTTACGAATTTTTCTTCTTTTTTCAAAAACAACCCAAAATTTCAGTGAAAATGTTAAGAATGATAATTTTTTCAGTAGTTTTTTAACACAAGGTTTAAAAACAATAAAATTCTAAGAAGAAGTAGTTGATGAAAAATTGTATTTTTTCCATTTTTTGTGGCATCAGAAAAATAATTATATATTCCATTACCTATTTAACTCGTAAAAAATATATTTTTTTTTTTCAAAATACGTGTACATTTTCAAAACAATCGCAGCTATCGAGGTCTAAAATCGTACGAATGCATCGTCTTGGAATGCAAAATGAACGAATTTTTCGAAATTAGTACGGATGACGTTACAATAATGAATTTCGGTGTGTATATTAGAGCGTACCAGGTTACAAGTAAAAAAAAAAAAGTTCGCCGTACACCTTCGAATATGAAGTATTATTGAAAGGTAGTTTCAAAAAAAAAATTTTTATTTTTTTATGCCGAACGTAGGGGTCGCGCTTTTACATTTTTCTATATAACTTCTGCATTTATAAACGGATTTTAAAGTGTGATACATCGATGTTTTTGTCCGATTTTTTTGTCTTTGAAGTCATTGAGCTCAAACATGATTCATGATTTTATGCGAGCTTTAATTTTAGATTATTAGAGTGGTACATTAGGGTAGTAGCAACTGAGAAATGATGGGTAAGTACCAGAAGGGGGTGCTTGAGCTCAATGACTTCAAAGACAAAAAAATCGGCCTCGTCGAGACAAAAACATCGATGTATCACACTTTAAAATCCGTTTATAAATACAAGTTATATAGAAAAATGTAAAAGCGCGACCCCTACGTTCGGCATAAAAAAATAAAATTTTTTTTTTTGAAACTCCTTTCAATAATACTTCATATTCGAAGGTGTACGGCGAACTTTTTTTTTGAGGTACGCCCTAGTGTATATTCGAAGATCATAGATAAGAAGAACTTTTTCGAAATTTTTACTTTTAAGGGATTAAATGGGATACAAATTGTACCACAGCCCAGATCAAACGGTTGGGCCTAGAATCTTGAAATTCGGAACGGGCATTACTTTTATAGCATGAATGCGACCAAGAAAGTATTTTGCATAATTCGTACTTTTTGTGGGTGAAATTGCGTAAAGAGGATAAAAATGGTACCAATCAAACAGACGGAGCTGGAATCATAAAATTCGGCTGCTATATACCTCAAAATGCTTACAAAAGCAAAGTGAAGGTGTTGACGATCGCCCATATGCTTGACATCAGCTGATGATGGTATGTGAAAGATCGACCATATGATCGACATCACCTGATGCATGTATGACATCCACATGCAGATGGCGCTATTGTTTATTTTACGACTGTCACAGTTGTGTTTGTGTACTTCGTACGAACCAGCAATTCGTGCTAAAATAAAATATTGTTTTTATAAATTGTCTCGTCTAGACTCCGTCTAGGGGAGACCAACAGTTCCACCAAACTGGTCGGATTCTGTTCATGGTCCTTCGTAACCAAGCTTGATCCAGGTGCTAGTGATATTCTGTTGTGCGCGTCAAAAAGTGTCGTCATCTCATCATGGTTCTACGAGCCAACTAAATTCCCCGTCACCATACCATTGTTTATCACTACGTGAAGCAAGGCTTTACGAGCCAGTGACGGTCGAATAAAGCAAATATACGTTGCTTCTCACAACACGACTCTACGACATAAGTCGACATAAGAACACGCAGTCACGGCAGCATCTCTACCACGTAATCATGTACATGGAACTACAACAACAATATACACAACCACACAGTACTTCAAACACAAAAACAACAAAATGTGAACAACTACAATTTAAGCGGCGTCATCGTCATTTCGCACTAGTGCATGGAGGCCGGCATGTTGACGATCGACCATATGATCGACATCAGCTGATGATGGCATGTGAAAGATCGACCATATGATCGACATCACCTGATGCACGTATGACATCCACATGCAGATGGCGCTATTGTTTGTTTTACGATTGTCACAGTTGTGTTTGTGTACTTCGTACGAACCAGCAATTCGTGCTAAAATAAAATATTGTTGTTATAAATTGTCTCCTCTAGACTCCGTCTAGGGGAGACCAACAGTTCCACCAAACTGGTCGGATTCTGTTCAGAAGGAATTTTTCGAAATTCATACCAAGAACATGGCTGACGCTATAATCATGAAATTCGGTGTGTATATTCGTCTTACAGCGTAACAAGGAATTTTCCGAAATTTTTACTTTTTTAAATTGGTTAAAATTAGTACCAAACGGCTTATAGCACGAATGCGTCTAAGAAAATATTTTTGCAAAATTCGTATTTTTTGGGATTGAAATAGGACAAAAAGAAATAAAAATGACACCAATCAAACAGACGGAAATTCGTACGTAAATTCACGATATTCAAATTAAGGACTGGCGTTTCGAGTTGCAGAACAACGAATCGGCACAATTAAAAGGACAAAATTTCATGGAATTTAAAATACATTTTTATCGTTTAGAAAATATTTAGAAAAACCGCGATTCCAGAAGTCACTTCTACAATTTGACGTCGAATTCAAAAGTGATGAAAGTAGAAAATGTAGCTGTTGTCATTCTAAGAACAATGATACATCACACGTTCCGATCGAACTATAAATGGAGACACACGAAACAAAATGACCCCTCGTGGCCAAAATAAATATTTTATTGTAATCGTCTTCAAGTTATCTTTAATTCTAGGGTGTGACCGGCGCAACTTTATTTTTTCTATGGGGTACGACCCGGACAATAATCACTGAGAACTACATTTCATTCCAGTTTTATATAAATAGCTTTTCAAAAATTCACAAGACGGTCACAAACAAGCTAATTGAAATATGGACAGGAAAATTTCTGTTGGGTCAGCTAGTAAAACCACTTATATAAATATATTTAACAAGAAAAAACTTCATATAAATTTCTATATGTGTTATGTTGGTCCGGAAACGTATAAGTAATCCGCATTGTGCACCCGAAAAAACCAGCGTTTTAAATTTTATAATTGTTCACAAAAACATAATGAATCAGTTGGTCAATTTATTTTAATTTAAAGTTTCTATCAGGCCAGTGTGATTTTCGATCGTTTTAAAACAAACAAACTAAACTGTTGTCAACCGCAAATTTGACCTGTGAAGAGGCATGCAAGGTTGGCAGTCATTTGGGTTGGCTAATACACAGGAAAAAATAAAATTTGGATTCAATTAAAAGTCTGTAAGCCGTTTATTGAAAATATATTTTATATTCACTTAATAAATCAAAATCGCATATTAAAAAAATAAAATTTTGGTCAAGCGAGTATCGACGAAACGGGGATGTTAGATTTGTACACTGAAAGAATTTTCCTTCATAATATTTATTAAGCGATTTCATTGAAGGGTTTTCATAAATTTAGTGAATTTTTTCTTAATATGTATGAAAAAATCATAAATAACATGAAATGTTTCATGCAAGTTTTCATAAACATTTCATATTTCATTAAACAAAATTGTTAAATTAGTGAAACTTAGTTTCATAAGAACAAAGAAAGATTTCATTGTATTAAAGAAACAATTCTTAAATATTATGAAATATGTCATAACCAATAAAATATTTGTGTTATGAAATGTCTGCATAAATATAATGAAGGATTTTATAGTTTTTATGAAATGTTTCATAACTTACAACTACACTTTTAGTGTGTCGACTTTATTCGTTGAAATAATATTCATAAGTATGAACCCTGATTTAGGTGAAAGGCATATTCATTGCAAAGACTCTTGCAATGGTGGAGTGTGTTGATTGGTTAGTCAACGAATCAGACCTTTTGTGCTATTTTGTTTATATTGGAAACTTCAATTATTACTATGATTTCTTTTCTGACCAGCGGAAGGTGATCGCCACCGACCAAAATCATGATGAAGGTAGTGAGCAGCCAAGTAATCAATTTGTAGACATTTGTACATAAATTTGCATTATCAGAAAAAATCAGGTACTTACTACTCAAAGTACTTAAAATATCCCCACAAAATCCACGAAATATTTTTTAGAGTATGCAACAGCCGTCGCTGTTGTACGAAGTAGATAATTTACACCAGCAACAAGAAAATCAAAACCATTACCAAAAATAAATTTAGAAAATGTACAGCAAGACATCACTCATTTACATCGGCAAAATTGGCTATATGTATATAAAAAACATCTGCCAATGCAATATTTTAGAGGAGTTGTTTTTAAAAAATAAGAACCCCATAATTTCTGCTGAAATTTTTGTGCAGCAAGTTCACAACGTAATTTTGTTAAACCTTATTCAGTGCCTATGAGATTGAAATCGAAGGTTGAATGGATCGAAGGAAAATATGTCCGATGAAGTTTTGAAGAAATATTTAAATGTAAGAATATGCGGTAATTTTAGAGTAACAATAAATGCAATAATTATGATGGATGTACAGTATTTTTTATGTTGCATTTTTGTCTATTTTTCTGAAATAATAGATCCATGAAAGCACTTTCAATGATGAGAGATATTAACTGGAATGGCCAATGCTTACATTTTTGCAAAAATTTGGAATTAATTAAAAAATTCAATAACTCAGTCAATTATTAACGGATTTTTAAAAACCTTACCAAACCTCCTTACCAAAGGAGTTATTTAAATATTTTTTTCATGTAATGCGGTGCAAAAACATTGCCAAAGTTGAAAAATGACTAAAAATAGTTTAAGAAAATGATTTTGCTGGACAAAAACACACAGATTTCTCAAGTTTTCTATATATCGAAAGCTCCCGGTTTCTTCTGTTTAAATCCTGTGAGAAAGTTAAAATCGGTTGATCCAACTAAGTTACAGGCTTATAAGTGTGCAAAAGTACGAAAAACCGTTGTTTCACGCGTATCTCAACATGTGTGCAGAGCCACCCCCTATCCATAAATAACGAAAATGCAACGTAAATTGCGAAAAAATATATTGTTGGCATTCCTTTTGGAAATTATTTAAAATAAAGTATATCCGTTAGTGCTGCAAGAGATGACGTAGATGCAGGTTGACTTTTCGCGTGTTTTTGTTTATTTATAATTACGCGTACGATCATTTGAATGCGTAATTTATGTTTTTATGTATGCAATTGTAGAATACCTAAAATGATCCTCGAAGGGGATCGAAATATTGAATAAAAATTAAATTATTGAAAAAAAAATAATTCAAAATACTCCTTTTTGACAATAAAAAATTAAAAATAATATATTTATTTTTTATGAACTTATGCCGTCTCGATTTTAAATATTTTTTCACTAGAAGTAGTCCAATGTGGACCTCACAGTAAAACTTTATTTTCCAAATAAATATATTTTTTACGTATATTTTAAATTTACCTTAAAAGGCACTTTCTTAAGGATTTATGAATTCACTTGCACTTTTCAATGGCAAATAGCTACAAAAGTACCTTCTAAATTAGAACAAGTACAAAGGCTTTAAGTTACGAATCGTATTTACCCTCCACCGTTGAGTGAATCCCTCCATCTTATGAAAATTTTGATATTTTGATGCAAATATATAAAGCAAATATATAATAGTTCAATTGCATTCAAATAATAAGCTTAAGTAACCTAACTATTAGGGATTTTTGCGGTAACTTCTGTACTTGTCAGAAAAAACGTTCTCGACCAATTTTATCCATTTACCATCACAACCATCCACACAGTCAGAGTATCTTACACGATTCCAGCGACAACCGTTGGTACCATTTTATACCTTTTCCCATTTTACCCTAAAAGTACGAATTTAGATTTATTGTTTTGCGCGTCTACGCGTTTCCCCCTAAATTTACAAATTTCGAAAAATAACTTTATATTGCGCGTTTATACAGTCAGAGTATAAACCAAATTTCATGATTTAAACTTCAGATATTTGGATGGTACCCAGTTTATCCCTTAAAAGTGTGAATTTTGAAAAAAAAAACTTCTCTTGTTCGAGTCCACGCTATATGTACCACATTTGAATACCAACCAGACGGGATTTAAAAAAATATTATATAAATATTATATACTTGTAGTTTGTACACGGCGTTGCACGGGTTAATTTTTCCCAAGGCAAGGATTTTTGTATCCTGTAAATAAGTAAAAAGTTTCTGTACGAACAACGTCTTCGTGCCAAAGTTCTTGCTTCTCCTAGGGGAAGTAAGAGCTTTTGGTCATTTGTAAGAAGAGTAAAGGATAACTCCTCATCTATCCCAACTCTTGTTAAAGATGACCAGATATTCACTGACCCGGTTGACAAAGCTAACCTATTGGCTGAAATGTTTGCAATGAATTCATCCTTGCCGGAAAGCAATCAACCACTCCCCGTGATCGAAAATGTATCTAGTTCCATGCCTCAGATATTTTTTCGAACACGTGGAGTTAAAAGGGTTCTCGCAAATCTCGACGTAAATAAATCTCCAGGCCCGGATGGCATTTCAGCACTTGTCCTATGTAAGTGCTCTTCGACGCTTGCCCGTCCCCTTCGCAATCTTTTCAACCTTGCATACCGTGCAGGAGTTTTCCCAGCGTGTTGGAAGATTGCGAACATCCAGCCCATCCCTAAAAAAGGTGAGGCTAATAACCCTGCTAACTATCGACCGATCGCGATTTGCTCAGCGCTCTCGAAGGTTATGGAGAGTATGGTTAACCACCATCTTGTGAGGTATTTAGAAACTAATGACTTACTTAATGATCGACAGTATGGCTTCCGTAGGAATCGATCTACGGGAGACCTGATGACACTGCTATCCGAAAAGTGGAATCGATCTATTCACAAGCTTGGTGAGAGTAAGGTCGTTGCTCTAGATATCTCCAAGGCCTTTGATAGAGTTTGGCACGGCGCACTCATATCAAAGCTTATCGCTTTTGGTGTTGGTAGTGACTTCTCTCGATTTATATCGAGCTTTCTCAGAGATCGCACTATACGTGTTGTTGTAGATGGGTTCTCATCCGACGAGCATAGGTTAACCGCAGGAGTACCACAGGGCTCTGTCCTTTCCCCCTCCCTTTTTCTTATTTTCATCGACGACCTCTTGGATCGGACTGTGAATCCAATATACTCATTCGCGGATGACAGCAACCTCTGTCATTCATACTCATTCGATCATAGACCAAGTCGTCAAGAAATTGAGGATAAAAGGCGATTGATGGATGAGTCACTTAGCCAGGATTTGATGGCCATTTCTGAATGGGGTCGTGAGAATAGAGTAGATTTTAATGCACGTAAGACCCAGTGCTCCTTGTTGTCTCACAAACGATTCACTGATCCAACGGTGTCGTCGATTTTAATGAACGGTGTAGATATTGAGCAATCAGATGCTCTCGTTGTTCTCGGCATGAAAATACAACGTGATGTTCGATGGACAAAGCATGTATTTGACGTGTCGAAAGATGCCTTCAAATGTTTAGGCTTTTTAAAAAGATGTAAGAAATATTTTACACCCTCTGATCTTCTCAATATCTACACTACCTACACAGACCAAAGATGGAATACAACTCCCATATATGGTCGGGAGCTCCAGCTTCATCACTGGAGCTACTTGACCGTGTCCAGAGGAGGGCGATGGTGTTGATAGGTGATGGTAGGATATCCAATTCTATTGTCTCCCTTGAACACCGTCGTAATGTTGGTTGTGTGTCATTGTTCTATCGATACTTTCATGGTGTTTGTTCTTCGGAAATTCGTGATCTTATACCGCCCGTGAGAACGTTCGGTAGAGATACGCGACTTTCCAGGAACGCTCACCCATTTGTTGTCGATTGGACAACCGACCGCACTACACATTACAGAATAAATTCGTTCTTCGCCCGTACTATCCGTATGTGGAATCGACTTCCGGCAAATATCTTTCCCTCCAATTACGACATTCAGAGATTCAAAACAGATATCAACAGACACTACTCCCTCTTTCCTCCTTCCAATACCTTATCTTCCTTCTACCAACGCAATGCACTGCATTTATAGGGGACATCCCCTGAGTGTTGGTTCAGTGAAAAAAAAAAAAAAAAAAAAAAAATGTATGTGTTTGACTAAAAATTTTAAATCGGAAAGGACGTCTGAATGGGGGATATTGAAACGTGGAACGATGTGACCCGCTTTCACCATGTATGTTTATAGGTGAAATATAATATGTAAAGTTTGGCCAAAATCGGTATATCGGTATATCTAAATCTGATCCGATTTAGATATACCGATATCTATATAAGTTGTTAAGCCAAATTTTAAGAGAATCGGTTACTATATGTGCTTTATAGAGCGGAAAAAGTCAAATCGGGAGCGACATTTGTATGGAGGCTATATCTGAATCTGAACCGATCTTACCTACTTTCAGCGTAGGTGTTTCTAGTTGGATTATAAGATGTTGGGCCAAATTTAAAGAAAATCGGGTACAATATGTGGTTTCTAGAGCGGAAAACTCAAATCGGGAGCGACATTTGTATGGGGGTTAAATCTGAACCGATTTGTCTCAAATTAAATAGCGTTCGTCCTTGATCCACAAAACTTACTTGCGCCAATTTTTGTTAAGATCGGACTATAATTGCGATCTGAAATTTTATTACAACAATCGACTCAGAAAGTGATTCTAAGCCCATCTGTATTGGACATTGCTAAATCGATTCTAAAAGTGGTTCTACGTCGACTGGTCGTTTCCTTTTGGGTGTTACAAACAAATGCACAAAGACATAATACTCTCGTGGAGTGTATAAAAACAGGAAAACGTCGGAACGACTAAAAATAATAAAAAAAATGAATCTACACATGTATGCATGTTTTTTGTTCATTATACACTCCACAAGTTTTATGTATTTCTGCATTTGTTTGTAACACCCAAAAGAAAGCGAGATATACCCATTGTTAACTATACCAATCGGCTTCGAATCACTTTTAAAATCGATTTAGCAATGTCCGTCCGTCTGTCCATCTATTCTTGTAATCAAAGTGCAGGTCGCAATTGTGGTCAGAACCAAATGAAACTTTGCACAACGAAGTTTTTCGGGATAAGGACGAACGCTATTTAATTTGAAGAAAATCGGTTCAGATTTAGATATAGCCCCCATAAGAATTTCGCTCCCGATTTGACTCTTTTCACTCTAGATACCACATTTTTTTACAGTTTTTCTTCAAAATTGGTAAAACATAATAGAAACATCTGTGGTGAAAATGTGTTAGATCGGTTCAGATTTATTAAATTTATTAAACGGCTTGATACGAAATAAATAAGGACATCGTGCTTCAACAGCAAAATTCTCTTCGGTACGCACCTCTCTTATCTTGTTGGTGGTTTTGAATCGAGAAGAGTAAAATTAGTTCCATCAAACAAAACCAACAACCGCAAAGGCAACCACGCAATTTCCGCCGCGGCGGTGGCGGCAACGGTGGTGGACGCTTCAGAAGCAGATACTATCCCCGCAATCAGCCCAGACGTCAAGTTAGCGGCGGTGATGGAGGTATGGGCGGCGATGGCGGTCATGATCAGAACGCTGATATTATTCAACGGAGCGGCGATGGCCAAGGCGGTCCAATGCGCCGCGGTGGTCCACAAAGACGTTTCTTCCGTCATAATTTCAATGGTCGCGGCAGTGGACCACGTGGTGGTGGTGGCCCACGTATCGAGGGAGGCCCACGTAACGATGGTGGTCCACGTAATGACGGTAGTCCACGTAATGACGGTGGCCCACGTAATGACGGTAATGGTGGACAACAAGGTGGTCCTCCACGTAACACACGTCCACGCCGTTCAAACAATAGAAAACCCAATAACGGCGGATGACCAAACAATCAACAGCAACAGAATGTTGGCCAGGAGGTTCAAAATACCACTACTGAAAGCTACGCTTAATTCTGCAACACCTGGACGAATGCAAAGGTATCAGTAAAAGAAACAACAGCAACAACAACAGTGGTGGTACATACAGAACAGTCCAACATTAAACAAACAAAATCAATTTTTAGCAGCGCAAAAATACTAACATAGTAAATACAACTGAACTTTACCAAAAACCCTTAAGAAACCAACCAACAACAACCAGTGGCCTTCATAGCTCAGTGGAAGTGTGCGCGTCTTGCAATCTGAAGGTGCTGGGTTCGATTCCCGGCCGGCGCACTGGTAAAATTCAACATCAACAAATTTTCACTTTTCATCATAAAATAAGAGTTTCTGCAGCCTAGATATTCAGTAGAACAATAGAGATTCAAAAAGATGAAGTATGTCAAATATACATCGGTTGTTAAGCTAAAAATTTCCGTACTCTCTTAGATATTCCACATTTAATTTAATTTTAATATGTGGCTATCTCTTTTATTCCAGGATCGATCGCAAAAACGCTCACATGTTTAGAATTACATAAACGTGCGGAAAAAATTGCCGCTTTGTTGCAGGAAAAGGGAAAAATTGAAGCCAACGACCACGTCGGTAAGTTTAGTTTTTTATTTGTGCTGTTTTGTCTCAAGCATAATTGATTATTATTATTATTACAGCATTAATATTCCCGCCCGGCTTGGATTTACTATGCGCTTTTTACGGGTGTCTTTATCTGGGAGCTGTACCAATCACAATTCGACCTCCCCATCCTCAAAATTTAATCACAACTTTGCCAACAGTGAGAATGATAGTAGATGTGTCAAAAAGTGTTATTGTTTTGTCTATTCAATCCATAATAAAACTTTTAAAATCACGCGAGGCCGCATCTTCCATAGACCCAAAAACATGGCCACCTATTTTGGATATTGATGAAAATCCAAAACGGAAACTCTCAAATATTGTCAATTCTCTATTGGATTCCACAGCTTATTTAGACTTCAGTGTTTCGACCTGTGGCAGATTGAGTGGTGTCAACATAAGTCACCGGTAATGGTTTTTATAAATTGTGTTTCAGGATTAATTAATGCCTTTGGTACAGTTCTCTTTCCAGTATTTGTGCAAGCTTGAAGCTGGCTTGTGAGCTATATCCATCTAGACATGTCGCACTATGTTTGGATCCATATTGTGGTTTAGGATTTGCTATGTGGACACTTATTGGAGTTTATAGCGGCCATCATTCAATTTTAATTGCTCCGTATGAAGTTGAAGCCAATCCTAGTCTTTGGTTATCTACACTTTCTCAACATAGAGTGAGAGATACGTTCTGTTCTTATGGGGTTATTGAGTTGTGTACCAAGGCTCTGAGCAATTCCATTCCATTACTGAAGCAAAGAAATATTGATCTTAGATGTGTTCGCACTTGCGTTGTAGTGGCTGAGGAAAGGCCTAGAGTACAGCTGACTCAACAATTTTGCAAGCTTTTCCAGGCACTCGGATTGAACACCAGATGTGTATCTACATCATTTGGATGTAGAGTTAATCCAGCCATATGTGTACAAGGTGCCAGTTCAGCGGAAAGCGCTCAAGTTTATGTTGATTTGAGAGCCCTCAGAAATAACCGAGTCGCTCTAGTAGAACGAGGTGCCCCAAATTCACTGTGTCTAATAGAATCAGGGAAACTATTGCCAGGTGTGAAGGTAATAATTGCAAACCCAGAAACGAAAGGACACTGCGGAGATTCCCACTTAGGAGAAATATGGGTAAGTTTTACAAATAAACGGGTGTTGTTAATTAATATTTTACACAGAAATTTTAAAAACTTTTAAAAAAGGTGCAATCTTCGCATAACGCAAATGGTTATTACACAATATATGGTGATGAAACCGACTATAATGATCATTTCAACGCAAAGCTCGTCACCGGTTCAACCACTGAAGTGTACGCAAGGACGGGGTACTTAGGCTTTCTGAGACGAACGGAATGTTCGCAATCAGTATCTATATTAGAAGAGACAACTCCCAGTATTGCCAGTAGGGATAGTGACAACGACTCCCTAAATTCTTTGAACCAATCCCATGTCAATTTAGTTTCCACTGTTAGTAATGCATTACCCAGTGAACAAACCGACCAAGAGCAGCATGATGCTGTATACGTTGTTGGTGCACTCGATGAGGTTATTGCATTACGTGGCATGAATTATCATCCAATTGATGTTGAGAACTCGGTATTAAGATGTCACAAAAGAATATCCGAATGGTAAATCAATTACTCACGATTATCTGCATATACATATCTATGTATTTATTTTTTATTTTCAGTGCGGTTTTCACATGGACTAACTTGCTAGTTGTTGTCGTCGAGTTAGACGGAAATGAATCTGAAGCGCTTGATTTAGTGCCGCTTGTTACAAATACAGTTTTAGAGGAACACCAATTGATAGTTGGAGTTGTAGTCGTCGTGGACCCAGGTAATTACTCATCCTTATTATAAGGTTTTTGGGAATTAGAATTCCCAACTCCCAAAAGAAGAATTGTATGAAAAATTTATAATAATTTGATATTATGAAATTATGGGAACATTTTTCTTCCATATTGAGTCCATATCAACAAGGATTTCTTCAGGGCTTTTCTACTGTGACAAATTTGATTCAGTTTACTTCTTACGTTATTGATGAATTTGTTCAGGGTAATCAGACTGATGTCACCTATACAGATTTTAGTAAGGCATTTGATAAAGTGAACCACGAACTTTTGTTATATAAATTAGATCTTATAGGTTTTAGCTCTAACTTCTTGAAGTGGATATCTTCGTATCTTTCAAATCGCTCTCAGATTGTCAAATTTGGTAATTCTTATTCTAGACCAATTGTGATTCCATCAGGTGTTCCTCAGGGTAGTCATCTAGGACCGGTTCTTTTCTTATTATTCAAAAATGACCTTTCGGTGTCTATCATCAATTCTAGACTTCTAATGTTTGCAGATGATGTAAAAATATTTTTTTCTTATAATTGGCCAGAATTTTCGAATCCATTGCTGGATGACTTAGATAGTTTTGGACGCTGGTGTGACATGAATTGAATGGAACTCAACCTAAGGAAATGCAGACACATGCGTTTCTTTAGATCGAATCCAAGATTTGTCAGATATAATATTAGAGGAACTGAGTTAGAGTTAGTTGATTCTTTTGAAGACCTTGGTATTCTAATGGATTCCAAACTGAATTTCAACAATCATATTATTACTATGGTTAACAAAGCATATGGTGTTCTTGGCTTCATTAAGCGATGGACTAAGGAGTTCTACGATCCTTACGTAACGAAGCAGCTATTTACATCACTTGTCAGACCTATTCTGGAATATGGTTCCGTAGTGTGGGATCCTAAGTATGGCATCTGTATTGACAGAATTGAGTCAGTTCAGAAACAATTTTTAATATTTTCATTAAGACAATTCATTGGTATAGTGATTTTATTATTCCCCCTTATACTAGTAGAATGAAGTTGATGACTTGCCTTCCTTGAAATGCAGACGTGTTATGTTGAACACCGTGATGGTTTATAAGGTTATAAATGGTGATTTCTTTCTGACTATATTAATTATGCTTCCGCAGAGCCCATTCCCTTTTTAAAGTCAAATTATCATTATACAGTGGCCGGCAAAAGTCAACATACGACCCCAACTTCGGCTCTCGGGCGATTTCAGAAGCATTATGAAGATATTTTTTTAATCTCTTTTTAGGGTGAGGGTTCTGATCCACAGGATTTTCACGTACCTGGGTATCACACCCTATCGCTTTTTATCCCCCACAGAGGTCTCGTGGTCTTGATTGAGCTCAGAAAATCCAAAATTTAACACTCTTTGGGTTAAATTCAGAATTGGAACACACGTCCTTCATTTCATATTTATGTATAGAAGAGCAAACGGGGAAAGAGATGCATTCCTTAATGGCTTCGACGCCCTTTCCGACACAATCACAAAATTTTTAGAGGATTGTCCTGACAGTGAAATAGTGGTTGTTGGTGATTTCAATATCCATAATTCGTCTTGGCTTGCCCATTTGAGTCACTCAACTCCAGAAAGCAATTACGCCGAGCTTTTTGCCGCGCATAATAATTTGACGCAATTGGTTAACTTCACACACTGAAAAGTATGAAGTTGATGTTTTAGCACCTCTTGGTAATTCGGATCACTGTATTGTTTCAGTATCCTTTTCGTATTCCGATCTTCGTGTCGCTTCGACCCCAGCCCCAAAGCGAACAATATATATATACGGAAAGGCACGCTGGGCCGAGTTCAACAACTTTTTCCAGCAACTTTTTCAATTGGGATGTTTAAAACATTTCTGTTCGAACAACGTCTTCGTGCCAAAGTTATTTCTTCTCCCAGGGGAAGCAGGAGCTTTTGGTCATTTGTAAGAAGAGTAAAGGATATCTCCTCATCTATCCCAACTCTTGTTAAAGATGCTAACTACCGCCCGATTGCGATTTGCTGTGCGCTCTCGAAGGTTATGGAGAGTATGTTTAACCACCATCTTGTGTGATATTTAGAGACCAATGACTTACTTAATGATCTACAGTATGACTTCCGTAGGAATTGATCTACGGGGGACCTGATGACACTGCTGTCCGAAAAATTGAATCGATCCATCGTTTTCCGTCGTTTCTCTAGATATCTCCAAGGCCTTTGATAGAATCTGGTACGGCGCACCCATATCAAAGCTAATTGCTTTTGGTGTTGGTAGTTGCTTCTCTCTATTTATATCGAGCTTTCTCAGAGATCGCACTATACGTGTTATTGTAGATGAGTTCACATCCGACGAGCATAGTTTAACCGCAGGAGCACCACAGGGCCCTGTCTTTTCCCCTCCATTTTTCTTATTTTCATCGACGACCTCTTGGATCGGACTACTCATTTGCGGTTGACAGCAACCTGTCATTCATATTCGATCATAGACCAAGTCGTCAAGAAATTGAGGACAAAAGGAGATTGATGGATGAGTTACTTAGCCAGGATTTACTAGCCATTTCCGAATGGGGTCAAGTGAATCGAGTAGATATTATAGCACTTAGACCCAGTGCACCTTGTTGTCTCATAAACGATTCACTGATCCAAAGGTGTCGTCGATTTCAATGAACGGTGTGGATATTGAACAATCAGATACTCTCGATGTTCTAAAATAAAAAATAAATAAATAAAAAACATGTATTCGATGTCTCAAATGAAGCTTTCAAGTGTCTAGGCTTTTTAAAGCGGCGTAAGAAATACTTTACGTACATCCGACCTAAGATGGAATACAACTCCTATATATGGTCGGATGCTCCAAGATCTTTGATCTAATTGACAGTGTTCCGAGGGCGATGGTGTTGATAGATGACAATATGATACCCAATTCTATTATCTCCCTGGATCATCGTCGTTATGTGGGATGTTTGTCGCTGTTATCGTTACTTTTATGGCGTTTGTTCCTCGGATATTCGTGATCTTATACCGGACGTAAGGACGTTCGTTGGGAATACGCGATTTTCAAGAAACTCGCATCCATATGTTTTCGATTGGACATATGGCCGCATTACAGATTGACTTCAACTTCCGGCAAATACCTTTCTTGCCAATTATGACATCCAGAGATTCAAAACAGAAGTCAACGAATACTTCTCCCCCTTTCCTCCTTCCAACGCTGCACTGCATTTATAGAGATTGAGTGTTGGTTCAGTGAAAAAAACATCAATCATTTGCAAGTATTTATTGCCGTACATATGTCCAGAAAGTAATCTGTTGATCATTCTTATATCTTTAGCACGCCAATACGATACGCTGTAATCTGGGGAGATTTGGTTCATTAAATTATTGTAACGAGGCTTCTGTAAAAATAACATTTTTTTTTCAATTTATTTTCAGTACCTATGTATAATCTATATCTATATAATCTATATATATAATATATCTATATAATCTATATAATATATAATATAATCTATCTATAAGTAATTATACTTTATTTATTACACACAATTCTCCAAAGCTGCATGTGGCTTTGAAAAAAAATGTGGTTCCGATTGACATTGAAAACTCCACCACCCGTATATTCGGGTGCAACAAGCATCCGTAGCAAAAACAATAAAACCAGCCTTTACATATTCATGTAGTTCCCTGTTATAAATGACAGAAATTTGGTCAGTGGGCACGTTCATTTTCCGGTCTGGCAGCAACTGCGTCTTGATGTGGTGGTATCGAATGAACTTGCACTAGGGTTTGCATTTTCCCGTACTTTTTATTTCCTGGGAAACGGGAATTATTTTTTCAATTTCTTGGGATCCCTCGGCAGCACGGGAAATCGTCAATATATCGTTTACCATGAGTTAAGTTTATTTTTCCAATGAAACATTCACATTTTATAAAGGTGGGATGTGTGCTTTATTAATTGGTGCGCTTTTTTGAACGGATATTCGGCAAGTGAGCTGTGCTTCTCATTCGTTTGTGAAAATCATTTACTTAAAAAGGCCGGGTATGTTGTCACTTAGAAACCTTTCACATTCAACAGATGTAGTCAGTAGAGCTTTACATAAAATGTTTATGTTGTCTGTTCTTTGTCCTGCCACTTTGAAAACTATAAATTCTTTTTTTAGACTGCTATCTTGACTTTTTTAATACAATAAATAAATATTAAATATTTTCAAACGACTGACTTCATTTATTTTAGGCGTTCGGATACACGTCCAAAATCGACTTTTTCCGAGTTTTTAAATTTATCGCTTATTTTTGCTAAATACATTACCTTGGTTTTCTCTGGGTTGAAGGACAGGTTCAGGCACTCGACGGTGAAAATTTTTACTACAATTATTAGCTTAGCAACATCAACTTCGAAATCCTTATCATACGACATGATAATGAAATCATCAGCATATTGAAAATCTTCCACTCTAACAGGGTTGTATGCGTTATTGATGTCCAGAGGCAGAATGATGACCTTGTAACCCCTATGCTTATGGATTGCAGCTTTGTGAAGTATTTCTTAACATATAATGCAGACGATGTTCTCTTTCTGTACGCGAAATACCACTCCGGCAGAATGGTTTTGCTTTTAAGAAATTGGTAGATAGTAATTTTCATCATCACAGAGATCAGCGAGATTGGGCGGAAATTTCTAAAATCTTGTAAATCTGTTCCTGGTTTGGGGATCGATACTAATTTAATCGTTATCCAGCTTTACTTAATTCGGGTTTTTTCACAGCGCGTTGTTAATAGAGGTCAAAATAGAGCTCTTAGCCAAACCAGAGAGGGCTTTAAATATGTTCACACGTTATAACATCTTCACCGGCCGCTGATGACTTACGTCAAAACAAAAACCACTGAAAGCATCTCAATCATCTGTCACATAGCCATCATCACCTCCTGCACTTAAGCATACATTTTGCCGTTATTGCTTCCATGCATCTTTAGTATTGGGATATGCGTTTAGGGCTGTTATTTTTCTCTGTATGTACATCTTTTAGCTTCACTTACTGTCTCCTTCCATGCCTTTCTGCTCTTAATGGCTTCATTGCAATTACTATAGGTGGGATATCTTCAGCCTTTTTAACGCAGCCGCTTGTAAATGAAAGTTTTATATATCCGGTTCAACCACCACCTTTCTCAGAGCCTTTTAATAATGATCGGGAAGTGATGACTACCCACAAGTTGAGATGAATGAACCTTCCAACTGCAGTTTAAAGATCAGTTAGTAAACCGAACCCCTGAGGTTACTGAGATTGTTTTTAAAAGTGTATATACCTTCATTCATTCATCTGAAACTAGAATTCTGAATGATATTCGCCAACTTTCTACCTCTCTCCGAAGTCTACCAATCACCTCAGCAAGTTGCGTGCGTTCAGATTCCCGCAAAAAATTGCATTCTGTAGAGGTTCAAGAAATAACAGTAGGCCAGATATTTCATTTTCAAAGGTACGAGCTTTTACCTATTGCGTGTATCTACATACAACCTCCAGTTTTATATATATGTGGCCTTGATCAGGACCAATAAAATAAATGTAAAATTGTTGCACTGTGTTATTGTCTCCAGGTTTCATTCATTATTCTTCATGAAAGTTTCTGTGAAGCATATAATGTTGAAATCATTTAGGTTAGTGAAATATGATGGATGAATCCTGGATCTTCAGAATAATTAACGCAGCAAAAGTCCTTTTATATAAAATTTTATTTTCTAACAATATAGAAGGACTATGTGAATGTTTGAAACGAAAAATATTGACTGAAAAATTATTTTCAAGTTAGAAATAATTTTCCAATACAAAAGTTGAATATTCATGTTGAAGTATATTTTGAACAAAGTATTTATCCAACACTCCTCCTCAACATGGATATTCTTTACAAATTCAAATCATTTTAAATTAATTAAATTTAAAAATTTTTCGTGTTTGGACTTTGACAAATTCTTTGTAAAAATATCAGCAACCATATCTTCCGTGAGGCAATATTCCAATCGTAATACTTCCAATTTCACAAGATCTCTTATGTGATGATATTTTATGTCGATGTGTTTGGTCCGGTTGTGATACACTGGATTAGAAGCTAATTGCAATGCCCCTTGGTTATCAACATGTAGTGCAACACTTTCGTCCTTCCAGAAACCAAGTTCTCGTAACAATCTTCTTAAGTACACCACTTCTTTTGCTGCATTTGAAATTGATACGTATTCCGCTTCCGTGCTGCTTAAAGCTGTGACATTTTGCTTCTTAGACTCCCAGGAAATTAAACATTCGCCCAGATAAAATACTGATCCTGAGTATGACTTACGGTCAGTTGAGCAACCGCCCCATTCAGCATCTGCGTAACCAATAAGTTGATTACCACCAGAATTAAATTGCATTTTGATATTTTGCGTTCCTTTCAGGTATCGAAGTATCTATTTCGCTGCCGTCATATGCTCCACATGAGGATCTGAGTTCTTTTGGGACAACTTAGAAACGGAATGAAGTATATCAGGACGTGTAATTAAAGCCAAATAAAGTAACGATCCTATTAGGGATTGATATGTAGTAGGATCCACTTTCTTGCAGTTATCATTACACTTAATCTGGAAACCTGGAGTTAACGGCACTGACGCTGCCTTACAGTTCTCCATTCCATATATTTTTTTTTTCGAACGGTCCCAACGCCTTTCACTCCCGCCCATTCCGACCGAGAGGGCCTCGTCCCCATAACGTAGGGACAACGTACACACCACAGTCCGAACTGTAGCGGACAAGCAGTAGAGGGTGGAATACCGGCTACAGATTAAATATCTTCAGCCGGCAAAAACAAAACAAAAAACAAACTACACTAAAGGTTAATGTTAACATTTCACATAGAAGCAATACATTACATTTAATAATACTAAAACAGAACACTAAACACTCAAGTACGAGAGAATCCTTGACTTTATTGTATCGATTCCGACACCAAAATCTATGATGTGATACAATGAATTAAAATCAATACACATTCTACGAATGGGCTGCGCAGAAGCATAATTCGTACGCTGAGTATCAATATGAAGAAACTGATAGTATCTAGTTGGTCTAAATGGCACGTTAAACTTAATCCTAGAAATAAGATATTCAGATGAGACATCACCATTCACGGTGTTCAGCATAATTCGTCTACTTTTTAAGGAGGGCAAGTCAATCAACTTCAATCTACTAGAGTAGGGGGGAAGAACAAAATCACTATTCCAATGTAAGTGTCTCAATGAAAACAATAAAAATTGCTTCTGAACTGACTCAATTCTGTCAATATAGATGCCATACTGAGGATCCCATACTACAGAACCATATTCCAAAATAGGCCTAACGAGCGAAGTAAATAACTGTTTCGTCACATAGGGATCAGAAAATTCTTTAGCCCAACGTTTAAAAAAAGCCAAGCCATAATGTGATTTTTTTCACTGAACCAACACTCAGGGGATGTTCCCTATAAATGCAGTGCATTGCGTTGGTGGAAGGAAGATCAGGTATGGGAAGGAGGAAAGAGGGAGTAGTGTCTGCTGACATCTGTTTTGAATCTCTGAATGTCGTAATTGGAGGGAATGATATTTGCCGGAAGTCGATTCCACATACGGATAGTACGGGCGAAGAACGAATTTATTCTGTAATGTGTAGTGCGGCCGGTTGTCCAATCGACAACAAATGGGTGAGCGTTCCTGGAGAGTCGCGTATCTCTACCGAACGTTCTCACGGGCGGTATGAGATCACGAATTTCCGAAGAACAAACACCATGAAAGTATCGATAGAACAATGACACACAACCAACATTACGACGGTGTTCAAGGGAAACAATTTCTTGACGACTTGGTCTATGATCGAATGAGTATGAATGACAGAGGTTGCTGTCATCCGCGAATGAGTATATTGGATTCGAAGTCCGATCCAAGAGGTCGTCGATGAAAATAAGAAAAAGGGAGGGGGAAAGGACAGAGCCCTGAGGTACTCCTGCGGTTAACCTATGCTCGTCGGATGAGAACCAGTCTACAACAACACGTATAGTGCGATCTCTGGGGAAGCTCGATATAAATCGAGAGAAGTCACTACCAACACCAAAAGCGATAAGCTTTGATATGAGTGCGCCGTGCCAAACTCTATCAAAGGCCTTGGAGATATCTAGAGCAACGACCTTACCCTCAGCAAGCTTGTGAATAGAACGATTCCACTTTTCGGATAGCAGTGTCATCAGGTCTCCCGTAGATCGATTCCTACGGAAGCCATACTGTCGATCATTAAGTAAGTCATTAGTTTCTAAATACCTCACAAGATGGTGGTTAACCATACTCTCCATAACCTTCGAGAGCGCTGAGCAAATCACGATCGGTCGATAGTTAGCAGGGTTATTAGCCTCACCTTTTTTAGGGATGGGCTGGATGTTCGCAATCTTCCAACACGCTGGGAAAACTCCTGCATGGTATGCAAGGTTGAAAAGATTGCGAAGGGGACGGGCAAGCGTCGAAGAGCACTTACATAGGACAAGTGCTGAAATGCCATCCGGGCCTGGAGATTTATTTACGTCGAGATTTGCGAGAACCCTTTTTACTCCACGTGTTCGAAAAAATATCTGAGGCATGGAACTAGATACATTTTCGATCACGGGGAGTGGTTGATTGCTTTCCGGCAAGGATGAATTCCTTGCAAACATTTCAGCCAATAGGTTAGCTTTGTCAACCGGGTCAGTGAATATCTGGTCATCTTTAACAAGAGTTGGGATAGATGAGGAGTTATCCTTTACTCTTCTCACAAATGACCAAAAGCTCTTACTTCCCCTGGGAGAAGCAAGAACTTTGGCACGAAGACGTTGTTCGTACAGAAAATTTTCACGTCTAAGTACCCTGGTTCTTGTCTGCTTGCGTAGCAGATCAGTTGTGGCATTTTTATTTAAACGCCATTTCCTGAACGCTTCCTCTTTGGATCTGACAGCAGTCTTGCATGTCTGGTTAAACCAACTTTTATTAGAGGGTTTATCCGAAATAACTTTAATTGGAATAAATGACTTCATTCCAATCAAGATAATATTTTCAATCATTTCAGCCGCAGCATCTATATCGCCATTTAGAAAACAAAGTTTCCAATTGAAATGCTGGAAAAAGTTGTTGAGCTCGGCCCAACATGCCTTTTCGTATATATATATATTGTCCGCTTTGGGGCTGGGGTCGAAGCGACACGAAAAGCGGAATACGAAAAGGATGCTGAAACAATACAGTGATCCGAATTACCAAGAGGTGCTAGAACGTTAACTTCATACTTTTCAGGGTGTGATGTTAAGAAAAGATCAAGAATGTTAGAGTGTTGCCCTTGGACACACGGAATGTGAGTCGGTTCATTCACTAGTTGCGTCAAATCATTATGCGCGGCAAAAAGCTCGGCGTATTGACCCTCCGGTGTTGAGTGACTCGAGGAATTATTGACATTGAAATCGCCAGCAACCACAATTTCACTGTCAGGACAAACCCCCAAAATTTTTGTAACTGAATCGGAAAGGGCGTCAAAGCCATTTAGGGATACCTCCCTCTCTGCGTTTGGACTTCTATACACGAATCCGAAATGTAGTACGTGTGTTCCAATCTTGAATTTAACCCAAAGGGAGTTAAATTCTGGATTTTCTGAGTTTAAGTCTTGCTGGCTCTGGAACACTATGTCGTTGCGTACATAAACCACAAGGCCTCTGGGGGGAATAAAGAGGGACAGGGTGTGATACCCAGGTACGTGAAAATCCTGTGGATCAGAACCCTCACACACCTGGGTCACACAAAGAGCAAAAACATCAGGCCGATGGAAATGTACATGAGCGTACACGCAAAAAAATTCGCTCTCAGCCCTCGTATGTTGGCAAATTGTATTTTAAACTTACCAACCATTAGAACAGACAAAAAGAAAAAAACAAAACAAAGTCAATATGCAGCAACAGTTGCCAAACTCCTCCGTAAATGAAGTTCCATGCAATTTATGTCACACCAACATCCAAAATTATCTAAGTCGTCCTGCAAATAATGAGAATATTCTAGCTGTTTATAAGATACAAATATTTTCACATCATCCGTATACATCAAAATCCTAGAGTTTATAATAGACTCCGGGAGATCATTTATGAATAATAAAAATAGTATAGGCCCAAGATGACTACCTTGGGGAGCTCCCGATGAAACTGGAATTGGCCTAGAACAAGAATTTCCGAATCAATCTGCGAAACTTGACAAGACCGAGGGCAAGCCAATAATTGGTATTTCTAATTGATTCAAAGCAGGAATATCATAGGGGTAAGTGCTGTCGGATCGATAAGATCTATTTGAATATGTGGTCGCAAAAAAATTCGCAAAACAATCAGCAATATCCTGGTCCTCACAATATTCCAAGCCATTCATTCTAATCCTAGTTGGTTTAGATGTGGATTTACGTTTCAAATTAACAAAATCGTAAAAAGCTCTAGGGTTATTTCGAAAATCATTCTTAAACTTTTCCAAGTATAGTCTATAACATCTCTGAGATTCGACGTTATATCTCGACCTAGCAATAGAGTATTTTACATAATCGGAATTCAATCCAGATTTCTTAAACTTCTTAAAAAGCCTATTTCTCGAATTTTTCATTCTGGACAATTTATGAGAAGACCAAGATAGTCTTTCAGATTGCCAAACTCGAATTTTCGGTACAGATTGTGACAGGAAGTCCCTAAGAATTTGATAAAATTTATCCACAACAGCGTCAATATCTGCATAGTGGCTACAACTACAGACGGAATTCCAATCAACTTCACGGAGAAGAGAGTTAAGCAGTATAAAATTTGTCCTTCTGTAACAGAAAACGGTGAGATCATCATGAGAGGTAGAAGAATGAGATTCATTGGAGTACAACATCGATAAACCCAAGGTAGGATGGTAATTGTCCTCTGGGAGAGATATGGGGAGAACCCTATTGATCTCAAAGTAATGAGGATCATTAACAAATACTAGGTCAAGTTGTCTTTCACTTATATTCTTCACGTAATTAATTTGGAATAAATTAAGGTCAGCAAAAAGCCTGACTATATTCGAGGCAGAATCATCCGTATCAAACGATGATGGCAGTGCGGTTAAAGCCTCCGTGTCCGGCAAGGCAAGCCAAGATACGGAAGGTAAATTAAAATCCCCTAAGATTAATGTACGGTCTAAGTCAAATTATTAGTATAAGGTTAATAAATAATTCCACCCTTTACTGTAATGATACTAATAAAAAATACGCGCGTGAAAATAAAAATCACTAAAAAAATGTGAGAAATCGATTAAGTGGCAACACTGTCAGAATAGACAAACGAAAAACGAATGTTAAAGCAAAGACAAACCAAAACTCAGTGTTAAACGTTAATCACAATAACAAAAATAATGGTTATGGAGCAGCAGTAATTGTTGTTGTTTGGTGAAGAATCAAATTCTTAACCAAAAATTACTCTTTTAAACACTAAAAATGTAACAAAAGTGGTAACACAAATTAGTACACCAATAGAACGATCACTTATCTTCAAATTAGTTCACTAGTTGTGAAAAAATATCCACTTGAAACACAAAATAATCACAATTATTTAGAAAAAAGCACGGAGCACAAAAACTTTACTGCTTATTCAGACAGAGTTATGTGAGCATATCTTTAATATATATTGATTGACTCAACTCAATATTACCCGTCTCTCCATCACGATTAACTTCCATTCCCAGAAAATGTTCCAATAATCCTTTATCGGTAACTTCAAACTCTTTGGCTATTTCATTTTTGACTTTAAAAATAGTATTCTTACCCTTGCAAGCTATTATAAGGTCGTCGACATAGACAGCAATAAGGATCAAATTTCCATTTCTCATCATCTTATATAAACACTGTTCATTTTCGCAACGGGTGAAACCAATGTTACACAAATGATCGTTTAATTTGAAATTCCATAAACGAAGTATCTTCTTTGGATTTTGCTTATCTTCGAAACCTTCTGGCTGTGAAGTTCCCCATTCAAATAAGCAGTTACCACATCCAATTGGTATAAATGCATTTTATGCTCAACCGCCAAAGCTAGCAGCAATCGAATTGTCTCATACCTGACAACGGGTGAGAAAGTTTCTTTGTAGTCAATACCATATCTCTGACTACAACCTTTCGCTACTAGTCTTGCCTTGTAGCGTTCCACTTCACCTGACTTGTTCTTCTTTAATGCATAAACCCATTTGCATTTAATTGGCTTATGACTAGCTGGAAGTTCTTGCATTGACCATGTTTTCTTCTCTCGTAGGGATGATATTTCCTTTGCCATAGCTTCCACCAAATTATTCAGCAAATTAGGAACCTTTCTTGGTCGACCAGGCTTACCATCACGAATAATTCTCGGCCTACCAGGACCTCATTTTACCATTCCACGTTCCTCGGAAACTACTTCCTCGTTTGAAGGAAATCCACAAAAATCGTCCATATCATAGAAGCTTTCTTCATCTGAACTTCTTTCGTTAACAGCATGTTCAACGACTCATTATTTTCAGTTTTATCCTCATTTTCTCGAACATTCCGAATTTCTTCTTGAGTAATTTGGTTCTGAATATCTTCAAACGATATGAACTCAATGTCTGTTGTATTGGAATCTCCACCAGAGAAATTGTGTTCATCAAATAGAACATCTCGTCGTTCTACAATTTTTCTTGTTTTCTTATCGTACAATCTGTACGCCATTGAGACTAGTGAATACCCAACCATCACCATATTCGCTCCTTTTTCATCAAATTTTCCCTTCTTTTTCTTGTTAAGAGCAACAGCATATGAACCGAAAATTCTGAAGTGGTTGACATTAGGCTTGCGTCCTGTCCATATTTCATAAGGCGTTTTATCGTTCAAACTCTACGATGGACACCGATTTCTTAAGTATGCTGCAGTTGCAACTGCTTCTGCCCACAAATTTTGATCAAGTCACGAATCAATCAGTAGACATCGGCCCATTTCAACTAATGTACGGTTTGCCCGTTCAGATACACCATTTTGTTGCGGTGTATAGGGAACTGTCAGTTGCCTTTTGATGCCATTATTTTCCAGATATTGATTAAATTCCTTGTTGACATATTCACCACCATTATCGCTTCTAAGCGCTTTTGTGTCCTGTTTGAAGCTCCACCATGTTCTTGAACGCTTTGAATTTCTCAAAAACTTCATTTTTCCGTTTAATGAAATATATGAACACTCTTCGAGATTTGTTGTCAATGAACGTAACAAAGTATTTGGATCCACCAATTGAGTCCACGTTCATAGGTCCACATACATCCGAGTGAATCAATTCAAGTAACTCACTAGACTTATTCTTTGAATTCTTTGGAAATGGTGCAGCATGAATTTCCCCAATCATGCACACTTTGCACTTCTCTTTGTCCTTTGATTCCAAAATCATACCTTTCACCATGTCCTTTGAGCATAAATCGTTTAGGCTTGAGTAGTTCAGATGTCCATATCTACGATGCCATAGGTGATTGGTGGAATTCATTGCAAATAACTGGTTACTTATTTTCTCTGCATCAAACACAAATAGACTGTTTTTTCGTCTTCTTTTTAATATAAGCTTCCCATCATCTGAAATCGTAGCACCGGCTTGAGTGAATTTCGCTGCGCATCCGTTTTCAACCAATTTATTAACGGAAATAAAATTTCCATTTAAATCTGGGGAGTATATGACATCCTTCAACCTGATTTCTGCACCATTTTCTTTCATTAAGACAGTTCATTTGTCATTTGATGTTATAGACTTCTTGTCAGCTAACATTATTGTTTCTTCACTATTCTCTATATTTGTGAAGAACTTTCGTGTTGAATACATATGGCTTGTGGCTCCACTATCGATGTACCACAACGATGATGTATCCTCCTTTTCAGCAGCCATCGCAATCAATGAATATGATTTGTGATTTTCACGCTTGGACTTACACTTTTTAGCATAGTGACCCTTTTTTCCACATACAAAGCATGCACCTTTTTCTTTCTTGTAGCCGGGATTATGTTCATTATTCTTTTTGTATTTATTTGCCATAACACCAAAAGCTTGCTGATTCGATAACAAATGTTCATTCTTGGTCTGATCACGACGATCCCACTCTTCCAACAATTTCTGTTTGAGTACCGATAAAGCAGGCAGTGAATCTCTAGTCTCCATGGCTATAACGAAATTCTCGTATTCTTTTTCTAAGCTGGATAATAAAATTATAACCAGGAGTTCTTCTTGAATTTGAATTCCCACTTCAGCTAATTTTTCGCTTACTCCAGAAAACGTATTCAAATAGTCGGCCATGTTTTTGTTCTCCTTCATATTCAGGCTTAGCAGCTTTTTGTATAACGATACCTTTTGCATGGGACCATTCGGCTTGTACACATCTTTGAGCTTCTCCCAAGCATCATTCGATGTTTCACAGTTCTTTATGTAGTTGAGCTGTGAAGGTTTCACACTCAACATTACAGATGCCAATGCTTTCTCATCAGTATCCTCCCATTCCTTTTTCTTATCTGCAGCCCAACTTGGATCCTTTATTATTTCGCCCTTTACGTGCTTCCAGTACCCAATATGGATTAGGACACTTCGCATCTGGACGCACCACGTTTCATAATTGTTTTCGTCCAGCTTTTCAATCTGGTAGAGCGATGATGATGCCATGTCTTCGGTTCTCACTTTTATTTAATAAGATTAAATTTTTCTTGAACAAAAATTCAATTGCTCTTGAGGTCAAATTATTCTGCAAAGATCTGCTTATAAATGCACGAATCGTCTTGGGCCCATAACCTGATGGATGAATCCTGGATCTTCAGAATAATTAACGCAGCAAAAGTCCTTTTATATAAAATTTTATTTTCTAACAATATAGAAAGACTATGTGAATGTTTGAAACGAAAAATATTGACTGAAAAATTATTTTCAAGTTAGAAATAATTTTCCAATACAAAAGTTGAATATTCATGTTGAAGTATATTTTGAACAAAGTATTTTTCCGACAAAGTATTTTTCCAACAAAATAGTCGATATAATTTTTGTTATTGGAGAATTTGCATATGAACTTTGAGAAATTAGATTCGCATCATTATCAATTTGCGGGTGGCGTTCTGTATACCGCAGGCTTACTTTACCTGACCATAGAACTGTAAGAAAAAGGTGTAAGCATTTTGTTCACGATGGCACCTGAATTTTTCTTATGCGATCATTCACGTTCTAGATTGGGAAAATGTTCATTGTCTGAAAGTATATCATACTGATTATAGATCAAACTTCATATGGAGATTTCTCTTATTGATACAAAATACACACTATTTTTCTTGGATCACATGATCACATTTGCATGATTCACCACCACATCTAATGCATCTTTTGATGGATCTACATCCTTTCACTGAATGACCAAAACGTCCGCAATTAAAGCATTGTCTTATAATTGGGTGATACGGTTCGAAGCGGTGGGTTCAACTTGCTTTTATCTTTGCTACCCTTTCTATTAAATCTTAAAACTGACGAAATTAAAAAAATGGAACTTGCTCTATACTTGATAATATCAAGCGACAAATTTAACGGGTAGTGCCTAACGACACCGTAAGTCTCGACGCATGACCTTCGTATTTTTCTTTAAATTCGTATTATCCACCTTCTTGTTTGCAGCCCTTAAACCATTACACCACAAAGTTACGTCCACTGCAAGGAATTCCTTGATTTCCGGTGGTTCGTAATCACCAAAGTAGAGAAATCTACCAAGAACAAACCATTTCTCACAAATTTCTTATTCATGAGGTCACATCTGGACGTATCCATCATGACCACACACTCACCCTTGAAGTTTCTGAGATATTTTTATCTCCCTTACGCTTTCATCATGACTACCAGTAGTCGGCACTTCTTTGTCAGCCTCACCTTCATTCCCACCTACATCATCACCACCACCAAAACCACAGCTGTGCTCCTCATCAGCGACATTCATCTCACTACCAGCATCATCGGGGAAACCACTAGCACCATCATCATTAACAATCATATTTCCTTTTGGTATTTTGAGGTTCATCTTCATGAACATCCTCCGTGCTAATTCTTCCTCATTGCCTGATTATTCACTTTGTCGGCATAGTTTAATGTTTTGCGCTTCCAAAATGGCGTAAACTAAGTGTGTCTTTTTACATAAGAGAGGGGTAGATAGACAAACATTTTATATTTATAGCTGATATAAAAATAATTTCAATAATATAGTCCTTTGTATGACAGGTTCAAAAATATAGGCCTTAGAGCTTACTACTACTCTTAAAACAACATTTTTAAAAATAAATTATGTATAGATTTCTTTACATCTTGATGAGCGCATCCAGCACTATGAAAAATTGATAAAGAATGAATATTAAAACTAGTAATGAAATATTTAAAAAAGGGTGTTAAGTTCGTCCACACCCAATCTTATATACCCTCCATCATTGAGTGAATTTCACAGTATTACCTATTCTAGGCTGTCGTCTTTGTGTAGAAGTCGACTTATGTTTACTATTTTAAATAAATTGTTATGTTTCATTATATTGAAAAAAAATTAAATAATTTTAAAGAACACTCCCGCAACAATTTTCAAAAATACCCTAAATTCTTATTTATTTAGTTATTTTCAGTCCTTATTAGGGAAAAACTTGATGCCTCTCGACCAATTTGAACTATTTACAATCCTAAGAGTCCACATAATCAGGGGAGCCTGAAGTTCATGATTCCAGATATAGCCGTTTGATTGGTACTGTTTGAGCCTTTAAGCTTTTTTAAGACAGAATTCAAACGATTTATTTGGTTGTATCTATGCAACTAAAAATTATAAAATTGTTCCTTTCTATTACGACGGCCAAGAATAAACACTCGGCTGTTCTGCTTCCCTCTATTCTATTAATGTAGTGGCAGACAATTTATTGAACCCAAATAATTAGGCTTGGTTTTGATTTGATGTTGAGAAATTTGATAGGGGATCCTTGATATGATCCTCTATACAATTACATTGTTTCACATTAATAACAAATTGCTTAAAACTAAACACTTTACAAACAAAAACTTATTTATTGTTTCGGTCCACGTAATAAAAGGGACCTAACAATGACATGCAAGGTTCTTTTATTAGTTTTTAAGCACTAAAACACACTATATAATTACAAAAATAATAAAATACTACGAAAATAATTGTTTTGTTGTTCCGCTTTCGTCATTTACTTTATCGTTGGCTTTTTGTATGTTTTTACTGCTGCTGCTACTGCGTACGCGCAGAGTTGGTGGATTTTTTTAGGTAAATTTTAACAATGAACTCTCGGACTTCATTTTGTTGCAGCTTCCATGGAAAACGACAAACGGTGAATTGTAAAATTCGAACGACGAACGACCCAGTACCGCTGTAGTGTAGTATTGATAATACTTCATTTTCATTTTTCCGTCACTGGCGATCAAAATGGCCTCATCCTCATAACGTAGGCCCCACCGCTATAGATTAAATATCTTCAGCCGGTGAAAATTTAACAAAAACTATACGATGGACCATTTAAATTTTTTCAAATTTCTGGTTTTATTGGAAAGGTTGAATTTTGGCATTTAATAATGGAACACAATATTATTCTACCACGAGTGATTCGGCAGTACCTCATTCGATCAACCCAATTTTTCAAAATGTAAAATTATTCTCAAAGAAGTGCGAGAAATGTTCATTTCCTGAGAACGATGACGAGTTGATGTTGATTGATGTTCTTGGACATTCTCAGCAACAGCAGCAATGTATTCCATAGAACGAACTGGACGAGAATGTACTCGGGTTGGTTTGTCCAATAGTGATCAATTTTCATGCACTCGCTTCACAAATTGACGCACAAACTGAATTTGTTTATACTTTATTTGTTTGATATTGAATCTGCTCCTTAGCAGCCTAACAATATGTATACGAATCTTATAAAATAATATAATAATAAATCCCGTTTAGGATTTGGAATGTTCTACGGTCATCTGCTCTGTAACGACAGAAGACAAGTGGTCAGCGATGGAGAGATCCCATTACGACATCGCGATGTAAATTGGTCTACATATTTAACGGCTCGTAGTTTACCAAGGGTTTCAGATAATTTAAGTCGCGAGAGCGTTTTTCAGCCTCGTGAATAGAGTGTGACTCCAATAATCAAATGTTTTCCTCTCGAGTTATCGCGGATTATGAAGAGTTCTAGATTATTATATGTTGTGAGGGCGTATTTCATCCTCGTTAGGTAGAGTAGTAACTCTGATAATCAATTCTTTTCCTCTCGTATTTTCGCGGATTTCGAAGATTTCAAGATGATTATTTGTCGCGAGGGCGTATTTCAGCCTCGTAAAATGGAGTATCTACTCTAGTTTTCCCCTCTCGGATTTTACAGTGTCTGCTTCTGTGACCTCCCAACCATGTGAAGTACAATATGAAATTAATGTATTTTTAATGAGTTCTGTCGGTGGATACCCAGGTATGTAACATAGTCAGATTGTGGAAGAGAAATATAGTTTTACCGTTGGGCATACATTAAAATTTAATGTAAATTTTAACCTGTTTACACTTTATCTCGTTAACTTTTATCCTCCAGATAGACAACCATGATTTAACGCATTTTAAGTGGCTCTGTAAGGTAGTACTCATTATGGCTGTGTCATCGGCGAAAGTTGGTATGAGGACGCTTGAAGATATGGGTATATCTGCAGTGTACAAGAGGTAGAGGATAGGGCCCAGTACGCTACCTTGTGGGACTCCTGCCATTATTTCCCTACTCCCGCCGATATATTGCCTTCACTTGACTCTGAAGCTAAGGTGTTTCAAGTATGAGTTAAGAAGACTGTGAATGTTCGCGGGTAGATATTTTTGAATTTTGTAGTTCAGGCCTTCCTGCCAAACTTTGTCAAAAGCCTGGGCAACGTCGAGGAATACAGCACAACAGTATTCTTTTCTTTCAAAAGCATTTCGTATTTCATTTGTATCGCGAAATACAAATTGGTAGTCTGGAACCACGTTTTTAGGTGCGAGAAATGGTTTAAGTTTAGCGAGGAGAATATTCTCAAAGAGTTTAGACAAGCACGGAAGTAAACTTATTGGCCTATAAGACGAGGGAACTGTTTTGTCCTTTCCAGGTTTCAGAATCATCTTTATTAATGTGATTTTCCAATGTCTTGGAAAATAGCATATTCTAAAAATGGAATTGACAAATTTGAAAGGAATCGTATTGCCATAAATGGTAGTTCCAAAATCATTTTCGGCGTTATAAGATCGTATCCGGGAGCTTTTCCCAGCACTCCTTGTCGTCCACTGCATCAGCTAACGTAATGTTATTACTAGCCTCGTTTACGAACGTGTATTACGAAGTGATTTCCATAGCGAAAAATTCGTTGAATTTGTTGGAGTAAGGCCTTCGATAAAACTAGTTTGCCGGCGACTATCCTCTTTTTTAAACTCTATTTTCCCTATTTGTGTATGATCCACCATTTCCCGTAGGGGCGTTTTGGCGAGGCGTAGCATGTAAAGCTGCCTGATTTAAGATGGAATTGGACTTGTTTACGCTATCATCAATATTTTCATAATTTCCAATATGATCATCGAGGCCGATGTGACTACTTATGTATTTTTTATATCTTAACCAGTTGGTCCTAGAATTTACAATACTTTGGTGCGTCTCTACAATCGAATACCCATCGTTAATTAGGATAATTACGGGTGAGTGATCCGATGACAAGTCTGGGAAAGTTTCAGCGGACAATTTTTTTTTTCAATTCCTGTAAAAATGCCAATATCCATTCGATCAGGCAGTTTATTATTGTCAGTCGGCCAGTATGTAGGCTGACGTGGAGAGATAAAGTCAAGGCCATTTCTACGTTCCATGAGACAATTATATAATTGTCTGCCCTTGGGATTTGGAAGGCGTGAGCCCCAGTGTGTATGCTTAGCATTCAAATCGCCAGCAGCAAGGAAGTTGAGCCCAAGGCTATTTAAAAAATTTTGTAAATACTTCAGCGGAGTATCGTGGGGGGCAGTAAATTGTCGATATTGTCAGGGGACCACAACGGGATGGTATTCGAACAGATGTTTGGTTTGGTTTTAAGGACCAAAATTCTCCTGCATTCTGAACACTCGGAGACCCAGTTGGGTCCATTGTGCAAATAATTTTGTTTCCTGAAAGTATAAGGTTATAGGAGAAGGATAGGGATTGATGGGATTTAGGAAGGAGTGATTGGTGTTAGATGATAGATGTGACGTGAAGGAAGTAAGGGGATATGGGGGTAGGAGAGTATGGAGGTGTGTTTTAGTATTTCTGTGTGTGGGTGTTTTCCAATGGTTGACGACTAGGTAAGAAAATTTATCGAGAGTCATCCGGTATACCGTTGGTGGTATGCTTTTATGGGTCTCTTTCTTTGTTAGTCGTCAACTGTCTATGCGGTTACATCCTTGTTCCTAATCAGCCACCCCTGATCCGATTTAGCCCTTCTGAGAATCCCAAAAGGTCGTAAATGGTGCGGGTTGCAATATCCTCTATGTTACTGATAAAATAACTTCCTAGGTATTTATTTCTGCGTACACAAAGCGCTGGACATCTGCATCAAAGTTCGAATTTCTGCCTTGTTTAGCTCTAATAGAGTTCTGGTTTTGCCCCTATCGATCTTTGGCCATGTGGCCCTGGCGATCCTACAGGTTGACAAACTATTCCATGATTCGTTCATCTGTGACCATTTCCTTGATTCAATCAGTCTATAAAACGTGCCAATCGGTGGTTTTGCTAAGTTGTCAGCACTATAGATTTCCAAGGACGAACCATGTCTAGCCAATTCATCTGCTATTTCGTTTCCTTTTACATTGCTATGTCCGGGAACCCAGCAAAGACGGACGACATGGTCGTTGAGGTTATCTAGTGAGCGTTTACAACTCAGCACAAGCCTGGATTTGACAGTGTGTGACATGATTCATTTCATTGCTGCCTGACTATCTATCCGTGTTTATATCCGTGTTCACCGGAATGTTCTCACTCGATTGAATTGCCAGTAATTCTGCTTGGAAAACACTACAGTTGTCGTCAAGTCGGAGAGACTTGCGTATCTGTAGTGATTCAATATAGAATCCCGCACCTGTGCCTTGTTCCATCTTTGAGCCATCAGTGTAGACCGAAAGCCCTTTGAAGGGCTCGCCATTGTCCCAGTCTGATCTCTTTGGTATAATCATCTGTGGTAAGGGTGAGAAGTCCAGAACCGGCACCATGTAGTCTGTACCTCCATTGATGACCGATTCGTGAACACCCAGTATTCCTCCTTGAACTATCCTTGCGTGACCATATGGTCTATTTTTCCAGCATCCTGATTCTTTGAGTCTTATAGCGCTCCTGGCAGCAATCATCTCTGTGAAGTGGTCCAGAGATGGGTGATGCAGAATTACATCCATTGCTGCTTGTGGAGTGCTTTTTATGGCTCCCGTAATGCTCAGTCCTGCTAGCCTTTGCGTTTTCATTAATTTTGCCCGGAGTTTACTCACTCCCATTGCGCCCCACCAGACCAGACATAGTAGTATAGTAATGTAATGGGTCTAACAACCGATCGGTAGATACAGTCTACATTTTTTGGTTTCAGACCCCAGCTCTTGCCTATAAAGTTCCTGCACATGTAGAGTGCATTTAGACCTTTTTTATACCTTTCCTCAGTGTTCCTATTCCAATTCAACTTCCGGTCTAGGATGACACCAAAGTATTTTGCCTCATGAGAGAGGTTGAGCTCCGTTCCATCAAGGATTGCCTTCCTAAATGGTTCTATGTTATATCTCCTTGTAAATAGGACTAGCTCAGTTTTCCTAGGATTAGTGCCCAGGCCACTGTCTCTAGCCCAATCAGATAATTTCTTCAGTGCTCCTTGCAACAGATCGCTGATTGTTGGTAGAAATTTTCCTCCTACCAATATAACAACGTCATCTGCATATGCAACTACTTTGTTACCCTCATCAGAAAGGAATCTGAGGATACTGTTGACAGCAAGAAGCCACAGAAGAGGATATAAAACTCCCCCTGTGGCGTTCCCCTGGTCACCAATTTCCTTATAGTTCCAGCTCCCAAGGTTGAATTTATGACTCGATGTCGTAGCATCGAGTCAATCCATTCAGTCAGGAAGTTTGGAACATGTAGATCCCTTAATGAATTACTAATTGCGTTGGCCCCAATGTTATTGAATGCTCTTTCTATGTCTAGAAACGCTGCAAGAGTATAATCCTTACTTTCCAGGTTCCTCTCTATGTAACCAACGACCTCATGAAGAGCGCTCTCGGTAGATTTGCCTTTGAGATAGGCATGCTGAGCGTCGCTTATGAGATTGTTGTCTATGGTTCCTCTTAGATAAATGTCTAAGATTCGTTCCATTGTCTTAAGGAAGAATGATGACGGACTGATTGGTCTGAAGTCCTTAGTGGATGAGTGACTTGGTTTGCCTGCTTTGGGTGTGAAGACTACCCGCACCTCCCTCCAGCTCGTTGGTATACATTTTAGGCGCAGACATGCTTTGAACACACAGACTAGATGTGAAACAATTACATCTGTAGTATGCTGTAGCATGGCTGGGAATACACCATTCATTCCCGGAGATTTATAGGGTTGGAAAGTATCAATTGCCCATTTGACTATATCTTCACTGACTATGTTATTTATGATAGCTTCATCAAAAAGGGAAGAATTGGATGCTGTGGTCATATTGACCTCGCATTCAATATCCTCACAATTTGGGAAGTGGGTCTCTGCTAAGAGGCTAAGTGTCTCTAGGCCCGATGCCGTCCAGGTGCCATCCGTTTTCTGGATGTGTCCTATAGGTTTCGGATCCTTCGACAAGACTCTTCTAAATCTCGCGCAATCATTTACGTTATCTATTGTCTTGCAATAGGCAACCCATGATGTTCTCTTTGCCTTTTTTAATTCTGCCTTGTGTTTGTTAAAACTAATCTTATAGTTTTCCCAATCATCATTGCTCCTTGTACATTGAGCCCTATTGTACAGTTTCCTAGTAATCTTTCTTAGCTCCCTCAGCTCAGTGGTCCACCAGGACGGTTGTGTTATTTTTCCTGGAAAGGTTTTCGGACAAGACTTAGTGAAACTGTTTGACAGTGCTGATGTTAGGTTGTTGACATACTTCTCAATATCTTTGCCTGTGAACGTACTAGTCTGTAGATCAGTAAGATCTGTTTCCACGTAATGGTGAAAAGCTGACCAGTTTGTTCTCTTTGGGTTTCTATATGGTTTTGTATTACTTTGTTCTACATTAACTGTGAAGAGTATTCTTTTGTGATCAGAAAAAGAGTGATCACTAGATACTCGCCAATCTGTAATGAAGGTACTATCCATGTTTGTCAGAGTCAAATCTAAAACTTCTGCCCTGACCTTAGTTCTGAAGGTTGGGGTATTACCTACGTTACATATTCTAAGGCAGGATAATATAATAAATTCAAAAACTGACTCACCTCTGTCGTTTATATCATTGCTGCCCCATTTGTGTGGTGAGCATTGGCATCACAACCCAGGATTAGCTTCCATTTCTTGTTTGATGCATATGCTGTGAGTTCTTCTGTGTTGGTTCCCGGCGGGTTTTGTTGTTCATAGGGCATGTATATGGAGGCAAAAGTCAAGGTCTCCCCGATGGTTGTCTCCAAACACGCCACTGTCGCATCACCAGAACTAAAGCTCGTAGATAAGATTAGACCAAAACTTTTCTAAGCTACTATGAATGTTCTTACCATTCATCTGTGCTTGGTGTTATGACCATGTAATTGTTGTTAGCCGCTAGCCCCCTCACTTTGTTGTGAACGATCCACTGTTCTTGGACTAGGGCTACGTCTATGTCGTGTTCGGCTACATTAAGTAGTAGGTCGGCAGCAGCGGCTTGGCAGTGATGCAGATTAATCTGCACCACGCTAATCCTCTTTTTTCGGCTTTTTTGCCCTCAGCGTCAGGTATGCGGAATCTGACGGAGCCAAGCCCGAAATATAATTTGCCGATTCTTTGCTTATCACCAGGCGGAGATCTTTGCCGAAGTCTCTTTTACTGGTGGAAGGCAGAACCTCCCAGGACTCAATATCGAGACCTCTGTTCTCTTTAGCTATAAGTCGTAGTATCTTTTCCTCCTCCAGTACTGGGAGCCGCTTGGCTGGTAGAGGGTCCCACAATTGAGCTGCAGGTCTTGATCACTCCAGTGGAGGGAGGAGGAGAGGCAGGTTCTTTGTTATTGTCGCGTATGTGTGTGCTGTTTTTGTCAGTTCGTTGCTGTTTGTGTCGTTACCATGTACGTTCTTTTTTGGGTCCATCTCGACCTTGGATTGGGTCGAGGTCTTGTCCGTCGCGTACGAGGGAAGGCTGCTAATCAAGAGACGATCAACAGCGATGTGTGGATAAATTCTTTCGCCCTGCCTGTCAGTAGCAGAGCAAAGTCACGTCCTACGAATTTACGCAAAATACCGCAGGAGCGGCTTAAACCGCTTTTGGCCTTCTGCTCTGCAGCTTTGCTCTGCTCAGACTTGCCCATGGACTTTGCATCATCTGTAGTGGTCATAGTTTCACCATCTTTAGGTTCCATCCGTAGTAGAGCTTTAGGCTCTTTGGAGGAACCTCCAGTGGTTACGCTAAAATCCGTTACATCTGATCCTAGGTCCATGGCGTTTTGTCGTAGCAGAGTGGCCGCTGCTTCTGTCCGTGGCGGGTCGGCTCGTGCCGACTCATTGACCTCTGGTTGAACAAGAGTCGTCTGTGGGGTCACATCAATATCAGCGACTCCATCAGAGGGTTCCGGCCTTTCCTGGAAGTCACTTGGAGATTGTGTCAGAGTGACATCAAGCTCATCAGAGAGTATCCAGAGCTGGTCGAAACCTCCCATGGTGTCACTGAGATCACTGAGCGATCGCAGAGAGGACTCTCGTTCAGCCTCTAGTTGATGCTGGAGTTCAGACTGCTGCTCCAAAATGGCACCTGCTACCTGTTCGAGAGCTAGAGTCGTCTGTTCATCCGTTTGCTCAGTGGAAGTCATATTTCGTTCATTGTCGCTGAGTGTAGTCCGTGGGCATTCCGAAGTCAAATTTCCTTTCCTATTTTCGGCCGTCTGGTTCAAGTTCGACCTTAAATAATGGCTGAGGAATTTTCAACCTGTTAAGGATATTGACCACCGATCTAATCTTGTAACCTTTTCCTTCCAAGGCATATTGTATATCGTTGGAATCTACACTATATTCAATCCCCTTCAAGACAACCAACCTTTACTACTCTTAATCCTATAGGTGAAGTAGCTTTTTTTCTCCGTGTCGAAACATTTGTGATGGCACGAAACCCGTTTTCAGTATTTTAGTATTTAGTCTCGTGAATATTACCTCTCCTGATTGGAGAAATATGGAAATTATTTTCACCTGCAATAAGTGCAATTTAACTAACAAGTGCGCTAGATGAACGCTCGTAAATATATTGGTGGTGGTTTTGTGACTGTAGTGACGTTTGAACTAGAGATTTGAGCCTGTTCCTCTTCGCCTAGTAAAGCAAAAAGATTGTTTGCCATTGGATTCACTTATTGATCACTTGATGTATTTTTTTATTATTTTATTTATGTTACTCTTGTTAGGGCTAGATTTCCGCTTCAAGTAGCGGTCCATGCCAGTCTGCACTGACTTAAAATTTTTTGTGCTGTTGTTCACTACACTAGCCATTGTGTTGTTTTTGTTTTCTTTCTCTTTGCGCGCACTTTCGTTTTTGTGTGTGTGAGATCGCAGCCTGCATGTTCGGAGAACAATAGTGCGCGCGCTGCTGTTTATCGTTTTGCGAAACTTCTAAACGTTTTTTGTTGTTGCCGAAAGTAGGCTTTCCCAAAGCATTTGATACATTTATTGAAATGTAAGCATTGTGGGGAGAGTCCAAGAGCACAGATTCTGTTCTTGCGGAGTTATTATTACACATACTTGTGCACTGACATTTTAGTTTTTCTTTTTGTGTTGTATTTCCACAGTAAGTAACAAGTAAAATTTCGATTGAACTATGTAAATACCACACAGAAAATATTGCCTAAAATCTTTGTTTACAAAATTTTAGGCAATACAATTGTATGGTGCGATAAACGGTTTCTTTTTTAGAGTCTTTATATCGATGTTTGTGTAATTCAAACTCTAGTTTATTTTATATATTTATTTTTTCCGAGCGTAAGCTAAACACGTCTGTTCTCTTCCGAAGAGAGAGAGAGAACACTCTTAGAACAAACTGAACTGAAGGCCGATATCTTCCCCAACGTAAATTTCTTACAGTTTGCGTTAAAGAATTACATTACAAAGAACAATAAACGTTAATCCTAAAATGTGTTAACTAAACAAAACAATACATTGAATAACACAAATACGAGAGAATTCTGGACTTTATCGATTCCGACACCGAAGTCTATGATATGGTACAATGAATTAAAATCAATAAATACTATCACGGTGTTGATCATAAAACATGCGCTTTTTAAGGAGCTCAAGTCAATCAACTTCAATCTACTAATCTACGTGGGAAGAACAAAATCATTATTCCAATGTAAGTGTCTCAATGAAAACAATAAAAATTGCTTTTGAACTGACTCAATTCAGCCAATATATATGCTACACTGAGGTGTACTGAGTACTGGTTACAGTACTGGCCCTGTGTATGTTTCAGATCTAGGCAGTACTGGATGTGGTGCTGGAGACGGTACTGGACACTACAGGACTAAAACTAACTAAACACGAAATTCCCCAATAAACCGTACATTTTCTATGGCTTATTTAATATTTGAATTATAAATAAAAATAAATAATGAAAATATAAATAGATCAAAAATAAAACAGAAATCAACGTCTGGTTTATTTATGAAAGGGAAACAGTCCGCTTGTCCCCATACTATGAATACTCTTATCTTATTCATATATTAGATGATTTTGTAAATACGTGGTCTCGAATGTCAGTTTTGTCCATTAAATTTCGATTATTAACGCTTCAAAAGTACTATAAGACTGCATTTGTGGCAAATTACTTTTCCTCGCCATATGACTTATATGACTGGAAGAAAAAGCATTACGAGCATAACAAAAGTTGCAGATACTTTTAAGGCACATTGGCAAATTACTTATATTTAGTTTAGTTTGCTACTGGAGCCAATGCTGCACGGACGTTACATTAAGGGTGCTAATTTACATCTACATATAGGAACCGATTCTCTTGAATTTTTGGATCAGTGTCTATCCCCACATCTTAAGGGGCGATCCTATACAAAACATATTTTTTATAAAATTTGCTCTTACTGGCCAATGAGGTCGCTCAAGACGAGTCCAATGCATGCGAGTCCACCAATATTCTTTCAATCCCCGCGTTTTTTGTGAACATACCTATAATCTATCTGCAACCCTTAAGGTGGTCACCACACGATTTTTTATCATAAAAAGGTCCAAAACATCCCCAGAGTCGCCTCCTGAGGTCATATATTTGACTCCACTATCGGCCTCATTGATCCAGTAAGAGAGGTGTGAGCAAATTTTATAACAATTTGTATATGGGAGCCCCTTTAAAGATTGGGGAGGGAAAATTAATGGCAGTCGGGGTGCGAGTCCGAGCAGGTTTGGGGTTTTTTGAGTATTTATAGCCCTTCGACCCCGTCACTCCGACACCCTACCACTCCTATTTTTTGGCTCAAGACTTTTTTCCGAACTTCTCATATCGAAATCGAAAAGCCTTCAATGTAACAACGACCTAAAATGTTTTGGTGTTTTGGGATAATCGTGTTTAAAGATTTTTTCATTTAATATTGAGGTAAATATTATTTTTTATTGTTGATTTTTATATGAATGGTTAAATACTTTAATATTCTTAAACTGACCAAGTTATTATGCGCCTTTTTTCAACTTTGTGGATCTAGAATTTGACCAAATTGTGACCAGCAATAGAATCAATGATGGAGATTTTAAATATGCAATATGCAATTACATTAAAAGCGTATGAAAAATCAACCAAATCAATCACTAAACAAATAACTCAAGAACTAGAAAATAGGCTATGCGCAGATAGGGGACGATTTATGGTAGTTAGATTTGCGATAGAATGCACACCCCTGTGGTGTATCGCGACAACATTGACCGTAATGGTTATGTTGTTTGTCCTGCATAGTACCGAACTATTCCTTGGTCTGGTTGTAGTATTTTTCTATGTGGTGGACGACCTAATATAGTTCCCACCAGATGGTGTAACATCAGCTCCAGTCCATACTTTAGCAGAGCTGATAGATCCCATTTGGCCCCACTGCTTCAAAGGCTGCGAAGCTGTTTATCGCAATTCTTATCATATATTAAGGTAATATGTGTTGTATCTTATAATTTAGTCCCTAGCTATATATCGATGTGCTATTTTAAAAAACCAAAGGGCATTAGCCATTTGTCACTTCAGCCCTTACTGATATTTTATAGAATATATAATTCCAGGAATAGTGGACACGGGAATTCATCCAAAACTTTTTTCAAGTATATTTATTTACTATCAATCTATTTACAGAGAAAATATTAAGCAAATTGTATAAAAACTTACAAATAACAGTTTTTGCTAAGCTCCAGCGAACTTTTTAAAAGTTTAAGATTAGCCTCAGTGTTTTAGATTAATATGTTTAATATGGTTTTAATATGGTTTTATATAGAACATCTTTGTTATCCAACATAATTGGGATTTTGGACCTAAAATCCGAAACATTCGTTTTGTCTTAATCTCTAGCCGTTTTCTTTTTGCTTTTATGTGACGTACCCATGTTAAACGCCTGTCTATATTCAGACCGAGGTATTACACATAAGATGATGAGGAGATAGTGACTCCATCCAGTATTACCTGTGGGCAATCTGCTTTCATAAGGGTGAATGTAGATTTTTCAGGATTAACTTTAATGTTCCACTTCTTCAACCAAGATTGAGTCAAGTCAAGTTGTTTTTGTATTATACTGGAAGCTTCCACAGGTGTCTTCTTAACGGCTGATATGATACTGCCATACTGTATCATTCGTTGCTACTGTTACATCATCATTGGTAGGAAAGTCAGATGTAAATATTGTATATAAAACCTGGCCCAACACACTACCTTTAAGAACTCCGGATTTTATGAAACTAATTACTATTCTATGGCATTGTTCTGAAGTTGCATGGATGTCTAAATCCGAATTCGTGGTCTGGGATGATATTTAGTGTTTCTAGGACGGGAGAGAGTTTTTTTCTGGAAAAGTCTTTCGAACGGCTTGGAGATTATGGGTAATAAACCTCTTGGTCTATATGATGATATAACATTTTCTTGTTTATTAGGCTTGAGTACCATAATAATTTTCGCGAATTTCCATTGCGTAGGAAAGTGAGATAATCTTAGAACTGAATTAAATATAACAGTAAGAAATATAAGACCTTTGTTGGGCAAATATTTTATCACTTTGGCGTCTATGAGGTCGTAACCAGGTGATTTTTTTGAATTCAGTTTCCTTACTTCTCTTTCAACCTCTTTTACAGTAAAGTGTTTAATAGGACGATATATTTGACAAGACACATCAAGAAAGTCTCTGATTTTCTTTTCCTACTGTGAATCGCCAAATGAAAATGGGGTGAATGTTTCTTTTAGGAATGTTTTAAAAGCGGATACCCTGGCCTTATCCGATTTGCACCAAACACCGGAAGAATCATTAATAGTTATATTTCGTTTTTGTGGTCTTTTTAGGTATTTCGTAGCCTTCCAGAGGCTATATTCATTATTCTTATTTGGACTCAAATTTCTTAGAAAATTATTTAACGAATTATTTTTTTAAATTCTTTATTTTAATCTTAAGAAAGTTAGCAGCTCTGTTGAAATTAGTTTTATCTTCACGACGCCTTGTTGTTTGCCAAATTTTGCGTAATCTGCGTTTCTTACTTATAAGATGTCTAATTTCCAGAGATATTCGGAATCTTGAGATATTGTTCTTCTCGGTCTTCAAGTTCGTAAAAGATTCAACTGCATCATCTAACTCAGTTTCGTTTTTGATGGAAACGTTTAAGTTTATATTTCTTTCAATCCAGTATTGAAACGAATTAATGTCAGTTTTAGATGAAAACAATTTTGGATTTTTTGACCGTTTGCAAAAATTTGTGCTAAAATTGACTATAATTGGGGTATGGTCTGAGCTAAGATCATCGTTTGCAGCAATTTCCAGAGACGATGGAGGTATTCCTTTGTAAATAAAAAAACCCAAAAGATCTGGAATTAAGTTTGGACTAGTAGGCCAATATGTAGGACTTCCGTTTGATAAAACATTATAATGTTTATTGGAAACACAATTGTACAATTCCCTTCCTTTAGGATTTGGTAATCTGGAGCCCCACCATGGATGTTTGGTGTTGAAGTCACCACCAACAAGAAATTTATTTCCAAGACCGTTAAAAAATGATTCAAACTGATTGCACGTAAACTTGAATCGAGGTGGAAAGTACACTGAGTAAACAGAAACATTGTCATTTTCACATGTTATTTTAACTCCTGCTGCTTGTAGAAACGGTTCCGATATAGATTCTGCTACTTCATATTTTATATTGCTCTTTATTACTATTGCCGCCCCGCCATGAGCTCGGTTATCAGGGTGATTGGCCATAATCCCGAATTTGCGTTTAAAAAATCGCACCAAGTAATAAAGTACGCATGCCATCTTACAAGCATCTCATTGAGTTGCATATGTAAGTATGTGTACATGCAGGTACTTTATTACTTGGTGCGATTTTTTAAACGCAAATTCGGCAAGTGAGTTGTGCTACTCGTTCGTTTGTGAGAATCATCTCCTTATAGAGGCCGGGTTTGATGTTGAAAAGTCGCTGCGAAGCCACTTGAAAAGACTTTTGACATGGTCGAAATCATGATCCTGGTAGTCTGCAGCCAAGTAATAAATGTCACCATGTCATTTGTAAATAAATTTGCATTCTATTAAATATAGATGAAAAATGGTCTTGAGCCTGGACAATATCCCAGTTCAAAAAGGAAAATGTTTATTTAGAATTTATATGATTTAGAATGCCATTCACATTACATTCCGCAATTACAAGATCTACTTGCATAGTTTTGTCATTAGCATCGACATCATGTTGATGAACATGATTCGTCATGTGTTCGTCAATTCAACTTTTCGAGCATTTCGGCCGGAATAGCCCGAATTTCTTCGGAAATGTTGTCTTCCAAAGCTGGAATAGTTGCTGGCTTATTTCTGTAGACTTTAGACTTGACGTAGCCCCACAAAAAATAGTCTAAAGGCGTCAAATCGCATGATCTTGGTGGCCAACTTACCGGTCCATTTCTTGAGATGAATTGTTCTCCGAAGTTTTCCCTCAAAATGGCCATAGAATCGCGAGCTGTGTGGCATGTAGCGCCATCTTGTTGAAACCACATGTCAACCAAGTTCAGTTCTTCCATTTTTGGCAACAAAAAGTTTGTTAGCATCGAACGATAGCGATCGCCATTCACCGTAACGTTGCGTCCAACAGCATCTTTGAAAAAATACGGTCCAATGATTCCACCAGCGTACAAACCACACCAAACAGTGCATTTTTCGGGATGCATGGGCAGTTCTTGAACGGCTTCTGGTTGCTCTTCACTCCAAATGCGGCAATTTTGTTTATTTACGTAGCCATTCAACCAGAAATGAGCCGCATCGCTGAACATTTCGAACACATGAACACATTTCGAATAAAATTCAATGATTTGCAAGCGTTGCTCGTTAGTAAGTCTATTCATGATGAAATGTCAAAGCATACTGAGCATCTTTCTCTTTGACACCATGTCTGAAATCCCACGTGATCTGTCAAATACTAATGCATGAAAATCCTAACCTCAAAAAAATCACTCTATATTTTGTCTAAAACATTATTGATACCGGGTTGCTCACCTTTGACTGCTTGCGAATAAAAGTTTGTATATTTTACTTGTGGAGTATTGATGCATTGTTTGTTTGTTGGTTGTGAAAAATTGCGATGGTTTAAGTCTTGGGTGTTTTGGGTTATATTCGTTTTGGCCGATCTTGTGTGTATTCGCTTTTGATACTCTGTGCATCCTCTGTAATTGGCAGTGTGACTATTCGAACAGTGAACACATTTAGGAGGAATATTGGCTGCCATTGTACATTCTGCTGTCGCATGACCTAATCCACATTTGAAGCATCGAAAATTTCTCCTGCAGTATGTTTTGCTATGTCCATAATCTTGACATCTATAACATTGTACAATGTCGTCCAATTTTTTGGGAGCTTCTATTGTGATTCTTGCGTTATCAAAAGGCCGAATATCATAAATATCTATATTATTTTCCTTTGGGTCTATGTCAACGAAAAACATAGGTAATGGATCTTTTGACACTTGCCTTATAACATTCCTTACGCTTCTAACCTGATCACCTAAGCTTAACAGCATTGCTTTTATATCCGAAATAGAAGTCGTATGATGAAGTCCCTTTATTACCACCCTAAATGTCCATTCTTGCTTCAATTGAAAAGTATGATAATTAATCTTAAGCATATCAAAAGATTTCTATAAGACTCTACATTATTAATAACAAATCGAACTTGTCCATCTCGCAACGTTTTATAATGATAATCAGTATTAGAAATAACTTTATTTATATTTATTACCTTTTACCAATGTTAACAACATTGGGGATAAATATTGGAGGAGGCTTCGGAACAGTTGTAGAGGCTTCGTTCATATCATTATCATGTTGTTGTTGTTGTAGCAGCACTGGTGAATATGTTGTCCAATTAGGTGTTCTTTGATTCGTCCTGTGTTGTGTGTTCTGTTATGTTGGTTTCCAGGCCAATGAAGGTGGCTACTTCTACTGGATGAGTCCAGAGAGACCTGGGAACGAGTTGAGTGGGTTTGGCCGGGCAGTTGAACAGGTGTAGGGTGTCGTGTGGTCCCTGGCTGCATGTATTTGCGTCAATTCGCGCCCAATACGAATTGAGCCTGCTACACCAGCCTGATCTCAATTGTGCCAAAACCACTCTTGTCTGTCGTGGCAGATCCATTTCTTCCGAAGCCACTGATGGAGGATGCTCTCCTAGCACGACATTCACTCTGTAGTTGTTAACGGCTTCGACGACTGCATCAGAGTGAATGCCATTAAGACCTGCCTGGTATGCACTTTGATCTAGAGGTTCCCTTTTATAACGTTGGACCTCGCGCTCTAGATCATGAAGATCCTTCCTTATCTGCCTAGGGGGAGGTAGCCTGTCCACGAGGTGGTGATTGGGGTGGCTACGGCGGTAACATCCAAGCAGATACTGCTTCGACAACAGGAAATTGTGTCGTCGCACGGGTATGATCTTCGCCTCCTCATGTAGGTGGTCCACATGAGACATGAGGAGGCACCCTGTTGCAGTTCGCAGGGCGGCGTTTTGGCAGGTCTGTATCTTTTTCCACTGCGTCTCGGTCACATTCGGTGACCACACTGGTGCTGCATAGTTGGCCACTGACCGGCCTATCGCTTTATAAGAGGTCAACAAGGTTTCTTTGACTGTTCCCCAAGTGCTGCCGGCGAGCGACTTGAGGACCTAGTTCCTACTTCTCATCTTGTTGCAGATAGCTGTGGCATGCGCGCTAGATCTGAAGAGGCTATCGAACGTGACACCAAGAACTTTGGGGTAATTGGTGGTCGGAATTATGGTGTCATCGACTATCACGTTAAATTGCTCCTTCACCTGCGCTGTCCATGCAGTGAAGAGTGTGGCCGTTGATTTAGTGGCGGAAATTTTCAGCTTCCTCGCAGTGAACAAATTGGCAAGATCAGCGAGATAGACATTTATCCTTCCGCATATATCATGGAGTGAGGGGGATATCATTATCATCTAAATCATTAGCGGCAAGAGTTGCGTACCGGTTGGAGGTGCATCATCATGATGAGGTCGTTTTTGGCGAAAAATATTAGGTGACCCAGTATTTTTCTTTTGCTGCTACCTGCTGCCAGTTGTGGTCATCATCATCACTGTCGTCACTTAGATTCATAGACTGCTTTTGATTCTTGAGTCTGATATGTTGTTGTCACTTGGTGCGTGTGCTTCTTTGTTGTTTGTGCGAATCGCTACTCCGTTAATCCCTTTGTTTTTGAAAAATTTGAAATATGTGGAAATTGTTGTTTTTAAGTTATTTCGCAAAGAACTATAACAAAGCGCACTGTACGGGTTGGTTCTCTTTACGAACATAAATATATGCAATGTATTGCGTTGACAAATGAAGATACTTAGATAGTGGGAGGGAAGTATTTGTTGACGTCTGTTTTTAATCTCTGGATGTCATAATTGGCGGGAAAGATACTTGCTTCAACATTTTTAAAACACACAACAATATCCTGCCAAATATAGAAAAAACTTTACAAAAGCATAATTACAATTTTCACATAAAAATATTAAAGCTTTTAATACAATACAAACACAAACAACTTTACACAAACAAAGAAAAATCGACAAAAACAACTGATCTTATAAAAGGGCTTCTAAGTGAAGATGACTTCCATCTATTACAGGAGAGCGAGAGAGTTCTCTACGACAGTCGCGTGAAGAAGACTAAAATAACACATATCACAAAACTACAAATATTAAAACAACAATACAACAAAGAACTCAGTATAAAGCGAAACGAAAATTTGTTTGTAAACAAAACATTCATAGTCGTCCTTATTTATAGCTACCGTTTTCCCGCCCTTATCCGAATTTAAAATTAATACATTTTTATTTTCTTTTAGAAATTTTCTAGTTTGTCCCACTGTGTCAAGTATGAGTTTGTCCCTTCTATTTCTGTTTTGTTTACACTGTGCAACATTTTTGAAGTCATTTCAAAATAACCATATACGGACACCGCTACATGATAAAAGACCAAAAAAAAAGACCCGTGTTTTTTTTTCCCCCAAAGTCATGCACTTTTTTTTATGGGCCCCCAGAGATTTGAGGCCTCGGTGTAATTTTTGGAAAAAAGTGATCATATTCTCAGGCTCATATCTTGCAAACCGTTCGGAATTTTGATTTACTCTCTGAGGTTCTAGCTCTTGTCATAAAGAACAAAAATTGTGAACATATAAAATCAAAAAAACTTCATCTTCAAGGTCAAAATCGCAAAAAATTCGATTTTTTTTAACCTTTTTTCCCCTGTTCAGGTCCATAGGTAGCAAACCGCTGAAAATTCAGGAAAACAATCAACTACAAAAATGTACCTAAGATCTCAATAAACAACTTTCTAGAACTTCCTAGGAATTATTCTTAACACCGTTTAGGTAGCGCTTAGGTAGCCGCAAAATTGAAAAATTTCCCAAAAATTTTTTAATTTCATTTGTTTTTTCTTTACTTCAACATTGACATACTATGCTATCTAATACAAAAATAATAAAAAAATATTCGTATTATGTTTATAATGTTGATGGCCCTGGACTTGCATATCGCACTCTCTTAAGTTGTGGATCCAAATCGTCCTCCGAATCGTCCGAATCTGACTCTGATTCAGAACTTATGGTGTGCAGAGGCACGTTGCTTCCAGACTGCCCTCCACCATCAGTTTTTTCTTCTTCATATACTTCATTAACATCATACAGGGTGATCTTGAGACTACACCAACATACCTGAAATGAATTAGAAAAGAAATCAAAAAAGGAATGCAAAACAATGATCAATAAAATTGATATTACCTCTGCAAGCAATGCGTCGAGTTTTTTGCCTTTGTACCGTTTTTCCATGGGCATTGTGGTTTGGTGAAACCGTTCTCCTTGCTCATCGGATTCGGTAGGGAGTTGTTTAATAAAATCGTCAAAATGAAAATGAAGAAAATGCAGCTTTAAGGTCATCGATGTGCCGATTTTCTCAAAATAATACAGCATTTCTTTCACCCATTCTCTTGCTTCCGGTTCCGCGTCTCGATCCCCTCCCAAGACCCTGGTGCATACACGCTGAAGGTAATCCATGCCATTGAATGATTTTCATCAAGCGATGAATCAAAGTTACTCTTGAATAACTTTCTAATGTTAGGGCCATTAAGTACGCCTGTTAAATGAAGACAAAAAATAAAGACAGAAAAGAAAACATTAACGTAGTGTAAATAGTACAATGAGGTGAACAAAAATTCGTTTTAAATTTACTACAATACCTTTTTTAATTTTGTCATCGCTACGCTTTGGGAAAACGCTTTTCAAATAGTCGAATGCGTTTGGACAATTTACAACGGCCACTTCGATGAATTTTTTAACAATTCCCAATTTTATGTGGAGCGGTGGCAGCAAGATGTCTTGAGTATTGTCAATTAAAGGTTTATTCCTCAGTCTATGTTGTTTCATTTGTTCCTCCACACTTCCTCTTGGTCTCCACGAATTACATTGGAATTGATTCAGAGGTGAGCGCGAATCCCAATTACAAAGAAAACAAAAGAATTTTGGGAAGCCGCCCTTATCGATGATCCCTTGCAAAATGTTGATGACCTTCAAATCACAGCAAATCTTCCATTTATTTTCGTAGTATTTGATTTTTTCCATTATATCTTTCAATACTTGATAGGTTTCTTTCATGTTGATACCCATTGCTAGCGGAATGGAAGGTTTTCGGTTCGATACATGCAACAACACTGCTTTCAAGCTTGAAACAGAACCATCAATAAATAATCTCCACTCACTAGCGATGTAGTTCATTCCCATTTTTACCACCAAAGCTTTTATATCGTTGCAGTAAGCGAACGAATTGTCATCATTTAGAGTGTAGAGGCTCTGAAATTCAGCTTGCCGTTTGAGGTACGCGCTAGAGTTAACATTAGCAAGTGTGAGTTTTCTTTGCTTTAAAAACGCTGTCAAAAATATGGCAAGTCGCTGCGATAGTCCCAATATGGCCACAATAAAATCCATTTCCATTTGTGTTATTAGTTGTGGTCCATCTCTTCCCTGTTGGAGCTCATAATCGGTATCAAATGGATCTTCATAAGTAACACTACTTGATCTACTCATTCCTTCTCTTAATTCTGTCCAACGATCTGGAGTTGGCGGCCTTGGTGATACAAAATCTTCAGGTGCAAGCACTGGTAGTGTTGCTGTTGCAGTTGCTTTATAGATTTTGTTCTTCTCAGCATGTCGATTTAGACGACATGTATAATTTACGCATGCATAGCAACTGGTTGCATCATGATCACCTGGGTGATTAATCCAGTTTACCGGCTTACAATACTTCATACTAACATTTCCTCCACTCAACCATGCCATGAGATTGTTATAACATTGACGACACACTGTATTAGGTGTGTAATTTTCACCGGTCAAGTCTACTTCGTCGAAAAACAACTTATATGCTATAATGAATTCACTAGTTAAAAGATTCTTTTGCTTTTGAAATCTTTTAGAATATTGTTTTCTGATTTGATGACCGCAAACGTAGCAAAATAAATCAATTTTTTCACATTGCATATTGAAATTGTTAGTTGCCAATGTTGTGTGTGAATTATGCTGTAGCACTTTTTCTATAACTTTGTCCGCTGAGTTCTCGTTGACGTCGCGCTGTGTACTGCCTCAATGTGAGCGTCGTGTCGCTTTTATATTGTGTGCTGCGGCTACATATGTGTTGTTAATGTTGTTGGTACAAATGGATTGCGACTACTTCGCTGCTTTGAATTGTCATGTGTTTTGTTAGTGCAAATTTTTGGACCGACGACTTTGTTGTTGTTTGTTGAATGGCATCGATGATGTCGTGTGGGTAAGAAATACTGGAATAAACAATTTTTCACTTTTGCGGCTACCTAAGCGCTACCTAAACGGTGTTAAGAATAATTCCTAGGAAGTTCATATGTTCTAGAAAGTTGTTTATTGAAATCTTAAGTACATTTTTGTTGTTGATTGTTTCCTTGAATTTTTAACGGTTTGCTACCTATGGACCTGAACAGGGCAAAAAAGGAAAAAATCTAATTTTTGGAAAATTTTTCACTTTTGCGGCTACCTAAGCGCTACCTAAACGGTGTTAAGAATAATTCCTAGGAAGTTCATATGTTCTAGAAAGTTGTTTATTGAGATCTTAGGTACATTTTTGTAGTTGATTGTTTCCCTGAATTTTCAACGGTTTGCTACCTATGGACCTGAACAGGGGAAAAAAGGTTAAAAAAATCGAATTTTTTTAAGTTTTTTGCGATTTTGACCTTGAAGATGAAGTTTTTTTGATTTTATATGTTCACAATTTTTGCTCTTTATGACAAGAGCTAGAACTTTGCCTCAGAGAGTAAATCAAAATTCCGAACGGTTTGCAAGATATGAGCCTGAGAATATGATCACTTTTTTCCAAAAATTACACCGAGGCCTCAAATCTCTGGGGGCCCATAAAAAAAGTGCATGACATTGGGGGGAAAAAAAACACGGGTCTTTTTTTTTTGGTCTTTTATCATGTAGCGGTGTCCGTATATGGTTATTTTTTTTCGTGTTGCACTGTGTTACAAACCAATTTTAAAAATGAAAACTATTCTCGGGGACATATGTACATATAGAAGACTTAAACGTGATCCAATAACCAACCAACAACAATACATTAGTGGACAGTTTATTCAACATGAATCTTATAAGCATCAATGATAAGAACAAATTAATAAACAGAACAGCGATGGCACCAAGACTTTATGTACTTCCGAAGATACACAAAGAAAACACCCCATTACGACCAATTTGTTCCTCAATTAATTCACCATCTTACGGACTCTGTAAATACATCGTCGACATTTTAAAGAACCTGACAAAGAATTCTCCTTAAAACGTAAAAGACGCAATAGACTTCAAATCAAAAATCAACAACACCTATATTGATGACGACGAAATCCTCATATCCTTTGACGTGGTGTCCTTATTCCCCAGCATTCGAGTTAACCTAGCTATAAAGACAATTGAAAGAAAATGGGAACAAATAGAGAATTTTACAAAAATACCAAAGAACTTATTTCTAAAAATATTAACTTTCTGCATCAAGGACACCAGATATTTCAAATATAATGACTACATCTATGAGCAAAGAAAAGGAATACCAATGGACTCTCCAGCTTCCCTGTGATTGCTGATATAATCATGGAAGAACTATTAGACGCTTCAATAGAAAAATTAACAATAAAACCTAGAATTATCACAAATTATGTAGACGACTTGTTTGGGATTATAAAAAGAGAAGAAGTTGACAATACCCTAAAAACATTAAACGCATTTGATCGACAAGTACAATTTACCATGGAAAAAGAACAGAACAATAAACTCCCCTATCTGGATTCGATTGTTCATAGACAAGGCAACCTGCTGAAATTGGATTGGTATCAGAAGCCAACGTCATCTGGAAGACTGATCAACTTCTATTCCAATCACCATAGACGAATAATTATCAATACAGCGACGAACTTTATAAATAGGGTATTTAATATAAGTGACCAGTCATTTCACACAGACAACGAGATCAAAATTAAGAAAATTCTAAGATCTAATGACTTCCCAAAACAAATAATCAACGACCTTATAAAATACACTAAAAGGAAACCAATTGAACATAACAATGAAAAAGAGGGGAAGATATATAAATCACTGACATATATACAAGGATTCTCAGAAAACGTTTATAACAAGGACAAATTTCAATTAGCACTTAAGACAAATAGTTCAGTAAATAAGTTATTCAGTAGAACTAAGTCTAAGATAAAGAATGAGGACAAGTCTAATGTTGTTTTAAGATATCATGTAATGGAGACAAGTCCAACATATGCCAGACTTTCCTCACATAAATCGGACCAAAAAGCTACTGACAGGCCAATAGAGCAAAAAACTGCTCTTGCGGCCCACTGTACTCTGACAGGGCACACGCCGAATTTCAAAGACGTAAAAATACTTGCAGAAGAGAGAAACTATAAACGAAGATTTACTCTCGAAGTATTACACATTATTGACGTTCCCACGGATAAGAGAATAAATTACAAAACGGACACAGAAAACTGTGCGAAAGCTTATCGTCATATTGTACAAAAATGCAGACGAAAACAAAACATGACTTTTAGTTGACAATAACTTGTGCAGACGAACAGGACGACGCTAATTATTTTTAATGTAATTATTTGTAAAATTGTTTCGTGATTTTTATAGTTAACATTTGTTATAATTTAAATATGTTTTTGTTTAGTGTTTTTACCCCTGATGATGGTTGACGAAGGCAACCGAAATATTGGGAAAAATAAAATAAAATAAAACTAACAACACCAGTTTTTCCTATGGCCTCAAGCTGAACAAATACAAAAGAGAATTAATTTTCTCTATTTTAACAGGTTCCAACTAGGGTTTGCATCCCGGGATTTCCCGCGGGAAAATTCCCGGGAATTCGCACAGTTTTCATTTCCCGTATCCCGGGAAATTCGTACCGGAATCCCGCGGGAATTCAGTAGAAAATTTTACATATATTTTTTTCCATCATTTCCACAATAAAATTAGAAATGTTGTATACAAATTTTAGCTATGAGATATAGCTTTTAATCAGGTATGTCAAATATTGCAGTTGGATGACAAAATATTTTAAAGCTGTGTTCGGATTTAGACTCAAAATCCACTTTTTCGGATTTTTCCTGTCAAGCTCCATATGAAAAAAATAAAATCCGGGAAAAACATCTATTTGGGCATGTATTCGAACGCGAAAAAAAAGAATTTAAAGTTTTCGAAGCGACATGACAAAGAACAAACATTTCATTTAATGCCCTACTCACTATTAATGTGAACGATCGTTCTCCGTCGCGTCCACATTTTCCAATAAAATAAGAAATATCTAATATCTTTAATTAATTTTGAAACTTAAAAATATATTTGAATTGATCTCACATTGCGCTTTATTGTATGAATTCTGTAACAGGTGCGTTGTGAAATATATATTTATTTAACTTTAATAAAAATGTGAATGTTTCATTGGAAAAAATAAGCTTAACTCATGGTAAACAGTATGTTGACGATTTCCCGTGCTGTCCCGGGATCCCGGGAAATTGAAAAAATAATTCCCGTTTTCCGGGAAACAAAAAGTACGGGAAAATACAAACCCTAGTTCCAACCAGTTTGGTGAAGAAGGAGTCTAGAGGAGACAATTTATTAAAACAAAACAAGTTAGGTTTTTATACCCTCACTCTACAGAGTAGGAGGGTATATCGAGGGCTTATATTCATAAGTCGCTATGAACCAAATGAGTTTTTGATGGCAAACTATTGTCAGATTTGGATGTCATCTGTCATATAAATTTGGAGAAGAAATTTTTGCTAAAGCCATTTTTTCAAAATTTTCCGATTTGGCTATCTACTCACACGGACTGCAAAAGTGGCTATGAACATAAAAATAATATAAATAATGTAGTTAAAAAATGGAGCAGTATATAACCGAAGGTAGTAAATCGCAACAACGATTTTGTTTATAGCATTTTTCTAGATTTAGGGCATATCGCATTATCAAATTCCTCCATTTCGCGGTTAATAGCATATTGATTCCCAAGTTATCAGGCTAAAATAGGATAAATAGTGGTTGTAAAGTCAAAAATTGTGGAAAGTTTCTTTAGAAAAACCCGCGTAACTTTTTATGGCATATGATTGCTGACTTATGGGGAATATTGTGTCATATATGTGTCAGAAAAGTTTCAGAATCCTGAACAGAGAAAGTTTAAATATCAGCAAATGCAACCGCGAATTTTGGATTTTCCAACAATTGCAGCGATTTTCGCGACTGTCTTCATATATGTATGTTACAAAAATCCGTTGGCTAGATCGCGAGAAAATCAAATGTAATGTGTGAAAATCATTTTAGCCATATTTGCCGCGAAAATGAAAAATTTCCAATTTGTATGTTTTGTTTACCATGCCATACCTCAACCTTTTGTAAATTGGAATGGAAATGGAAAAAATAGAAAAAGGGATAAAGATGGTACCAATCTGACGGATGAAGCTGGAATCTTTAAATTCGCTGTGTACATCACAAAAATGCGATTTCTACACAACATTGCAAACATTTTATAAAAACGTTATCGAGTTTACAATAAGTCTTATTTATATATTTCAGCATTAATGGCTTATTTCAACATTCATAGTGCTCAATTTTAAAAGTGCAAAAGTGGCTATGAACCATAAAACCGCGAATAATAGGAAATTTCGAAGACTTTTTAATCGTAGCTTTTAGTTATCCTCTTTAGATTAAACTGTAGAAGAATGATTCATTACTCTTAAAATTACGGAGAAAATCAGTTTTTTCGCTCTCCTTAAAAGTTATGTTTTTGTTCATAGCCACTTATGCATATAAGCCCTCGATATATCATTTGGGACAGAAAAGATGTGTAACGCAGTGAAGGAGTGACTTAAGACCCTAAGTATGTTTGGACCAAATCCGTTTCACGACTTTTTAAGAAGTTCGAGCCATTTCCGTCCGTCTGGCTGGCTGGTGTACATGATAACTCTCGAAAGCAGTTAAGGAATCAATTTAAACTTTGCACATGGTAATATTTTCCCCAAACTTAGTTTAAGGTCGAGGCTGAGCGAAATTGCCACGCCCTTTCGGGTACCTCCCTCACAAATGACACATACTCCTATGTTAAATTAAAACGAATATATTATTTTGGTATTTGCTAATGTTTTCATAATCGCATTAAGTGTACTAAATATGACAGGAATTGCCACGCCCCTTCTAGTACCTCCCACACAAATCACCCTAAACTACGTAAAATTTAAGCTATTATAACTTCTACACGGATGATCGGAATACTACGAAATTTTAATAAAAGTTACATTCGCATGGAATATGGGCGATATTAACACACCCCTTCAGGTACCTCCCACACAAAGTTGCAAATCCTTGGTTACAATAAAACCGATATAACATCCACACGGGTAGTCAAAATCATTTGATATTTGAAAATGTTTTTATAATCGCTTTAAACCTAAAAAATATTTACGATTTAGCCACGCCCCTTCTTGTTATTTTGTCCTTATAACTTCCGTATATATGTTCTCTGAGAGCTTACTTGTTAATATTTTATTTGAGCAAGTGTTGCTGCTTCGTACGGAGTACACAAAACTTCTACTGATTTGACAACCATAACAGAAACGACACCGCCATCTACACGTGGGTCGACCGTATGACCGATCTGTAACATGCCGGCATCCTTGCACTAGTGCGAAATGATGATGACGCTTGGTTGGGGACTTGTTTGTTGTTGTTTCAATGTTCCATGTAGATTTTATTGTTGTAGATGCTGCCGTGACTGCGTGTTTCTATGACGGGAAATCTGAATGTTAACTCGTAGAGTCGTCTTGTGCCAAGCAACGTATATTGCTCTCTTCAGCCACCACTGGCTCGTAAAGCCTTGTTTCACTTTGTGATAAACGATGATGTAGCGACGGTGAATTTAGTTGGCTCGGGGAACCATGCCACGTAGTGACATATGTTTTAATATTTTTGGGCGGATATGCCTGCACTTCTAAACGCGCACTGCAGATTGTCATTAGTTTCAAGCTTGGTTATGAAGGACCTTGAAGAGGTTACAACCAGTATGGTGGTCCTGTTGGTCTCCCCTAGAAGGAGTCTAGAGGAAACAATTTATTAAAACAAAACAACTTAGGGTTTTAATATTTTATATGAGCAAGTGTTGCTGCTTCGCACGGAGTACGCAAAACTACTACTGATTTGACAATCATAACAGAAACGGTACCGCCATCTACACGTGGATTTTATAGCATTGTCATAAACGCATCAGTTGAGATCGACCATATGATCGATATGCAACACTATTTCTGGGATATTTAAAAGGCTAGTGTGAATTAGATACATAATACTAAGGAATACCTGTTTGACGTCTGAGAATGGAATGTTGGGGCTAACTTACCCCTAAAATATGCGTATCTACAAACATAAATGTTACATCAAAGGGCAAAAAATAACACTAAAAATATATTCAAATATCATTTGGTTTTAACAAAATGTTGCACATATATTTCAAGGATATGCGCGGAGTGAGAAAATTGAATACCACTATCATATTCACGAATCGAATTTTCACATTAAAGTACTTATCAAAAAGATTGACTTATTTTTAAGACGACTGAGAATATAATCGCTAACCCCTCCAAAATCGTAAACTTAAAGTAAATTGGCACTAACAATGATTTTAAAAGTGCAATTTTCATATTAATATCATGACGAAGAAAAATCGGTACCACCGGTTTTTATAAATTTTCAAAAACCCGGGATTTTGATCACTCTACCCTCTCCTGAGTACCCGACCCGAGTTGTATTCCATCTTGGGTCTGATGTACGTAATGTAGATACTGAGAAGATCGGAGGGAGTGAAGTTTTTTTCTTTTTTCGCCGCTTTAAAAAGCCTAGACATTTGGAAGCTTCCTTTGGCACATACTCCTGCGGTTCGTCGGATGAGAACTCAAAAACACGTATATTGCGATCTCGGAGGAAGCTCGATATAAATAGAGAGAAGTCACTACCAAGGTCAAAAGCAATGATATTTGAAATGAGTGCACCGTGCCAGACTCTATCAATGGCCTTGGAGATATCTAGAGCAACAACCTACTCTCACCAAATTGGTGGATGGATCAATTCCACTTTTCGGACAGCAGCGACATCAGGTCACCCGTAGATCGATTCCTACGGAAGCCATACTGTCGATCAAGTAAGTCATTGGTCTCTAAATACCTCGCAAGATGGTGGTTAACCATACTCTCCATAACCTTTGAGAGCGCAGAGCAAATCAGATCCTCTTTGGATCTGACAATTGAAATGCTGGAAAAATTTGTTTAGCTTGACCCAACGTGTATTTTCATATATACCCAGCAAAAAAAAATTGGAAGAACCGTAGGAAGTACATTTTAATCGCATCTCAAAATCAAATGTGAATTTTTCCCGCTTTTGAGGAAGTTCTTCAAAACAACTTCCAAAAAAATCGAGAATATGTTAATTTCCCGTACCATTTTACGAATAGCATTTTCACAAGTGAATGGAACGAATTTTTAGTATGGGGTCAAAGAGGTAAGGTGTCCGCTGGGTACCCAGAAGGGTTCGAATCGTTGCTCGGGAAAAAACTTTTTTTGTTTTTTATTACTTTTATAAATAAACAATGTTTAATTTTGTATAATATTAACAATTTAAATTTGTTGCTTAAAATACAAATTTATTGCTTTATTAATGTACTCCATAATAATTGAAAAATTGAGTTCTGTTAATTTATTTAATGCTAATTTAATTTAACATTAATTTGCGTTATATATTAATTCATTCTAAATACATATTTGGTTATGTTGCCTATTGTCAATTCTAACGAACAAAACTATTTTGTTTTGCTTTTGCTTTAGTTATTCAGCACTTACAACAAAGGATAGCTGAGATGGTTAGAGTGTCGTAGTAGCAACCAGAAGGCCCGCTGTTCTACCCCTGTAGCGGCGGATTTTTTTCCTTTGCAAACTACTTTAAAATAACTTTAAAGTCTTTAAAAATAAAGGACATCCCTCCTATGACAACTCCATGGTGAATATCCCAATTTTCACTACTTCCGAATCACAAGATGAACATCTTTTTCATATGTTTGGGTACTCTCTTTTTGCTGGGTATATATATTGTTCGCTTTGGGGCTGGGGTTGAAGCGACGCGAAAAGCGGAATACGAAAAGATGCTAAAACAATACAATGCAAGAGGTGATAAAACATCAACTTCATTCTTTTCAGGGAGTGAAGTTAAGAAGAGATCAAGAATATTTAGGTGTTACCCTTGGACACACGGAATGTGAGTCCGGTTCATTCACTAATTGCGTCAAATAATTATGCGCGGAAAAAAGCTCGGTGGATTGCCCTCCGGAGTTGAATGACTCGAATGGGCAAGCCAAGAGGAATTACGGACATTGAAATCATATATATTTTAGTAATTGAATTGGAAAGGGCGTCGAAGCCTTTTAGGGATTTCTCCCATTCCGCGTTTTGGACTGATATACACAAATCCGAAATGCAGTACGTGCGTTCCAATCCAGAATTTAACCCAAAGGGAGTTAAATTAATGGAAGGGGAAAGGAAGGGAATGGGGCAACGAAATATACAAGGGAACCCTTTTCTGTGGTCAGTGTATGTGCGGTTGCATTTATTCTATTTCTATTTTGATTTTGTCTTATGATGTTGTTCGCAGTACGGATTTTATTTGTTTTGATAATTTGTGCTGTTAATGTGATGGCTTTTTTTTCATAATTTCAGTATATATCTTTGCGGGTTTTTTTTAATTCTATTTCTATTTCTATTTTCACTATTGCGATTTGCCCACCCTCCCACAATAAACGACTCAGAGCTGTTTTTTGGCAGTGCGAAGTATCTGGACATCGCCCTATATACCTACAGAATGCCTATCGGATGACGCTGGGGGCTCTCGTCAAAAATCGTTCAGCGGTGGTTTGGCCGATTCTGATGTACGGAGTCGATATAGAAGGCAAGAATGTGACAGCTAGAGCCGATATAAGACTTAATTGTCTTTCATTTAGCCAATAGGAACATTGGTAATATGATTATATGAGAATTTCTCGTCAATGGTTAGAGATGACTGTGGGTGGGTGGCTAAAGACAATTTATTACTTGGCTGCACACTACCACTATCATGATTTCCGGCCCGTGAAATAATAGTAAAACAAATAAAACTTTAAAAACAAGTAAGAAAAGGCCAAAGTCGGTCGGGACCGACTATATAATACCCTACACCACTCCCTGCGTATATATCTCGCTTTTATTACTAAACCCAGGTGTTTCATGGGAGCAATTTCATGTAGTTCATATATATTATACAGTTTACCATAAATTCGTCTTTAGTCATATTTAACGAATATGGTAAAAAATATGATAATTGTTCCATTTTTCCGGCAGACAAATACAAATTATACAGTAGTAATAGGATGATTAGGACCGACATTTGAAAGGAGGCCTATAACAACACTTGAAACCTGGTCCAAAACATGGGCCTATATATTTCTCATTCATGGTAGGTATTCATAGTTGAAATATATCATGATCCGATGTAAGACGTAGAGCTGTATTAGAGTAGAATCGGCCCCATTTGGGTTATTCCAAAGAATGGACACATATATTTGAATTTGTATTCTTAGTTTAAATATAATATAATCTGCAATATTTGAAAAAAAAAATCCGATGTAAAATTTGCGTTCTTGAGGGGTTAAAAAATAAAACGGGACAATTGTAAGGGCTCTACATTAAAAAGTGGTTCCATGTAGATCACTTTCAAAGTAGGTATTCATAGTTGAAATATGGCATGATATGCAAAATTATATCGAGATCTAATCCACGATGTGGGTTCTAGAGATGTAATAGAGTAGAATGGGGGCCCAATTTGTATGGGGGTTATGCCAAAATATGGACCCATATATTTGACTTTTATAGTATGTATTCTTAGTTGAAATATAATACAAAATGCAAAATTTGATAAACTTCCGATGTAAATTGTGGGTCATAAAGGGGTAATAATAAAAATGGGGCCCATTTTAAGGGCGCTACATTAAAAAGTAGGTCCATATAGATCACTTTCAAAGTAGGTATTCTTAGAATGAAATATGAATATAATATAATCTGCAAGCGATAATAGTGTAAACTGGGGGCCCATTTGTATGGGGGCTATTCCAAAACATTGACCTATATAGCTGGCTTTCAAAATACGTGTTTCTAGTATAAATGTAACATTGTGCGAAACTTTGATCAAGATCCGATGTAAAATGTGCATTTTAGAGCAGTAATATTGTAAATCGGAGGTACATTTGTATGGGGGCTATATCAAAACTTGGACCCATGTGGTCCACTTTCCCGTGAGCTGTTTCTAGTTCAAATATAACACGATCCTGAAAATTTGGTCATGATCCCATGTAAAATGTGTATTCTAGAGCAATAATAGTGTAAATTATATGGATATTTATATGGAGGCTATATCTAAATCTGAACCTGTTTTCTCCAAATTCAATACCAATCGTCCTCGGCCAAAAAAAGTAACTTCTGTCAAATTTCATGACAATCGGAACACAATTGCGACCTGTAGAGTGCGAACAAGATTAGATGGACAGCAGACGGACGGACAGACAGACATCGTTAAATCGTTTCAGCTGGTGATTCTAAGCCGATCCGTATACTTAAAGGTGGGTCCAGCTCAATTATTTCTTGGTGTTACAAACATTTGGCGCGAAACTTACTTATAATACCCTAGTCCACGAAGTGGTGTAGGGTATAATAAGAAAAAAGTATATGCTTTCATATGAAAGCGAAGTTAATGGGGAAAAGATTGAAAGATAGACTTTGCCGAATGCTTTCTTAACGTAAAAATACGCATGAATATTAAAGTATGTTTTCCAAGGACATTACTATTATAACAGCTCCGGAACCTTTTTAAAAAAGAGCGCTATTGATAGTAATGGGCCTGCATGAACTTATCACATTTATGGTTTTATTTGGGTTCATAACCAGGAGATGGTTGATGCAAATAACCAATTCAAATCAAATATTGATTACAGATCAAAAAAATACAAACGAAAAAAAATAAAACAAATGAGTTGCCACGGCAGAAGTATTGCTGGGTAACTATAGCAATGATATGTTTGTAAGATGGCATGTGTACTTTATTACTTGGTGCTATTTTTTAACCGCAAATTCGGAAAGTGAGGTGTGCTTCTCGTTCGTTTGTGAGAATCATTTACTTAAAGAGGACGGGTTTGATGATGAAAAGTCGCTGCGAAGCCACCTGAACGAAACCTTTAGACTGGGTGGAAATCATGATAGTGGTAGTCAGCAGCCAAGTAATAATTGTCACCATGCCAATTGTAAATAAATTTGCATTCTATTAAATATAGATGCAAAATGGTCTTGAGCCGGGACAATATCCCACTTCAAAGCAAATAAAAAATATTATATTTAAATTTTATAGTCGTAGAACACGAATATCAAAACAAATAAAAATAGTTTCGACCAAAATCTATTGTTGTTAACGCCGAATGAAACAACATAGTTGGAAAAGGAAATTTATCAGTTGGTAACACCTTGTTCTCTTTGGAATCTATCTATATATTACTAAACTGTTTGGCGACATTACATTCCTCATTTCTTTATAATTGACGTCCGCTTTCATGTTAAAATATCAGATACTTATTTTAGGTTAACGGAGCTATCTGCACACGGAGGTATGCAATCTGGTGGGATTTGATATTTCTTCTTTGATATCCCCTCAAATGAGGGTGAGACACAACGATATTTAACTGGAAAGCAATGCACATTAAAATGTCCTACATTTTGTTATATTCACCATCCAATTCTAGTATGATGTTCATAATAAAGTTCAACATGTTCGCAAGGTCATGCAATATCAGGAGGTCGATCATACATAGTTTCCACTATCTCTTTAAAACTAGGGCTTATAAAGGACTCAACAAGAGCTGGCACATTCCATCCGTTTTAGTTAAATGTCATATGTCATTAAACTTCGATTATATGTAATTGGAAATTAGGGTTGATTCATTATATTAATAGCTATTTCTTGACAATTTTAAACGTAAATTTTAATATAATATAATAAACTATATTGCAATTTTTAAGTATAATATTTGTTTTCTTTCCTAGGTGTTGTGCCAATAAACAGCAGAGGAGAAAAACAACGAATGCATTTACGTGACGGATTTTTAGCTGATCAATTGGATCCAATATATGTCGCTTACAATATGTAAATATTTAACACATTTACTCGAATTCAATAATTTATACAACACATACATACATAATATATACGTATTAAAATAAACCACTTAACATAAATATGTATACATATTTTTAAGAAAGATGCAATAAATATTTAAAACTTTGTAGTTTCATCACAACACTATTGTTTATATAAATTATCTTAATATACTATGGTAGTGATAGAGTTTTACTAATTTATATTGGTTCGAAATATTAACATCTTCAATATCCAGTTGAGCTGATTTGATTTTTGTAACTTTTAAATTATATTGTGGTATAAATCCGGTCCTATGTTCCTGTTAGGAACCACGGGGGGAAATATATATATAAATCCGGAAGGTCATGCGTAGAGTGATTAAAGCTGATTTTTATGTTAAGTTGTTAGTCTTATTGAATTCCGGGTTGTCGGGTTTTATTTTAAGTTAATTCTTACAACAACATTTAAAGTTGTATCAGTGAAATTGATTAATCAATATTTTGTTTACATGAAAACTTATGATAAAAAATATGTGGAAATACTATGTTTGACAAGTTATAGAAAATTATACTGTTTTCTTAGTAATGATTAAAATTGTGATTTGATGAATTAATTTAAACACTTTGAAAACAATATTATTTAATCCATTTTTTGTGTTTAATTAACTAAAAGTCAATTCCATTTAGGAAGCCAAAAGTTGTTTCATTCCTAAAGAATTTTTCGTATTTTGTTTTCTGAAGAAGCATACTACGGAATTAATTCTATTTTCGATCGTTTTAACCCATTTGCTGTTAGCAGTTTTTTTCTTAGCTGCAATTCCCAAGGCGGGAGAGTAGTAGCCAAAATCTATGCGATCAAAATAGCCTTGTGGTTCCAACGTGAGCGCCCAAGAGGAGAATCACTCCAATTCCATCGTTCACAACTTTTATGAGTGTCGTACATTAATTGCCGATTTAACAGCGGAAGGTTCGGAATCATCGGGATGCGTGCTGTCAAAATGGCTTCACCTTCGTGCTTTCTTTTAAGAGCTAGAAACGGAATATTCCGATTCAATGTTTTTCGCAGCCAATATAGCATGTTTGCTCTACCAAACACGATTTTGAGCAAGGCATGGAAAAACAAGCTGACAAAAATCACGTAACATTCGTAATATCAACGGCATTTTTTCTATAACGAATGTCCAGCAATTGTTTGAAAAATAATCCAGATTGGCCGTTCCACAACACATAATTCTGTACGTCGCCCAAAAGTTTTTCATCTTAAATCCTACACTGAAAGAATTATCTTCATAATATTTATGATTTTGTCTTAACCTCAGTGAAAAGTTTCATTAAAAAGTCGCCAAAGAAATATTTCTTAAAATGTATGAAACATGTTTCATAAAGCACAAGTCAATGAAAAGTGTCATAGAATTTATGAAACATTTCTTAGAAACTATGAAATTCAGTTCTTCAATCGACGAACTTTTGTCATAACAAATCATTATTTTTCATAATGTGATTTATGAAAATTTTCATAGACTTTATGAAGAAACTTCATTAATTTTATGAAAGAGTTTCATAAATAGTATATAGTGAAGTTTCCAATATAAACAAACAAGCAAAAAAAGGTCTGACTCGTTGACTAACCAATCAACACACACCACCATTGCAAGATTATTTGCAATTAATATGTCCTTCACCTAAATCAGGGTTCATACTTATGTCAGAGTTGACAGAGTACAAATGCTAGCAATTCTCATTCAACGAATAAAGTCGACATACTAAAAATTTAGTTGTAAGTTATAAAACATTTCATAAAGACTATGAAATCCTTCATTATATTTATGAAGACATTTCATAACACAAATATTTTATTGGTTATGACATATTTCATAATATTTAAGAATTGTTTCTTTAATACTACGAAATCTTTCTTTGATCTTGTGAAACTAAGTTTCACTAATTTGACAATTTTGTTTTATGAAATATGAAATGTTTATGAAAAAATTGTATGAAACATTTCATATTATTTATGAATTTTTCGTACATATTAAGAAAAAATTCACTAAATTTATGAAAAACCTTTTATGAAATAGCTTCATAACTATTATGAAGGAAAATTCTTTCAGTGTAGTTCGGACTACAAAATCAGCTAAATCGGTTCAGCCGTTCTCAAGTGATGCGATTACCAATTAACATCACTTAATTTTTATTATATAGATTTAGTTATTACTGGGTGCATTAGATTACATAGATTTAGTTATTACTATGTGCATTAGAATCTACTCTATCCACTCGACCCCATTCAGATCCAAAAGGTCGTCGATGAAAATAAGAAAAAAGGTACTCCTGCGGTTATCCTATGCGTCGTCGCCAGATAAAGGTGCTGAGGTGGCGCAACAAAAACTAAAATTATAGGTTAGAGACATTCTGATCTTTTTTAATCACATGACACATGGATTTATCGGATTAAGACGACCTGGCGCTGAATGATGGAAATACTTTGGCCATTATGGGGAAGACCAAATTTTGCAATCGTGCATGTTCTGACAATCACGCGATTGTCAAATCACTTGCGATTTGCTAATCGCCAAAAATATTTTACTGTTCACGCATTTTGATACTTTTTCGAAAAGTGTGAACATATGTTTTTTCTGTCAAAAACGTGTTCTCTGTATAAATAAAGAAAAATAAAAAACCTTTTAAATTAAAAAGCCGCTTGAGTTTATTTTAAGTGTTATTTCTTTAAAAAGCTTCAATTAAAAAAAAGTATTAAAAACGATACCATAGGGATTCATTGAAACCACTAAGCCTTTTTTAATTTAATATTTTTAATGAAAATTGTTAAACAAATTACATGTTTTATGTACAAATTTAAAGAAAACATGCTAAATTTTATAAATACATCGTTTTTTATGAATTTAACATTTATTTTAAACAAAATACACGAGTTCTCTTTTGGTTCACCATGGTTTGTGCATGTGAACGACAATCGCCAAATTTGCTAGTCTTTGTGAACTGTAGAACACCGATTTTGCGATTTGAAATCACTTAGCAAATTTTATGCCAAAAGTGATTGTCAGAACATGCACGAATATATGTTTGCAAACTGAGTATAGGATTGTGAAAGGGTGAGATAACTTTAAATAACAGGCCTGTTCGATTGGACCTGCTAGCTTAACATTTCTATAGAATTTACTCACTTAACAAGAAAGTAAGTAGCTTACTACTCTCTAAGTTGCCAAGTAAGGGTGTGCCATGTGTTTATATGTGATTTTTATACCCTCCACTAGGGTATTATGTCTTTGTGCATTTGTTTGTAACACCCAAAAGTTTATTATACAGATCGGCTTAGAATCACTTTCTGAGTGGATATAGCAATGTCCGTCTGCCTGTCCATCTATTGGTGTAATCAAATTACAGGTCGCAATTATAGTCCGATCTTAAAAAATAGAAACCAAATATAGTACCCGATTTTCTTCAAATTTGGCTTAACACCTTATAATCCCTACACCTATGCTGAAAGTGGGTAATATCGGTTCAGATTTAGATATAGCCTTCATGCAAATGTTGCTCCCGATTTGTATATTTCAAATCTGGAAACCACATATTGTACCCAATTTTCTTTAAATTTGCCACAACATCTTATAATCCAACTAAAAACTCCTATGGTGAAAGTGGGTAAGATCGGTTCAGATTTAGATATAGCGCCCATGTTGCTCCCGATTTTGGCCAAACTTTATATATTATATTTCACCTATAAAAATTCATGGGGAAAGCGGGTCACATTGTTCCAGGTTAACATTTTTTGTCAAACACATACATTTACAGGATACAAAAATCCTTCCCTATTTCACATGTTTACCGAATTGAATTGTAATGTTACTTGTTTTATATAAAACCAATGGATAAAAATGTTGCCTCCTTATCAAGCCCCTTAATTGTAAGCTAGTAAACCCAATCGAACAGGCCTAATATTTTCATACAGTAAAAGGCTAAAGTCGGCCTGGTCTGACTGTATGATACCCCAGTCTTCATTAAATACTCAATGCAGAATTCATTAGGACGATTTTAGGGATCCAATAATGAAAAAATATAAAATAGAACGTATGTGGCATATCAAATCATTTAAGCTCTAGAACGAATGTATTAACCCCAAATTAAGACATAGGCAAATGTTTAATTATCGAAATATAATGATAATTATAATATAATGATTGAGTCGGCTCAGCCGTCGAGCCGCCGCCGATAAGCGTCAAAATACTGCGGCTCCTTCCTCTGGTCGTCGCGAATAGTGAGATAGTCGTCACGTATAGGGACGGTTAAACTGGTGAATGGACCAACCGCACTTTCCGGATAGCAGCGTCATCAGGTCTTTCGTAGATCGATTCCTACGGAAGCCATAATGTCGATCATTAAATAAGTCATTGGGCTCTAGATACCTCACAAGATGGTGGTTACCCATACTCTTCAAAACCTTCGAGAGCGCAAATCACAATCTGGCTAACTAACGCCAGGCAGGCGTTAGCCTCTGCCTTTTGTGGATGGGCTGTATGTTCGCAATCTTTCAACGCGATAGATATGCAAGGTTGAGTACTTATATAGACAAGTGCTGAGATGTCATCTGGACAATGTATTCCTTGCAAACATTTCAGCCAATAGGTTAGCTTTGGCAACGAGGTTAGTCATCTTTAACAATAGTTGGAATAGATGAGGAGTAATCTTCTTCCAAATTACCAAAAGCTCTTACTTCCCCTGTGAGTAGAAAGAACTTTTTTCGTACAATAATTTTCACGTCTATTCAAACGCCATTTTATGAACGTTTTGAATCTAACAGCCCTCGGAAATCGACGATTTCTAGATTTAGAAAATTTAAGTGAATATATCAGCCCTATCACTGAAATAGGTACGGATGGTGTAATCTATCATCGACAACCGAAAACACAAATGATTCAAGTATTTACAAGGAAAAATAATAAAGGTCAAATGCAATCTGAAACGGCTACGATTTGTTCAATGGAATGTCAGGACGTTAAACAAATCAGAGTAAATTCGTTGAATTGTCGAAGGAGTTCGAAAGATTAAAGATAAGCGTATGTAGGTAAAGTGAAGTGTGATGGTATGAATGCGTAGAAGTACGAAACAGGAGGGTTGATGTATTGTTATACTCAGGAATGCTTAAGACGATGCAAACATCAATTTTATAAATGACAGTCGTCCAGTGCTAGGCGCCCACACAAGATGGGGAACTACAATCGAAAGAATCGATCTACAGTCAGCTAAGCAACATACTCACCAACATCCCTGCCAAACATATAGAATTGTTTCTATGAGGCTTTAACGCACAAATTGGGCCACACAATGGAGAACTTTTATTAGAATTATGCATGAACTTTGAATGGAAAATAGGGTAACTTTTTTCGCACATAAGATCAACTACAAAATTACATGGAAATCGCCGAAAGGAAACTTCGAGAGCCAGATAGACAATCACCCTTATTCCAGTTGTCGTCGATTTTGAGTCAACGTCACTTCATATCAACGTCAACATCAATTCAATGCTAATTTGGTATTCTGTAACACTATTAGGTCGACGACGACTGTTTATCGATAATTTACACAAAACAAAAAACGCATCTCTAATATTTCAGTCAGCTGATTTATGTTGCGTTGTATTTTTGCGGAAAATTATTTTTTATTTCTGATTCGAGTGATGGAGTAAAGAAATGCAATCTAAATTGAAATGAAAATTTATTAGACAGGAGTCAATTACCCAGATGAAATGTTGGTGTATGTTTTGTCATTTCTTCAAAAGGTTCCAATGTTACTTTCGTGTCAATAAAATAGCATTTACGTATGCGCTGGAGAACAATCAAATCGACACCAAAATTAAGATGTCTCGCCCAGCGATCGCTCCAACTGAGTGTCGGAAACGACTTTAACTTAGGACTATGAAAAATGCTGAAAGACATCGCATTTATCGCCCAGAATTGCGACGGTGCCCTCAAAAAGGAATCAGATATGCTCCAGCGGGCTGAGTGTGAATTGCTTGAATCTTTCGCTACTGGTAGCATTACGCTCGACTGTTGGCGAAAATTTTCTTCTAAACTTTTCATTTTAATGAAATGTCATGTTGTATGTCTCGGCGGACCAAATTATTTAAATTTTTTGTTATTTAATTTTCTTATCGATTAATTCAGCTTGAGGCCATGAAGAAACTGGTGGTGCTGTTTTATTATTTATTTTCCCAATATTTCGGTTGCCTTCGTCAACCATCGTCAACAAAAATATATACAATTTTATAACAAATATTCACTACCAATATCACGAAAAATTCGATAATAATTACATTAAAAATTAATAGGTGTCGTCCTGTTGTCTGTACAAATTATTGTCAACTAATCACAATCTGGCTAACTAACGCCAGGCAGGCGTTAGCCTCTGCCTTTTGTGGATGGGCTGTATGTTCGCAATCTTTCAACGCGATAGATATGCAAGGTTGAGTACTTATATAGACAAGTGCTGAGATGTCATCTGGACAATGTATTCCTTGCAAACATTTCAGCCAATAGGTTAGCTTTGGCAACGAGGTTAGTCATCTTTAACAATAGTTGGAATAGATGAGGAGTAATCTTCTTCCAAATATCACGAAAAATTCGATAATAATTACATTAAAAATTAATAGGTGTCGTCCTGTTGTCTGCACAAATTATTGTCAACTAATAGTCTCTCTTTTGTCGGCTGTATTTTTGTATTATATGTCGATAAGCTTTCGCGCAATTCTCTGTGTCTGTTTTGTAATTCATCCTCTTCTCCGTGGGAACGTCAATAATGTTCAATACTTCAAGAGTAAAACTTCGTCTTTGAAGTTTGGCGTATGACCTATCAGAGTACAGTGGGCCGCAAGAGCTGTTTTTTGCTCTATTGGCTTGTCAGTTGCTTTTTGATCCGATTTATGTGAATAAAGTCTAGTTTTTAGTTTCGTCTTGGTAGTACCAACATATACCTTTTGGCATATGTTGAACTTGTCACCATTACAAGGAAATATTAGACTTGTCCTCTTTTTTATCTTATGTGTCGATTATGGATGGCAACCAGAGTTTAGTGGAGTTGCTAGTTGCCAAATTTGCATTACGGATGGCAACTACGACCGACAGTTGTCAATTTCAGTTGCTAAAAAGGGGATTTTTCGGCAACCATTTATTTGTGGTTGCCTTGTAATTTTTCATATTGGTGTGTAATTTTTTAAAGAAATAAAAAGTGAAAATAAGAGGTAATTTACATTTATTTTTAATTATTCATATATTCAATATTACATATTTTTTTCATGATGGTTAAAATTACCACAAAGCAACAATTTGAAATCCTGGTAAACAAAATGGAATTTAACCCTAACCTAGCTCGCGGTGTACGGGTTGTTGGTGAAACCAAAGCCACTACGGATGAAGTGTGGAAGGGAATTGCCGATAATTTAAATAGCTATGGCCCACCTACACGTACTCCAGAAGAATGGCAGAGGGTGTGGATTCATTTTAAGGCAAAATTAAAAAAGAAACTGGCAGAAAATAAAAGAAACCTTAACACCACAGGTGGTGGGCCATCGCAAGAAGTGCCTTTATCGCCATTGGAGCAGGCGGCAGCGGACCTGTTGCAAGTTGATTTGGCTGCAACTCCAGTGGGTAATCTTTTTGGCGTTCTAGAGATATTGGATGCTTTTTCTTCCTCTGTTAATTTGGAAACAATCCAAATTTTACATAGCTTTTGCTCTATTATTTGGACAACTTCGTTCAAAACCACGGACAATGTGGGTTGAGCAATGGCGAGGTTGAAGTCATTGCCTTGGGACTTCTGAAAACTTCCCTCCGCAAAAAACCTCAAAGCAGCACACACTTTTAAGAGTGGAGGTATTGCTGTTGACCGGTATCTTTTTTAAAGCAATTTTTTAATTCTTCCACTAAATAGACAACGGCATCTTTTGGAAGTCGGAAATACGCCTTAAAGCTAAGACGAACAATTGTTTATTGAAAAATTTTCAAGATAGAAACATCTACTCACAGTACAGATGACAATTCTAAGGTATTAGAGCTATCTCTTAAATTCCTCCTAATAGATGCCACGTCCTGGGCATCTTCTTCTTCATCAAAAAAAAGATCCACTGAGCTAATCATTAAAAATTAAATTTTTATTGTTGAAATTTACTATTTTGAGTTGAATTGTTTGTTTTGTTTACAAAATTTTTAGTTGCCAAAGTGTCAAAACACTATTATCGACGGCAACTGACAAAAGTTGTCATACATAATACTTATTTTTATTTCAGTTGCGTTGCCAGTTGACAACTCAACTGGAGTTTGGTTGCCATCCATAATCGACCCATTAGATTTAGTTTTGCTGAATAAATTACTTACTGTACTATTTGTTTTGAGTGCTAATTGAAAATTGTCTTTGTTATAAATGAGCATTTTTAACCTTTCAGAAAATCCTTGTACGTACGTCAGCGGTTTATAGATTTTCTCCTCCTTCTCTTTGTCATTTTTATGTTTTTTCATCTTAGTATGGTTTATCAGATCGTCGATGGTTTGTTTAGCGAAGTCATTTGAGCGTAGAATTTTGCGTTCATTGTCTTTGTGAAATGATGAGTCACTTATATTGAATACCCTATTCATAAAATTCGTCGCTGTTGATTATTGTTCGTCTATGGTGTTTGGAATGAAAATTTATAAGACTTCCAGATGACGTTGGCTTCTGGTACCAGTTCAATTTTAGCAGGCTTCCTTGCCTATGAATTATAGATATGTGAGTTTATTGTCTTCTTCTTTTTCCATAGGGAATTGTATTTGTCTACCAAATGAGTTCAGTGTTTTTAGGGTATTGTCAACTTCTTCCTTCCTTTATATCCCAAACAAATCGTCTACATATTGTTCCATGATAGTGACAGCGATTACAGGGGAAGCCGGGGAGCCCATGGGCTTTCCTTTCCTTTGTTCATATATATATAGCTATAGGAAAGTTTTTCAAAAAAACACATAAAATTCAGAAAAATGCATGAAATCTTTATTTGAATCGATAGTACGGTCCATATAATTTAATGTTTGAAGATTATTTCATGCAAATGTTGACCTTGCGCCTCTAATGGTCCATCCGCTTAGTCCAATTTTGGTATTTCCACGTTTTTGAGTAACAGAGGCCCAATTGCTGCGAACGGCGACGAATCGATAATTGATGGTCATCATTAACACTGGCCGATACAGCTGCGATATTTTCTTCAGTTCGCACTCTACGTAAGCGTGTTGGTGGTTTAATGTCCAACAATGTAAATTTGGTGCGAAATTTAGTCAGAATAGCCCCAATAGCCGCTTCAGTGGGTCGATTAAACTGACCATAAAATGGAAGCGCGCGATGAACTTTCTTAACAGAGCACGCATTTTGATAATAAAATTCAATAATTTGCAAGCGTTGTTCGTTTGTAAGACAGTGCGTCAGCTGTTTAAACCAGTGTTGCAAAAAAGATAATAGCTAAAAAATCACCCTTTATTTAAAATATCGGGTGTTCTTGATGCAGAATGTTAATATTTGTAGAAATAAGTCCTTTGGTATTTTGGTAAATGTCTCTTATTTCTCCCACTTTCTCTCAATAGTTTTAATGGCTAGGTAATACTAGGGAATAAGGATACCACGTCAAATGAAATTAGAATCTCGTTGTCGTCAATGTGTGTGTTGTTGATTCTAGATTTAAATTCAGCTGCGTATTTTACGTTGTAAGTTGTATCTTTTGTCAGGTTCTTTAAAATGTCAACAATAAATTTACAAAGTTCATAGGATGGAGAGTTAATCGAGGAGCATATTGGTCGTAGTGGCGTGTTTTCTTTGTGTATTTTCGGGAGTCCATATAGTCTTGGTGCCATTGCTGTTCTGTTCGTCAATTTGTTTTTGTCAGTAGGGCTTATTAAATTCATGTTGAATAAACAGTCTACTAGTGTATTGATTTTGTTTTGTAGCCTAGATGTTGGATCCCTCTTAAGTCGTCTATAAGTGCACATGTCCCTAAGAATACTTTTCATTTTCATTCTTATTTATTGCCACTTTTTTCCCCACCCTTGTCCGAATTTAAAATTAATATATTATTATTTTCCTTGAGAAATTTCCTAGTTTGTCCCACTGTGTCAAGTACGAATTTGTCTCTGCTGCTAAGTTGAGTTTTGGGTAAGTGGTCGTCAATCAGTGTAACTATTTTTGTTCTCGCCATTTCTTGTTGTTCTCTATTGTCTGCACACACTCTTCCCCCTCTGCTATTATATTGAAGAGTGCAAAGTCATCTTTGGTGTTAGGCAGCGCATATTTGGGGCCACTGCACATTTGTTGGTATATCTGTTTCGGTTTTGTTTTCAAACCAACCTTCGTTGCGCTTTATGTTCTTTGTTCTGTTGTTGTTGTTTTAATTTCTGTAGTTTCTCTATGTGTGTTCTTTTATACTATGACGCCAAAAACGGCGACGACAAAAATTAGAGTCGCGTCAACACAATATCAACGTCACACAACTTACAGAATACCAAATATACGTCGACGACAATCGCCAAATCTCAATATTTACAACGGGAATACCAATTTACAATCGTCAACGCATGACGGCGTCATTTTGTATCGACGACGACTACCGGAATAAGGGTGAATATTTGTATCTCATGGAAATGGTGCCACAGCTTTGAGATGTTCGGAATAAAATTCAAAAATCTAACTCTGATATAACACACTAAAGTAAATAACCTTCAAAACAAGGTAAAACACATTAAAATCGGTAAAGTATCTCAGGAGTTACAGGCGATTGAATGAACACACATTTTGAAAAAAATACTTATTGTATTTTTTATTGTGAACAAAATTAAAATTGAAGCAGCCAGCTTATATTTTACTTATATTTTTATTTTCTAAATTACTGCATTATCATTATTCATAATTTCATTTAATTTCACTGAATTCATTTAATTTAATATTTAAACTATCTTAAAAAATACAACTCTGTGTCCCTTTTGGATTATTTGAATTTTAACGCTTTTCTAAATTGCATAATAATACAACTCTGTATCGATATGTCAATACATTTTATGTTAGTACTTTTTTGTACGACTATGTGATTTGTCAACCAGAAATGGTATAAAAGGAGTGCGATTTGTGAGCAGACTTCACTTGGTGTTCTGACCTCAACCAACAAGGTTCTCTGTCCAGGCTTTTATAAGTACCGGACGAAATCTTGGTTTGAAAAAGAAATACAAGCAATAAAGTATATTTTTTAAAACCTTACGTTTACGTAGTTTTTTATGAGGAAATACAGCCTGAGAAACAAGGCTGATTCATTGACGCCCAACTTAGTGGCTACGAGCAACACAGATCCAGAGTCCGCAGCAGACAGCGACGAGTACAAATCCGGAGCCGAAGAAGAAGAAGATAATCAAAACACAACAATGGCAACTTTTTCGCAAGAACAATTTAACCAATTAATCGCAGCGATGGGTAGTAACAGTAGAGGCGGTTCGTTTACGCAATGCACTGCGCGTTTCAGAGGGCAGAGAGATCCAGCTGTTGTGGAAGAGTTTTTAGCCACCATCAGTGTATACAAAGATATTGAGAAAATATCGGATGCTGATGCTATACGTGGATTACCTCTGTTATTGGAAGACTATGCTGCCACATGGTGGATAGGTGTGATGGGGAATATTGATAACTTCGAGACCGCAAAATCACGTATTCGAGCAACTTTTTGTCCACCTGTTCCCGACTGGCGCATCTTTTTAAATATTTTTGACAGCAAGCAGCAAAAGAAGGAGCATACAGACAGCTTTGTGTGCAAAAAGAGACTGTTGTTTTCGCAGTTGGCAGTATCTGTTACAGAGGAGCTGCAATTGAACATGGTGTATGGTCTGCTGAACATCAGTATCAGAGAGCGTGTGCGCCGTGAGAACATCAAGACTTTTGAAGAGCTAATTTCTGCAACCAGGGAAGCCGAATTATTTCTATCAGAAACTCGAGTGGCAATACCGACAACAACAACAACGTCTTCTGATGTGAAAACAGAGCCAACACAAATAATACGCTGCAGCTTTTGCAGAATTAAGGGCCATACAATTGAGACATGCTTCAAGAAAAAGAAGAGAGACGAACAGCAAGAACAACCCAAACAACAACCTGATCTGCAGCAACATGGCATTGCACACCAACAAATTCAAAATGTTTCTACGATGAGAAAGCCAACATTTTCTTGTTATGGTTGTGGAGCACCAGGGGTGTATAGAGCGAATTGTCCTACTTGTAGCAAACATAACAAGAATAGCCCACAATATTTGGCATTCAACTCTGTGTCTTCTACAATTATTGGTCATGCATTGCCTACAACGCACATTGAAATTTTTGGTCTGAAAGGAGAAGCTGTATTTGACAGTGGTGCGAAAACTAGCGTTGCCAGTCTAAACCTTAAGAACATTCTGACTAAAAACGGCTGCATTTTTCAAGATGTACGTGCTAACATTACATTGGCTGATGGATGCTTAACAACCCGCAATGTAATGTCAACTATTTGTGATGTCATCATTGGAAATCGATTGCGGAAGATAAGGGTCATATACCTTCCCAATGCGACAAAGAATCGAACAATAATAGGTGCTGACTTTTTAGAGCAATCGGGGATTGTACTCAACATGGCACAAAGATGTTGGTTTTTTGAGGATGATCCCAAAGTGAAACACGAATTTACAAATTCATTGGATATGGGTATCTTTTCCATGGATTTGAATAGTGAAGAAAGCTCACCGACAACCAAGGCAATGAAGGAAGTGTCCAGCTTTATCAAGTTTGTGGAAAATGATAAACTTGTTTCACCATTACCACCTACTCCAGAGACCGCCCACACTATTACGACTGGACTTAACGATTACTCACCGCACACTATCCCAAAAGTGTCTCAAGGATCTTTGCCTGCAGGAATTGACACCCCACAACAAAGTTCCTCGCTGTTCCCATCAGTAGACGCATTTCTTAAACCACGAGTTAATGACTACTCGCCTCATTCAGTACAGGCAATTTTTCGTAATTCGCTGCCGGTTGGACAGGCAACACCCCGCGAAAATTCGAGGCTATTTGCACCACCAGCTAAAATCAGCAGAAGAGAGCAAGATGAATATTTGGATTCCATATTTATGCCACTATTCTCTTTCGACATTCAAGTGCTAAAGGAAACTGACGGTGTTGGACTTAGTGATTCCCAAAAAAGTGAATTGGACCAGCTGTTGATAGCTAATAGTGATATTTTCACTGTGCTGTACATCGCATCAAAACTGAAAACCACGATCCAATAGCAAATCCTCCATATCGGTTGTCTCCACCCAGAAAAGCAGCTCTGAAGGAAGAAATTGCAAGAATGCTAGCGCTAGGTGTTATTGTTGAGTGTCAATCTGCTTGGGTTGCTCCCGTAGTAATCATACCCAAGAAGACCGGTGGTATAAGAGTATGTATTGATTACCGTGAGCTCAACGCAATCACCATACCAGATCGTTATCCGTTGCCAAGAGTGGACGACATTCTGCACGAGGCCAAAACTACAAGTTTTATGTCAACATTGGATTTACAATGCGGTTACTGGCAAATTGGGGTACATATGGACGACCAGGATAAAACTGCATTTGTTACTCCATTCGGCATGTTCAAATTTACCCGCATGCCGTTTGGATTACGAAATGCGCCTGCTACGTTCCAGAGATTAATAGATCGACTAAAGGCTTCACTGGGAGAAGTGGTATTGTTGGCATACTTAGATGATATAGTTTCCTGCTCCTCAAGTTTTGAAGAACATCTGAGAGACCTGCAGATGATATTTCAGCGACTTCGTGAGTTTGGCCTGAAAGCCAACCTGGATAAATGCCGATTTGCATGCAACGAAGTCAAATATTTAGGACATGTGTTGACGACGAAAGGTATTATGACTGATCCTGGCAAAGTCATAGCTTTACAACAACGGCGAGAGCCACGAAATATAAAAGAACTGCTATCTTTTTTACAAGCTTGTTCGTGGTATAGGCGATTTATACCTAGTTTTGCAGAAATAAGTAAACCGTTGTCATACAGTGTGGTGTTGGAATTCAGAACAACGGACAGCATTTGATACACTCAAACATTTGCTAACATCAGCTCCTATTTTGAGACAAGCGGAGGATAATGAGCAATATATATTAAAGACAGATGCTAGCGGATATGCTCTTGGTGCAGTTTTACTCCAGGGGGATGACCCTGATGAACACCCAATTGAGTATGCAAGCAGATTGTTATCCGACGCAGAGCGCAATTATTCTACTATAGAGAGAGAAGCCCTTGCCATAGTATGGGCTGTACAAAAATTCCGTGGATACATTGAGGGAGCCCCCGTAAAACTCATCACTGATCACCAACCGCTGAAATGGCTAATGTCTATCAAATCACCGACTGGTCGTTTAGCAAGATGGGCACTTGTACTTCAACCATTTAATATTCAAATAGAATACAAACCAGGCAAAACCAATGTGATAGCTGATGCTTTATCAAGGCCACCTTGTCAAGAAACCCACGAAGATTCGAGTCCATGCGAAATATGAGCATTCTCCATTGATATACCAAAGAAAAGTGCGAGCGAGATAAGGGACGAACAACTGAAAGATCCAGAAATTAAAAAAATCATGGATGGCTTAGAAGGTAAAACTGACGATATTGCATACTGGTCAAAGAGGGGATTTGTTCTAAATGGCGGAATTTTATATTGCTATAACGACGATGAATCCGAAGACGCACAGTTGGTGATACCAAAAGATGAAAGGGCGAATATACTTAATTTTTATCACAACGATGAAACTGGTGGCCACTATGGTACCGAGAGGACCACGAACAAAATAGTTTCAAGATATTATTGGCCTGGTATGCGTAGAGACATCGACAAGCATGTACGGGAATGTATTGAATGCCAAAGATATAAAACTACCAATTTGAAACCAGCTGGATTATACCAAACAGTTTCGTCTAATCAGCGATTTAAAGTTGTGGCTATTGATCTGTTTGGCCCATTACCAGTAACATCTCGAGGATTTCAATGGATCTTTATTGTGGAAGACATAGCGAGTCGTTGGGTAGAACTGTTTCCCTTGGAAGTTGCCACAGCTGAAGTTTGTGCGAAAAAGTTAATCGACGAAATATTTCTACGTTATGGAGTACCTAGGAAAGTCATCAGCGACAACGGCGTACAATTTGTTTCCGCTGTTATGCAGAAAGTTGTATATTGTCTCAACATACAACATACTCTTACGCCAGTATATCATCCAGAGGCTAATCCAGTCGAGCGTAAAAATAGAGATTTAACAGCTCAGTTGGCTATAATTGTGGGCAATGACCACCATACTTGGGATGAGAAGCTGCCAAGTATTCGCTTTGCAATGAATACAACTCTATGTCAAAGCACGAAATACACAGCAGCCTATTTAACATTCGGCAGGGAACTTCGGACGATAGACGACGCACAGTGGTCAATTTCGCGAGATAGCGGTCAAAACTCTATAACTTTTGGCCGGATTGGTATTTTTTTACGCAAATTGTTTTGTTCAAACGTAAAAATCGACTGATAGGAACGTAAGTAATGTGGAGTTAAAAATGAATTTTAATTTTTTGTTGAGTTTCCAAAAGTTGAATATTTTGACATTTTAAATAGGTATATTTTTTATAATTTCTTATTTTCTTCAATCGTATTTTACAACCAATACTTATTTATTATTCCTAAACTTAATTTTGGTCAGAAAATGCCAACATTTGGCCCCTGACATTTATTTAGTCTCAATATTCACAGGGGCCAAAGGTTGGTTTTTGGATATTGCCAATAATTGAAAAAATGTTCTGAATTTGGTTTTTATGCATATTATTATTGCGTATTAATTGCATATTATTTTATTTTCATAAAGTTTTTATAAATATTTTTTTTTTTGCATGATAATTTTTTAATTTTTATTTTATTTTTTGAAATTGCGAATAAAAGCGATGATCGATTTTCATGATCTTTGTCTCATTTTGCTCATAGGTTATGTGACTTTGCGAAAAAGTAACTACACTTGAAACTTATTTCCGTTTTGTATTTTTTATGAATTTAAAAAAAAATTTTCTTAATTTTTTATTGGAAACTTATTTTTAACTTGTAAACTGTTGCTTGTATAGGAAAACAATATATGAACAGATTAAGGGAATTGTAATTCTTAATTTTTTAAAATTTATTTCAACTAAATCGGGCTAGTGGCTGTCGAGCTATGTCAAACAACAGGGCCTAAAACGTGATAAATTCCCCTATACGATAGTACTAACTTCAAATCGATATTAAAAATATTTCGGCAGGTAAGAAGACAAAACGAATGATGCAGAAATTTCACATACTGTTCTCAGAATTGAGTTGGCAAATCATGTGTTGTACTGTGTAATGAATAATAATGACTTTGGATGATATGTACGTCAATCGTTTCGTTTGTTTTCGTGCACTGGATAGCACTAAGTTGTGACAGTGCTGTTGTCTCTTTCATTTTTGTGATTCATTCTCGTTTCTAATGTTCTCTTCGTTGTGTTCTGTCGTTAATGTTGGTAAAAATTGAATTTAGAACATTAATTTGGTTTGTAAGCAAAAAAATAATTTTGTCAAAATTTTGATACACCCTTCTATGTGGACTAGGTCCAAATGTGGGCCAAATTCTCCTAATTTCAACAGAATTATTTTTTGGGTCAATAAGAACTCTTGTACAAAATTTCATCAAAATATATGCATAATAGCCACTTTCACATACAAATAACTTCTCAAAAAATATGACGTGCATTTGTACCGAATATCTTACCTTGGGTCAGAAAAATTGCTGTAGCTCAAAAAGTGCAGTCCCGATGCATGGACATGTATATATAGGAATGTAGGGGAGGGTTAGGACTACAAAATAGTAAATTTGTGTTTTGACTCAGCTTGACTCACAGGAGTTGTGCTCTATGAAGTAGGAAATTTCCGATAAATTAGACCTTTTTAAAAAAATATTTAAATTGTTCTGCAAACAGTGATAGGAAATAAGTTAAGTTACAACACAAAATTTATTTCGTCCAAAAATCTTGAAAAACAAAAAAGTTATGATCATTTCAACTTTAAAAATTAACTAAAAATATCATAAATATCATAAATTCTGAAAAAGCCCATTTTGGACCACCCTGTTCTCAGTGAAATAGTTAAAATAGAGTTCTAATTTTTTGGCACCCGAGGTTTACTACTGTCTACTTTCATATAAGTCTAATAACTTTAAAATCGGAGAACAAAAACCAAAAGGAGTTTTGGCCGCTATCTCAAAATAATGACCACAGTGCGACGTACAACACGACATGAAAGCTATCGTTCAGTCGGAGAATTTTGTGGCTGAAATTACACCATACCTTAATCTTCTTGTGGATGTCTTCAAAAAGGTCAAAGAAAATGTCCAGAAACAACAAGACCACAACAAAATCAACAATAACAAACATCGAAGAAACCAGCCAGAACTAGAAGTTGGTTCTAAAGTTTTAGTCACCACCCATGTATTAAGCAATACCAGCAAGGGTATAACATCAAAATTTGTTCCAAAGAGAGATGGTCCATACATTATCATAGAGCGCATTGGTACTTCAACATATGTTACTGCTCACGAGGATAATACCGACATTCCACTAGGGACATACCATGCTTCTGTATTAACGCCAGTGGTGGGCTTGACTGAAGAATCCTTGCAGCCAATAAGGATGCTGAGAAGAAGAGGCCGACCTAGAAAATGAAGTTCTGCTGCCTCATCGGGACGCTATCGGCATCAGAGGGGGAAACTGAAGCAGCCAGCTTATATTTTACTTATATTTTTATTTTCTAAATTACTGCATTATCATTATTCATAATTTCATTTAATTTCACTGAATTCATTTAATTTAATATTTAAACTATCTTAAAAAATACAACTCTGTGTCCCTTTTGGATTATTTGAATTTTAACGCTTTTCTAAATTGCATAATAATACAACTCTGTATCGATATGTCAATACATTTTATGTTAGTACTTTTTTGTACGACTATGTGATTTGTCAACCAGAAATGGTATAAAAGGAGTGCGATTTGTGAGCAGACTTCACTTGGTGTTCTGACCTCAACCAACAAGGTTCTCTGTCCAGGCTTTTATAAGTACCGGACGAAATCTTGGTTTGAAAAAGAAATACAAGTAATAAAGTATATTTTTTAAAACCTTACGTTTACGTAGTTTTTTATGAGGAAATACAGCCTGAGAAACGAGGCTGATTCAAAATTTGTTTCGAAAAATGCGTATACAATATTTTTATGAGAACACAAACTTTCAAAACAATCGCTGCTATGACTACATTGTAGAGTGAGGGTATAACTATCCCACAAAGAAACGGGCAAATAGTTGTCTACTTTATATGCTTTTTTGTAAGAAAATTGTTTCAATTTGTGTGCCTACTTAAATTAATCTATTGACTGTGTATAAATTACATAATACAAATTATTTTTTGTTTAATTTGTACAAGGGGCATAAATCAATTCGGTGTATAAATTCCTCCAGCTGGATCTGGAATCGAGAATTTGGTGTGAATACGTAGTTGAGCAACATAAAGCGTTTTTTTTTTCAAATTATGTGAGCAAACGATTTACCGTGAAATAAATATCCTTACACCGCGTACGAAGTAGCGGGTATTTGCTAGTGTAAACATAATCATACGAAGAAAGAAATTCTAGAAAAAACAACACAGAAGTCTTGGTAAAGAAACCAAGAATCGTGTGAAAGAGGACAAGAAGACATACGGGTATGTGATGGCTTTCGCTTTTTGGTGAAAGTGAAATAATATCACAAAATAGGTGGGATGACACCCACTTTCACTCATTTTTCTTTCGCCTGCTTATGCTTTAGGGAAGGCAAAAGTAATGTCGATTTTCAGTACTAAAAATCCATAGAAAATACGAAATGATGAATTTCTCATGTAAAATCTGTAATTATTCACAAGGTATCAACAACAAAACGATTTTAAGAAAATACTTCATTTTTTGCAACATTTCAGTTCGAATTTGTTGTCACATTGAAATATTTTTGTTATGACAAATGGCATATTGTGGGTTCGAAATTGAGCATTTGCTATTGAAATGGACAAAAGAATGTATTTTCAACATGATTGTGCAAGAAATATCTTTTTTGTACACAAAACATAAATCGTCGATCAATCATTTCCACGTGGAAGTATCACACCTTCTTATATTTTTTTTTTCACTGAACCAACACTCAGGGGATGTCCCCTATAAATGCAGTGCATTGCGATGGCAAAAGGAAGATAAGGGTTAGGGAGGAGGAAAAAGGGAGAAATATTTGTTGACATCTGTTTTGAATCTCAGGATGTCATAATTGGCGGGTAAGATATTTACCGGAAGTCGATTCCACATACGAGTTGCGCGAGCAAAGAACGAATTCATTCTATAATGTGTAGTGCGGCCAGCTGTCCAATCGAGAACAAATGGGTGAGAGTTCCTTGAAAGTCGCGTATCTCTACCGAACGTCCTCACGTCCGGTATGAGATCACGAATATCCGAGGAACAAACACCATAAAAGTATCGATAAAACAGCGACACACATCCCACATTACGACGATATTCGAGGGAGACAATAGAATTGGATATCCTGCTGTCACCTATCAACATCATCGCCCTCCTCTGAATACGATCAAGTAGCTCTAAGGAAGATCTTGGAGCACCCGACCATATATGGGAGTTGTATTCCATCTTAGGTCTGATGTACGTAATGTAGATATTGAGAAGATCGGAGGGAGTGAAGAATTTCCTACATCGCTTTAAAAAGCCAAGACACTTGAATGCTTCTTTCGACACATCAAATACATGTTTTGTCCAACGAACATCGCAATGTGTTTTCATGCCCAAAACATCAAGAGTGGCCGATTGCTCAACATCTACACCGTTCATAGAAATCGACGACACCATTGGATCAGTGAATCGCTTGTGAGACAACAAGATCACTGGGTCTTACGTGCATTAAAATCCACTCTATTCACCTAACCCTATTTGGAAATGGCCAGTAAATCTTGGCTGAGTGACTCGTCCATCAATCGCCTTTTGTCATCAATTTCTTGACGACTTCATCTTTAACAAGAGTTGGGATAGATGAGGAGTTATCCTTTACTCTTCTTACAAATGACCAAAAGCTCTTATCTCCCCTAGGAGAAGAAAGAACTTTGGTACGAAGTCGGTGTTCGTGTAGAAACTTTTCACTTCTAAGTACCTTGGCACACATGGTTCTTGTCTGCTGGCATTTTTATTTAAACGCCATTTTCTGAACGCTTCCTCTTTGGATCTGACAGCAGTCCTCCATGTCTGGTTAAACCAACATTTATTATATGGTTTATCCGAAATAACTTTGGTTGGAATAAAAGACTTCATTCCAATCAAGATAATATTTTCAATCATTTCAGCCGCAGCATCTATATCGTTATTTAGAAAGAAAAGTTTCCAATTGAAATGCTGCCTTTTCGTAAACATAAATTGTCCGCTTTGGGGCTGGGATCGAAGCGACACGAAGAACGGAATACGAAAAGGATGCTGAAACAGTACAGTGATTCGAATTACCAAAAAGATCAAGCATATTTAGGTGTTGCCCTTGGACACACGGAATGCGAGTCGGTTCATTCACTAATTGCGTCAAATCATTATGCGCGGCAAAAAGCTCGGCGTATTGGCCCTCTGGAGTTGTGTGACTCGAATGGGTAAGCCAAGAGGAATTATGGACATTGAAATCACCAGCAACCACAATTTCACTGTCAGGAAATTCCTCTAAAATTTTAGTGATTGAATCGGAAAGGGCGTCGAAGTCATTTAGGTATGCCCCCTGGCGTCTGGACCTCTATACACAAATCCGAAATGCAGTACGTGTGTTACAATCTTGAATTTAACCCAAAGGCAGTTAAATTCTGGATTTTGTGAGCTCAAGTGTTGCTGGCTCTGGAACACTATATCATTTCGTACATAGACCACAAGACCTTTGTGGGGAATAAAAAGCGACAGGGTGTGATATCCAGGCACGTGAAAATCCTGTGGATCAGAACCCACACACACCTGAATCTCACAAAGGGCAAGTACATCTGGACGATGTAAATGAATGTGGAAACTACAGAGAAAAAATTCGCCCTCAACCCTCGTATGTTGGCAAATTGCAATCGAAACCTACCTACCATTACGACAAACAAACAATAAGACAAAACATAATCCAAGTGTAGGTGCAGTTAACAAACCTCCCTCCCTGTCGCCGCTGCAGTCCCTCAATGTACAGTGTTATGCCTTGAGCATTGAGCGAGCAACGGCACGAAGAAAAGAGTGCCAACTGATCTACACGAATGGGACGGGGTGAGGAAGGGAAGGGGGGCAACGAATACACCACGAAAGAGACTGGAAGCTCTTATGTGTGCTCAGTGAGTGTGTCGCTGCATTTGTTGTGTTGTTGGCTGCAATCATTAGTGTCATTGTTGAAGCTGCTATTGATGTTGTTGTTGATGACTTTGTTGTTGTTATGTTGTGTTGATGTTGTTATTGCTTAGAGCGACTATTTTATTTTGTGTTATGTTATAGCCCGCGGTGGGGATTTTATTTGTTTAGTTAATTTCTGTTGGCTATTTTTTCGTAATTTTCCATATTTTATGCGTGTATTTATAACTTTGCTATGGTTTGACTTTAAATGTTTAACTATTTTGATTTATTCTATTATTTGATACACAGACACACAATACGACACACAACTCGGACGACAAAGAAAACGCGTGTGACTCGGACGACAGACAAGAAAATACTAGACGTCGACTAAGGAAGGGTTTCACGAAATTCGAAGTTTTAGGGGGTAAAATGGTACAAATAGGGATTTTAAATTTGTACTTTTAAAGGAGGAAAGAGACAAAAATGGCACCAATTTAATTATTGCAGCTATATTCTTGAAAATCGGGTTATACATTTCTCTAACAACGTAGACTTGCAACATAAATTGATTTTTCAAAATTTGTACTTATAAGGGGTGAGTGGGACAAAAAGGGATAAAAATAGTACCAACTAAAGTATTGCAGCTATAGTCGTGAAATTTGGAGTGTAAATTCCTCTGGCAACGTAGAAGCGCAATGTAAATGGATTTTTTTTTCGAAATTTGTGCTTATAGGGGGTGAGCGAGACAACAAGGGATAAAAATAGTACCAACTAAAGTATTGAAGCTATAGTCGTGAAATTTGAAGTGTAAATTCCTCTGGCAACGTAGAAGCACAATTTAAATAGATTTTTTCAAAACTTGTACTTATAGGGGGTGAGCGGGAAAAAGTTGTACCAACTAAAATTTGGTGTGTAAATTCCTCTGAACGGCACAAAAAGGGATACAAAATGGTGCCAACTAAAGTATTGCAACTAGAATCGTGCAATTTGGTAGTAAATTCCTCTGACCATGTAGAAGCGCAGTCAAATTGGATTTGTCGAAATTTGTACTTTTAAGGTGCGCTCGGGACAAAAAGGGATAAAAATGATATACAACCCTTTTTATTAAAATTGTTAAAGATGATGGTTTTTAACATTATAAAAATTAGATATGGCAGTATTGGACACTGTTATAATTATCATATCGTATATAGCTTCAAAATGTTTTATGTAGCACCCTTTCGCTAGAGACTCTTTTTATACCCTACACCACTCCGTGGACTAGGGTATAATAAGTTAGTTTCGCGCCATATGTTTGTAACACCAGGAAATAATTGAGCTGGACCCACCTTTCAGTATACGGATCGGCTTATAATCACCAGCTGAAACGATTTAACGATGTCTGTCTGTTCGTCTGTCCGTCTGCTGTCCATCTAAGCTTGTTCGCACTCTACTGGTCGCAATTGTGTTCCGATTGTCATGAAATTTGTCAGAAGTTACTTTGTTTGGCCAAGGACGATTGGTATTGAATTTGGAGAAACAGGTTCAGATTTAGATATATCCTCCATATAAATATCCATATAATTTACACTATTATTGCTCTAGAATACACATTTTACATGAGATCATGACCAAATTTTCAGGATCGTGTTATATTTGAACTAGAAACAGCTCACCGAAGGGGGACCACATGGATCTTGATCAAATTCTTTACACAATGTTACATTTATACTAGAAACACGTATTTTGAAAGCCATACAAAAGGGTCCCCAGTTTACACTATTATCGCTCTAGAACCCACATCTTACATTGGATCTTGATAAAATTTTGCAGATCATGTTATATTTCAATAAAGAACGCCTACTTTAAAAGTGATCTATAAAGGCCCACTTTTTAATGTAGCGCTCTTACAAATGGGCCCCCATTTGAATTATTACCTCTCTAGGTCCCACATTTTACATCGGAAGTTTTTTAAATTTTGCGGATTATATTATATTCGTATTTCATTCTAAGAATACCTACTTTGAAAGTGATCTATATGGACCCACTTTTTAATGTAGCGCCCTTACAAATGGCCCCCATTTTTATTATTTCCCCTCTATGACCCACAATTTACATCGGAAGTTTATAAAATTTTGCATTTTGTATTATATTTCAACTAAGAATACATACTATAAAAATAAATACTATGGGTCCATATTTTGGGCCCCCATTCTACTCTATTACATCTCTAGAACCCACATCGTGGATTAGATCTCGATATAATTTTGCATATCATGCCATATTTCAACTATGAATACTTACTTTGAAAGTGGTCTATATGGAACCACTTTTTAATGTAACAATTATCATATTTTTTACCATATTCATCCTATTACTACTGTATAATTTGTATTTGTCTGCCGGAAAATTGGAACAATTATCATATTTTTTATCATATTCGTTAAATATGACTAAAGATGAATATATGGTAAACTGTATAATTTATATGAACTACATAAAATTGCTCCCATGAAACACCTGGGTTTAGTAATAAAAGCGAGGTATATACGCAGGGAGTGGTGTAGGGTATTATATAGTCGGCCCCGACCGACTTTAGCCTTTCCTTACTTGTTATTGTTATATTGTGTTCATTCTACTGTGGACGCGAAACATAATGGATATTCAGTATTAGTAAAATGGTACATACATTTGGCCTGGTACATACATTATTCATTCATTCGACCCTGGGGAATGAATGAATAATAATAAAACTACAAATTTTTAGTTAACCCAAAAATCCTACCTAATTCTAAAATTGATTAATTGAACTACTTATTCTAATAAAAACAAAAACTGAAGTTGAATTGAAACCAAATGTAAAATTGTATAAAACTTACCTGCTAAATTAACCTAGCTGCAATAAAATCATATGAAATACTTACCTAAATCCGAAAGACAAAAATTATTAATTAATTAAAAATGTCCGTTACTAATCACATGCTTGCTACAGTAAAAAGACTCCGTTAGATCGAAGAACATTGAACTTCTACCAATGAAGCCAGAGCGGGTCTACGAACAACAATACAATAATATCCGAAGGCATCCTTCAATGGTGACAAATCATCCTTATCTGATCCAGAATGTTTATGACACCACCAGGATTAAGTTTTGTGAGGCCACAGATGATATTGAACAATCATTAAATTTCATTACTGGAAAATCTGCAATTCAGAAGATGTACTACCTGAAGGAGAATGTAACAGGAGACAGATTCAACAATGAATGTACTTGCCAAGTCTGACATGACGTACTCAATGGAAGCTTGGTAGCCCTCAAGAATCTTGGAATTGAGACGGACAAGTGGGACCCATTTCTAATACATGTCCTAATAAAGAAGTTGGACAAACAGTAGATGTACGATGAGATCATGCACGAACTGCTCATCGTAGTACAACACGCTGCTTCACATAAATAATATCAAATTAAAAGCTAGTTCCCAATCAACAGTACAATCTGCAAGGACGTCTCCTGCAGTAACATCCTTACAGTCTTCCCCTACGACATCAACCGTGGCGTCATCCGTACAGTATTCAACGACGGCGTCAACCGTGGCGTCAATAAACAATCATAACAGCCATCAGCATTATGAATTATTGGTAACGCAAGGTCCGGAGAATTCAGAGCCATTTGAGCCAACAAGAGCTTCACTTTCCGTTGAGGGTATTGGTGGAAGATCAAAGAACACCAGTCAATGTGACAATACGGAGTTCCTGTCCAGCTAAGCAGATCTTTCGAAATATCTTCTTGTCCTATTCCTGAAAATATTCAACTGGCCGAAGTATACTTCAACAGTACGGCCAAAATTGACGTCATTCTATGAGCAGAATTTTATTTCGATTTAATGTTGTCCAAGGATCTGTCGATATTCCGTAATTCGAAACTTAGTTGGATTGCAAGTGTAAAGGTTGACGAAGGCCAGATTGATTCAGAAACGTGTGCAATCCATCGTGAGGACGAACTAGCCAACAATTCTGGAGGTCGACGCCAGTTTAACATAGGCAGAACAAAGCCTTTGGGAAGCACTTATTACACGACATTGAGGAGTATCGGAAATTGATATTTGAGATCTAATCAAATATATCAATATATAAAACTGGATATAACCGACTTGACAGTGTCGATACAAGTGTCAGACTATAGTAAATAAAACTGAGAAAAATAGACAACTCAAGTTCAATAAGCTCCTTTCCTCGACAAGAAGGGTGTAATAAGGATTGGAGGTCGTCTGGAAGAATCAACGCTGTCATTCGACTCTAAGCATCCTAGGCTGTCATACAACGACCCAATAACAAAGTTGATATTAGCCATTATCCCTAATTATAGTAATCACTGTAATCATTTTTGCACAATTAAAAGAAAATCGTGGCACGGAACATAGTAAAAAATTGTGTGCGCTGCACCCGAGCAAGACCAAGGATGTACCAGCAAATAATTGGAAATCTACCAAAAAACAGAGTTACACCTGCGAGAGCTGGAGTAGACTATTGTGAACCTTTACATTCATTATACAATCATTCACAACGCAACAAACTGTTGGTGACTAAAAGATACATGAACTACAGGAACAAGCAGCAAAGAAGGAATCGAATTTAAGTTTTTTTCCACCAAAGCCTCAACACTTTGGTGAATTGTGGGAAACTGCAGGGAAATCAGACAATCTCGTTCATCTTCGCACTGTTTAAACTGTGTGACTGACCAGTAATACTTTAATATTATTTATATTGACCTACTAAAGGAAAAGTCATAAAAATTGATCTGTTTGCAATTTTTAGTTTTTTAATGTTCATTGATTACACGTGACATGTAAACGTTCTTTAGTGGTATAATTATTTTATTATTGGTATAGATATAAGCAATAAAATACAATCAATATCAGAAAGTAAAAACCCGTTTTATCATCCTGTTCAACTTTCAAGTTAAAAGTGCTTGAAGGTATTCCAAAAAAAAAAAAAACATTTATCATAAACAGTAATCTCCGTACAAAAAAGCCGCCATTAACATAATAGGAAATGTGACCTACACCTTATTTGGCGTCTCAACTTTCTCTCGTTATAAACGGAATCTGACATAGTTGACGTCTTAACAGATGCCCATCATGGAAGCATGAGTCCGCAGTTTATAACACCGCACTAACTTCTGGAAGAAATTCCTACAATTCGAGCACACCTACCAACCTCCCGCATACTACCAATCACAGAGGACAACCTAATCGAGTTTTATAATCTTATGAAGGCTAGGGGAAGAATCACAAGGGATAAAATAATATTCGAAGTTACATTGGTCGATCAACAAAATGTTGACTTATTTTAGTTGATACCGGTTCCCTCATTAAGAGGTGGACAGTTATTTGCCATATCTACAGATACACATTTCTTAGCAATAAATTCACACAGAGATGAATATATTCCTATATATGTATATTTTATATGCCGAAACATGCACGTAAAGCTCGGCAGAGTATCCCAACGATATTCATGTGAAATCTACATCTTTAACAACAAGTCGACAACAGATTGTAAATTGACCAAGATAAATACTAACTGGACCGAAGAATCATGAGATTGCGGCATCAATATCACACAACTGACAATAAGCGGTTCTGACATCCTTCACTTAGAACCGAACTGCGTGCTTAAGGGCAATACAATCACCTCATCATATGCCCGATTCAGAACCCTTGAGTCTATTAGCACTTCACCAGAAGTAGCCAGAGTCATCAACGAAGAACCAACCTCACAACATCTATGATGTCAAAGATCATACATAACTACGCAGTAAGCATGACGCATTAGCACAAGAGACAAACTAAACAAAAATTATTGCAAAACACCTCAACATGGGAGAGAATATTTAGTCCAAGTCCATATTTTATAATCACTTCAGTATTAAGTACATATCGTTACCAGTGTATTAATTTTGTCTGTATGTCAATCAACCAAATAAAAAACGACAAACACAGTTTTACATTGCATGGGTTATTGACTCTAGTTTGAATTTTACCTACTTTATAAAATGTCTAGTTAGCGAAAATATATTAGTATATATTTAACAGTCGCTAATGACCTAGTTTAATTTAATTGTGTTATTGGCTGACTATATGCGTATTAAATCACTTTATGCAATATACGTTCATTTATATTATGATTTATGTATATGTATGTACTGAATTTTCTTTTGATGGATATAGATAAATTTGAAATGGTAATTTGGAAACCTCCTATTAGATTGCACTCATACACAGTCAACGGAATGTGCTTGTCGAATTGCACTATTTAACTGAACTCCCTTCGTATCTATCATTTTTATTATTTTCTATCCTGTTTCGAAGAAAACATTTTCAACAGCATATCCTCGATCTCATGTTTCTAGAGCCGGTAGCCGGTCATTTTATAACTTTTTGCGCCTCTTTTCCAACAAGTATACATATTTTGAAATATCACTATAGGTAACATGTGTTCTCGCTTCTCCCCTAAAACATGTACTTTTTTGGTACCAAGTTTATCACTTTTCGTCCCGTACAAATTTTGAAATATCAATTTATGTTCCGCGTTTACATAATAACAGCGCTGTACACTCTCTTCTCCCGCGCACTCCTTATAAATTTTGAAAAATCCAATTTTAATGCACTTCTACGTGGTCAAATGTATTTACATACCAAATTTCTAGTTGCAATACTTTAGTTGGTACCATTTTTATTCCTTTTATTCGCCCCTTAAAAGTGCAAATTTCGAAAAATCCAGTTATGTTGCATTTCTAAGTTGTCAGAGAAATGAAAATACCGATTTTCACGACTATAGCTGCCTTACTTATATTGGCATTTTATTTATCCCATTTGCTCTTTCTTCCCTTAAAAGTACAAATTTCGAGAAATCCCTTTTTGTAGTCGTCTGCATGGTAAGTGCAAGGCACACACCAAATTTCATGTATCTCTCTTACCCAGCTAAAAAAATGGAAGTACTTCCTTCCAACCCTTAATGCATACGTAGGAAGCACATTTTAATCGCATCTCAAAATCCAAATGTGCATTTTGGCCGCTTTTGAGGAAGTTCGTTTAAACAACTTCCAAAAAAGTAGATAATATGTTATTATGCCGTAACATTTTACGAGTAGCATTTTCCCACTAGTTAACGCATAACAAACATTGACCAGTTTTTTAATGATGTAATGACATAATGATAACTTCGGCCGAATGTTGCTCTACACCGTAATGCCGGCATGTTATACTTTGTAATAATCATCAAATGAACAGGGAAATCTGGTTCCAGGTATTTCATTTCATCTCGCTAAGACACTCAAATTATGTCCGAGTTGCAGAAGGACCAATGTGGACCATTTGTTTTCAAAATAATTGTTGGGGCGTTCACAATTGAAAAAATTGCCGTATTTAGATATTTTTTCAATTCACCGATCCAAAGCGCTAAATGTTTTTCATATGAGTTCGGTACTCATACGAAAAGTGTTCGCATTATTATATGCGAAAACCCATCGAAACGATACATTTCGTTTTTAAAACACGTTTTTTTAAACCCGACTTATATATACCCTTAGTCTCAGAGAACATATGTGCGGAAGTTATAAGGAATTAATAATTTTACTTAGGGCAGGCTACTTTGTGTGGAAGGTATTAGAAAGTTCGTGGCACATGGTCTCAGCTTCCACATTTGTAAAATAGTTGTAAAACATGATCAAATTTCAAGTCATTGTGGATTCCATGCACCAGTTATAGAAGATTAAAAATTTACCTAGGGTATAGACAAGCGTAAAGCGTAGATATTTTATGTGATTATAATAACATTTTCAAATATCAAATTGCAAATGATTTTGACGATGTGGACGTTATATCGGTTTTATTTTAAACAAAGCTTATGTCATTTTGCGTGAGAGGTACCAAAAGGGTATGGCAATATCGTCAATATTCCATGTGAATGGAATTTCCATTCATTGGAATTTCCAAAGAATTGCCAAATATCAAATTTCACAGTATTCCGATCATCTTTAGATAAGTTATAACAGCTTTAAATTTACGTAGATTAGGGCGATTTGTATGGGAGGTACTGGAAAGGGGCGTGGCAAAAACTGCCATATTTTGTACACAATCTGCACAATTATTTTCAAAAAATTTCAGGAAATTGTCAAGGGAATGAATATCTGTGAGAAGCAACCCTTAATGCATACAAAGACTAATGAGAAATAAATTGTTCTTACTTCAACTTTGTTTAAACATTTGAAATATCTTCAAAATAAATCACTACACAAATTTTCACTACTTCCGAATCACAAGATGAACATCTTTTTCACTTCTTTGTGTGATTTCTTTTTGCTGGGTATATATATAGTTCCAGGCCCGTGCGCAGGATTTCCCCCTGGGGGGGTTTCATCTACACTCTTAAAAAAGTTAACCCTATGGTGAGTTAAAATTAACTAAAATTTAGGAAACCAAGTACATTTTTACTAAACATAAGTAGAATTTTTTCTGAAATTTTCCTAAATCTAAGTAAATTTTTCCTAAAACCTAGTAATTTTTACTAAATTTATGCAAAATTTTCCTAAAACTAAGTAAATTTTTACTAAATCTTAGTAAAATTTTGCTGAAATTTTCCTAAAACTAAGTAAATGTTTACTCAAATCAAGTAAATATTTACTCAAACTGAGGACAATTTGGTGATTTTTCCCTCAAAACGAGTAAATTTTTACTTAAACTGAAGAAAATTTTATTTTATATAAGAAAAAAGGTGAAATTAAAATAAGTTCAATTTAACTAAAAGAATCAAACAAATAGTTTTGCATCAGAGTATGCAAAACTGATACAAAAAAATGACAACATGAAATATTTCTCAAAAGTTTCATGCGATAAGGAGTTAAGCTATTACTCCATGATTGTTGCAAAGACAAGATAGGCGCCTTCGCAGTGGTTGTTTAGAATAATTCATAAAGTATTTAAGAAATAAGTCTCTGCAAACAAACGAGAATTGCTTCTTTGATTAATATTCTCTATTTTTTTAGTTTAAGTAAATATACTATCCTTTTTCTTGTAAATGAACTATTTACTATGGCTTTGAAAGAAGGAAACTTTACACATACTTAGTTAATTTCCCAACTTTTTATGAAATTTTTACTGGAGCGTTTGGAAACTACTCATATTTTATTGCCAGGATCTTCGAGAAATATTTTGATACATTCGTCCGACAGACATTGTCGGCCAAATTGCATTTCAGTAATCCATCTATCAGTACACTCAAAGGAATATGTCAGTAAAAGAAAGCAGAAAATCTACTGAAAGTGCAGATTTTCTGCTGTTAAAAAAGAGACAGCAGATTTGTATCTGCTGAGATGGTAAACAGCTGTTTGCTGATTTTAGCAATATATGTGATATTGTCCCAAGCTAATATAAAAGAAAATTGGAGCTAAACTCGCTTATGAACGCTTATCTATTTTTATATTTTAATTAACAACAGCCAATTTTAGCAGACTGCAAACTCTTTAGCAGGAGAAAACTGCTGTTATGTCAAATGCTTTTATTAACAGACTTGTTCTCTAAGTATAGAACATTTTTTAAATAGTTGCTTGAAATTACATACATATCGAGGGCTCATATTCATAAGTGGCTATGAACAAAAACATAACTTTTCAGGAGAGCGAAAAAATTGATTTTCTCCTTAATTTGAAGAGAAATTATTAATCATTCTTCTACAGTAAAAAGGATTACTAATTGCTACGATTAAAAAGTTTTAGAAATATCCTAGTATTCGCGGTTTCATGGGTCATAGCCACGTTTATAGCCACTATGAATGTTGAAATAAGAATAAGATTTATTTTAAACTCCATATCTTTTTTCATGAAATCTTGGCAATGTTGTATAGAAAACGCATTTTCTGTGATGTATACAGCGAATTTAAAGATTCCAGCTTCATCCGTCAGATTGGTAGCTTGTAACATATATGTAGCCAGTCGCGAAAATCGATGAAAAATCCAAAATTCTCCGTTGCAATTCCTTATATTTTAACTTCCTTCCTTCATAATTCTGAAACTTTTCATACACAAATATTCCCCATGAAGTCAGCAATCACTTGCCTATGAAATATTTTGGTATTCTCAATATAATAAAAATTTTTTTCTAAATATACTTTTCAATATTTTTGACTTTAAAGCCCCCATTTTTCCTATTTTAGCCTGATAACTGGGAAATCAAAATGTTATTAACGCGAAATGATGGAATTTGATAGTACGATATGCCCTAAATCTAGAAAAATGTTTTAAACAAAATCGTTGTAGCGAGTTATAACCTTCGGTTTTATGCTGCTCCATTGTTGAACTATTTTATTTCTATTATTTTTATGTTCATAGCCACTTATGCAGTCACAAACTAACGTGCGAGGGGATAGCCAAATCAGAAAATTAAAAAAATGGCTTTAGAAAAAAATCTTTTCCAAATTTATATGACAGATGACATCCAAATCTGAGAATAGGTTGGCATCAAAAACTCATTTTCGAGAAAATGGTTCATAGCCACTTTTGATTACACTAGTCAACAGTCAAAATGTACTCGGGATGCGATAATTTTTTCTGTGTAGATAACCTTGACATGAGCTCGAAAAACGCAATAAAAATTTTTTTTTTCGTTTGGTTTTTTTTTTATTTTTTTTTTTTTAAATTTTAAAATTTTTTTTTTGGTTAATTTGTTTCGTCCGGCATAACTCGGGAACCACTAGCCCGATTTAATTGAATTAAATTTTAAAAAATTTAAAATTACAATTCCCTTAATCTGTTCATATATTGTTTTCCTATACAAGCAACAGTTTCCAAGTTAAAAATGAATATATAAAGGAAAAAACTTATTTTTTGCCTAAAGATTTAATTTTTTTTTTTTTTTAAATCCATAAAAAATCCAAAATGAAAAAAAAAATGTCAAATCTTATTACTTTTACGTAAAGTCACATAACCTATGAGCAAAATGAGACAAAGATCATGAAAATCGATGCACGCGTTTCGCTTTTATTCGCAATTGAGTAAAGGTATGAATTTCAAAAATTTGCTCGACATATGCACAACTTTGTCTATGGTAAGGTTTTTTCTTTTTTTTTTTTGATTCTCAGAATTAACAAAACGGAATAAACAAAGGGTTATTAAATTTTTATGATTGCGTAAGCAAAGTAATAAACGCTAATAAATGTGCGTGAACAATTAAAAGGAAAAAGAAAGGGGACTTTTTTAATTATTTGGGTTTTCCGTTGGCTACCTGTATGATTTTTTTACAGAAATGCAACCCACATTTAAGGGTGGTCATTATTCGGAAAATTTAAGACTCACACATGGTGAAACAGGTATGTAGCCACCGTAAAAAAATATACACCCATTTATAAGTACCTGTCAGTAAAATACTAAACAATACACAGTATAAATAGGTCTTCATTGATCGATTTTACTCATTCAACAAGTGTCGACGAACGCGATAGTTAAAATGAGCAAACGTTCGCGAGGATTTGAATGCAATACCAATCCAAGTAATTTTTGTTACATGTGCGGAGAATACGTTTCTGAAAAAAACAAGCGTTGTTTTTCACCTAAATTGAGAGATTCATTTGAAGAGAGCTTCAATTTGAAGGTCTCAAACATAGATGAGCGGTGGACACCAAGTGCTCTATGTCCAAGGTGCTACGTACAGCTAGCTGACTCAAGGTAAGTGTAGATTACGAAATTCAAGAACATATATAACTTATTATTGAAATTCTTTCAGACGACAGCCGAGAATCATCATGCCAATGCTTTGGAGAGCTCCGCTTTGCCATGTAACAGATTGCTACTTCTGTCTTAGCAAAAAAACAGGCGTGGGAAAAAATATACGATGGACTTACGCTGCTGTTTCAACAGTGAATTTTCCAGTGCCATTTTCCGAAGAACCAGTGGACCCGCAACCGTCCGTTTCAAGATGGGCATCTAATAATGAGGCGATACATCCAACATCAGATCCGGAGACAGTAGAAACCACATCAGAATGCGAGTCAACATATACATTGCATGGAGGTCAACGCTTATGTTCCCAAGCAGAACTGAACGATTGGGTTAGAGAATTGAAACTCTCCAAGGAAGATGCAGAGTTGCATGCATCGCGCATGCAACAGTTCGGTTTCTTGGCTCCTGGTGTGGTGACAACAATCTACAGGAAGCGTCATGAACCATACGCAAGGTACTACACAAAAAAAGACAACATCTGTTTTTGTAAGGACATTCCCGGATTATTTGGTGAACTCGGGTACTCTTACGATCCAGGAGAGTGGCGTCTTTTCATCGACAGCAACAAGCAGAGCCTTAAAGCAATTTTACTGCACAACGGCAACGAGAAACCTTCGATTCCAATTGCTCATGCCGTTGACACCAAGGAAACATACGAAGTCATGGACAATCTACTAAAGTGCCTTAACTATGAGAGGCACGATTGGAAAGTTTGTGCCGACCTTAAGGTTATCGGTATCCTTTGTGGATTACAAGGTGGATTCACAAAGTACTGTTGTTTTCTCTGCCTTTGGGACAGCCGCGATCGTCAACATCATTACACCAGTAGGAGTTGGACAGAAAGAGTTAACTTCATCCCCGGCAGCGACAACGTGAAATATACACCACTCATAAAAAAGGAAAATGTTTTTCTCCCACCTCTTCACATAAAGCTCGGACTCATAAAAAACTTCGTGAAAGCTATCAACAAAGATGGCGAAGCGTTCGCCTATTTAAAAACCATTTTTCCTCACCTTTCATCGGCAAAGATTAAGGAAGGCGTTTTCGACGGTCCGCAAATTAAAAAGTAGTTGCAAGACCAACAGTTTGAGCACATTTTATCACCAAATGAAGCTGCAGCTTGGAACTCATTTCGGCAAATTGTTTCCGGATTTCTTGGAAACAACAAAAGCTCAAATTACAGAGAGATCGTCGAACAACTACTCCAAAATTATAAAAAAATTAGAGCAAATATGTCGCTTAAGATACATTTTCTACACTCGCACTTGGACTTCTTTCCGGACAACCTGGGCGATGTGAGTGACGAGCATGGCGCACATGTAACAAAAATTACTTGGATTGGTATTGCATTCAAATCCTTGCGAACGTTTGCTCATTTTAACTATCGCGTTCGTCGACACTTGTTGAATGAGTAAAATCGATCAATGAAGACCTATTTATACTGTGTATTGTTTAGTATTTTACTGACAGGTACTTATAAATGGGTGTATATTTTTTTACGGTGGCTACATACCTGTTTCACCATGTGTGAGTCTTAAATTTTCCGAATAATGACCACCCTTAAATGTGGGTTGCATTTCTGTAAAAAAATAATACAGGTAGCCAACGGAAAACCCAAATAATTAAAAAAGTCCCCTTTCCTTTTTTCCTTTTAATTGTTCACGCACATTTATTAGCGTTTATTACTTTGCTTACGCAATCATAAAAATTAAATAACCCTTTGTTTATTCCGTTTTGTTAATTCTGAGAATCAAAAAAAAAAGAAAAAACCTTACCATAGACAAAGTTGTGCATATGTCGAGCAAATTTTTGAAATTCATACCTTTACTCAATTGCGAATAAAAGCGAAACGCGTGCATCGATTTTCATGATCTTTGTCTCATTTTGCTCATAGGTTATGTGACTTTACGTAAAAGTAATAAGATTTGACATTTTTTTCATTTTGGATTTTTTATGGATTTAAAAAAAAAAATTTAAATCTTTAGGCAAAAAATAAGTTTTTTCCTTTATATATTCATTTTTAACTTGGAAACTGTTGCTTGTATAGGAAAACAATATATGAACAGATTAAGGGAATTGTAATTTTAAATTTTTTAAAATTTAATTCAATTAAATCGGGCTAGTGGTTCCCGAGTTATGCCGGACGAAACAAATTAACCAAAAAAAAATTTTTTAAATTAAAAAAAAAAAAAATAAAATAAAAACCAAACGAAAAAAAAAAATTATTGCGTTTTTCGAGCTCATGTCAAGGTTATCTACACAGAAAAAATTATCGCATCCGGAGTACATGAAATTTTTTTCATTTTGTTGAGTAGTGTTATAAGCCTTCGATATATATTTTGAAGAAATATTACACAAAAAACGATCAAATTCCTCGGCGATAAAATCTTCAGTCCCTCATTTTTTCTATGATTGGATATGTTTTTTGACAAAGTATGGGTCTAAATAGGAAGTCTAAAGAGTTTTGGGGTTTTTAATTTATATAGGACATGAGTAACAGGATGTTTACTCAAAATCTCTATACGCATATTCCGATTAAATAAAAAGTATTTGGAGATGTTTCTTCATTTTTATAATCCTAAATATGTATAAATTCGAATAACAAGTACAGTTTTTTTGTATTCGATGAAATTTTAGTTCCAAAAAAAAAAACAAATAATTGGTATTTTAGAGTTTCGTCTTCCTTCGTAGATCCAAGTTACTAAATTTGTTTTTTTTTTGAATAATACTTGTTACATATGTATAAAAAATACTAACTCTGAAAAAAATTTGACACAAGTGAGAAATATAACAAAAAATTGAGTAAGTTAAAACTCATTTATTTTTGTTTCGCAACTTTAAAGTAGATTTTAAAATAGAAATCTGCATGCAGAGAAAAATGCATTACGTAGAAAAGATTTTTTTTGAGTTTCTTTTGTGGGAAAATAGTTTGTTTCCGGTAAACATGTCATCACTTGCTGCAAATGAACAAAGAGAAATATATTTACATATATCAAACAGTTTTCTTTGTTTGTATTATGATTGCAAACTCTCAAAACATTAGAAGTAACAGAAGCCGCTGTTGTTGCATCTGTGATGAAAATAGGACACATCGGTTCAGATTTAGATACAGCTCCATAAAAATGTCCAATCGCAAATGTTACATCTTAGCGCTCTACAAGCACCAAGCAAATTATTTGCTTTTATTAAGAATATTTTAGATTTCATTATGATATCATAATGATTCTTATCTACACTTTTTTAAAATTACTAAACGAGTTTGCTATTAAATTTCCAAACTTTTATTGCAGTACACAATTAAAAGTTCATAAGATATAGCTCTAGTCGAATGTCAAGAAGTGGTATCGATTAATAAAATGAAATTTTGGTGTCCATTAGCGAAATTAGCAATCTTGAAATTGGCACAATTCGTTTAGTTTGTTTGTATTTTTCATAACCTTTGTCCGAAATTCATGAAAGTGTCCAAGATTTTTTATGAAATGTTCATGTTTTCACGATTTTACTGCAAAATTACCATTTCAGACGAGTTATTTTAAAAAGACCTTAAAAATTCTTATTTTATTGCTTCAGAAAGTCTAGAAGGTATTAAAAAGTATATGTTCGAAACCTCTCTGGGGGGTTTGAAAACCCAACCCCCCCCCTGCGCACGGCCCTGTATAGTTCCAAAATAAAGAACAATTGTGCCTGTTAGTACGATATCGGTCAAAGTCAAAAATCCAAAAAATATAAATATGCTAATTTTTCTCTTTACTTTGAGCAGATCTCTAATTTAAGAACGCTTCTATTTGACATTTATAAAAAATGTAACGTTACAATAACATTTCTCATTTTATGTGCAACAATTGTCTTTATTGTATTGATGTGTGGCCATGTAAAAATACATTTTTTACAAAATCTAATTGCGTATTCACTGTATATTAATAACAACACGATAAATGTATATGACATTTACTTAAAAACGTTCGTAAATATTCACACTTTTTATGTAACAGTGCATTCTTTGATAGACACCCATCATGTTTCATATCGAAACTTTAAGTTGATCTTGAATAAATAACAAATTCGATTCTCTGCCAAATTTTATTGAAATACTATATTTTTTACTCTTAGATTTAAACTAGTCTGTAAGTATTAAGTAAGTGTAAGTATGTCCATAGACTGAAATTAAAAATAAATAAATAATATTTCATTTGAATTCGTGAATTTTTTATTGAATCAAAATTTTTTATTTTCTGTCTATCACGAGTTGAGCTACTATTAATGCACGAGCAATGAAGCAGTACGAAGAATTATAAAAACGAAATTTTGACCTATTTGATAAATATACGTTCCTTCAAGCCACCTTAAATGTGATGACATGTAAATATTGCCATAATGAGTCTAAAGTATTTTACAAAACTAAAATGTGAAACAATCTTGTTCCTAAGATTGTATGAATTCATGAAAGGAAACAGCTCGAAGGTTTTATAAAATACTTTTCACTCTTTATTTAGAAGCCTCCGTTACTTTTAACTACAAATGCTCGCTTCTATTGCTCGATGTGAATTGATTTTCCAGAGCAACTGCCCTGCCTTTTGTACACAAATTTAGATAGAAATAATCGAGTAGCTTACAATATTGAACATGTAATGTAAATATCAACATGTGGCATAATTTCTGTGTAGATAACCTTGACATGAGCTCGAAAAACGCAATAATTTTTTTTTTTTCGTTTGGTTTTTGTTTTATTTTTTTTTTTGAAATTTTAAAATTTTTTTTTTGGTTAATTTGTTTCGTCCGGCATAACTCGGGAACCACTAGCCCGATTTAATTGAATTAAATTTTAAAAAATTTAAAATTACAATTCCCTTAATCTGTTCATATATTGTTTTCCTATACAAGCTACAGTTTCCAAGTTAAAAATGAATATATAAAGGAAAAAACTTATTTTTTGCCTAAAGATTTAATTTTTTTTTTAAATCCATAAAAAATCCAAAATGAAAAAAAAATGTCAAATCTTATTACTTTTACGTAAAGTCACATAACCTATGAGCAAAATGAGACAAAGATCATGAAAATCGATGCACGCGTTTCGCTTTTATTCGCAATTGAGTAAAGGTATGAATTTCAAAAATTTGCTCGACATATGCACAACTTTGTCTATGGTAAGGTTTTTTTCTTTTTTTTTGATTCTCAGAATTAACAAAACGGAATAAACAAAGGGTTATTTAATTTTTATGATTGCGTAAGCAAAGTAATAAACGCTAATAAATGTGCGTGAACAATTAAAAGGAAAAAAGGAAAGGGGACTTTTTTAATTATTTGGGTTTTCCGTTGGCTACCTGTATGATTTTTTTACAGAAATGCAACCCACATTTAAGGGTGGTCATTATTCGGAAAATTTAAGACTCACACATGGTGAAACAGGTATGTAGCCACCGTAAAAAATATACACCCATTTATAAGTACCTGTCAGTAAAATACTAAACAATACACAGTATAAATAGGTCTTCATTGATCGATTTTACTCATTCAACAAGTGTCAACGAACGCGATAGTTAAAATGAGCAAACGTTCGCGAGGATTTGAATGCAATACCAATCCAAGTAATTTTTGTTACATGTGCGCCATGCTCGTCACTCACATCGCCCAGGTTGTCCGGAAAGAAGTCCAAGTGCGAGTGTAGAAAATGTATCTTAAGCGACATATTTGCTCTAATTTTTTTATAATTTTGGAGTAGTTGTTCGACGATCTCTCTGTAATTTGAGCTTTTGTTGTTTCCAAGAAATCCGGAAACAATTTGCCGAAATGAGTTCCAAGAGATACAAGCCGACCGATTTTAAGCCGACAAGCCGCCGCCGCCGCATGTTTCTGCACGAGCCGCGCCGCCGCCGATTTCATCGGCTCAAATCGACTCAACCACGCCGCCGATTTTATCGACTCATATCGACTTCAACCACGCCGCCGTGATTTGACGGAGTTTTAACTCAGTCAAATCTTACTACCAAAATAGACAACCCACTTAAAATTACAATAGGAAAATATAAATGTCAACTTAGACAACCTACTGCTGTGAAATATATTGATCTATCTTTCATTTATATAAGTCAATTCCAGTACGTGTGGCCATGTGTAACAATATCTATAGTGCTTCTTTAGTGTGTCAAAGTAGGTAGAGTATTATCATTCTTTGGAAGGATTATGATATTCAAGAACGTCTGGTCAAATATGCCTGACATGAAAAGCTGTAATTGCAAAAATATTTATATATTTATCCATATTATACATTTTGGGAATGGATTTCTTCTCCAAAAAAATAATTGTATGAGTTAACAATTAGGGTATCCAACCGATTAAATTTTATTCGATTAATCGAATAACGAATAATTCGAATAAATTGTCCCAAATAATCGAAATCATTTTGTGGAAGCTTGTAAAACAGTTTCTTTTATCATTGTAACACAAGAAGACGTTACATTTTTCGCAAATAGTGTAAGAACGAAAAGAACAATTATTTTGACAAAGTTGCCTGTTTTGCATCCACTTGGGAAAATGTCCAATACCATCAACTCGTACAGAATGCAACGGAAAATCTTGACGCTTTCTCTTTTTGGTGCCGGTAGGAGTACCATCTCTGCTTATTGTCGGGTTTGTAGAGTTTGAATATGTGGCCAGTGGCCGCCCTCTTCTTTTTACTTTTCCAGCCTTGCAAAGGTGCTCAGCTATTGCAAGCTTGAAATCAAACAACGGCATGTATTCCTCTGACTTCCGACGCCATAGAATCCAGGAGTTGACAATGCACATGTCAATCATATGGAAAAAATCTTTTTATACCATTTTTTAGTACGCAACTGAATTCTATAAAGGCCGAGTAATGAATCAAGTAAATCGACGCCACCCATATAATTATTATAGACATCAACAGCTTTTGGCGACCCGATTTGAATATGCTTTTTCTCCTTTTTGCTAAAACGAGTTTTTGTGGAAACAGGGTTGCTTCCAACATAAGTTTTTTCATAAGTTTTTTCATGAGATGCACTGCAAGTTTAGGGCTGTTAAACCAATTATCGAAAAATATTTTATAGTTTTGCCCTTTGGGTACAGTGGCCGTTAGTCGCGTAACAACGTTTCCGCTGACTCCCAGATTAGGTGCTCCCTCTGGATATGTATCACTTTGGGCCCCAGCAAATATATCGAAATCGTAACTGAATCCTGACACTCCACTCAAAACAAAATTTTTTAAGCCCCATTTGTGAGGTTTAGCCGGATTGTATTGTTTCAGATGATGCCGGCACTTCGTGGGAATAATTTACTCGTCAACCACCAAATGTTCTTCTTTTGGTACGATCAATAATTGTTCACGGATTTTGCTAAGCAGCGGCCGAATCTTGAATAGCTTGTCGAATCCAGTCTCCTCTGGTGATCTCATATTTTGATTATCGTTGAAATGTAAAAAACGTTTGATGGTTTCCCATCTGTTGCATGTCATGATGTCACGTACAAATTCTTGGCCAATAGATGTATTCCAATAATGTCTTGATGATGGTAGTTTCGCCAAGGACATGTATATGACTATTCCTGAAAAAACATTTTATTAGACAATTTTCACTAGCATGTTTCAGATATAAATTATTTCACCTTATTGATATCAAATTGCAGTGCAACTAAGTTCGACTGTTCAACTATGTGGTTTATCAAATCGTTGTTGAAAAAAAAATTAAAGAATTCTGCTGGAGTCTCCAGTTCCTCCATAAAGATCGGTAGATTCGCGTTTCCTTCAAATGGGAAGTTTTGACTCGAATACGGGGCAAGTGACGTTCTCTCCAAATTGGCGCTCTTGACTTTTTAGCTTGTGCATTCAAATCACTGCAAAATTAACTTTCGATAGTACACCTGAAACTCTTGCACAAAACTAACGGAAACAAAAGCCAAAATAGAACTTTTAAACAACCACGCATATAAAATCAGCACAAAAGAGTACAAGGAGAATGACAACTATGTTTTTAACTCTATTATTTACCGTTTCGATAACAACAAAATGCATTGAAAATAAAAATCCATATATGGCGTTGTATGCGGTAGAGGGTTAAGATTTTTGTCAACTTCTAATGAATTTCGAATTTGATGTTACAATTTTTAAATAAAATCAGATACATAATAAACGTTCAATATACTTGAACTACCCGTAAACTGCCGTGTCTTGTCTATATAACTCTAATTAATTATATCTTATTTAAGTGGACAATTGTTCGATTAATCGGTTAATAGAATAACTCTCGACTTCATTATTCGATTAATTGGAAATTTTTTGTTTTCAAATAAACGAAAAATCGAAGAATCGAAAACAATATTAAATTATTTGAACATTGGCTTATATTAACGAATATTGAACTACTTGCCAAAAAATAAAAGTAAATTGTTCCTTCCAAATAGGGGTATTCGAATGACAGAACGAGCCGGCAAATCAGCCGAAAGCCGCCGCCGCCGACCCATTTTTAACAGCGCCGCCGCCGCCGATAATTATGGTTCGGCTTGTAACTCTGAGCTGCAGCTTCATTTGGTGATAAAATGTGCTCAAACTGTTGGTCTTGCAACAACTTTTTAATTTGCGGACCGTCGAAAACGCCTTCCTTAATCTTTGCCGATGAAAGGTGAGGAAAAATGGTTTTTAAATAGGCGAACGCTTCGCCATCTTTGTTGATAGCTTTCACGAAGTTTTTTATGAGTCCGAGCTTTATGTGAAGAGGTGGGAGAAAAACATTTTCCTTTTTTATGAGTGGTGTATATTTCACGTTGTCGCTGCCGGGGATGAAGTTAACTCTTTCTGTCCAACTCCTACTGGTGTAATGATGTTGACGATCGCGGCTGTCCCAAAGGCAGAGAAAACAACAGTACTTTGTGAATCCACCTTGTAATCCACAAAGGATACCGATAACCTTAAGGTCGGCACAAACTTTCCAATCGTGCCTCTCATAGTTAAGGCACTTTAGTAGATTGTCCATGACTTCGTATGTTTCCTTGGTGTCAACGGCATGAGCAATTGGAATCGAAGGTTTCTCGTTGCCGTTGTGCAGTAAAATTGCTTTAAGGCTCTGCTTGTTGCTGTCGATGAAAAGACGCCACTCTCCTGGATCGTAAGAGTACCTGAGTTCACCAAATAATCCGGGAATGTCCTTACAAAAACAGATGTTGTCTTTTTTTGTGTAGTACCTTGCGTATGGTTCATGACGCTTCCTGTAGATTGTTGTCACCACACCAGGAGCCAAGAAACCGAACTGTTGCATGCGCGATGCATGCAACTCTGCATCTTCCTTGGAGAGTTTCAATTATCTAACCCAATCGTTCAGTTCTGCTTGGGAACATAAGCGTTGACCTCCATGCAATGTATATGTTGACTCGCATTCTGATGTGGTTTCTACTGTCTCCGGATCTGATGTTGGATGTATCGGTATTAGATGCCCATCTTGAAACGGACGGTTGCGGGTCCATCTATGTTTGAGACCTTTAAATTGAAGCTCTCTTCAAATGAATCTCTCAATTTAGGTGAAAAACAACGCTTGTTTTTTTCAGAAACGTATTCTCCGCACATGTAACAAAAATTACTTGGATTGGTATTGCATTCAAATCCTCGCGAACGTTTGCTCATTTTAACTATCGCGTTCGTCGACACTTGTTGAATGAGTAAAATCGATCAATGAAGACCTATTTATACTGTGTATTGTTTAGTATTTTACTGACAGGTACTTATAAATGGGTGTATATTTTTTTACGGTGGCTACATACCTGTTTCACCATGTGTGAGTCTTAAATTTTCCGAATAATGACCACCCTTAAATGTGGGTTGCATTTCTGTAAAAAAATCATACAGGTAGCCAACGGAAAACCCAAATAATTAAAAAAGTCCCCTTTCCTTTTTTCCTTTTAATTGTTCACGCACATTTATTAGCGTTTATTACTTTGCTTACGCAATCATAAAAATTAAATAACCCTTTGTTTTTTCCGTTTTGTTAATTCTGAGAATCAAAAAAAAAAGAAAAAACCTTACCATAGACAAAGTTGTGCATATGTCGAGCAAATTTTTGAAATTCATACCTTTACTCAATTGCGAATAAAAGCGAAACGCGTGCATCGATTTTCATGATCTTTGTCTCATTTTGCTCATAGGTTATGTGACTTTACGTAAAAGTAATAAGATTTGACATTTTTTTTTTCATTTTGGATTTTTTATGGATTTAAAAAAAAAAAAATTAAATCTTTAGGCAAAAAATAAGTTTTTTCCTTTATATATTCATTTTTAACTTGGAAACTGTTGCTTGTATAGGAAAACAATATATGAACAGATTAAGGGAATTGTAATTTTAAATTTTTTAAAATTTAATTCAATTAAATCGGGCTAGTGGTTCCCGAGTTATGCCGGACGAAACAAATTAACCAAAAAAAAAATTTTTTAAATTAAAAAAAAAAAAAATAAAACAAAAACCAAACGAAAAAAAAAATTTTTATTGCGTTTTTCGAGCTCATGTCAAGGTTATCTACACAGAAAAAATTATCGCATCCCGAGTACATTTTGACTGTTGACTAGTGTAATTTGTTTCAAATGTATATTACATGAAGTTACACTAAATATTTCTTAAACTTTTCTTTGCAGTTACTACGGGTGGTATGACCATATTTTTCTATTTTTCCATATTTTTATTTATTTGGTTATTTTTCAATACTAATTATTGGCAATTAATAATTTTTCGTAATTTATTTCATATAGAATAGAGTCTCAAATAAAATCTATGTTTGCGATTACAATAACACTTTTGCGATGGATACAACTTTTCTATACTCATAAACATTTTTTGAGTTTGCGGTAATTTGAAACATCAATTGATATGCCAGCATTCGTCGTTTCCTATAAACATTTTTGGGAGTTTGCGATGTTTGTTCATGTATAGGAATAGATGCAATATAGATAGATGTTCATGTATAGCAATAGATGTTTTTGTAACAAAAAACTTATTTGCCCGCACGAAGTTCATTTGCTCATTTGGCACTTAAAACGAAAATTGCATAAAACATGTTACGGATCAATTCAATTTATTTTTCAATAATTAACAATGGACAACTTTATTTTGTGTGTGTGTCCATATATTATTACTATCCTTTCAGTTCACGTTTGTATTCACAATACATTGCGCCATTTTCAAATCATTCAACAAATCGATTTCAATGGCGTCTCGTGTTTCTATTTCCACAGCAGAACACCTTAAATTAAAAAATATAGTTATCGATTATTATTATTATTATTAATCCATTCTTACCATTCATTTTGCAAAAGATTCTGATAAACTAAACGTCTATTTGCGAAATAAAACATCCCTGCTTCCTCAAGTTCTCCACTCCAGTCCTGCCGTCTAGGCCTATTACTTGGATCAAAATTCAAAGGCGTGATTGTAGCGCGGTTCAGCTGTTTCCACCGTAATTTGTGTGATCTGCAGTGGAATTCTATATATATAATATATTTATTATGTATGTACTTATATATGTATATCGAATAACTCGTTAACCCCCGTTTTCATGTAGCTCAATTAACATTAAATTGGGGCTAACCGAGAGTTATAGATTTGTTTGTGCGATCATTGACATCTATAATCAGGGCCGTGCGCAAGGGGGGTTCAAACCCCCCAGAGAGGTTTCGAACATATACTTTTTTAAAACCTTCTAGACTTTCTGAAGCAATAAAATATAGAATTTTTAAATTCTTTTTAAAATAACTCGACTGAAATGGTAATTTTGCAGTAAAATCATGAAAACACGAAAACTACGTGGACTCTTTCTTGAATTTCTGACAAAGGTTATGAAAAATACAAACAAACTAAACGAATTGTGCCAATTTCGAGATTGTGTAATGCTAATTTCGCTAATGGACACCAAATTGTTCGGAAAGTTTAATTTTAATTAACCGATACCACTTCTTGACATTTGACTACAACAATATCTTATGAACTTTTAATTGTGTACTACAATAAAAGTTTGGAAATTTAATAACAAAATCTTTTAGTAATTTTAAAAAAGTGTAGATAAGAATCACTATGATATCATAATGAAATCTAAAAACATTCTTAATAAAAGCAAATAATTTGCTTGATGCTACCCCGTAGCTTAACTATGAGTGCCAAACAGACCGTCGGGTTTTTTAAAATCGCGGTTTCTGGAAAACCGGGAAACCCGGGTTTTTCATAGTGCAAAAAGTGTCTTTTTCGGTGCTAATTTATTTATAATATGACACTTTTTATATTATCACAACCTTCATAGAACTTTGTTATCAAGGACCTCAAATTTACTTAAAAAGATTTGCGAACACAGCAATACTGTGAGTCTAAAATGGCGAAGTTCGTCCTAGATTTCACATGCATTTCGTTGATCATTTGATGCTGCGGATGTCGACCAGCCATATGCATAAGAATATATGTGATTATTTTGTACCCAAGTACGACATATATTGCAGATCATCATTTTTTTCGCGATTCAACTTATACGTATATTATACTCGTCCTTGTAGGTAATATGAAGTTGATGAACTTTGCGAGTATATGAGAAAGGTCCTTTCAAAGAGTCCAAAAATACGCATAATTCTTGAATTTCATGTTAAACTTATGATTTATTTTCTTATTTTTATATATTTTAGCTTCTTTTATTCTCTATAAGATATCAGAATCAAAGAAGGGGGTAATTGATCCAGATATTATAGCTGTTTTTGAAATCGCTTTCCTATTTCAGCAAGATATAATTTTTAGTTTTTACGGTGTTCACACCTGTTCTAAACTGTAATTTTGGGAATAATAGATGCAGGATGAAAAGATGCAGGATGGATTGAAATATTATTAAAAAATCGACAAATGCATTTTTGGCAATGAACCAAAATGATCCTAATTCAGACAATAATGTTTGGAGTTTGGTTTGGTTTAAAGGACCAGTATGCTCCTGCATTCTGAACACTCGGAGAACCAGTTGGGTCCATTGTGGAAATCCTTCTGTTTCCTGAGTATAAGTTGTAGGTTATAGGAGAGGGATAGGGAGTGATTGGTGATAGATGATAGATGACACGTGAGGGAAATAAGAGGATATTGGAAAGGGATATGGGGGTAGGAGAATATGAAGTTGTGTTTTAGTGTTTCTGTGTATGGGTGTTTCCCAATGGTTGACGACTAGGTAAGAACATTTGTCGAGAGTCATCCGGTATACCGATGGTGGTGGTATGCCTTTATGGCTCTCTTTCTTTGTTAGTCATCAACTGCCTATGCGGTTACATCCATGTTCCTTAATAGCCACACCTGATCCGATTTAGTCCTTTTGAGAATCCCAAAAGGTCGTAAATGGTGCGGGTTGCAATATCCTCTATGTTACTAATGAAATAACTTCCTAGGTATTTATTTCTACGTACACAAAGCGCTGGACATCTGCAGATTATGTGTTCAATAGATTCTAACTCCTCCTCATCCTCACATAATCGACAGTGGTCCTCAATGTCCAACTGCCATCTTGAGATCCTGCCCTGTGTAGATACCTATCAAAGTTCGAATTTCTGCCTTGTTTAGCTCTAATAGAGTTCTGGTTTTGGCCCTATCGATCTTTGGCCATGTGGCCCTGGCGATCCTACAGGTTGACAAACTATTCCATGCTGCGTTCATCTGTGACAATTTTCTTGATTCAATCAGTCTATAAAACGTGCCAATCGGTGGTTTTACTAAGTTGTCAGCTCTATCGATTTCCAAGGACGAACCATTTCTAGCCAGTTCATCTGCTATCTCGTTTCCTTTGGCATTGCTATGTCCGGGAACCCAGCAGAGACGGACGACATGGTCGTTGAGGTTATCTAGTGAGCGTTTACAACTCAGCACAAGCCTGGATTTGACAGTGTGTGACATGATTGATTTCATTGCTGCCTGACTATCTACGTAGAAGTTTATATCCGTGGTCACCGGAATGTTCTCGCTTGATAGAAATCTTGCTGCCCTCTCAATTGCCAGTAATTCTGCCTGGAAAACACTACAGTTGTCGTCGAGTCGGTGGGACCTGCGTATCTGTAGTGATTCAATATAGAATCCCGCACCTGTGCCTTGTTCCATCTTTGAGCCATCAGTGTAGACCGAAAGCCCTTTGAAGGGCTCACCATTGTCCCAGTGCAGAACCGGCACCATGTAGTTTGTACCTCCATTGATGACCGATTCGTGAACACCCAGTATTCCTCCTTGAACTATCCTTGCGTGACCATAAGGTCTATTTTTCCAGCATCCTGATTCTTTGAGTCGTATAGCACTCCTGGCAGCAATCATCTCTGTGAAGTGGTCCAGAGATGGGTGATGCAGAATTACATCCATTGCTGCTTGTGGAGTGCTTTTTATGGCTCCCGTAATGCTCAGTCCTGCTAGCCTTTGTGTTTTCATTAATTTTGCCCGGAGTTTACTCACTCTCATTGCGCCCCACCATACCAGACATCCATAAGTAGTAATGGGTCTAACAACCGATCGGTAGATCCAGTCTACAACTTTTGGTTTCAGACCCCAGCTCTTGCATATGGAGTTCCTGCACATGTAGAGTGCATTTAGACCTTTTTTATACCTTTCCTCAGTGTTCCTATTCCAATTCAACTTCCGGTCTAGGATGACACCAAGGTATTTGGCCTCCTGAGAGAGGTTGAGCTCCGTTCCATCAAGGATTGGCTTCATATATGGTTCTATGTTATATCTCCTTGTAAATAGGACTAGCTCAGTTTTCGTAGAATTAATGCCCAGGCCACTGTCTCTAGCCCAATCAGATAATTTCTTCAGTGCTCCTTGCAACAGATCGCTGATTGTTGGTAGAAATTTTCCACCTACCAATATAACAACGTCATCTGCATATGCAACTACATTGTTACCCTCATCAGAAAGGGATCTGAGGATATTGTTGACAGCAAGAAGCCACAGAAGAGGAGATAAAACTCCCCCCGTGGCGTTCCCCTGGTCTCCAATTTCCTTATAGTTCCAGCTCCCAAGGTTGAATTTGTGACTCGATGCTACGACATCCAGTCAGTCAGGAAGTTTGGAACATGTAGATCCCTTAATGAATTAATAATTGCGTTGGCCTCAATGTTATTGAATGCTCCTTCTATGTCTAGAAACGCTGCAAGAGTATAATCCTTACTTTCCAGGTTCCTCTCTATGTAACCAACGACCTCATGAAGAGCGCTCTCGGTAGATTTGCCTTTGAGATAGGCATGCTGAGCGTCGCGTATGAGATTGCTATGCTTTCTCTTAGATAAATGTCTAAGATTCGTTCCATTGTCTTAAGGAGGAAGGATGACAGACTGATTGGTCTAAAATCCTTGGTGGATGAATGACTTGGTTTGCCTGCTTTGGGTATGAAGACTACCCGCACCTCCCTCCAGCTCGTTGGTATAAATTTTAGGCGCAGACATGCTTTGAACACACGGACTAGATGTGAAACAATTACATCTGTTGTATGTTGTAGCATGGTAGGGAATACACCATCCATTCCCGGAGATTTATAGGGTTGGAATGTATCAATTGCCCATTTGACTTTTTCTTCACTGACTATGTTATCTATGATAGCTTCATCAAAAAGGGAAGAATTGGATGCTGTGGTCATGTTGACCTCGCCTTCAATATCCTCACAATTTGGGAAGTGGGTCTCTGCTAAGAGTCTAAGTGTCTCTAGGCCCGATGCCGTCCAGGTGCCATCCGTTTTCTGGATGTGTCCTAGAGGTTTCGGATCCTTCGACAAGACTCTTCTAAACTCAAATTAACTTCTGTTTGGATTTAATTTGGAAAGATTTCTGTGAATCTGATTATGACATCAGAATTGTCTTATCCCCAAGAACGAGTATGCGCAATGGGTCAACATTTTGTGGTATTAGCCTATAAAGAATAATTTCCCCGTTTTTTACAGTTTCAAGAAAAAACCCGGTCCGACCGGTTTTTTATAAAAAGAAAACCGGGCAACCGTGTTTTTTGAAATCATGGTTTTCGAAAAACCCGACATTGCGGAAAACCCGGGTTTTTGATCACTCTAGATGTGACCTATTTTCATCACAGATGCAACAATACGTAGGAAAGTCTAAAATACCAATTATTTGGTTTTTTGGAATTAAAATTTGTAGGTGTTTTTCGTCTTGAATTGTGCAAAAAAAGCTGTATTTGTAATTCGAATTTATACATATGTATTTAAGATTATAAAAATGATGAAATATTTTCAAATATTTTTTATTTAAGTCCTGTATAAATTAAAAACCCCAAAACTAATTAGACATCATATTTAGACCCATACTTTATCAACAAGCATATCCAATTTTCTGAATTTATCAAAGAAAAAATTATGGGCCTGAAGAGCCGAGGAATTCGATCGTTTTTTGTGTAATATTTCTTCAAAAAATATATATGTATGTATATACTTTCAAGCAACTATTTTAAAAAAGAAGTTGTACACTTAGAGAACAAGTCGGTTAATAAAACCAACGGCTGCCTAGCAGCAGATATTTTTCTGCTATTACAGCAGTTTTTTTTTGGCACAACAGCAGTTATTCTGCAATCTTACATCACCATTCACACAGCTAAAGAGTTTGCAGTCTGCTAGAGTTGGCTGCTGCTAATTAAAATATAAAAATAGATAAGCGTTCCTTTTATATTAGCTTGCGTATATATATGCGTATCATTAAAAAGACAATCGCAATATCTTTCCGTGGTAATAAATTGCTTTATAATAACTTATATACAAAAAAGTGTTGTTAACATGTATATTTATATATATGCTTAAAGTTTTTTCTATATTGCTGTTTACCATCTCAGCAAATCTGCTGTCTCTTTTTCAGCAGAAAATCTGAACTTTCAGCAGACTTCCTTTGAGTGTACTCAAATGCTATTTTGCCGATGAATGTATCAAAATATTTCTCGAAGATCCTGGTAATAAAATATGAATGGTTTCCAAGCGATCACGTAATCACATATAATCAAATTAACGTCGTTTATCATAGCGCCATAGACTGAACTTATTTTTTGTAAAACTAGATGAAAATCCTGCGCTCGGCCCTGTCTATAACTCTTGGTTAGCTCTAACGGAGTAACAAGAAAACGGATGTAAATGTAATAGTCATATAGATATGACAAAAAAATAGTTTAAATGTCGACAATTATTTGCATTCAAATGGAAACTTATAATATTGAATATTGTTGAAAACTTAAGAAATTTGAAATTTATTCTTGGGCTAATTTGACCAGGTAATTTTAATAGATGTAAATAAACATAGCATATTTCATCGTCTTTCTTGGCGTTTTGCTGGCTTTTTCCAACACCAGAAAAAAATATGAAATATGATTTACATAGAGTTGTTTCTATTCGCTAAGGTTCGAGATCATAACGAAAAGAATGAAAGTAGCATAACACTGTGCATTTTTCGTAAATTGCGATTACACACAAAAAGAATGTATTTGTCATCGGTGACTGCTGACAGAGATTTTCGGGTGTATATGATGTTTGAATGCACTTCTCATTGTCTACGCAATTAGAGGGATGTACACACCGAATTTCATCATTCTAGCTGTAGTCGTTTAGTTGGTACTACAGTTGAACTTCGATTAACCGTGGCTCTATTAACCGTGATTATCTATTAACCGTGAAGCTGAGTGGTTGATTTTTTACCTCTATTAACCGTGATTTACCTCTATTATCCGTGATGCACATGTCCATATGACTGCTTGTTTGTTTTTTTCGTATAATACACACACATCTCTGAGTGGTTGATTTTTTACCTCTATTAACCGTGATTAACCTCTATTAACCGTGATTTACCTCAATTAACCGTGATTTACCTCTATTATCCGTGATGCACATGTCCATGTGACTGCTTGTTTTTTTTTCGTATAAACACATCTCTCATATTAAAATTCGGTGATTCCCCTTTTTCATGAAAGTGTAATTTTCATATCAAATTTCATATTCATTCATCAGTGTGAAATTTGATCTGTCAAGACGTGTTTTCCTTACATCATGCCACAGTCAAAAACTAAATCCGCGAAAAGAGCAAGAAAGGTTCTTTCAATTAAAGAAAAAATGGAGCTGATTAATGAATACTCAAAACGTAAAGTACCTTTAAAAAAGTTGTCTGAAAAATATGGAGTTGGCATTCAAACTGTATCCGATTTAATAAAAAACAAAGATCGGATTTTAAAATTTTGCTCCGATACTGATTCAATGCTTGGCCTTAAACACAGATATACACTAAAAACATCCGAAAATCCAAAAGTTGATTTCGCAACATATGCATGGTTTCGGCAAGAAAGATTTAAGGGAACTCCAATTTCAGGTAAGTTAACTGATATTGTATGAACTTAAACTGAATTTTGCTTCTGAACTTCAGGCGAAATGATTGTCGAAAAGGCAAAAATGTTCCATTTGAAGTTAAACATGAATTCAGAGTGCATTTATTCATTTGGTTGGTTGGATAAATTCAAAAAACGTCATGGAATCCGTCGACTGAAATCTACGGGAGAAAAGGAGTGTGCTGATTATGAGTCTGCTACGATGTTTGTGGACGACTTGGATGAAATCATTAAAAACGAACAACTTACAACTGAACAGATCTACAATGCGGACGAAACGCCTACATTGGCTCAGGCAATAGAGGCTAGTAGTATTTTGTTAGGTTTTTTAGAAAACTTTAATTGTCCAAGTATTTCAGAACCAGATAAAATGCAAATATATCGCATACAAACTCATTTGTTGGAAGAACAATCAAAAGCTAAAAGCATAAGACAGACTTCCATAAAAGATTTTTTTAAATAAATGTATGTATTCCTAGAGATATGATAAGTTATTTATAGACGCAGATTTACATGTGTTTGTCAAAAATAAATAAAAATAATAAAATTTATACATGTAAAATTTTACCTCTTTTAACCGTGATTTTCGGTTATCCGTGATTAGCCCGGTCCCGAGCATCACGGTTAATCGAAGTTCAACTGTATTTTTATCCCTCTGTACCCATTGTATCCCTTGAAAGTACGAATTTGAAATTACAGCAGTATCCACATCAGCCGCACATCAATGACCACACATTTTATGTCCGCTCCATAGTGTGTGCGTGGTCCCCCATCCCTTCCCCACCTTTTCCCATTCCTGCAGTTCACTCTTTTCTTCTTGTTGTTGTTCGCCCAATGCTTAAGGCATAACACTGAGCATTGGGTCAATACCGCAACGGCAGGGAGAGGGGTTTGGCAACTGTAGCTACATACTGACTTCTGTTTTATTGTTTTGTCTGTTCTAAGGTGGGTGGGTGTACACTTCCATCGGCCTGATGTTTTGGCTCTTTGTGAGACTCAGGTGTGTGAGGATTCTGATCCACAGGATTTTCACGTTCCTGGGTATCACACCCTATCTCTTTTTATTCGCCACTGAGGTCTTTTGGAATACATATGTATGTACGTAATGATACAGTATTTCAGAGCCATAAAGAGAGGCGTCCTTAAATGGCTTTAGAGAATTGTCCGGACATTGAAATTGTGGTTGCTGGCGATTTCAATGTCCACAATTCCTCTTGGCTTGCCCATTTGATTCATTCAACTCCAGAGGGACAATACACCGAGCTTTTTGCCGCGTATAATGATTTAACGCAAATAGTGAAAGAACCGACTCACATTCCGTGTGTTCACGGGCAACACGAAAGGACTCTTGCTATTTTTGGCGTGGCGTGTGAATAAAAATGTCACCACTGATCTGTTACGCAAGCAGACAAGAACCATATGTGCCAGGGTACTTAGACTTGAAAAGTTTCTGCACGAACAACCAGGCCCTGGGAGGGGTTTTCATCTAGTTTTACAAAAAATAAAGCAGGTGAAAATTCTGTTAATTATTTTAGTCAATTTTCAATCTCTCGTGAAGTCTAGTCACTCTATAGTGCAATGATAAATGACGTTAATTTGATTATGTGTGAATACGTGAGCGTTTGGAAACCATTCATATTTTATTACCAGGATCTTCGGCAAATATTTTGATACATTCGTCCGACAGACATCGTCGGCAAAATTACATTTCAGTAATCCATCTACACTCAAAGTAATTTGTCAGTAAAAGAAAGCAGAAAGTCTACTTAACGAGCAGATTTTCTGCTGCTGAGATTGTAAACAGCTGTTTTTAGCAATATAGAAAAAAACTTTAAGCATATGGGAAAATCTACAAAATAGTCCGATTTCAATTTTGAAAAATTAAAAATTTCAAATTAGAGGCACACGTTTTATTTTAGCGTCAACTTGTTAAAAATACATTAAATATAAATAATGTGCTCGCGTGCATCATTTTTTTCAAGTGCTGAAGAAGTTATAATCGGATTGTCCCTTTTGGTTCTATTGCAAGTTAAGCCTGAAAACCCTATGAAAATCAACAAAATTTAACCTAAAATGGCTCTCGGTACCAAAATAATAATTCGATCTATTTAGCACTTACACACATTATTAGTAGTACCCATATTCACCGATCACACAGGGTTGCCACCAGTTATTTTTCAAACTGCGGATGTGCTCTTCAAAAAATATGAAATTTCATGATCTGCACGCATCGACCTGATGATGTTCGTACTGTCATAATCTCCTTGTCGCTGAAGGCACACCAAATCGTCCGATCGCCTTTTGTTAGTATCTCTGTCGTTTATAATCCAATATTAAAAAATTTGCAATTACGTTCACGCTGAAAGCGCAAAAAAGAAAATTGTATCAATTTTCGTTTTATGCAAAAACAGAGTGACAGATTTTGAAGAGCTACCATTTATTCCTCAGTGATGGCACACGCCCTTTTCAACATATAGAAGATTCCGCAACATCATTACTATCATCCACAAAAAGATCAGAATGATTTTCTCTTATGCTGAAAAAGTTATAGCCAAAAGAGTTGAACAACTCCCGAAAGTTACAAGCAAAAATAGGCTAAATTAGGGTAGACCTTAGCTCAGTAGACTACATTAACAGCATAATTTTAAAACTTTAGGATGTTGGCGAGGTTAAACTAGTCGTTTTGAAAATTATGACACTCTCAGAAATATTATATATTGCTCTTAAAGCGGTTAGAAGCCTGAGTGACATGGAATCGTACTATACCGTAGATTTGCACATATGTACAGAACAGTAATGTTAACAACACTTTTTTGAATTGAAGTTATTACAAAACAATTTATTACCACGGAAAGATATTGCGATTATCTTTTTAATATTGTCCCAAGCTAATATAAAAGGAAATTCGAGCTAAACTCGCTTATCTATTTTTATATTTTAATTAAGAGCAGCCAATTTTACCAGACTGCAAACGCTTTAGCAGTGTAAATGGTAATGCAAGATTGCAGAAAAACTGCTGTAATAGCAGAAAAGTGTCTGCTAATAGGCAGCAGGCAATCGCTGCTTTTATTAACAGAATTGTTCTCTAAGTATATAACTTCTTTATTTTTCAAATAGTTGCTTGAAAAAACGATCGAATTCCTCGGCGCTTAACCCTGCATGTCCGCATTTTTTTCTATGTCAAATGCGGAAAATGGGATATGCTTGTTGACAAAGTATGGGTCTAAATATGATGTCCAATGAGTTTTGCGGTAAGGTAACAGGATGTTTACCCAAAATCTTTATACGCATATTCCGATTAAATAAAAAATCTATAATAATATTATATCTTAAATATGTATAAATTCGAATAAGAAATACAATTTTTTGTACTCGATGAAATACAAGAAGAAACACCTACAAATTTTAATTCCAAAAAAACCAAACAATTGGTATTTTAGAGTTTCGTCTTCCTACGTAGATCCAAGTTACTGAATTTGTCGTTTCTCTTTTCAATACATATGTACAACAAGTGAGAAATATGACAAAAAATTTCAGTAAGATAAAACTCATTTGTTGATTGAGAGACCTACACGCAGAGAAAAAAATGCATTAGAAGGAAACGAAATTTTAGTCACGTGAATTTCTTTTTTGAGTTTCTTTTGTGGTAAAAATTAATTTGTTTGCGGTAAACATGTCATCCATCACTTGTTGTAAATGAACAAAGAGAAATATGTTTACATATATCAAACATATATGTTACAAATATACAAACTCCCAAAACATATAGAAGTAACAGAAACCGTTGTTGTTGCATCTGTGATGAAAATATGTCACATCGGTTCAAATTTAGATACAGCTCCATAAAAATGTCGCATCGCAAATGTTACATCTTAGCGCTCTACAAACCACGTATTGCAAACGGAATATACGAAGAGTAAAGGATAACTCCTCATCTATCCCAACTCCAACCAGATATTCACTAACCCGCATGCCAAGGCTAAAATGTTTGCAAGGAATTTATTCTTGCCGGAGAGCAATCAACCACACCCCGTGATCGAAAATATATCAAGTTCCATGCCTCAGATATTTTTTTGAACACGTGGAGTTAAAAGTGTTTTCGAAAGTCTCGACGTAAATAAATCTCCAGGCCCGGATGGTATTTCAGCACTTGTCCTATGTAAGTGCTCTTCGATGTTCACTTCACAACCTTTTCAACCTTGCATACCGTGCAGGGGTTTTCCCAGCGCGTTTGAAGATTGCGTCATACCGCCCAACCCTGCAAATTACCACCCGATTGCGATTTGCTCAGCGCTCTCGAAGGTTATGGAGAGTATGGTTAACCACCATATCTTGTGAGGTATTTAGAAACCAATGACTTACTTAATGATGAACAGTATGGCTTCTGTAGGAATCGATCTTCGGGAGACCTGATGACACTGTTATAAGAAAAGTGGAATCGATCCATCCACCAGCTTGGGGAGAGTAAGGTCGTTGCTCTAGATATCTCCAAGGCATTTGATAGAGTCTGGCACGGCGAACTCATATCAAAACTTATCACTTTTGGTGTTGGTAGTGACTTCTCTCGATTTATACCGAGCTTCCTCGGAGATCGAGCATAGCACAGGGCTCTGTCCTTTCCCCCTCCCTTTTTCTTTTTTTTCATCGATGGCCTCTTGGATCGGACTTCGAATCCTATCTACTCATTCGCGGATGACAACAACCTCTGTCATTCATACTTATTTGACTATAGACCAAGTCGTCAAGAAAGTCGACTGATGGATGAGTCTTTCAGCCAGGATTTACTGGCCATTTCCGAATGGGGTCATGTGAATAGAGTAGATTTAAATGCACGTAAGACCCAGTGCTCCTTGTTGTCTCACAAGCTATTCGTCGATTTCAATGAACGGTGTAGATATGGGCAATTAGATAATCTTGATGTTCTGGGCATGAAAATACAATGCGATGTTCGCTGGACAAAACATATAATTGATGTGTCGAAAGAAGCATTCAAGTGTTTAGGCTTTCTAAAGCGATGCAAGAAATACTCCACACCCTCTGATCTTCTCAATATCTATACATCAGACCAAAGATGGAATACAACTTCCACATATGGTCAGGTGCTCCAGGATCTTCCCTGGAGCTTCTTGGTCGTGTCTAGAGGAGGGCGATGGTGTTAATAGCTGACGGTAGGATATCCAATTCTATTGTCTCCCTTGAACACCGTCGTAATGTTGGTTGTGTGTCATTGTTCTATCGATACTTTCATGGTGTTTGTTCTTCGGAAATGATCTTATACGATCAAGATCGTTCATGATCTTATACCGCCCGTTAGAATGGTTCGGTTCGCGGCTCTCGAGGAACTCTCACCCATTTGTTGTCGATTGGACAACCGGCCGCATTACTCCTTCTTTCCTCCATCCATTTATAGGGGACATCCCCTGACTGTTGGTTCATTGAAAAAAAAAAACTCATTCACAACACGTAAGGCTACGCGAACGAAAACCAGTAACTCACTTTCGCATCAAAAAGCGAGCCACTATCTTCTGACTTTTCGTTCGCATAGCCTTACGTGTTGGGAGTGAATGAAAATGTTGCCAGATCATAAAATCCACAAATAATCGCAAGTATGCCAAGAAAAAAAAACGCAAAATGTGCAAATTGCACCATATAAAAAGCAAGTAGACACCACTATTAAAGACAAAAAAAAATGTAAACAAACAAATTTTTTATGTTGTAGAATAATATCAATTTTACCAAAAATATGATTGTAATAAGATAAAAGAATATTGTTTTGTGTGTTTTCTTTATTGATTTTAATATAAGAAAATAGTCTACTATATTGTTCTTGCTTCAATGGCGTCTGTTTGTGGGATTGCTGTTGTGAGAATCTTGGATCTTGGCTGCACTGCTGGTGTTGTTGGCCGGTGTTTTTTGGTATGCCATCACACATGTCTACAGACATGTATGCCCGTCTAATACCCGCTTTGGGTTCTTGTCTTGCTCTTGTTGTTGATGCGATTGTAGGCTATATTTATGTAGTTGGTGTGATCACTGCCATGACTTTATTTTCTCTTGGCGGTGTGTCAATCAAAGACTGGATGCATTAATCGGTGGTCTGTAACAAACATAAATTTTTCAATAAATTAGGGACAATTATTCATATTTTTATTTACTTACCTCTTATCTTCCATTGCATTTATTGATGTTTTTCTCTATTTGTTTATTGTAACGACAGACAAAACACAAGTGAGTAGTTTTGGCCTTTCCATTCGCACAGATGACAGAACAAAAAGTTAGTGGGCCCCTATTTTGCACTGAAATGCGTACGTTATCATTCGCATAGATTTTCGTTCGCTTTGTCGTTCTGGTGCCTGTTAGTGGGTCCCAAATCATCTGTTTGTCGCATGGGAGGCATGCGATCGTTAACGTTCGACATCGTGGGCCATGCAGTTATAGTCCAGCTAGCCTGAGTTTCTTTTAACAGATGATAAAAAATTTAATTTTTTGGTCACAGGGAGCATTATAAATTAAAAATTTTATAATTTTAAGGGCCGATGTTGATTTTGGATAAAACACAAATTATTTAGGAAATTATAGTCATTTCTTTTTATTATGATAATAATGGTATGGTTCAATAATGTATGGAACAAAATATCGGCCAAACGGCCGCCGTGAGCTCAGCGGCACACCTCCATCCGATGGTCCAAATTTTCGATGACGCTGAGGCATAATTGAGGTTGTATGCCGTTAATGTGCCAAATTATCTCATCCTTTAGCTCTTGAATTGTTGCTGGCTGGCTTATCGACGTTCACCTTTTCTTTCAAATCCAACGGTGTCAAATCACATGATCTTGGCGGCCAATTGACATCGCCACCACGTGAGATAACACGGTCATTGAATTTGTCGCGCAAAAGAGCCTTTGATTCATTAGCTGTGTGGCAAGTGGCACCGTCCTGTTGAAACCACATATCGTATACATCCTTATCTTCCAATTCGGCCCATAAAAAGTTTCTTATCATCTCACGATAGCGAAGACCATTCATAGTAACTGCCTGACCGGCCTCATTTTGGAAAAAATACCGATGATGCAGCCAGCCCATAAACCGCACCAAACAGTCACTTGTTGTGGGTGCATTGTTTTTTCGACAATCACTCTTGGATTATCATTCACCTAAACGCGGCAATTCTGCTTATTGACGAATCCACTGAGGTGATAATGTGCCTCATCACTGAATATAATTTTCTTCGAAAATTGATCATCCATCATTTTGATTTGAACGCAGATTTGCATAATCAGCCTGAATAACTTTAACACGTTGCTCGATTGTGTATCTTTCCATGTTTTAAATTGAGTTAGTCTGAAATTGAGAAATGTCAAATGAAATGCAGAAAAAAAACTTGACGTTTAGGTGTGGTTCACATTCAACATCGGCCCTTATAATTTAACCATCCTTTACTAAGTGAAAAAAGTGGCGAAGACACCATCTTATGATTATACAATAAACTTACTGGGGTTACAATTGGTCCATGTTTTTTTTTTTGGAAGATCGATCTTTTTCAAAAAAAATGTAATAGCCACATTTTTTCGAAAAAGATCGATGGAAATTAAAAAATTGGATATTTTTGCTGAATTTTCATTTTCGCGGGAGATACGGCTAAAATGATTTTGCATGCATGACATTTTTGTTTTTTAATTTTCACGCGATCTATGCAATGGGTCCGGCTGATTTTTTGCATGTGTATTAAAAACCAATGTCACTTGTAACATATATATAGTCAGCCGCGTTTAAAAAGTTTTCTAGATTTTGAGTATATCGTGTTATAGTTTGAGGATCATTTAATTGATATTCAGGTATACGATCAATAAAACGATGTCAATGTCTACTCCTGAATGAATTGCAGTACTACCTATGTGCAGTTTTCTTGCTGTAATTCGATTTGTCTGCTAAATCAATCGCTATTAGGGTTTTTGGACATAGTAACAAATGAACTCCGATTGTTATAAAATTTAGCATGCGGATAAAGGAAATTTACTCATATTTTTATATGAGTTCCTACTTCTCAAAAGCTAATGAGAAAAGTATGAATAGTTCACGATATGGAACTAAAAATCTGACTTTTTTCACTAAATGTATACTATCTTTCAAGGGGACAATTTCGGCCGGGCAAAAGTTACCCTGAAAAATGGGGAACCATTCAACCTTTTGAAGGAAAAAACTTGTGTTGGTCCAAAGTAGGGTTTGCATCCCGGGATTTCCCGCGGGAAATTTCCCGGGAATTCACACATTTTTCATTTCCCGTATCCCGGGAAATTAGTACGGGAATCCCGCGGGAATTCAGTAGAAAATTTTACATACAGTTGAATTTCGATTAACCGTGAAGCTGAGTGGTTGATTTTTTAAAAAACTTGTTGGTGCTAATGACAGACGTGAGTTCGTTAAATCTTAGAATATTAAGACAGCTTTGTGGGCAGCCGCAGCTTCGTGGGACTCTGTAATTCCACAAGTTTTAAAAAGAGTTTGGAATAACTTACTATCTCATAATGAAGATGCTCCAAATAGCCTTGTTGAGATACAAACAGATATAACCATACCGTCTGGATGTACGATTGATGCTGTCGAAAAGTTAGCTATTATATCTGAAGACGAAATCGTAGACATGGTTACCCAAAGCCAAGAAGATGAGCTTGATTCAAATTCCGAGGAATCAGATGGAGGAAATGCGGACGAAACGCCTACATTGGCTCAGGCAATAGAGGCTAGTAGTATTTTGTTAGGTTTTTTAGAAAACTTTTATTGTCCAAGTATTTCAGAACCAGATAAAATGCAAATATGTCGCATACAAACTCATTTGTTGGAAGAACAATCAAAAGCTAAAAGCATAAGACAGACTTCCATAAAAGATTTTTTTAAATGAATGTATGTATTCCTAGAGATATGATAAGTTATTTATAGACGCAGATTTACAAGTTTTTGTCAAAAATAAATAAAAATAATAAAATTTATACATGTAAAATTTTACCACTTTTAACCGTGATTTTCGGTTATCCGTGATTAGCCCGGTCCCGAGCATCACGGTTAATCGGTTTATCAATTTATTTTATTTTATCATTCAATATGATTATGTTGTTTTCCCCCAAATAAGACGTCGAATGTAAAACAGGAATGCTTTCAATCGATTGCTTGTACAATATTAAATAGAGATTGTAGTGAGTGACAAAACTAGGACTAACGGTATCGATCATAATAGACAAACAAAATTGGAATTGAAACTAGGTATTGTTGTTGTAAGGTACAGAGTTGAGAGAACAAATGAAAGTATTTAAATAAATGAGTGAAACAGATTTTGAAAATAATTGAGTGACAAAACATCCGTTACACTGTTGGTAATTTATTCAAAGTTGAAAAAGAAAAGTGTAAAATATTTAAATGAAAAAACATATAATTAAACTTAACATAATTCAATGAAAATATACATAAAATGATTCAATATGTATAATGAAATTAATGGTATTCAATATTTAACTAAATGTTCCCGTTACAATTGCAAATAAAGAATATTTAAAAAATGTTTCGCTTATTTATTCAAATAAGTTTGATAGTCTTCAAATATTTGTGATGTACGCCTTCCACTTTGAATTCAATTCGCCTTCTAGGCACTGGGACGTCCATAAAACCTTTCTTTATAACGATTGCACGACTTGTGTCTAGTTTTTAAATTAGTAGCAACGCTTTCGACATTCACGTTAAATGTATCTCTTGATTCAGTTGTTAAAAATCCAACGGAATTTAATTATATTTAAAATATCGCGTATTTTCATGTTCTTCGTATACGCTTCCACCAATACTTTATAACCGAACGATGCCGTGCTTAATTGAATAACGAAAATAAAAATAAATTATACTGTACCCGGTTTATAAGGTCAAAAGTATTAAACTTTTAAAATGTAAAGGGCAAAAAAACCTAGAAAATACAACGAGATTGTGGGGTTATTGTGGGTATTCCTGAAATGCGAAAATTAAAACAACATTAATGTTTACCCCAGAATGAATGAATTTGATTTGTCTGCAAAATCAGGTATTATTAGTGTTTTTTGGGGATAGTTCCGACAAATGAACTCCACTTGGCATACAAGTAAGCTTGAGGATAAAGAAAAATTTGCTCATATTTTTAGCTGCGTATTTACTTTTCAAAAGTTAATGATAAACGAGTAATTCACGTTTTGGAACTAAAAATCTGTCTTTTTCACTAAATGTATCTTATCTCCCAAGAGTGCAATTTCGTGCAAAAGTTATCCTGCAAAAAGATGGAACGTTAATCTTAATCTTACTTGCGTGAGAAACAGATCGACAAAAATTTAGTTTTTTCGTTTGTTTTATTTTGGTCTGTAATCAATATTTGATTTGAACCGGGACATTCTCCTGGCTCAAGACCATCTATATCTATATTTAATAGAAATATTTTATAAATATGTCATTATTTGCAAATAACATTGTGACATTTATTACTTGACTGCACACTATCATTCACATCGACTTTTCAGCAACATACCCAGGCTCTTTACGGTGTGGTGTATTTATTATTCAGCTTTTATTGTTTATTTCAATTGACACTTCTAATTACTTTCTATCGATTGATTCTGCACGTTCTGGTCAACAAAAAATTGAGCCATCAACGCTCAGTCGATAATGTTGCCAAAATTGCCGCCAGAATTCTGAAGCAGACTCTACCTTTTTCTATTTACGAGAGAGATCTGAAATTTAATAAAATATTCGTAATCTCGGCGTATATACATTGTTCGGGCGGTCGAGCCCATGTAATGCGGTCTTTTTGTTGGCACTATGCCAAATATCGTGGTCTCGAACCTCGACACCCAACGGCTCGATTTCGTCGTTTTCTCCTCGAATGTTTCCTTGAGGAAAACTTTTTCTGTTGATCCTATGAAGTCGACAACTTAAAACTCGAAAAGTTGGCTTCACTCTAGTCTGGTGCTCACATACATATATTTAAGTTCGTGCGAAACGTTGCCAAACTCCATACAAAAAGAGAGTTCGCAGTAATGCAAACACCGTAGCAGTAAAAAGTTAAAACTTTGACATTTCCCTGCTGTCTATTGTGTTGCGTCACGATATTTGAAAACATTTCTAGTGACAGTTTGAAGTCGATAACGATTTTTCAATGGTTTCTGTACTAGCCTTTAAGTACTTTACTTTGCCAAACAAACCATGCCTTATAGCCTATTCAGACTGAATGCGAAATCTAGCATAAATGACATAAGGTCGATTTACAAATGTCAGATCCCATACAAATTTGACATTTGAAAATCGACCTTATGTCATTTCTGTTAGATTTCGCATACAGTGTGAAAATCTTCCTCCAAATGAGTGGAGAATAGGTCGTGTCACTCGACTCTATCCGGAAGGAAAGCTAAATATATTGAGTAACATTGAATTCAACTGGTTACAATTAAAAAATATATATTTAAAATTATTTTTCCTGCCATCTTTATCTCCCAAAAATGAATGAATTATGCTATCGTCCTTTTTAGCAATTCTGCTGGAAATTGATATATATTAGAATTGTAAATTATCGGGGAATTTTCTGACCATTCTGCAAATGACCGAGTAAATCTCTTTGGGAAATCTGCTAGTGTCGTCATTTATCTCCAGGGTCTACGTATCAATCACTTACTTCGTTGCCTTAACCTCTTCCCTTAACTGATTATTCCAAAAATTCTATTTCGGTAATATACAAAGGTTTTATTCTTTCGTTCACGATTTCCGAGTTGTTTTCGTTTTCCCATAAACAATGAGTGCCCTTCAGCGCTTTATTCGCTCTAACGTAAAGTTAGTTAGATTCGAGCAGGAGCTCAGTGATTCCAATATTTCAGATTCATCGGTCTTTTCCCTTGAGGTCCATCGAGATGAGCTTAAAAGTACATGGACTACGATCAAAACCCTCTACGAGAAATGTATTGAGGAACTCGACGAAAAAGACACAGACAAATCTGGGGATGATAAAGATTCCAGTTCGGATTCCGACGATGGAAAATTAGATCTTCACAGCATCAACGCGAGGTACCCTGCTTCTTATGAAACATATGTCAAGATCGTCTCCAAAATTAGTGCGAGCATCCATGAAAGATCTCGGGTAGATCCAATACCAAACGTCACCACTTCAAGTTCAAATTTTCATCTACCTCCATGTGACACGGAATCTTTCCGAGGTGATTATCAGTCATGGCCATCGTTTAGAGACATGTTCACGGCGATTTATAAAAATAACTCCACTCTTTCGAAAGTTCAAAAACTATTCCATTTAAGGAAGAAGACCGAGGGAGAGGCGTTTGATATAGTTGAGAAATGTCCTTTGACTAACAGTGGTTTTGATATCGCGTGGAAGAATCTCCAGGACAGATTCGAGAACAAACGCATGTTAGTCCATAGCCAACTCCGAATCCTCTTCAACCTTTCCCCCGTCACTTTTGAGTCTTGCGAGGAGATTAAATGTCTCCAACGTGACATCAATTCTTGTATATCCGCCCTGAGACTATACGAGATCGACATATCGAGTTGGGATGCAATTTTTGTTTACGTTTGTTCTACCAAACTACCTCGCATGACTCTATCACTATGGGAACAATCTATTCAGATTAAGAAAGATATTTCCAAATGGTCTGATCTGAATGAATTTCTCTCAAGCAGACATCAGACTCTCGAGACAGTGTGCGAGATTAATGGCCTTTCCAGTTCAAATAGGACTACTGCATCCCATTCAACCACTAGGAAGCAAAATACCGAGTTTTCTAAGAAAGTTAATAGCAATCATGCAAAGATTTCGACTCCAGCGTCGAATCAATCTTGCAACCTATGTGCCAATGAATATCATACAATACGTAAATGTCCCAAGTTCCTCCAAATGAATACAGATGAAAGGTCCGCGTGTATACGAAGTCTGAACTTGTGTCTGAACTGCTTTACGCGAGGACATTTTGCGAAAGATTGTACAAACTCCCATACATGTTTTTCATGTGGCAAGCCACATCATACGCTTCTACATAAAAGGTCTACGTTTCCTGATAGTGGCAATCGCCTTACAAGACCTCTTGATCAGTCTCCTGGCCAAAATTTGAATGCCTCCTCTATACAGTCCACTAATACTAACTTTCAATCGACTTCGGCCCATCTGACTGAACGTCCTATCAATCCTTCGACATCAACCAATAGTGTGCAGTCATGTTTTGCCTCGCATTCTCAGAACGTTCTTTTGGGAACAGCGGTAGTCCAAATAAACCATCTTGGATTGAAGTATTCTGCGCGCGCTCTAATCGATTCCGGTTCCCAAGGAACCTTCATATCTGAAAAGATTTTTAACCTTCTTAAACTTCCCTTTCAACCGATCGAGGCTGAGATTTCGGGACTAAATGGAATTACTACAGCCAAAGCAAAGAAACTAGCTACCTTTTCAATCTGCCCTCGATTCGAGTCCAACCTAGAGTTGAACATCAACGCTTTAATTGTTCCGCAACTATCAGGAAATCTTCCTACGAGCTCAGTAACTCCAGGTATTTTACACGATTTTCCGAAATTGCAATTGGCCGATCCAAGGTTTTATGAAAGTTCTCGTATCGATTTACTACTTGGTGCAGATGTGTTCAATAAAATCATTCTAGAAGATGTGAAACGTAACATTTGTGGCTCTTTGATTGCACAAGAAACAATCTTCGGCTGGATAGTCACAGGACCCATCCAATCCAATACAAGAGTTTCTTCCTTTTCTACAAATGTTTCATTTTTCGTTGAAAACAGTTTGGAAAAACAACTGAAGCGTTTTTGGGAGGTGGAGGATATTCCGCAAAAGCCTTTACTATCCCAAGCTGATATGTTTTGCGAAAAATTGTATTCGGAGACGACAAAAAGAGCCATGGATGGAAGATATGTAGTGTCTCTTCCTTTCAAACAAATGTTTTCTGACAAATCCCTGCAGTTGGGCCAATCCAGAGCCATTGCAAATGCGCAGTTTTTGCGCAATGAATATCGTTTGCTAAAGAACGCTGAGCAGAAGTCGAAATATGATTCGGTCATCCAAGAATATTTAGAGTTAGGTCATATGGAGAGTATACCTACCCCTCCCCCAGAAAACTTTCCCAAACACTACTATCTTCCTCATCATGCGGTTATCAAGCCGGAAAGCACCACCACAAAAATCCGAGTGGTGTTTAATGCTTCGTCTCCCACCTCTTCTGGCACATCGTTGAATGATGTGTTACATACGGGTCCAATCCTACAAAACGATATCAAAATACTTCTCTTAAGATGGCGTTTCTATCGCTATGTCTTTAGTGCTGATATCGAGAAAATGTATCGGCAAATCAAGGTCGATCCAAAAGATACTCCTTTCCAGCGGATTCTATTTCGCACAAAGCCGTCCGAACAGGTACAAGATTTCGAGTTAAAAACTGTAACCTTTGGACTTAATGCGGCTCCATATTTAGCGATTAGAACCCTTCTGCAACTCGCAGAAGATTCGAGAAGCTCATTTCCTATAGCTAGTAATATTATTAAAGACGACATGTACGTCGACGACGTGATAACTGGCAGCCATGATATCAATTCCGCTCTGGAAGCGAGAGATCAGTTGATTTCTGCCCTTAATTCCGCATGCTTTCCTCTCCGTAAATGGGCATCCAATTCCCCTGATCTCCTCATGAACATACCAAAAGAACATCTCTTAAAAGAGAATTTTCTTAGTTTTGATGACAGTAGTCAAACTAAGACTTTGGGGGTGCGGTGGAATGCCAAGTCTGATCGATTCTTATTCATCGCTAATGCATTGCCAAACCGGTCTAGATATACCAAGAGGGAAGTTCTATCGGAAATTTCAAAAATTTTCGACCCAGCTGGATGGTTAGCTCCCATCGTCGTACTGGCCAAAATCCTAATGCGAAAAGTTTGGCTTTCAAACATCGGCTGGGATGACTACATTACAACCGATAGCTTCCAAGATTGGAAGAAATTCCTGGATAGCTATTCCATGATCGACTCCATCCAGCTTCCAAGATGGATTTCTTACTCTCCCTTGTGTCGTATCCAGTTCCATGCCTTCTGTGATGCGTCCGAGAACGCATATGCTACTGCTATTTATACCAGAATACACTTGGAAAATAATTCCGTTTGTGTTAGTTTGTTGACATCTAAATCAAGGGTTTCTCCAGTCAAAAGCATCTCCATCCCCAAGCTTGAATTATGTGGTGCTACGTTGCTAGCCGATACTGTAGAGTCCATAATCCCATCGATGAAGCTCTCTAATTTCGAAATCTTCAAATGGACTGATTCCACTATAGTTTTAGCGTGGCTCCGAAAACCTTCGTGTCATTGGAAGGTTTTCGTCGCAAACTGAGTGTCGATCATTACAAATAAAGTTGGGATTGATAACTGGTTCCATGTCGATTCTAATTCAAATCCTGCCGACCTAGCTAGCCGAGGTGTCTATCCCCAAGAGCTGATTAATAGTCGGATATGGTGGCATGGGCCACAATGGTTAGAAAAGTCGCCTGAGTATTGGCCGATTAATACCGATTTCCTACCCGAAACTAGCATAGAACAGAAAGTCGTAAGCGTTCACGTAGCTATTCTTCCAGAAGTACCAGATATTCTTGAAAGATTTTCATCCTTCAGCCGATCTATTCAAGTTTTGTGCTATGTTTTCAGGTTTGTTCATAGAACCAATCCCAAATACCGTTCGGATTATCACTACTCATCTCCACTTTTAACGGCCTCAGAAGTCATATTTGTTAAAAATCGACTTATAACACTCGCTCAAGAGAAATTCTTTCCTGACGTTCATAAAGCCCTCCTAAATAAGTTAAATATACCGAAATCCTCCCCCATTTTTAACTTGAATCCATTTCTCGATCAAAATGGTATCATTCGGGCTTGTGGTCGACTTGCCCATTCGCCCGCTCTGTGTTATGACGAAAGACATCCCATTCTTCTTCCGTGCAAGTGCCAGTTAAGCAGGCTTTTAGTTCACTTCACCCATCTTATATGTTTACATGGTGGCAATCAGCAAGTCGTGAATCTAGTCCGTACACAGTTTTGGATTCCAAAATTAAAGAATTTGGTGAAAACAACCATTAACAACTGCAAAGTATGTGTTCTATATAAAAAGAAAACGCAGTCACAAATTATGGCCGCTTTACCTCCCGAACGAACCACTTTAAACCGTCCGTTCCATTCCACAGGTATTGACTTTGCAGGTCCGTTCGACATAAAAAGTTTCGTGGGTCGAGGTTGCAAACTAACTAAGGGATATGTTTGTGTTTTCGTTTGCTTTGCGACAAAAGCAATCCATTTAGAAGCGACATCCTCGCTATCTACTCCGACGTTTCTTGCCGCTTTCCAGCGATTCATTTCCAGACGAGGATGCCCTTTGCACATTTATTCCGATAATGGAACGAATTTTGTCGGTGCTTCCAAAGAAATAGCGAAGGACTTCCTTGTAGTATCTAGATCCAATTTGATGTCGCAATTCCTTCATCAGAATATATCCTGGCATTTTATTCCACCCGGTGCTCCTCACATGGGTGGGTTGTGGGAAGCCGGTGTTAAGAGTTTCAAGACTCATTTCAAAAAGATCTCCGGAAATTTCAAATACTCTTTTGAGGAGTTTTGCACACTCCTGTCGAAAATAGAAGCATGTCTTAATTCCAGACCTATTTCAACTATGTCCGAAGACCCCACTGATCTAAACCCCCTGACACCAGGACATTTCCTTACTGGTGGCCCAATTCTTGCTCCTCCGGAGCTATCGTGTGGTGCTCGCCCGGAGTCCATAGTTAATCGGTGGCAACGCGTTAAAGCGTTACAGCAACACTTTTGCTACCGGTGGAAATCGGAATATTTAAAGGAGCTCCACAAACGAAACAAATGGAAAAGTCCAGAGAAGAACATTGAAGTTGATTCCATAGTAGTAATTCGTGATGAAAATCTTCCTCCAAATGAGTGGAGAATAGGTCGTGTCACTCGACTCTATCCGGGAAAAGACAATCGTGTCAGAGTTGCTGAGGTCTACACTCAAAGAGGAACAATTACCCGCCCGATTGTCAAACTTGTTGAACTTCCTACAGAATAGCTTTGCTCACTTTCGTTCCATAAATTTACTCTTCAACATTTACTTCCAGAATGCCACGAGTAGTCCAAAATCGCCCCGATAACAAGCAGCGTACCAAGCTACGACACAAAAAACAGTTCCAGTGTCGTGTATGTAAGAGGACTCACCCACTTCGCTTTTGTAAGAGGTTCCTTTCTATGGACTTTAAAGACAGACAAGATGCCGTTGAACGTTTCAACTATTGCCGAAATTGTTTGGCACACCAACACTCAAAGACCGCATGTTTCCCCAATTCGGGGTGCCACATATGTCACCGTCAACACCACACCTTACTCCATAGACACGCCTATAACCAGCAAAACATCAGAAGAACCGATAGAACTACTACACCTCCAACTACAACAGAGATTCTACCACAACAAATGGTCACCATTCTGCCCACTGCCTTAGTCAAGATAGTACATGATGGACGTCTACACCCTACGCGAATACTTATAGATACTGCCTCGACTGTCAGCCGTATATCGAAGTCGATCGTCACAAAATTGGGTCTTGCAACGAGCAAAGTTGGTGAATCGCTAATGTGCCAGGTTGTCATCCGCGCCCATTCCGACAGACACACCCGTATCAGCGCAACTCTGCGTGTCGATAATCGTATCAGCATGAAGACACCATTAAAGTCATTGACTGGGTCATTCAAGGACAAGTTTTTGAATCTGATACTGGCTGACCCTACTTTTTATGAAAGTAGTATAGTTTCAATAGTATTGGGAGCAGATCTCTACCCCAAAATCATACTCGGTGGTGTGATGCCCAACCTAGATGGAATTCCAATGGCCCAAAATTCCACATTGGGATGGCTAATCTCTGGAACCTGCCCGGTCTAATAACAAGGAATTGTTAACATGGACAATATGCTAATAACTCATGCAATCTTGGTCATAACTATAACTGAATTATGAATTACTTTTTTTATAACATAGACATTAATTTTTTGAAATTTTGATTTTTTGTTTGATGGTACCCATCAAGGGGCCCGGAATGTTTATGCGAAGAGACTACTTAAACTTACAGTGTAAATACGTACTTTACATCTAGGTGGCGTTGATATTATCGTCAAATTCATAGTTTCGTTTAATATTTACGATATTTAAGTCAGATTTTAAGTGGACAAGGCTATTATGTAATTTCACAAGCGAACGAAGATATTGTTTTTCGAGAGAAATAATGTTTGAAATTTCATTAAAAATACATGCTGTAAATAATTCTTATTTACCTTTTAACTGCAAAAACACATGGATGTTTACGAAATTTGTTTACCGCTTCCTCAATATACTTAGTTTTTAGAAATACTGATGTACATTGAAATAAAGCAAATCGATGCACAAATGTATTCTTATACAGAAATTCCTTTATTGCTTCGATGGAGGTTGCACGATCATGAGCAAAGACTGACATTCTGTTATATACCGAAGCGCCATCTGAAATGTATATAAACAATTAGTTAAAATAGACAACACAATCCAATAAATGGTTGTTTAAATATCAAATCACTGAAACATATGTTGTTGGTTTTATATATGTATATTGTCAGTGATTTAAATCTTACTGAAAACCCACCTATAAATTGGGCAGGAATGCTTTAGTTTTGCAGGTTTTGAAACTTAAAAAGACAAGTTGGAAAACAAATCCAAATCCCATTATTTAAGCGTGAGAGAGATGGTTTGAAATGATTATATATAGAAAACTAGAATATTAGTAAATCACCAGTATTAATAGAGCGGTTCAATTGGCCTTTTTTCACTGAACCAACACTCAGGGGATGTCCCCTATAAATGCAGTGCATTGCGTTGGTAGAAAAAGATAAGGTATTGGAAGGAGGAAAGAGGGAGTAGTGTCTGTTTACATCTGTTTTGAATCTCTGAATGTCGTAATTGGAGGGAAAGATATTTGCCGGAAGTCGAAGAACGAATTTATTCTGTAATGTGTAGTGCGGCCGGTTGTCCAATCGACAACAAATGGGTGAGCGTTCCTGGAGAGTCGCGTATTTCTACCGAACGTTCTCACGGGCGGTATAATATTACGAATTTCCGAAGAACAAACACCATGAAAGTATCGATAGAACAATGACACACAACCAACATTACGACGGTGTTCAAGGGAGACAATAGAATTGGATATCCTACCGTCACTTATCAACACCATCGCCCTCCTCTGGACACGGTGAAGTAGCTCCAGTGATGAAGCTGGAGCACCCGACCATATATGGGAGTTGTATTCCATCTTTGGTCTGATGTAGTTAGTGTAGATATTGAGAAGATCAGAGGGTGTGAAATATTTCTTACATCTTTTTAAAAAGCCTAAACATTTGAAGGCATCTATCGACACATCAAATACATGTTTTGTCCAACGAACGTCACATTGTATTTTTATGCCAAGAACAACGAGAGCATCTGATTGCTCAATATCTACACCGTTCATTAAAATCGACGACAACGTTGGATCAGTGAATCGCTTGTGAGACAACAATGAGCACTGGGTCTTACGTGCATTAAAATCTACTCTATTTTCTCGACCCCATTCAGAAATGGCCATCAAATCCTGGCTAAGTGACTCATCCATCAATCGCCTTTTATCCTCAATTTCTTGACGACTTGGTCTATGATCGAATGAGTATGAATGACAGAGGTTGCTGTCATCCGCGAATGAGTATATTGGATTCACAGTCCGATCCAAGAGGTCGTCGATGAAAATAAGAAAAAGGGAGGGGGAAAGGACAGAGCCCTGTGGTACTCCTGCGGTTAACCAATGCTCGTCGGATGAGAACCCATCTACAACAACACGTATAGTGCGATCTCTGAGGAAGCTCAATATAAATCGAGAGAAGTCACTACCAACACCAAAAGCGATAAGCTTTGATATGAGTGCGCCGTGCCAAACTCTATCACAGGCCTTGGAGATATCTAGAGCAACGACCTTACTCTCACCAAGCTTGTGAATAGATCGATTCCACTTTTCGGATAGCAGTGTCATCAGGTCTCCCGTAGATCGATTCCTACGGAAGCCATACTGTCGATCATTAAGTAAGTCATTAGTTTCTAAATACCTCACAAGATGGTGGTTAACCATACTCTCCATAACCTTCGAAAGCGCTGAGCAAATCGCGATCAGTCGATAGTTAGCAGGATTATTAGCCTCACCTTTTTAGGGATGGGCTGGATGTTCGCAATCTTCCAACGTGCTGGGAAAACCCCTGCACGGTATGCAAGGTTGAAAAGATTACGAAGGGGACGGGCAAGCGTCGAAGAGCACTTACATAGGACAAGTGCTGAAATGCCATCCGGGCATGGAGATTTATTTACGTCGAGATTTGCGAGAACCCTTTTAACTCCACGTGTTCGAAAAAATATCTGAGGCATGGAACTAGATACATTTTCGATCACGGGGAGTGGTTGATTGCTTTCCGGCAAGGATGAATTCCTTGCAAACATTGACAGCAGCCTTGCATGTCTGGTTAAACCAACTTTTATAAGATGGTTTATCCGAAATAACTATAATTGGAATAAATGACTTCATTCCAATCAAGATAATATTTTCAATCATTTCAGCGGCAGCATCTATATCGCCATTTAGAAAACAAAGTTTCCAATTGAAATGCTGGAAAAAGTTGTTGAGCTCGGCCCAACGTGCCTTTTCGTATATATATATTGTCCGCTTTGGGGCTGGGGTCGAAGCGACACGAAGAGCGGAATACGAAAAGGATGCTGAAACAATGCAGTGATCCGAATTACCAAGAGGTGCTAGAACGTTAACTTCATACTTTTCAGGGTGTGATGTTAAGAAAAAATCAAGAATATTAGAGTGTTGCCCTTGGACACACGGAATGTGTGTCGGTTCATTCACTAGTTGCGTCAAATCATTATGCGCGGCAAAAAGCTCGGCGTATTGACCCTCCGGTGTTGAGTGACTCGAATGGGCAAGCCAAGAGGAATTATGGACATTGAAATCGCCAGCAACCACAATTTCACTGTCAGGATAATCCTCTAAAATTTTTGTAATTGAATCGGAAAGGGCGTCAAAGCCATTTAGCGATACCTCCCTTTCCGCGTTTGGACTTCTATACACGAATCCGAAATGTAGTACGTGTGTTCCAATCTTGAATTTAACCCAAAGGGAGTTTAATTCTGGATTTTCAGAGTTTAAGTTATGCCGGCTCTGAGACACTATATCATTACGTACGTATACCAAAAGACCTCTGTGGGGGATAAAGAGGGATAGGGTGTGAACCCAGGAATGTGAAAATCCTGTGGATCAGTATCCTCACACACCTGGGTCTCACAAAGAGCAAAAACATCAGGCCTATGGAATTGTACATGAGCGTACACGGCAAAAAATTTCGCTCTCAGCCCTCGTACATTGGCAAATTTTACTTTAAACTTACCCACCATTAGAACAGACAAACAAGAAAACAAAACAAAACAGAGTCAGTATGTAGCTACAGTTGCCAAACTCCTCTCCCTGCCGTTGCTGTATTCCCCCAATGCTCAGTGTTATGCCTTAAGCATCGAATGGGAAGGGGGAGGGGAAGGGAAGGAGACAACGCACACACTACGGATCGGACATAAAAAGTGTGGTCAGTGATGTGCGGCTGTTGTGGATGCTGCAGCGATGTTTTTGTTGTTCACGCTGATGTTATTGTTATTGTTGTTGTTGGGTTGTTTATTGTTTTGGTCGGCGCGGCGCGGTTATTGTTGTTGGTCCTTTTTCATTAGTTCTATTTTGCTGTTTATGATTTCTGTATTTTGTTTGAATTTTTTTTTCTTTTTTATTTTAACACAAATGAACGGCACACAACACGGACGACAGAGAAACACAAGTGCATCGGCCGACGGACTGAAATGCGGGCAAGTAATTTTGTTTTGTTTTGATTATCTAGTCCTTATAGCGTTGTCGGTGCCATGACGCGTTGGACTTCAATTCCCACATTCCTGGGACACGCCATCCTGAGTGGTGTTAACCCAAACCAGTCCCGTGGTCCATCTACAGGCTTCGACCCCGATGTTTGGACCGCAACAAAGATAGCTTCTTTGTACGTCCGTCAGTCTTGATCACTGAGTCAGACACAGACCAAGGAAGGTTAAACAATTTCCCTGCATTTACTACAAGTGGTGCAGTGAAGGAAACCGAGATATCCGTCTCTCCAAAGTAAAATACAACGAAAAGCGCATGGCCCAACATTTTTTTAAGATTAGATTATTTGGGTAAGCAGATTATTGCTAAAAAAACTGAAGAATTATTTAAAATGAAATAAACGTGTTTTATATTAGGGGAAAATCTAATAAAAGAGGAGTCTGAGGATAGACAGGGGTGATATGAACTTTAGTATCTCTTAGGACATGTGGGGTGGCTCACTATACATTAGCATGGGTCACGAAATGGATTGTTTAATGATGATCTGCAAAATATTTCGTCACTGGGTCAGTCATCTGTGAGCTAATCGCTCCCGAAAACACCTCTAAAAATCATGTTTTTATTTAAAAAAGAAAATAAAATTTCCATTAAAAAAACATTAACAAAACGTACACGAATGGGATTTTCTATTTGTCCAGATTTGACATTTGTGACGATAATTTCGCGTTCTGGAAACCCAAAAACATAGAAAAACAAACGAAAGCTTTTGTGTTTTACATTACATTGACATTTGTTATGCAGATACGCAAATCAACTTTCGTTCGTCTTTTTGATGAATGCAATGAGTGATTCGTCATCTGTAAACCCTCCGTAAGTGGCCAAAAAACAAGTGCTGAAAGGTGTTCGTCAGGGATGTGTCCTCTCACCATGCCTTTTCAACATCGTACTTGATGTCGTGATGATACGTTTATCTCAAAGTAATAGAGGAATAACATGAGGACAGGGCAAAACTCTACTACGCCGATAACCTCTACCTACGGATATAAAAGGAAAGCTAAACGATATATGTGTATCAAAAAGTAGCAAAGCCCCACTTATGCGCATAAATAAAAGTAACACCGAAGCAATTACAATAGATGACAGACTAGTCGACACACACAGAAAAATGTGGCAATGTAAAATCAAAGTAAATTAAAGTTTTTGACGATTGATTCAACTAGACATGTTAAAATCGAATTGGGCAATTTTTATTTAACCTTCTAAAAGGTTAAAATAAAAGTTGTTACTCAATGATTGATTGATTGATTCATTTCCAATCAACAATCCGTATACAGTTGTAATAATATATATAGATTGTAATTTCAACATTTGATCATGTTGAAACAACATTGTGTCTCTTAAAATCGACAACGTCGAGTAGGATTGAAATAATCTTGATTATTGTTAAAGTAATTTTGAATCGCTTTGAAATAAAGTGCATCTCGCATTAAATGGCGTTATCTCAAAACATCAACAAACCTCATTACCATTTTAAACAAAAACCTTCACTACTAATTTTTTGGATCCGTTTCTAATTATTTTTATAAAAAATAAGTACTTCCACGCACGCTTAAGTTAATATATAAGTACTGGTTGGTAAGTATGTTGGTTGACGTTCTTGTGTGTTTTGGTTGGTTTGGTCAGAAAAACTTTTCTAGCAACTTCAACTTAGTGCAACTTCATTATATTTAAAATTTTGTATGATAAACAACGACACCACGGCAAGCGAACGTATACACATAAAAGGACAGTTTTGTTGTTGTGACAAAAGGAACAGAATAATAAGAAGAATGGTGAATGTGTTTTTCTTTCTTCTTATTGTTGTTGTGCTGAATAGATAGTATTATAATACTATTTTAACAATAAAATAAAACAATATGGTTCAACCAGATAACTGCAAAGAAGTAACTCACATTCCGCGTTACATGCGCATGCTTCGATTGACATGAATCAACTAAATTTGCTTCATCAATTAATCTTCGAGCGACGGTCACGGTAACATCGAAATGGATGGAAGACAAAGTTACACACAACTCAACGTGTAACAAAACATAGACTTTCTGTTATCAATAACTACTTTTGTAAGCCATTATAAAATGGTCATTATTTCATACTTCAAAATAATGCAGGGCGTAATGGGCAGTCATTACTAGGTAATAATAATAATGATGTGTCATTACCGAGTTTTTGCTGGGAAACTGTTCGTAGTAGTCCGAAGTAGATTTTAAGATGAAAAAAACTTTTGGATACTTAACATTTTAAGTAAATGATGTGATCAGCAATATTACTTTAAACGCTGCAAGGAAAAGTGTAAAAAGTACCCCTAAAACAGCTGTTTAACAGGTCATAATGTTCTACAAAGGTATTTGCCATAAACATCTACTATGAGTCTCTGAATACACCAAATCTCAAAACTCAACTTAAATGCCAAAGTCAAATCTTAAAATTATTTTTGGGGTTAATTTTGTACTAATTTCGAATTGGTGCTAAACTGTCCCACAAAACTGAATTTTAGGTGGGTGTTGTGCGTGGAAAATATACAAATTTGAATAGGTGCAGGCGACAGAGTTTCGTATATAAAGCTATACCTTCAGCCTTGCTTCCAGTGCCACATTCTGATAAGAAGTTATTTTCAACTTGCAAACATCGTTCCCCTACTGGTCAAATATACGTCGACACCATGCTAAGAGATAGCTCTAATTATATATCCGAACTTTGAAGGACCCACTTTTTTGTTTTGGACAAGTGCAACTTTTCTTGATCCGTAATTGTAAAATTCAGTGCAAAAATTAAGTGAACAAATCCAAGTGAAAAGGAAACAATTTCAACAAAACAAGAATCATTCACGATATGGGAATTTTTTTGAACAAGGGAGTTATTCAGGGAACAAAATTGCCGATTGGATTCTGTGGAAAGTGAACACAATTTGATGGAAAATTTATTCGCGATAGGGGTGATTCACCCTTTTGCACTCTTTGTCAGAACTGACGATTGATTCCTTTTGTTTGATTCGTAATTTCAGTTCGCTATCAGTCATTAAATAAACAAGAAAATCCAGTCGCAGGTATATAATGCATTTTCGCCGATGCATTAGGTCCGCGCTTATTGGGATTATACCATCGCCGATGTTTTGATTCCGTCAAATGCACATTTAATTTCATAACTATCTCAAAATGTTTCCATTCGTTATCGAATGATTTGTGAACCGAATACAAAGATGATACACGATTATATTTACCCTTATTCCAGTTGCAGTCGTCGTTTTTGAGTCAATGTCATTTTCTATCAACGTCAACATCAATTCAACGCTAATTTGCTGTTTATCGATAATAAAACAAAACGAATCTCTAATTTTTGATCAGCCGATTTATGTTGTGTTGTATTGCTGTGGAAAAATGTTTTCTATTTCTAATTTAAATTCCAATTCGTGGGATGAAGAGAAATAAATTTAATATTGCTAAGAAAATTTCTAGGCCGGGGTCAATTTACCAAGTGTTGGTGTGTATTTTGTTATTTCTTCAAAAGGTTTCAACGTTAATTTCGTGTTAATAAAATAACATTTATGCATGCACTGGAAAACAATCAAATTGACATCAAAATTAAAATGTCTAGCCAAGCGATCGTTCCAGCTTAGTGTCCAAAGCACGTTCTACCTCTTGGACATTACATTTATAGCTCAGAATAGCTCTTTGAACGGTGCCCTCAAAATGTATCAGATATGATCCAGCGAGCTGAGTGCTTGCATTATGTTCGACTTTATTTATTCTTAACTATTCATTTTAATGTTCGACAACCCTTTAAATAAATTTTCCTTGTTTATTTACACCCTATAAATGCAGCTCATTGCGTTGGCGGAAGGAAGATAAGATACTGGAAGGGTGAAAGAGGAAGTAGTGTCTGTTGACATCTGTTTTGAATTTCTGCATATCAAAATTGGCAGGAATCATATTTGCCAGAAGTCGATTCCACATACGGATAGTATGGACGAAGAACGAATTCATTCTGTAATGTGTAGTGCGGTTGTCCAATCGACAACAAATGGGTGAGAGTTCCTAGAAAATCGCGTATGTCTACTGAACGTTTTCACGGGCGGTATAAGATAACGAATATCCGAAGAACAAACAGCATGAAAGTATCGGTAGAACAACGATACACAACCCATATTACCATATTGTTCAAGGGAAACAAGTAGAAGTTGTATCCCGTCTTTAGTCTGATGTAGTTATTGTAGATATTAAAAAGATCAGAGGGAGTGAAATATTTCTTACAACGCCAAGACATACAAAACATTGTCCAACGAACATCTCATTGTTTTTTCATGGCTAGAACATCAAGAGTATCTGATTGCTCAACACCCTCACAGAGGTTGCTGTCATCCGCGAATGAGTAGATTGCATTCGAAGTCCGATCCAAGAGGTCGTCGATGAAAAAAAGAAAAATGGAGGGGGAAAGGACAGAGCCTGCGGTTAAATGATGGATGATCAATTTTCGAAGAAAATTATCTTCAGTGATCTTCACCTCAGTGGATTCGTCAATAAACAGAATTGCCTCATTTGGGCGAATGATAATCCAAGGGTGATTGTCGAAAAAACAATGCACCCACAAAGAGTGACTGCTTGGGCGGTTTATGGGCTGGCTGCATCATCGGGCCGTATTTTTTCCAAAATGAGGCAGTTACTGTGAATGGTCTTCGCTATCGTGAGATGATAACGAACATTTTATGGCCTGAATTGGAAGATATTAAATGACCGTGTTATCTCACGTGGCGGCGATGTCAATTGGCCGCCAAGATCATGTGATTTGACACCGTTACTCATTTCTTTGGGGTTATTTGAAAGAAAAGGTGAAAGTCGATAAGCCAGCCAGCAACAATTACAGAGCTAAAGGATGAGATAATTCGGCACATTAACGGCATATAAGCTCAATTGTGCTTCAGCGTCATCGAAAATTTGGACCAACGGATGGAGGTGTGCCGCCGAGGTTGCGACGGCCATTTGTCCGATATTTTGTTCCATACATAATTGAAACATACCAATATCTATAATAGAATGGCGTTAGTTACTACGCTTATAACTCAAGATCGTCTGGACCGATTTCGTTTATTCGGACCAATTCGGATTGGTATCTGGCCAAACAAGAAGAATACCCAAGAAAATTTACGAAATATCCCCGATTTGTATGGAGTGATTTTACGACGCCATCTTCATGATAGAATACGTTTTTGTTTGAAGTTCTTGGAAAATCGCCTGGACTGTGCTGTCTCAGTGGCAAGGTTAAATTACCACCATTGCCTTTAGCACCAGAGCCATTGCATTCATTTCTTCATGGTGAAAGACCAGAATCACTTCATTTTCTATCGAACACACAGAAATATAATAGATGCTTTCAAATGACTTCATTTGATATTATTGACGAATGCGGATTCAATCCGACATTCAAAGTAATAAAGTGTTGGAATCCTACACTGTATACTGTATGTAGACGTACCTAGCTATTTCAATTTAAAATTAGTATAGTATGCTTTGTTTGAATTTATTTTATGAAATGTATGTCATATCAATTTTCTCGACATTCGATTTTTAGATTTCATAAATACAATTTGATTGTTTTAATTTTTGATACAAACGAGTGTGTGATTCGATTTTCAACTACAACATTTGGCGACGAGGATGGGATATATGTATGTCAACATCAATTTGCGTATTAAGTGTGACCTTGAAGTCGGCACAGATTCTTAATCGTCCATCAGGATTCTTTATGACCACAATGGGAGCAGCCCATTCGCTAGATTTGATAGGTTTGATGACATTTGCTGAAACTAATCGGATTAATTCATCGCGTACAGCATTACATTGAGCGAACGGAATATTATATGCTTTGAACAACTTCGGTCGAGCACTTTCCTTAAGATCAATTTCCGCTTTGTAAGTTGTACAGCGCCCAAGCGTTGTCTGCCCCTCTCAGATCAGCAACCCAATCCATGGATGATTGGTTATCTTTCATAGTGGTTCTGTAGGATTTGAATCTGGCCGCAAGGATGTACTGCTTCTTCACATAATATTTGTTTGATCTCGCTGAAACTTCTCTGTTGCACTTGATCACTGAAGATTTTTTGAAGCAGTTCAAGCGTTTGTTGAGGGATGACATGATCTCGCTGAAACTTCTCTGTTGCACTTGATCACTGAAGATTTTTTGAAGCAGTTCAAGCGTATCACTACCAATCCATTTGCTATAAAATGCTGTTGTTATTGTAACTCGTATGTTGCCCATCTGTCGATAGTAGTATCGAAGATCCGAAATGCCGAGATGCTTCCGGATGGTTTGTGTTCATTAAAATGTACAATCATTCTCCGGCAAGCAATTGAGCCATGAACTGGTGATTCGATACTTGTTGGAAAAGATTTGCTATTTCTTGCGCACTCATCGTGAAAATAATCTTCGTCGCCAAATGTTGTAGTTGAAAATCGAAACACACACGCGTTTGTATCAAAAAATTAAAACAATCAAATTGTATTTATGAAATCTAAAAATCAAATGTCGAGAAAATTGATATGACATACATTTCATACAATAAATTCAAACAAAGCATACTATACTAATTTTAAATTGAAATAGCTAGGTACGTCTACATACAGTGGAGGATTCCAACATAAAGTAACCCATCATTTTCTTTTCATGCACAAAAATCATTGAATACACAGATCCAAGGCCAAATTCACCATCGAATTGAATGATTGCTGCCGCTTGAAGACGCCCAACATAAATTCTTCCAAATCTACTTTATGGGCAATTCGGAAAATCAACTTGATCAGTGCATGCCAAGTGATGACTATAAACTCTTGATCAGAGCGGATAAACGACCTGCTGGGACACACGAACACCAATGCAACGCTCCTACAATAGATACAGTTGCAGTTATGATTGTTGGCGAAAATGTTACACATTTGGCAGTGCATCTGGGGAATGGTCATCGAGTTCACTGCAGCAAATGTTGCTCAACGTGATCAAACCCATCAGCGACAACATTGACCATTTTCTTCTCGATTTGTCAAAGTGATCCGTTGGCACGTACGTTACTTTATTCAGAGATGCCGCACACATTATTTGCGATCATTATTGCCACATGTTTTCCATCGAATCCACGTGAATGGTGGGACAAGTACAACGATGACATATCAGAAGACATTTTACATCGAGTTCGTGTCCATTCAGACAAATGAAAATAGCTTTTGATAGAAGACATGTGCAATGTGATTCACGCAAGAATACTAAAAGGGAAGTTCAAAGGTGAGGAAGTTCTCATTCCATTGTCATTCAAGTTTAAGCGAATCCAATTCGTCTCGCATGTACCATGACAATCAATAATTCACAAGTTCAATCATTGAGTGTTTGTGGCCTCAATCTAGAGAATTAATGTTTTTCACAGTTCAATGTTTTTAGTCCCGTGTCGGAAAACCATCCTGTATTTTAAACACATCCGTAACAATAAAGCATTAAATGTCTAAATCAATACTTATCTAGGCAGAACGAAGTCTACCGAGTTAGCTATACAAATATAAAAAAAAATTGAAGGCAAACCAACGTTTGTCGGGTCAGCTAGTTATCATAATAAAAAGAAAAATGACAATAATTTCCTAAATAATTTGTGTTTTATTCAAAATCAACATCGGCCCTTAAAATTTAACCATCCTTTTTATCAGCGGAAGCCTCACAATACCATACACTCTATAACCTTCGGGAGCGTAGAGCAAATCGCAACGCACTGCAAAGACCCCTGGACGGTATGCAGGCATTTTTATTCAAACGCCATTTTCTGAACGCTTCCTCTTTGGATCTGACAGCAGTCTTGCATGCCTGGTTAAAACAACTTTTATTAGGTTTATCGGAAGTAACTTTAGTTGGAATAAATGAATTCATTCCAATCAATATAATATTTACAATCATTTCATCCGCAGCATCTACATAGCCGTTTAGAAAGCAAAGCTTCCAATTGAAATGTTGGAAAATGTTGTTGAGCTCTTCACTAATTGCGTCAAATCATTATGCGCAGCAAACATCTGGGCGTATTGGGCCTCCGGAGTTGTGTGACTCGAATGGACAAGGCAAGAGGAATTATGGACATTGAAATCGCCAGCAAACACAATTTCACTGTCCGGACAGTCATCTAAAATTTTAGTTATTGAATCGGAAAGGGCGTCGTAGCCATTTCTGATCTCCAATTTTGACATTCATTTTCGTTTGGTTCGTGTTCTGGAAACCCAATCCATCAAAAATTGTATAATAAAACGAAAGAAAAAAACAAGTCCATGATTATATTTATGACAATGCACCAACGCCACCGGACTTCAGAGATCTGTTGTACGGACACAATAAGAATACGGAATTGTCGTTGTTCAATATTTTGAAATCTATCATAAAATAGATTAATAAAATTTAATTTTAAAAATTTACGTTTATAAATTAGAAATATTTATTTAAAAAGGGGCCGACTATATCATTCTCAAACGCATTACAAGGTTTTATATTGCCAATACTAGTGAATCTTTTACGTGGTATGCACCAAAGTACCTTTCGGTGATGGTCCAAATTGAAAATTTTTTTATGGATTCGTAAGGGACATTTGTAAGGGGTATATAATGAAATATGGACAGATTTTCTTCATATGAATCGTCTATCGCAATTATTTCTTAGTATTACAAACATTTGACAAGAAACTAACATATAATAAAGGGTGATTTTTTAAGAGCTTGATAACTTTTTTTTTTAAAAAAACGCATAAAATTTGCAAAATCTCATCGGTTCTTTATTTGAAACGTTAGATTGGTCCATGACATTTACTTTTTGAAGATAATTTCATTTAAATGTTGACCGCGGCTGCGTCTTAGGTGGTCCATTCGGAAAGTCCAATTTTGGGCAACTTTTTCGAGCATTTCGGCCGGAATAGCCCGAATTTCTTCGGAAATGTTGTCTTCCAAAGCTGGAATAGTTGCTGGCTTATTTCTGTAGACTTTAGACTTGACGTAGCCCCACAAAAAATAGTCTAAAGGCGTCAAATCGCATGATCTTGGTGGCCAACTTACCGGTCCATTTCTTGAGATGAATTGTTCTCCGAAGTTTTCCCTCAAAATGGCCATAGAATCGCGAGCTGTGTGGCATGTAGCGCCATCTTGTTGAAACCACATGTCAACCAAGTTCAGTTCTTCCATTTTTGGCAACAAAAAGTTTGTTAGCATCGAACGATAGCGATCGCCATTCACCGTAACGTTGCGTCCAACAGCATCTTTGAAAAAATACGGTCCAATGATTCCACCAGCGTACAAACCACACCAAACAGTGCATTTTTCGGGATGCATGGGCAGTTCTTGAACGGCTTCTGGTTGCTCTTCACTCCAAATGCGGCAATTTTGTTTATTTACGTAGCCATTCAACCAGAAATGAGCCTCATCGCCGAACATTTCGAACACATGAACACATTTCGAACCGAACACTGATTTTGGTAATAAAATTCAATGATTTGCAAGCGTTGCTCGTTAGTAAGTCTATTCATGATGAAATGTCAAACCATACTGAGCATCTTTCTCTTTGACACCATGTCTGAAATCCCACGTGATCTGTCAAATACTAATGCATGAAAATCCTAACCTCAAAAAAATCACTCTTTACTATATTTCACCGAGATTGGTGAATATCCGAGTCAGAGTCTAAACATTATAAAACTCTGGAGTAGGAGTCTAGCAATATCTGGGTCGTGGTATAATTCTACGACGGTCTAGCCATGTCCGTCGGTCTGTCTGTTGAAAGCAAGTCAGCTTCCCAACGAAATGAGCCAAGAGATTCAAATTTTCCATATATGTGTCTTATGGTTCATTTTTCATAAGGACTGAAAATTCCCCATAATATGTAAATTATTTAAGCAACTTTTTTTGAAAATTTCTGATTTATATGTACTTGAAATTTGTAGTGTGCATTCATCTTGTAGTGTGAAAGTACCAAAAACAAAATAAAAGTTTTAGTGGCTGAAATGGGACAAAAAGTGATAAAAATTGTACCAATGATACAATAACAGCTAGAAACATGAAATTCGGTGTACATCGCTATACTTGCATAGAAACGTAAACTGAGTTTTTTTTAATCTTACTTTTAAGGGATACAATTGGAGAGTGATAAAAATGGTACCAATCAAACCGCAGAAGCTAAAATCATGAAATGCGGTACATGTATTCATCTTAATGGGATAAAATTAGTACCAACCAAGCGGCTGTAGCTAGAAACATTCGAACTTAATATTATAATTATTTAATAATTATCCTGGCTTAAGATAATTTTCATCTATAGGCCTGTGAAAGCCTTCATTAGGTAGCTTCGTAGCGACTTTTCAACAAAATACCCGGACTCTTTGCGTAAATGATTTTTTCAAACGAACTTCAAATTTCAGTCAAAAATATATATACACGAAGTATCGATACCTAATATAAAACAGACTCAACTCATGAAAACCAATCTATTCAGGAGGATGAAAAAAAAGTCATAAAACTGGAAATAATATAGGAATATTACTTTTTTAATGCACATTTGCGTAACTCAGTCATATAATTTTATTTTTTTTCGGATTTTATATGAGTTATGTACGTTTTTTGTTTGAGTTTTATGACAGAAATATTGAGTTGTGGAACAAACAAATTCATGTTCTAAAAAGTGAATTTAAAAACTTAAGACTGTCTCGCATATCTTTAGGAGATGGCAAGCAGATCGACACTCTCCATATTTGTGTGCTGATGAGGTAATCAGATCGGTGGGCTATGTACTGAGAAAAAAGTGAGTCCTAAATTTGAGTTAAATCCATACTCCAGTTTAGTTTAACTTTTTTACTCCGAATTAGTTAAAAATTCCTAAAAAGTATGAAAATTAAGTACGAATGATTTTTTCCTAATTTTAATGACGTTGAAAATTGTTAGTATACTTGCAGAGGGGTAGTATCATTTATCATTTATTTTAGGACGGACAATATTAGAAAAAGTTTTGTATGGAAAAAAATTGAAATAAAAATATTCGAAAAAGTGAGTTAAATTTAGTTCATTGACAACTTGAATTGTTGTCCATTTCTTCTTTAAATTTGAGAACTTGTTTCGAGTTCAATTTACTCAATTACTAAAATTTAATATTTTATGTACTTAGAGAAGTTTGAACATTTTTCCAGTCTATTTCGTATACTTCTGTCAAGGTAATATTTACTTATTTGAAAAATATGTTATCCTTAACTTTAATTAAATACATCATAAAATGTAGTACAAGCAGCACATCTAAATCATAAAATCTTTCAATGTACGATATGTTGAACTTGGTTAGAAGAAGATTAAATTGATTGATTAAAATTCATCCTAAATTGTAGTTTAATCGTGTCATTACATTGAGTTTATTTTTTATTTGGAGCTAGTTCAACAATTATTTCAACTTATGGTGTGTTGAACTTAGCTTAAAGAAAATTTCAAATTACATACTGTACAGTACGTATGTACATATTTAAAGGCCTATCTGATTAATAGGGCTGTTTTTCTTTAAGCCGGGATAGCAAGCTGCGATAAATTAAATTGTCGCCAAAAGCAATATCAATGTGTGTGTGAAAACAAATTTTTTAAAAAATATTTTGTGTTGACTTTATTGGACTTAGCCTCGATAACCATCATTTTAACTTACACTGGATAATTATCCAGGCTAAGTCCAAAATTTTTAACACAAAATCATTTTTTCAATAATTTTTTTTCACTCACTCATTTTTATTGTTTGTGGCCACAATTTTAAAAAAGAATTTTTTATTTTCAGTGAAAATTTAACATTTTATTTAAATTTTTGTTATCGCAGCTTAGTTATCCAGTCTTAAAGAAAAGCAGCCTTAATGATTTTCTTATTTGAATAAAATCGACCATATGATATTAATAATAAATATTAAAAAATATCCAAAAATTTTGTTCGGTATATTCAAAATGTTTTCGGTGTACAAAAAATCTAGGTGTACATACATAAATGTCAAATTGAAATGTATTGAAATGTATCGTATCGTCAATATTTCGGGTTAATACCAAGGCGTATTTATACAGGTGATAGCACTAGAACAACAACAAATTCGGCAACAACAAAATACAAGTAATTTTTTGAATTGTGAACCATAATGTCAAAGCAAAATATATGGGATTTGACAGTTTCGGTTACTTTTGAATGAAAAAAATTTCAGTCAGCTGGACTCCTGCTATCACCTTTATAAATACGCCTTGGTTAATAGCGGGTTTTTGTGACGGATACATAAGATAAGTTGCATTCGCGTCGATGTGAGTATAAGATAAATGTCGCGGAAATTTCAATATTTTATAACGATTTTCTTCTTTTTAGATAGTAGTATGTGTATATAAGGTCATAGAAGGACGGGACGGTGTTTATGGTGGGTACAAATTTTTTCAAAGACGTCTGGAATTCAGGTGAGTTTTCATACCTAATACATAGTACTTTTAGTTCTGTTATGTACATTAGACCGGGTCGATAAAAAGTTGCGGTTTTCCGAAAATATAGGGTCCGCCATCTAACGTTTTTTTCCAACTATTCAACCGTACTATTATTTGTGGGGTGCCCGAGGCAGCCATTGGAATGAAATTAGTTTCCATTATTAACCGGAAGGATTGTACTTTCAAATAAAAAAAGAAATTTGAGAAAATATTCAGTAGTTTTTTTATAGCATTTTCAAAAAAAAAGTTATAAAATGAAAGCATGGGTTTTTATGACAACCCACAAAATATTTCGGCTATATTTTTTACCTTCGCGTAGCTAAATTGATTTTACATAAAAATCACGTGAAATATCTGCATTTTTTCGAGGAAATCAATGTAAACATATTAGAAGCATTAGATATATTTTTTAAAAAGATGTTTAAGAGTTGCTTTTAAAATGGTTTACTTCGTATTTTATTCGTAGTGACAGTGGTCCAATTTACTGTACATGAGAATGGGTCACGAAAATAAATAGTTGCTGTCACCCCTGCAAAATATTTCGTCACTGGCTAAAAACTCATATTTATTGGAAACATTTTGTAAGAGGCGTAAATAGAAGGAATCAATACCTTTCGAATGATGCCTACATGTTGAATATTTGACGAAAAATGAGGTCACTGACTCCATTTTTGTGAAATAATTTAATGCAGAAAATGGTTTCAGATTCAAAGTGTTCAAACTCTTTCTACAAAAATGAGCTCATCATTTAGGCATCATTCGAAAGGTATTGATTGCATCTATTTATTTTTTATAGAATACTACCAACGAATACGAAAGCAATTTGACAAAAATGCAACACAAAAAAATACATGGGACAAACATTTTTAGTGGTATTTTCAGGAACTCTTTTCAAATTTGGAGTTTCAAAAAAGTAAATATTCCATTCAAGTTCTATGTCTACATTTTAATTATATCTCATAAATGAGATATAAAATAACAAGGTGCCGAACCTTGTTATTTTTTACTTATGAATGCAAATTCAATATGTTTGGAAGCGAGTCGCAAACTTAATCCAAATTTGAAGGGTTTATTTAAACTTTAGTCTCTGACTGTATGTTTGTCCATCAGAGGGTTGCAATTACATAATTTTCTTTTTTGACATATTTTCGTACAAACAAAAACAATTTTAAAATTTCGTTTTGGAAAGTAATAATTAAAGAATGTCTTTGCTTTTATTGTCGTGTACCCCTATCCCTATTAATAGTATAAAACCTTAGTGTAAGTCTGTCTGTTTGTTTGTTGCGTAATCACGCGTAAACGGCTGAACCGATGTTGTTGAAAATCAGTACAGATAAATGCAGGTCTGGAAGGAACTATAGGCTATAGAATTTTTTAAAATTTGCTCTGTGGGTGGAGGGGGTGTGACAATAGTGTTTTCGAGAGCTAGAAGGGTGTAAATTGGTACATATATATTACTGACCACGAGAATGTTAATATGTTGCTGAAATTTGGATTTACGTTTCGTGGGCGGTGGGGTCGTGGCAATAGTGTTTTTTGAGCTAGAAGGCTGAAAATTGGAATGTATATATTACTGACCACGAGAAAGATAAATATGATGCAGAAATGTGGATTTTCATTTTGTGGGCGGAGTGGGCGTGGCAATAGTATTTTTTTGAGCTAGAAGGCTGAAAATTGGAACGTATATATTACTGACCACGATAAAAATCAATATGAAACCTTAAATTTACCATTTGCTTTTTTTTGCCTGGCGAAGCGGGCGAGGTCCAGCTAGATAATGTTATAAAACTTTAGTGTAAGTCTGTCTATCTGTTTGTTCCGCAGTCACGCGTAAACGGCTGAACCGATGTTGTTGAAATTTTCAGTACAGATAGATGCATGTCTGGAAGGAACTATAGGCTATAGAATTTTTAAAAATTTGCTCTGTGGGTGGAGGGGCGTGGCAATGGTGTTTGTTTGAGCTAGAAGGCTGAAAATTGAAACGTATATATTACTGACCACAAGAAAGATCATTTGATGCCGAAATTTGGATTTACGTGGTGGGTGGGGTCGTGGCAAAAGTGTTTTGGAGAGCTAGAAGGCTGAAAATTGGTACATATATATTACTGACCACGAAAAAGATAAATATGATGCAATACGTGGCAATTTTTTTTAGCTAGAAGGTTGAAAATTGGAACGTATATATTACTGACCACGATAAAAATCAAGAATAAACCTTTACCATTTGTTTTTTAATTATAATGAATAGCTGTTATTGAAAATAAAGCAAAATCAAATAGTTTTGCCATCACAATCAATTTTATCTTTTGTTTGGCAAAGCTATTCTACGAAATATTAACATCTTAACTGTGTTCAGTTATAACCAACCGCGTAACCTCTTTTTCGTCAGAATACTTACATAGGTAGATGTTATTAAGCTTTTTATTCAGTCCCCTAACATTCTATTCTATTCATACAGATAAAGACATATTTAGTTTTTTGAGACAGTAATCAGTATTACGACAGGCAGCACTGCAAGCCTAGCCGAGCTAACCCTTTCCCTATAAACAAATTCCTTAAACAATGCCAGAAGGAACTATCAAGCATTACACCAAATAGCTTCGACGGAATAATTACACTAAATGAGGAAATATCCCTAGGCTGTGAAAAATTAAACTTAAAAACATTGAAATCATTATCTAGCAAATCAGAAAATTTTGACTTTATGTAATTCCGTATGTCATCAGTGGATGTACTCGGTTCAAGTCTGGAAATAAATATGGTCTTTCGAGGAACCACCACTACTAACTCCTGAGTCGACACTGAGTTCACATCGACACGTGCCTGAGAAGATGTCTCCAATACACCATTTACAGCGATCGATAGTTCCGTAGAGCAAGATTTGTCAGGGTTGTTAGTGGCTTGAGGTAAGGTTAAAGAATCCAAATTGGTAGAAGGATCATTACATACCTTAACCGCCAACGACTGCAGACCCGTCGTTGTAATTGAAACAGAATCACTATTATTGACTATGATAGGAGAATGGTTTTGTACTAAAACTGGTAGTTCGAGAAGATAAACTAATCAAATTATCTGAACCTATGCTAACTTTACCTTGATTAACCTCAAGATTTAATGATGATTTCTTTCTCTTTGGAGAGCCTTCAGTAAATTCAAAGTCTTTAAATAATTTATCAAACCTTTCAAATCTCTCGCTAAAGCTATTAAAAACCTTCCTCATCTCAACAATGCCCATTTTCGCCTCTTTAAATAGTCTATAGAAGGCGACATCTAAGGGCCTACAGTCCCAACATGACCACTACTTCCAAAGTAGTAGTCTTTAACGCAAATTGTAAGAAATTTTCGTGTTTTCAGATGAAGCTCATTTTCATCCCGGTGGCTATATCAATAAGCAAAATTGCCGCATATTGGGTTCAGAGATCCCACACGTAACTATTGAGAAACCTATGCATCCACAACGAGTAACTGTTTGGGCTGGCGGCATCATTGGACCATGTACTGAAAAATTGGGTTGATCGGATGAGGCACTGCCGAGCCAGTCGTGGTAGTCATATGAATGATATTGTGTTCCATTATTAAGTGACAAAGTTCAACCTTTCCAATAAAACCAGAAATTTGAAAAAATAATCCGTATAGCCGATTCTAATTTAAAAGGCCCACCCTATACATCTAGAGCTACCTTATTTCACTTGAAAGATTTCAAATGTATATGTTGATTTCAGTATTGACGGGGCACTATGTAATAGGTACTCATGTTCTGAGGCTGGTTATCGAGTCAAGCGACTTTTGTAGAAGCTGTCAGGAGGAGATTGAGAATGTTGAAAACCTTTTCAGTTTTTGTTCGGATAAGGCTAGAAGACGTTTAGTGACACTGGGTTCAGGTTTCTTTAAAAGGTTGGGCGACTAGAGCAATGTAAACGTCGGCAATATAAAGATTTTCGTGAGTCACACAAGTTGGTTTCGATGAGAGGCGTAAAAACCATTGGTATATGTTTAAAATTGTATACAAAAAGTACTAATCACCCTTATTTCAGTTGTCGTCGTCGATTTTGAGTCAACGTCACTTCATATCAACGTCAACATCAATTCAATGCTAATTTGGTATTCTGTAACACTATTGGGTCGACGACGACTGTTTATCGATAATTTACACATAACAAAAAAAACGCATCTCTAATATTTCAGTCAGCTGATTTATGTTGCGTTGTATTTTTGCGGAAAATTATTTTTTATTTCTAATTCGAGTGATGGAGAAAAGAAATAAAATCTAAATTGAAAAGAAAATTTGCTAGACAGGAGTCAATTACCCAAATGAAATGATGGTGTATGTTTTGTTATTTCTTCAAAAGGTTCCAATGTTACTTTCGTGTCAATAAAATAGCATTTACGTATGCGCTGGAGAACACTCAAATCGACACCAAAATTAAGTCGTCTCGCCCAGCGATCGCTCCAACTGAGTGTCGGAAACGACTTTAACTTAGGACTATGAAAACTGCTGAAAGACATCACATTTATCGCCCAGAATTGCGAATGGACGGTGCCCTCAAAATGTATCAGATATGCTCCAGCGGGCTGAGTGTGAATTGCTTGAATCTTTCGCTACTGGTAGTATTACGCTCGACTGTTGGCGACAATTTTCTTCTAAACTTTTCATTTTAATGAAATGTCATGCTGTATGTCTCGGCGGACCAAATTATTTAAATTTTTTGTTATTCCATCCATCACTTCGAGTTGCTTCCAAAATTTTTATCTAAAAAAATAATTAATTAAATTGATTCGCGTTTTCTATTTTAAGTTTTTCCAATTCATCCACAATTCTCTTTTTTATCATTTTGAACACTTAAATCTCAATGTTGACAACGGGAATTCCAATTTACAATCGTCAACGCATGACGGCGCATCACTTCGAGTTGCTTCCAAAATTTTTATCTAAAAAAATAATTAATTAAATTGGTTCGCGTTTTCTATTTTAAGTTTTTCCAATTCATCCACAATTCTCTTTTTTATCATTTTGAACACTTAAATCTCAATGTTGACAACGGGAATTCCAATTTACAATCGTCAACGCATGACGGCGCACAGTGGTTCAGAATCAGAAACCATCGGCCAAAATTCAATAACTTTTGTTCTAAAGAGTGATTTTTTTGAGGTTAGGATTTTCATGCATTAGTATTTGACAGATCACGTGGGATTTCAGACATGGTGTCAAAGAGAAAGATGCTCAGTATGCTTTGACATTTCATCATGAATAGACTTACTAACGAGCAACGCTTGCAAATCATTGAATTTTATTACCAAAATCAGTGTTCGGTTCGAAATTTTACGCAAAGATCTTGGTGTAAAACCGTATAAAATACAGCTCGTGCAAGAACTGAAGCCAAACGATCTGCCACAACGTCGAATTTTCAGTGAATGGGTGCCTTTAGACTATTTTTTGTGGGGCTACGTCAAGTCTAAAGTCTACAGAAATAAGCCAGCAACTATTCCAGCTTTGGAAGACAACATTTCCGAAGAAATTCGGGCTATTCCGGCCGAAATGCTCGAAAAAGTTGCCCAAAATTGGACTTTCCGAATGGACCACCTAAGACGCAGCCGCGGTCAACATTTAAATGAAATTATCTTCAAAAAGTAAATGTCATGGACCAATCTAACGTTTCAAATAAAGAACCGATGAGATTTTGCAAATTTTATGCGTTTTTTAAAAAAAAAAGTTATCAAGCTCTTAAAAAATCACCCGTTAGTAGACATTTTTGAGTGCAAAATCTTTTAAAATATGTGAGAAACAGTTCGATGAAGTCAAAAAAGAGATCTGTGTGCAGTTTTCATGCAGTATTTCGATTTGTCTGCTAAATCAGGTATTATTTTGGTTTTTTGGGCATATTTTCGGCAAATGAACTCCGATTGTTAGAAAAATTAGAGTGGAGATAAAGGAAATGTTCCTACTTTTTACAAGTTAATGAGACGAAAATGATCAAATTGCGCTTTGTAAGTAAAAAATCGGAATTGGCACTGAATGTATCCTATCTTCCAAGGATGCAATTTCGTGTAGGCAAAAGTTACCCTATATTTCGTTAAAGACTTTTGAAGGAAAAAAAATTGTGTTTGAATCAGACATTTGTTCAAAAAGCATATTTTTCCAATATTCATTACATCCTAACTGTGTTTGGCACAAACATAATTTTGGCGTCATAATAAAGCTAAGAAACCACAATTTCTAATAAAAAATTTGAGTGCAAAATCTTTTAAAATGTGTCAGAAACAGTTCGACAAAGTCAAAAAAGAAACTACGTATTTTCAATTTTCAAAATCTGAAAAACGTGAAAATCTGTAATACAAAAAGAAATATTTTTTCTTCGCATTGTGAACAAATACGTAAAAATATGTTAAAAAACAAAAAAATAAAAATTTTAATTTTCTTTAAAATCGACAAATACGAAAAGTAGTCAACTTTGGGTCCATTTCTAAAATATATCCGATTTCCCGATTTTTAATGCTAATATGTGAAAATAATCCTTGGTTCCTTGTCTAATTTTGTTTTTTTACAGAACTCAAAAACTCAATAGAACAAAAGTTATTGCATTTTGGCCGATGGATTTTGATTCTGAACTACTGTGCGGCGTCATTTTGTATCGAGGACGACTACCGGAATAAGGATGAATATTTCATGGCTCTAGATACAGTACGAATTTGGAAAAATCCTCTTATTATGCGCGTCTACGCAGCTACAGCCGGTTGCATAATACCCCATTTTGATCCTGAAGGTACGAATACCAAAATATATCATTATTTTCCGTGTCTACGCAGTCAGAACAATGTACATATCCGAATTTCACTGTTCTAACTGCAGCCGACTGGTTTGTACCATTTGTATCCCCTTTCGCCGCACTTTCCGTCTAAAAGTACAAATTTCGGAAAAATTCCTTTAAGATTCGCGGCTACACAGATATACAGATGAATGTATACACCGCATTTCGTGATTTCACTCTTTTCTAATTGTATTCCTTTAAAGTACGAATTTCAAAAAACCCACACCGATTTTCATGTTTCTAGCTGTTATCGTGTCGTTGGCACCATTATCTATATATACCTTTATACATTTCGCCGCACTTTCCGTCTAAAGTACAAATTTCGAAAAATTCCTTTAAGATTCGCGGCTACACAGATATACAGATGAATTTATACACCGCATTTCGTGATTTCACTATTTTCCAATTGTATACCTTTAAAGTATGAATTTCAAAAAAACCCACACCGAATGTCATGTTTCTAGCTGTTATCGCCACTAAAACTTTTATTTTGTTTTTGGTACTTTCACGCTATAAGATGAATCAAGTATAAAATATATATTTAAAACAAGTAAGGAAAGGCTAAAGTCGGGCGGGGCCGACTATGTGATACACTCCACTTTCTATTCGAAAACAATTCAATTCGTTAAAAAATGAAAACGGGAAGGATTTTTGTATGTTTCCTAATCATAGGCTTATATGACCTGACCCAATTTGTCAAATCGAGAAGAATATTTGTATCGGGGCTATACCCAAACATGATGTGACCCACTTACACAATAGGTTCTTCCAGTTCAAGTATAACGTGTTATGCTCAATATGAAGAAATTCTCTGAAAATACGTGGTTTCTGGAGGGAAAAGTCAAGCTAGGAGCGAATAAAAATATAATATCTGAATCGATCTGACCAATTTTCACCATGGGTGTTTCTAGTGGAAACATTAGATATTTTGCCAAATTTGAAGAAGATCTGTTAAAATATGTGGTATCTATAGCACTAAAAGTCAAATCGGGAGCGAAATTTGAATGGGAGCTATATATAAATCTGAACCGATTTTCTTCAAATTAAATAGCGTTCGTCCTTATCCCGAAAAACTTCGTTGTGCAAAGTTTCATTTGGTTCTGGCTACAATTGCGACCTGTATCGTGATTACAAGAATAGATGGACAGAAAGACGGGCGGACAGACTGACGGACATTGCAAAATCGATTCAAAAAGTGATGCTAAGTCGATCGGTATACTTAACAATGGGTCTATCTCGCTTCCTTTTGGTTGTTACAAACAAATGCACAAAGACATAATACTCTCGTGGAGTGTATAAAAATGTATTATTTTCAGCCCTTGTTAGGCATTTTTTCCTCTCTGGGCCGATTTCTTCCACTTTCAATTCCAACGAATCTGCAACCATAAGGCACATTTATGGAAAATTTGAGCCACTTGGCTCAATTCGTTCGGAAGGTAGCGTGCTTTAAACAGACAGACAGGCGGCCATAAGACAGATTGTCTTAGAATTTTACCACGACCCAGAATATATAATCTCCGATGAATATTTCAGGGTATTACAAACGGAATGACATCCCAAGATGGATGGCATAAAAACAGGGCTGTGGAGTCGAGTCAACATTGCTCGCCTACTACTACAGCTTTTCATAATGTTTCGACTCAGACTCAACTCGGATATTCAATAACTATATCCTATATCATACAGTGGAATATGGTACTATAAGTTAGTTTCATGACAATGTCCCTTCCGAATTTTTATTGCTCTAGAATCCTCAATATATCACCATATAAATGTCAATGCCGATTTCACTTGTCTTCCCTAAAAACATATACATTGTTTCCAATTTGGTGGAATTTGAATTTGATATAAATTTGCATATGATCATACTTTTGGAGCGTATTTTTAATAGTGTTCAGAAAGATTTATGTTGATAATTTCTTGAATTCATTACTTACGTCTGACGGCTTCTTGTTCTATGTTTGCATCATCTGTAGATACCCATATATTACTGAACTTTTTTGTTTCTTTGATAGTTCTGATCGTATGTCCCAAAAGAGTAGTTCCATTAAATCGCAATAAATTTTTATTTCGAATTCCTTTCGAACCACCTCGTGCAAGTATAATGGCATGGGTATCATTAATTGAACTTAAAATTAAAAATATTTATTTCACTTATAATTGGTGTATTTCATTTTACGTGGAGATAATTAAGCAAACTGAAATTCAAAATTTTTGTATGAAAAATAGTTGATATTTTCTTGCTGCTATGTATTATTATAGTTTTTCATACAAAAATTGCTTATTTATAGGTGTGTAAAATAAAAGAGAGCAATTATAAATTACCAGCATTTTGATTTCACAGATATTATTGACAAACACACAATCACAAAACTTATGAGCTGGAAATGCATTTTCCAAAGAATACGTGCTGATTGAAGTCGCTACAAAGAATGAGTATGAATATGACGGAAATGTTAAACAAGTTTTTCTTAATTGACGACAGTGTAGACAGTTTAGCATTTTTTGTGCGTTTCTCTAACGTTTTATAGACCTGTGAACTTTATAACTTACCTATATACTTGTAGTTTTTTTTAGATTTTTATACCCTCTGCCATTTGTATTTTTGTTTGTAACACTTTGAAATATCGATCTGATATATTCTTAAACGTCATAAAATTCTACGGCGGTGTTGTCTTGTCTGTGTATCAGCTAAAATAATACATCTAATGGTGGAATGAGTGAACATTTCAAATATGTCTAATAGTCCAGTCCAGAGGAAAAGCTTTATTCCTCTAAAAATTAGAAGTAGTAGAAGTAAATAGTAGAATTAAATATCACATGTTCCGCAGTTGTTCCAATACGATTTTTTGGAAATAATTCTGGAACTTTTGAACGGAAAACTTTATCTTGACGAAATTGCACATACTCAGTTCCATTATATATGTTTATTCATGATTTGACAAAAAAAGGTAACAACCTATATATTAAATCAATCAAAAGAGAGGCATACACATGGGCGGGCCAATTCGCTTGTGGGAGTCCCATATTGAAAATATTACAGATTAGCTTAAAAATGTTAACGTATGTTGCAGTCGATCAGGGTACTCATTACAATTATTTACGCTGAAATAAGTTTTAAGTTTCAAATTCACATTAAATAAAGTATTTTGTACAAATACATTTTTGTAAAAAATAAATTTGAATTTAAATATTAATGTTTTATTAACTCTCAACTTATGAACAAATGAAAAGTAATAAAAAGTAATAAAAATTACATAATTAAACATTTTCGATTTTTTAACAAGACATTGATCTAATGTATTTGTGATAAACTTTTATATAAATAAGATTGTGTGCATCAAATTGTGATATACAACCGAAAATCCAGTATAAACACAATAGGGTTTCAGCATTGTATTTTTGGCAAATCATTGCACTTCAAAGTAATGTAAACAAGTAAAAAACGCGTCAACAGTGGAATGTCCACACCTAATTTCATGATTCTAGATACAGCCATTTGCTTGGTACCAGTTTTATTTTTTTCATTTTGGCCCTAAAAGTACGAATTTGCAAAACTCCTCAATTGTACAATATACACACCGAATTTCACTATTATAACTGCAACCGCTTGGTTGGTTCCATTTTTATCCACTTTCGCACTCTACTTACTTTTATTTACTTTTTGGTGCTTTCACGCTATAAGAGGAATGCAGGATTCCATTACACAAATATGTTTTCTAATATATAAATATACTGTTCGATTTTAATATGAAAAATTAATAGAATTTCAGCTATTTTGTTTGGAAATCATTATGAAATATATGTCCATTGCCAATGTGTCACTCACGAAATTTTATGTTTCTTACATAAATTAGTTCATAATACATTCAATATTCTCTGGATCTTTAACGCAACTGTTCCAATCAAATCGTTTCACCGAAGAAACTAAGAAAACCTTGGTTTTACTCGGATATAAAGACACCTATTGCAGAAGCGTCGTCACTATCAATTAATTTCTGACAATTCTTCTTACGAAAATCTACTTTACTTCCACTGAGTTAGTCAAATGAAGTGTGCAATAGCTGTCAAAAAATTTTATCTGACGTTGTCGGTTCAGACAATTTAACCCGACGTCTCTGTATTACCACACTCCTTTAGTAACTTACTACCGAATTTAACTCATATATTCAGTACAAAAATCAAATTCCCTACTATTTGGAAATATGTCAACATTTTATTCCAAAATTAACAAAAAATACAACTACAAAATGCGTTAGGGCTGTATTTCTTTAAGACTGGATAACTAAGGTGTGATAACAAATAAAAAATTAATATTTCACTCAAAATATAAAATTCTTTTTCAATGTGTGTGTGACAACGTTTAACGTTTTTGTTATCACACCATCACAGCTGCAATACTGCTCTCATTGATGTAAATCTATATACAATCCTATATTCGAGCCCATTACATATTTTGATAATGGATTCGGAAAAGATTGAGTGAGGTTGGATTGGTGGCCAAAAGAACTGCACAAAAACCTTTTTGGCTCTTAAAATGCATGAAAGTAGATGAAACTGGACAGTTTCAGAATCGCCACGAGTACGGTTTTGTTATGAATCCAAACTCCGATGATGATAGCTCCGCGCGTATTCTTTTTGAAAAAATAAAATGCTAAAACTCATTTTTAAGTTTGTTTTCCTTTAAAACTGAAATGTAAACGAAACCCCGTTTTTTTCAAATATAGAAATGTGATTGAAATAAATACGATTTTTTTGACAAAAATTTAAATTTTTGATCAAATTTGAGGTGCGGCTTTTTGTTAGTTCATCTTGACTACTAGAAAGCATTTCATAAGCAGAAGCATGAATTACATTAGCATAAAGCTGCAGGAAAATTTAAAGTTTTCTGGTTCTTCTGAAAATTGCATATCAAATCATTTCGTATACACTTGTACATATGTGCCAGATAGTACTAGTTTGAATGTGGTCTAAGTCACACTATATCCAATGACAACGATGTGTGTTGAAAAACACACATTTTTTAATTATAATATCAAATTTAAGTGATTCAGATAATTTGATAAAGTTATAAAATAAAATATAAAATGAAATAAAGTATCTATACGAACAACCTGTAAATATAGGATATTATTTTATAAATTTCTGCCTTGCAATAAAATATTAACTTTTTCATTCATCTTTGATAGTGTGATATTAGATTTCGTATTAAAATAATATAAATATTTTTTGTTTTATAAAGATAATCGTTTTCAATTGTTTAATTTTTTAGTAGAATGAAAGTGGTCTAAGTCAATGCATCTTCTGAGGTACCAACGATGCCGATTTTTTATAAAAGACTCACAATACGGTAGCACAACTATTTAGTAAGACGAAATCAAAAAAGAAGAAACATCCAATGTGGTATATAAGATAAAATGTAGTGGCGACGAGTCCAACATATGCCAAAAGGTATATGTTGGTACGACAAAAACAAAACTAGACTTTCTTACCACAAATCAGACCAAAAAGCAATTGACAAGCCAATTGAGCAAAAATAGCATTCGCAGTCCACTGTAGCTTGACTGGACATAAATATATGTGGTTTCTAGAGCAGAAAAAGTCAAATCGGGAGCGAAATTTGTATAGGAGCTACATTGTGTGACAAAACAATGGAAACTTTTAAAAAATAACGTACTTCTATAAATTTATTGATCAACCGCCATACTTTCCCTGTGAAAATTAAAAACTAATTTGTCAATTGAATACTTTGTTTATGTATTTATTGAAATAAAGTAAAATATTAACATTAAATATACAAACTTCAGGAAATAATTAAAAAAGAGATTATGTTCATTTTTAAATCATCGGCAAAACATTGGAAACATTCACTACGTAAAAATTAAATAAAATCACTGATTTTTTCTTTCAATATTTTTCAATTACTTCTAAGCACTACTTCACATCGGCGAGGCATAGAGTTAATTAAATTATCGATAATTTCCATAGAAATTTTTTGCCACTCCGTAGTTACTGCCTTTATGAGATCTGGCTTGGTTGTGTAATTTTGGGTCCGAATTTTGCGATCTATTTTTTCCCTGAGATTTTCGATGGGGTTTAGATCAGGTGACTGAGCTGGCCATTTCAAAACCTTAACTGCATTCGACAGTAGCCATTCGGTTACTACCTTGGAAGTGTGCTTTGGGTCATTATCGTGCTGGAATCTCCATATCAGGGGCATGTTTTCCTCCGAAAATTTAAACATAATATCACTTAGGATTTGCCTATATCCAATTCCAGTTAGAGTATCATTTACAACATTAATTGGACCCATTCCGTGGTCAGAGAAGCAACCCCACACCATTACATTGCCACCGCCAAATTTAACAGTTTTATTTGTATACTTCGACCCCTTTGGTGTAATACAAAAGCTCTTCCATCATGATCTCTTAGATTGTATTTGGACTCATCTGAAAAGAGGACAGTATTCCATTTCTGCCTGGAATACTTTGGCAAAATTTATGCGGACGATGCGATTTTTTTCATTAGTGGATTCACAGGACGTATACATTTAAGATCAGCCTCATCTGCTCTTCGTCCCACAGTACGAGCGCTTACTTCCAGTTTGAGATTGTTAATAACTTCCTTAGGCAGCATTTTCGGGCATTTTTTAAACTCTCTTGCTATTAAATTATCTTGTCTTCGAAATGTTTTGCGGGTGTACCGCCTAGATGACGTACCGTACCACTATAACGATATTTTTTAATTATTTCAGACCAGCTTTTGCTTTAGACCAGCATTAAAATCATTTATTATTCTGGTTTTTAATTCTTCACAAATTTTTTCTCTTGCCATTATTTTGGTAGAATAGAGTAAAATTGATGTGTATTGAATGAAAATACACTGAACAGGGATATCCAGAAAAATTGTAACATTTTTATAACTAAAAAAAGTGACAGGGGAGTAAATTGAAAACAATTAAATTAGTAAATAGTTTCCATTGTTTTGTCACACACTGTATATATAAATCTAAACCGATCTAACGCATTTTTACCTAGTTTAAATATAAGATGTTTTGGCAATTTTGAAGAAAATTTGGCTTAGTATGTTGTATCTAGAGTGAAAAGAGTCAAATCGTTAGTGAAATTCGTATGGGGGCTATATCTAAATCTGAACCGATTTTCTTCTTGTCCCGAAAAACTTCGTTGTGCAAAGTTTCCTTTAGTTCTGTTCACAATTGCGACCTGTATCGTGATTACATGAATAGATGGACAGACAGGCGGACATTGCTAAATCTATTCAAAAAGTGATTCCCTTCCTTTTGGGTGTTACAAACAAATGCACAAAGACATAATACTCTCGTGGAGGGTATAAACATTTCAATGTGACAACAAGTTCGAACTGAAATGTGGCAGCAAAATGAAGTATTTTCTTCAAATCATTATCTTGTTGATAACTTGTGGGCAATAGCATATATTTTTAGATTTTTGCTACTGACATCCTCAATGACATAGCAGGTGTTACACCGATTCCTCCTCTTCTTCATCATCTAAACAGAAGTCTTCGAATGAATGTTTCATGCGTGCGACCAATCACAAAGTGGCCAGTGATTACCCCTGTAAGAACACTGAGTTTACATTTGTCGTGGGAAAGCAGCCCCTTGGTATGTGTACATCAATGCTCGGCCAAAGAGATCGAGCTTTGCAGTGCCTTACTGATTCCCACCTCAACCTGGTTTCTGCTGCTCCCGTCGACGTTATTTGCAATTTCCACGATCCTGGCACAATCCATGGTTATATATGTCGACTTTCAAAAAGTCAACTAATTGACTTTTAGATGTAAAAAAGAGAAGTCGACCTTTCGACTTTTTGATAATTCAACAAATCGAATATTCGACGTATTCAATTTACTACAAACATGTGTTTAATTCGCTTAAACCCAGTTTTACCCGCTTTCATAACGTGTTTTGGCACAACTGTCAAGTAGAATTGATCCACTGAATGTCAAACTTATACATATATAAAATAAAACATTTCTTTCTATTGTAAGCAACATTTTAAAGTCTGCTCCCTAAAATGGTAGATTTTCCTAGTCGAAACATAGCACAATTTAGCAAATTTCACCTAAATTGGTTGGCATTTATATGATAATTACTTCAAAACAGGGATAGACGAAGTTCACTTCCTTTCCCGATATCAAACAAAAATTTCCTTTGTAAGAAGAAAAAACTTGGTCGAAATAGCTGGAATTCGAATATATTACATGCAAAACAAAGAAAATTAATAAAATCGATCACTAATCAAACAATACAAAGCTAAGAAAAAAATGTTATCAATATAATAAGGATTAGTTATATAAATTTCAACAGTTCCAAAACCTGTTTTGCGGCAAAGTTAATAGCTTATATCTTTACCAAGGAGTCAGGTGGGTTTTTCATATCTAGATATTCGAAGTCCCCTTCTCCATTTTTGAGTCTTCGGCGAAGATTGAGATTTCGCTTCAAAGGTTTTACTCCGGATTATTTTCAGTTCCATGTAGTGAGCCTCTTTCGGTAGTACCTTCCCATGTAGCTTAGGGAGTTGAAAACTCGGATAGCCATCCTTGTGACTCACTAATCGTTGGCATGAATTAGCCTCTGACCAGGAGCACTACGACGTCCGCGTGAGCAGTATTCAGAGTGCCTGTTTTGACGAGATCGATATGGATTTCGTTATTCCATAGAGTCACACTCCAAACACCTATGTGTATCATCATGGTCGTTGATCTACAGTTGTCGACGACAATTTGTGTTCCGTAAGAATCTATTTTAAGTAAAGTTGTCGTCATCATTGTAACACCGTGTTTATTTTATTTTTATCTATCAAAGCATTCGTTTGTGTTATTGTTATATATTTTTTATCGTCACCGAAATAATTATTTTTCAAATACCGATACCGAAATATATAAAATTCCTATTCAGTTGCCACTATCGTAGCTTTATTCGTTTCGGTATCCTACTTTAATAGTAAGTCTCATATTGTTTACTATTTATGTAAATGGCATCATTGATCAACTCAAACATTTACTTGCTTGCTTTATTGAATTCGATTTCCTTAATACAATATTTAAATGCGCTTAAGAGCTAACATTAGTCATTCATACATTATTACTAACATACTTAAAGTATTTTTCTAGTACTATATAATCTAACGTTCATATGTTGTAGTTATACATACATGTCACTTATACTAAATCTATAATATATCAACAAATTTTCCCCAAAATACGAATTACTAAAAAGGGAATTACTCATCTTTTTTTATATAAAACTTAAATTAACACTTAACACTATCACTTATAACTACTATTTACAATATAGGGTGAACCATTGTCTGTTCCAATTATTGGCATGTGTTGTATACGAGATGATCAACACAAACATATGTACCAATGTTTCATTTATATATTGACGAAGTGCACCTCTACATAAAAGTGTAAATATATTAGAACTCTTTTTATTTTAACCAAAACACATAAAATATAATTGAATGTGAGCGCCCCGGTAGTCGAGTTGGTAGCGTGCTCGGCTATCAGCGTGGGGGTCGTGGGTTCGATTCCCACCAGAGGCTCTGGTCTGTCGCTGCAATAACTAGCTACAATGGTCTTAGTCACCCCGGCTCAATCCCTGGACCCAAAATTAGAATATAAATTTACTTTGTATTGTAATTCATAATAAATGAAAAATAATTGAATGTCGAAATCTATATTACGATCCGAAAGAACAATCTCTGTCATTTACTTATTCTCGACGAAGACTCTTTACTTTTGGTAGCGGTAACGGAATTCAATTCGAATGGGTATTGGAATGGTAACGGTATTAGAACCTTGGTTAGATGTTCAGTTACCTTCATATATATCAGTTATAACATACAGGGAGTGAACATTATTTTACAGCCTTTCGATCTTTGATGGCGTCTATCTAAAAATTCCTAAAAGGAATGAAAAAAATTATACAAACAGAAATTTCCCAAAGATTATTCAAAATACTTTAAATCCTTAATCATAATGTAAGGAACATTTTTTCATATGTATCGATTTCACTCAATTACAATCAAAAAACTGATCCACAAGTTTGTAGCTCACTTCGTCATGACTAGTTTAGCTACATATGTGCAAGTAGATGCATATTATCCAATTAGAGTTCCTTTCATCCGTGTACTGAAGTCACTTTTAAAACATCTGTCCGTGTATATAAAACAACTGTCTCTAAAAAACTTGTTTTCGAAATCGTATTTATTTTATTCCGCTCATTAGTATATCTATAAATATTAGATATACGACAAAGGTAGAAAGTGCTAAGAACATCAAATAAAAATCTGAATGTCAATAATAATTTATAAACGGTAACTAACACTTACTAGTGTTTAAAAAATTGAAAGAAAAGCACAAAATGTGCATCACTGTCGTCAATTAAGAAAACGGTATTGAATTAGCTTTCTGTGATATTCATGCTTATATCTTGTTGTGATTTTAATCGGAGTGTTTTCTTTGGGAAGTGCTTTCGCTGTCATATAATTTGTGTTTGTGTATTTGTCAATTGATGTGACTTCAATGCTGGTATTTATATTATTATACATACATATGTACGTTAGGCTGGGTCGTGGTCCCAAATAAAAACTACTTTCCGATCAGCATACCGATATAAAGTTTGGATTATTGCTGTTTACCGCAGCAATTTTTCAGTGATACATCATAATGTATGTTTATGTATATTTGAGCGGCACAAATTACAGTCCTATATCATAATGGAATTTCCGTCAAATATTATGCCCGTATATTTCTGTGGTTTCCAGGAATAATCGCTTAACTCGAAATTTCTCGATTTTATTACAAAAGTATTATGTTATCTGTATAAGCGATTATTCACGGAAAAAACAGATTTGTGTTTTGAAACTTTTCAGTAGAGCACGTAGAAGTGATGTAACATATTAGAGAATTCATCATATGTTTTGCTAATTGCCATATGTGAATTAATTTAAAGATCACGATCAGGCATCAACAATGACTATATACTTCATCAAAATGATACTTCAAGTGTATTGAAAAATGCATTAATCTTTAAAAATAAAATACCGTAACTTTATAGATTATTGGCGGTATTTTCATTCGTTGTTAAGGAATACGTTTTTCACTATGGACGGATTTCAGCAATTTAAATTCCAACCTTCCACAGAGTTTGCATCCCGGGATTTTCAGCGGGAAAATATTTCTACTTCCCGTATCCCGAAAAATTTGTAAAAAAACTGAAAGTGCCTCTTTTGTAGGATTTTTGAATGGACTCAACCTTATAAGTCTCAATTCATATGATATACGAAATTACTTTTATGTTATGTTCGTTATGATTCTGCGAAAGTTTTTGGGACACAAAAATTTAGGTTATTATAAATACAGTCAGAAAAGTTGGACAAAATGCAACAATCGTAATATCTTATTCACTTTTTGTCAGAACTGACGATAGGAAGGACATATTTTGTTGATTCCTTTCGATTTGATGGTAATTCCAGTTCGTAAACAGTCAGCAAGTAAACACGTTGGAACCGCAATACTATTTTGATCGCGTAGATTTTGGCTACGATTCTTCTTTGGGAATTGCAACTAAGTTGTTGAAAAAGGTCGCTCGGGATGAATGTACTATGGCTCACATAGTCTTGGGAGAAGTTAGATCGAATAATGACTTGACAGCCGATTTTTATGCAAACGTATATCTTGAAAATTACAAAATCGATATAACCAATATATCGATTGTTTTCTATAGCGACATGTATATTTTAAGCATGGATTACAAACTGAACTTGCAAAAAACACTGACAGTGATTCCACGGCCTACTCCACCCAATAATCTAAATGATTGGTCGAATTCCTTCTTTTTTGTGGAACACGCCATGACATTCAATTTAAAAACGATCAAGCGTTTGGAGTTGCAGAACGACGAATCTGCACAATTATATTCAAAACAATTGTTTGCAAATGTCAATGGTAAAATCGCTGTTGACATTTCGACCTTGTGCATTATATTCCCCGTCGCAAAGGTGTTCCTTTTCATTGTTTAAAATCCACTTAAACAAACGTGCAGATAATTTCTGCAGTGTACTGCCGGAGAATTATTTCTGCACATAAAATCCCCATTAATGTAATCTGAATTAAATATCCGTAAATTGAATATCTATGACAGCAAACGCGAATCGATACATAATATGTTTTGTTTAAACATTTGAAATAGTTTTTCAAAAGATCACACGACGATCATAAACAATCTAATTGAAATATGGACAGGATAATTTCTGTCGGGTCAGCTGGTTTACTTTAATAAAGTTCGGGTGTTTTATTCGAAAAACTAAAAAATAAGATTTTTTTCCAGTCCCGGGAAATTGAAAAATAACTTTCGTTTCCCGGAAAATAAAAAATACGGAAAATGCAAACCCTACGTGGAATGTACACTCCCAATTTTAGAATTTTAGCTACAGCTCTTATTTTACGTGTGTATGCGATTGAGACACACCAAACTATTGTAGTTTTATTGGTACAATTTGTATCCCTTGTATCCCCCACCAAAGTACGAATCACTTTATGGTGTGCGTTCATTAAAAAAGTCTTAAGTACGCGAAATATTAGGAGTAAGTTTCTGTCCTTGTTATGGACCCAACAACAACTATTGGAGGAATTCTTGGAACATTTGGATGTCATATAGGGTAAAGAAAAAACGGATGAGTGTACAGAAAAGCAGAAACCCGCAATGTATACATCCAATTTGTCGAGCTACTTAACTATTGAGATGACATGGTGGACAACGTAACAAGGTCAAGGTGGGAGTCTATACACAACTGCAGATTAACAAGGACCCTATGACCAAACATTAGCCAGAAAACGACAATGGAACTAATAACCTTCAGCAAAAGATCGCTGTGTGACTATCAAGATAGCCGAATGCATTTGTATCTCACTGTACTTGCGTAGGACTCCAAGAACGTAGACTATCCTTCTTAGGAAGTATGTTCTTTGCTGATCTTTCGGGCATAGTAAACCTCTACTAAATATGCTTAACTCTATCAACAAGACAAAATGCTCTCAGAAAGAAACGATCGATACACTATGAATATACATCTTAATATTTTCCTCTCCCCTAATAATTATACTATTTCTTCTACCTATTATCTTTCTTTGCATGACTCATCTTTCCTTTCCCCTAACATATATGGGTACCACAATGGGTCTTATAGACATCAGAGTGAAACTCGCTACTAGCGTGCAACCCATTCAACCTAACCTAACCTGGATGCCCTAGCTCCTTTCGTTTAGATGCTAGACGGACGGAGATGGCAAAATCAGAGTTTTATGACGATAAAGAATATAAATACTTTATAGCGTCGTAGGTCCATATTTTAAACGGAATGATAAACTTAAATTTGTAACATTCTTTTGAAAAAGTTTCGGAAATAACTGGATTGATGCTACGAATGTTGATCTTATTTGATTATCTCCGACTATGTCTGGATCGGGGTTTCGAAGGTTTACTTCATCTAAATTTTTATAGTCGTGGAAGCATAGATCAATTATATCGTTTTGTTTTAATCAAATTTTCTAAAAATGTTTCTAACATTTATTTTACAAAAATATAACTTCTCTAGTCTCCTAAAAAAATCAAAATGCTGAATATAAACTTGAATAAAATCGTTTTCGTAAAATATCTTTAGCATGTCTGATAATCGTCTTTTATCGTAGCAAATTGATGTTTTCTAATATGGTGTTGCAAGACATTGTTGTAGGTTAAATTCATTCATATATTTGTTTGACTTTGCAATATCTTTATCATCCTCATTTTATTTATAAGCGAATTCTGCAGCCTCGTGATGCTTTTAGTTGATCATACAATCCTTCCCTTTCGACCATATAGTGTATTAAATGTCGCACTTACTACAATTGATTTCATACGAAGAAAACTCAAAATATATGATTTGGGTAATGCAAATTAATATTTTGTTATCAATTTGATCAGAAATTCTACATTTGAATATTTTTTGGTAATGACATTGATAAAGCTTTAAATTTATCCAAAACAACTGTTGAAGCACGCATGGCAAACATTAATTTTAGTGCCATCAATTTCAAAATAATAATAACACTGCCCAACACTAGTGGGTCAAAGTTTTCATTTTTGGTCAAAGGGAGCCTTACTAAGCGAAAAAGTGTTGTAAGTTAATGCCTCAGAGAATTCTTATTGCCAGAACTATGTTGTGGAAACTTCAGTGACTTTGTTAAAGAATGTTACTTTGTAGTCAATGTTAAGGATTATTGCATTTTGTACTCTACTTTCTTCGTTTCTGGCAGGCTTTGTAGTTCCGACGTAGGTGGGAGTGTCGATGTGTCCATCACCCCGCTTCAGTACGGTTACACCTGCTCTTGACAACTCTGGAGAAAAGAGACTGGTAATACATGCATGCTCCGTCAGTGCCAATGTTGCCGATAGAGGTTGATCTGAATGATGGAGGTGTTATTTATCAGTTGTACCATCTGATGTTTGTAGCGGTATCGGAATTTCTTCTGTCCCATTACTACTGGTTTTAGGTGAACCTTGTTTTTGTCGGGGTCGTTATTTTTATATATGGTCGCCCGACCTATTAGGGTTTTGTCAACTTTTATGTAGATGGGTATTCTGAAATTTATCCATGTGGAAGAGCTCCCATTTTTCCGTGTCCAACCTCGCGTTTTGCCTCGCAATGATTTCCAGGAAGTCATTGGGTACCAATTTGCCCCATCCCTTGATGAAGAAGGACGACTTCTTTAGGGAAGGTCCAGCTTAGCGCCAGCTTAATCAGCTGGAATTCCATTGATTACATTCTTCAGGGTAACAATGCATTCTCTCGATTCTAAATTTATTAAAATAATGTCCTTGTCGAATCCGCGGCTATTAATTTGAATCCTGTTTCCTCCATGGACGTGTTCCAGGATCTTGCTGTTCACCAAATCTTCCACTTTGGATTTTTGATCTTTTAATATTTTGCCGGTTGGGCTATTGCCGTCGATAACTTAACACAGTTCTTCCGACTGATGTTTTTGGCAGCTTTTCCCCCTTGCTCACACCATGTTTCGTCTTTAGTGCTTTTTAGGAGCACTCTTCCGGATTCCGCTGATGTATCCGCCTTTTCTGTAGAGGCGTCCTTCTTCCTCAATGAGATTCTTCGGAGAACCTCTCTTCAAGGATGTAGAGGAAGTAGTTTAGTGATTGGTCTCGTGATGATACCATTTCAATAATAATGTCTTCGACTCTAACGCTACTATCATTTCCAAAATAATTTTTCGAAATTCTGGATAACAGCCACTTCAAATTTTCTTCTGGAGTCTTACACTCACCCCTTTTCTGAAGTTCGCTGAGATATTCATTCTTCCACTTGAATGTCTGGTGCTAGCTTTAACTTTTACGAAAGGCTAATTTTGTGACATTGTTTGTGTGCCTTCGTTTCACTTTTGGCAACGAACCAAACTCTTTCCTATAAAGTCCTTCAACAGTAATTTCTCCATTATCACTGTCTGTAAATTCGGGAAGACAATATTTTTAATAATTCTTTTTTAAGAAGTTGTGAAGTGCTACTGTCGCTTTAACTATGGATTCTGCGTACGAGGGGCTCATATTCAGAGATTCTAGTAAAACTCTCCACCGGCAGTGATAATTCCAAAACCGATTTCGATTGTCCTTCTTGCACTAGACAATCACTTGTTGTATTGCTGGCGTTCCGGTCGTAATAATATACCTGGATATGTTTTCATCAAATTTTCTCTCGCATTCTCTTCGCATTTCATGCGAAGAAAATATGCCGAGAATGGAAGCAAAGCTTTCTATCTGTGTAGGTCTTATGGGACTCGCACACCGCACGTCTCATACCTGATAACATTATTGCGGGTATGAAGTCACCGCCAATCAAAATGTCTATCTTGGAGATAGTATGAAAACATTGGTCTGCCAAACGGATGTCAGGAAGGTCTGCAAAGGAAGAGGTTTTGATGGTATGGGAAGGAATATTACCAGACACGTGAGGTAAAACTAATGTCCGCATCGAAATCTCATAATCACCATTACATCCTAATACCAGAGCGAAGGAACACTCCTTTTGGACAGTAGCGGAAACAGAATTGTTCAGACCCAAAATTCGAGCATGCGTACGCTCGAAAACAAGCTGTAGAAGGTTGAATGGACGCCATGAAATGAAAGTACCGTCGGACCCAGAATCTATAAGTGCGCGGGCTTAATAGATGACGCCAAAGTGACAAATGTTCACCAATGCTGCCTAATAAGACACCCAGAGAGTTGGTTGCGAAACAGGTCTGAACAACCCCAGATTCCCAGGTAGTGTATGAGGTGAGGATGAGAACAGAGTGGAACTCGGATTTAAAACCGAACTATTAATAAGGCTGTTTTACTTTAAGCAAAACATTAAATTTTTATTAACGTTTTTGTAATCGCAGCTTAGTTATCCAGTCTTAAAGAAAAACTGCCTTAATAATTAACACAGCGTTGCAGTTTTTTATCGCCTGCAAAGAATCTGAAAAAATCGAAGTTGTCCACTTACCTCCGCCTGGGTCTTTTGATTCAAGTGCTTCTGCACCGGACTGAAACGGGTATTATTGACGTAGACCGCGGTGAAAATATCCCTAAATGTGGGCCAGGGTGAACGCTATGACTTAAGTGGTTGTCAGAAGAACTGGACAATGATCTGTTTCAAAACAGTTTGAACATGTAGTCCATCAGATAATTGAGCCAATCGAGTCAAGCATTTCCAATCTATATAATAAAAATGAAATGATGTTCGTTGGTAATCGCATCACTTCAGAACGGCTGAACAGATTTGACTGATTTCATTTTGGTAATCGCATCACTTCAGAACGGCTGAACAGATTTGACTGATCTTTGCTACAAACTGTTCGTGGTACCGAACTGGGTTTTAAGATCAAAAAACTTTTGGATAGTTGATCGTAAAATAGAAATATTTGTAAGAAACTGAAAGTGCATTTTCTATAGAATTTTTGAATGAACTCAAGGCTATAAGTCTAAATTCAAGCAATGGATATGCGAAATTCCTTTATGTTATTTTCATTATGATTCCGCGAAAGTTTTCAGAACACAAAAATTCAGATAATTATAAAGAAAATTCAGAAAATTCGGACAAAACAATGTGAATACATTGCGAGTATAAGGTGCTTACGGTACACGCGGCTTATGAACGATTGAACTATAGTGATTTTCATCTTGGACGCTCTCGGTGAAACCGGAAAATCTTTTTTGATCGTACTAATTTTGGCAAAAATTCGCAAAATTAAATGGATGCTTGCTTTATCAGGAATTTCAGTTGTGTTCTTTTAAGACTGCCGAAATGCACTCAGGTTGCGATGAATATGGAAATTAACGAAACTCCATCGTTCAACCTTTCAAAGATCTGGGGGGTTACTCTCTATTGCGATGCGTAAGGAAAATGGTACCTAATTAAGTAATTGGTACTCTCTAATGCATTTTCGTATCTCCTTTCGCATCTAATTTATTTACTTTCGCAAATCTGGCATCACCGCACTCTGTAATACAAATGCGTATGTCAAAATCGTCCGTTAATCGCAAATATCTTGCGCTAACAAAATATCAAACGCAAAGGAAACGAATCATGTAAGTAAGCTCAAATAACTTTTTAATTTATATCTAAATTGTTTATTCTTTTAGGGAAAATCCAAAAAAGTTACAGACTCAGCAACGGCAGTTCGAAAGCCTAGTTGATTTTATGGTCCAACTCAGCGATTTGGCCAAGGGACAGTTGCAGAGTGGAAATGCAAAGCAACGCGCCAACAATTTGTGGACAAAACTGGCTGATGACCTTAACTCAAATGGACCTCCTGTAAGGGATGTCGCTGGTTGGAAAAAAGTAATGTATTATATTTTTTATATAAAATGTGAAACTAACTATGTGTGTACATAATTATAGGTTTGGTCTGACCTAAAAACTCACACAAAGGTTAAGATGCGCAAGAATTAAGTGAGCATTTCCAGCACGGGAGGTGGTGTCTCACAATATTGCCCGCTTTCCTCTATGGAGGAACAGATCATAAATCTTCTTCATATGGAAGAAGCCGTCAACGGGCTGCCAACATCAACGTGCTTTGGCACAAGTAGTAATGCTAGTCACGATGTCTCAGCAAACAAAGATCTTGGAGAAGAAGTTTTGTTATCTTCCCAAAATGAAAATAGCAATTTAAATGAACCATGTACAACGGCCAAACGTAGCTGTTTGGATGAAAGTTTTCAGTCAGCCAAACGTTCACGGCTGTCAAAGCAAAACGAACGTGATATTCTGCTAAGAACACAAGTAGAAACCCAAGGAATATTTCACAAGGAATCCACCAAACTTTTGGGCGATATTCGGTGTTGCTTGAAGGAATTAGTAAGATATAAGAGAAAAAAATTTGAGTTAAAGGAAAAAAAACTTGCTTTTTGCACAGAAAAATTTGAATTAAAAAAAAATACAAGCTCCAAAAACAAAAAAATACAATAGAAAAGCTGGAATTAAAAAAGAAAATTTTAGAATTGGAAATAGGAAAAACTATGTAATATTTTTACTATGTGATATCCAATAGTTTCACGTGGTATGGACGATATGTCCATATGTATAATTAATGGTTATTTTTTCCTTCTAGTTTTTATTAACTTTCGCGTGTGTTCTTTTTCGTCAAAGACGAAAAAATTGATTTTTTTGTAATATGCCTATAAGTGCATCCAGTTTAAGATCTTTTGACTACTGAATTTTAAGATCTCAAAATCGCCATAAAGAAGCTTCAAACTTTAGATTATAAATTTTTTTATTAACACTACAATGAAATGAATTCCTTATATATTTGTTTTTAAAAATAAAAGTTATCGTTATTTAAATCAAACTGTTTCTGATGTTATTTCTTATTTCCTTAGCAATATTTGTTTGGTCACTGTTGGTCGCATTGCTATAAAAAGACATTTCAGTTTCATTTAGTCTTTCTGTCTCAGCAATTTCGTTTGTTGGCAGTTGTACATTAAAATTAACGCAAATATTGTGCAGGGCACAGCAAACGTTCATTATTTGAACCACTCTTTCTGGTGCGTAATGCAACTCTTTGGCTGCTAACAGACACCGAAATCTGCCTTTTAAAACACCAAATACTCTTTCAATTATGGACCTTCCTTTGCAAAATTGTTTATTATAAAAACTCTCGGGCGAGTTTTCCGTTGCGTTTCTGTATGGAGTAAGCAACCAGGGTTCCAGTGGGTAGCCCGAATCGCCTTTTAGAAGATCAAAAATAAGTAAGAAAAAATCATTTCAAATTGTTTTAAGTTAATTACCAATCAGCCAAAATCCCTTTTCTCCTCATACATAAAAACTCACATACCGCCATAGCGTTCATACTGTGCTTTAATTTTCTGTTGAAGTATAGGTGTTCGTTCCTGGCCGGTCGAATCATTTGTATATGGGTGCCATCCACTGCTCCAATCACCCCAGGAATGCCACATGCATGGAAAAATCTTCTTTTTGTTTCGTTTTCCTCTTCCGCAGTTACCTCAAATTGTATGTGCTTGGGACAGAGTATTCGCTCAATCACTATGCAAACTTCTTGTAAGCAACGCGACATAGATTGCTGCGATAATCCTAAGAGATGGTCTTGGCCAATTTGGTGGTGATAACCACCTTGCCCAAGCAATTTCAAAGCAGCGGCAACTTTTATTGGGATTGGAATTGCTGTAGATCTCTTTGGAACGATGAGGTCGTGTTTAATAGCGTTTAATACATACATAAACGCATCTTTATTGAGTCGAAAATTTTGTATAAATCTATAAAAATGAAATATTTGAAAACATTTTGCACATTATACCAACTCCTATTTCCTTACCCGAGGTCATTTAAGGAGAGTATATCCCATTTATCTCTCAAAATTCTTCTTGTAATTCGTTCATTATGTTCATTTTCGTCTTCAAACCATAACGCCACCGAATCCATAACTATTTATTTTTTATTAAATGCTTTTAAAAAACCACGTACCGCACAAAAATTAGTTTAAAATGTTTTTATTTACATGTTTTGACATTTCTTTTTGTCATTCTTCGTTTTTGTTTATTTTGTGGTGCCGGTGTTGCCTTATTTTCAACTTATTTTGCGAAAGCGTTTGCGTTAGTGATAAAGAGTACCAAATTGTATTCTTATCGCATTTACCTTTCGCATCGAACTTGCTTTCGCATCGCAATACAGAGTAACCGCCCTGATGTGGCCACTGTGCACTGTCGGTTCAATGATTCTGTTGGAAGGTGATTTTTCGATTTACATTACGGGCGATGCCACAGTAATCTCCAGCTGACGAACAGAATAATGTGTCGTGGAACAGCCAATATGGGGTATTTTGAAAACAATTGCTGGACATTTGCACTAGAAAAGTTCTGTTGATATTGGGAATGTTGATGTTTAGATATTTTCAGTACGTTGCCCCAATTGCCAAAAACATTGAATTGGAGGATTCTGTTTCTAGAGAAAATTATATTGACAACCGCATACTATCGCCTCAGAATCTTCAGTTAATACCAGATTAGTTTTTGCAATGACACTGGGAAGTTTGGAAATTGACGAATTGCATATTAAGGAAACGCATCTTAAATGAAAGCACAAAGATGGAGACATTTTGCGAGCACACTCCGCTGTTAAATCGGCAATTAACGTACGACACTCATTAAAGTTTTGAACGATGGAATTGTAGTGATTATCCTCTGGACGATCACGTAGAAACCATACGTGTAGATTTTGGCTACGATTCTCTCGCAGAATTTAAATTTACCTCCTTCATCTGAAATTGCAACTAAATTGTTGAAAAAGACCGAACAGCTCATTCAACAATTGAACAACAAATTGCCGTTGAATACGCATATCAAAGAACTTCCAACGTGCAAACTGTCGAAGAACTGTGCTGGTGATCATGGTTCTGCAGTAACGTAAATTGATCGCTCGATATGAGTATACGATGTCTTACATAAATTAGACCGAATAATGACTAGACAGGCGATTTTTATGCAACAGTATATTGCAACAGGATGATTATAATTGAATGACGACTTCACACAAATGATTCTCATGATATCAATATTAAAAAATCGATATAACAGGTGTTACATAGATTAATTTTTGTGGAAAACATCACGACATTTAAATTAAGTACTATCAAACGTTTCGAGTTGCAGAACGACAAATTTGCACAATTATATTCTAAACACTTGCTTGAAAGTGTCAATTGCAAAATCACCGTGGAAATATCGACCTTCTGCATTATATTCCCCGTCGATTTTTCCAGTTCACAGTATTAAAAATCTAACGCATGCGAAAGGTGTTCCTAAACATTGTTCAAAATCCACTTAAGCGAACGTACAGACACTTCCATTGGCGTAATCTGAATTAGATCGTATCATTAATTTAAATATCTATGCCAGTAAACGTTAATCGATACAATAATCACTGAGAACAAAATTTGCTTAAACATTTGAAATGGCACGACGATCACAAACAAACTAATTGAAGTATGGACAGGGAAATTTTTGTCGGGTCAGCTAGTCCATATATAAAAATCAATGTGTGTCTGTATGTTCCGTATAGAACGCCAAACCGGTGGACTGATTCGCTTGAAAATTTTACTGTATTTAATTTCTGGGCAGAGGATAGTTCCTAGATATACTAGGTCATGATACGACAAAGGGGGGTGGTATCTCCCACACAAACAATATTTTGAAACTATCAAAAATTACTTGTTTTATCTTCCAAAGCATACGAAGAATAGGGAAGAACGATCCCGTGTAACGCCGGGTACAAAATAATAGTAGTTTATAAAACTGCTCCTGAATTTTGCTCGAAACGTCTCTAAATCGGAAGCCCTTCTGCACCTTCCCCTGTCGTCCCCTCACTTATGTCATCATCCTTCTCTTCGTTCTCTCGATCATGGATGTATTTCTCAAAAGCAGTCTTAATTTCGGATCAAGTGGATTTCACTACATCACTATGAACCTCCAGCTGGCTGTAGCGGACAAACTCCACGATATGATCAGACAGTCGGATGAATAGATCGAGAGTAAGGATGTATAGTTGGAGCAAAAAGTCGATTTTTCGACTTTTGGAAATATATGAATAATCGATTTTTCGACTTTTGCAAATATATGAAAAGTCGACTTTCCGAGTTTTCGAATTTTGAAAAATCGATTTTTCGACTTATGAAAATTCGACTTTTCGAATGTTGCAATAAATAAAAAGACGACATTGCAAATGAATGAAAGAATAGACCAAATCAAAACCAAATAGAGAGACATTTATATTGGATATATAAATCTGAACCGATCTTACCCACTTTTTGCATAGATGTTTCTAGTTGTTGTGCCAAATTTGAAGAAAATCGGTATTCAATAACTTAAATTCATTGATGCACAAAGTCGAAAACAAAAGTCGACTTTTCGACTTTTGGCAATGGTAAAGTCGATTTAGGCTTTTTCCTCCCAAAAATCGATTAGTCGATTTATAGATCCCTAATCGAGAGACATTTCGCAAACCTCAGTTAGGAATCGACGGGGAAGGAAGATGTAACATTAACATCAACCTTGAAGAAGATGCAAATAAAAGCCGGACAACATGAGAACGATGATGACGAAAGTTCCCGAGATATCGGATACATGCCGGAACGAAGTCTAGTACAATTCAGACCTAAGGATTATCACCTCAGCTCTCTCTAAAGCTGTTACAACAACAACAACAACATAGGGCGCTAATTGTCCTCGAATTGGTTTACCCTATCCACCGTAAGAAAAAAAGCTATGCCAAAACGAAAATGTAATGCATGTTCGGCGAATTGTATTGAATAGGGTGGACGCTTTAAAGAGAGAGCATATGATAAAGGAATTCCGACCAATGCAGCGACGTATGCAAATTTTAAAGAGAACAATATAGAGTATACTTGTACTGAATCAGTGTTCGAGATTGTATTTGAGATGTGTGTCTTTTTATAATAGTATATAATATGTGAAAATATGTAATGAGATCAAACCTTATACTGATGAGCGGAACCAACATGCAACGAAAATTCAACGAAAAATAAGTGGAAAACGAAGAAAGAAAAAACTAAAAAATGCAAAATTCAATTGGACACAAATCCAAATGCGAACATTTTGTTCTCGGAATTTTTCATTTCATTTTTTTGATCGTTCACTTCGAAACATATGATTTGTTTTGAAATTGATCAGCAGATAAGTGTACATACATATTTTTGTTGGCAAAATCGTTTTTTTTTTCAAAATTATTATTAGGCCTGTTCGATTGGGCTTACTAGCTTACCAGTAAGAGATTTGCTAAGTTGACAAGTCTGACAATACAACTAAGAGAGTAGTAAGCTACTTTCTTGTTAAGCGAGTAAATTCCATACAAAAATTAAGCTATTAAGCCAAATCGAAAGAAATGTTTCGCATCGGTTTAATTATATTACTTCAAGAAGAAAACATTGAGAGGAAGTTGAAACAAAGCAAAATCAGAAGAAACCTAAGGGATGCCTCAAATCCTTTGGAACTGCCAAATCCACAAAAAATGTGAATCTAATATGTCTCTCCAGGTTTTTTAAATATTATCAGGTCAACAACGCTGTATTTGCATATCTTTTACAAATGCTTACCAATACTTTGCAACCTGCGAAGAAAAATCTACAACACCAGCAATTATAAAACTTAGTGCAAACCTAAGATTTTACGCAGAAGATGGATACCAGAAGGGAGTAGGTAATGATTATGAAGTGGCAACGGCGCAATCTACATTCAGAGAAGTACTTTCAGAAGTTCTGAATGCTTTAGAAGTTCTCCTTTGTCAAAAGTGGATATATTATCCGGCGCAAGAGGAACGCAGAGTGTCACTTTCTCAAATATTAAATACCCTTTTCCACTCGCATATTGATTTTACAGGTGCATACATTTTACCAGAAGGATGTCACTTCTTGCTTCGACTCTTTTGGTTTTTATTAGTTCAATTACTCCTAATAAGAAAATATTATTTACAATTCCTTAAATAAAACTGCTACTTACATTTATATTTTAACCGTTATTGTTTGACAGTAAACTAGTAAATCAAAAAAAAAATTTTTTTCAAATCCATGCTTTATGCAAGCAGAATTCTATTGGGCCTAGAAATTCTTTTTTAGTTATCTTTTGTAGAAGGAAAAATTACTGCAAAATTTCAGTTTTTTATCTGCCATAGAACGGCATATATTCGAAAATGGGTTTTAACTTCGTATGGGAGGTGCCACGCCCACATTTCCATTACCGCCCATTTTTGTCACAACTACGCACATTAATGCTAGATGCACTTACACAAAATTACAGTAGGTGTAATTTTGGTTTTAACTTCATATGGGAGGTGCCACGCCCACTTTTGCCCATTTTAGGCGCAACTACGCACACTGATGCTAGATGCACTTACACAAAATTTGAGCACTATACGTGTCATAGAACTGACACTATTCGATAATATGTTTTAACTTCGTATGGGAGGTGGTACGCCCACTATTCCAATACCGCCCATTTTTGGCAGAACTACGCACATTGATGGTATATGCACTTACACAAAATTTCAGCACTCTAGGTGTCATAGAACTGACAATATTCAATAATAGGTTTAAACTTCGTATGGGAGGTGCCACGCCCACTTTTCCAATACCGCCCATTTTTGGCACAACTATGCACATTGATGCTAGATGCACTTACACAAAATTACAGCACTCTAGGTGTCATAGAACTGACTATATTCAATAATAGGTTTTAACTTCGTATGTGAGGTGCCACGCCCACTTTTCCAATACCGCCAATTTTTGGCACAACTATGCGAATTGATGCTAGATGCACTTACACAAAATTTCAGCACTCTAGGTGTCATAGAACTGACAATATTCAATAATAGGTTTTAACATCGTATGGGAGGTGCCACGCCCACTTTTCCAATACCGCCCCTTTTTGGCACAACTATGCGAATTGATGCTAGATGCACTTACACAAAATTTCAGCACTCTAGGTGTCATAGAACTGACAATATTCAATAATAGGTTTTAACTTCGTATGGGAGGTGCCACGCCCCTTTGTCCAATTGGTCAAATTTTTCCATTTCCTTGTATTGTCATCGAAAATGATTAAGTGTGCAAAATTTGAGCAAAATTGGTTGAGAAAAAAGCTTTCAAAAATTGATTTCAAATTTTGTGGCACACAAACATATATAGAAAGTAACCTTATATAAAGCATGGAAAAATGAGTTAGCTTTTTCTTTTCTCGTTTCCAACTATTTTTTCGTTGAATTTTTTTCTTTTGTTGCTGTATTCTAGTTGTATGTAACTGAAGTAAACTGGCCAAGAAAAAAAATAAAAAACAACTAAGAAAAGGCTAACGTCGGGAGGGGCCGACTATATGATACACTCCACTTTCTATCCGAATACAATTCAACTCGGTAGACCTGGTCCAATTTGTCAAATCGAAAAGAATATTTATATCGGGGCTATATTCAAACATGGATATAGCCCCGATATAAGTTCTTCCAGTTCAAATATAACGTGTTATGCTCACTTTCGGTGAAAATTCGTGGTTTCTGTGGCGGAAAAATTCTAAAAAAATTTTGTATGGGATCTATAGTATATCTGAACCGATCTGACCCATTTTCACCATGTGTGTTTCTAGTTGAAATATAAGATATTTTGAAAGATTTGAAGCAGATCTGTTAAAATATGTGGTTTATAGAGTGGAAAAGTGAAATCGGGAGTGAAATTTGTATGGGAGCTACATATAAATCTGAACCGATCTGACCCATTTGCACCATGACTGTTTATAGAACAAATATAAGATATTTCGCTAATTTGAAGAGGATCTGTTAAAATATGTGGTTTCTATAGCAGAAAAAGTCAAATCGGGAGCGAAATTTTAATGGGAGCTATATATAAATATGAACCGATGTAACACATTTTTACCACAGGTGTTTCTAGTTTAAATATAAGATGTTTTGCCAAATCTGAAGACAATCTGATACAGTATGTGGTTTCTAGAGCGGAAAAAGTCAAATCGGGAGCGAAATTTGTATGGGAGCTATATATAAATCTGAACCGATCTAACACATTTTTACCACAGGTGTTTCTAGTTGAAATATAAGATGTTTTTCCAAATTTGAAGAAAATCTGCTAAATCTATATCTAAAGGCTATATCTAAATCTGAACCGATTTTCTTCAAATAAAATAGCGTTCATCCTTGTACCGAAAAACTTCGTTGTGCAAAGTTTCATTTGGTTCTGTCTACAATTGCGACCTATATCGTGTTTACAAGAATGGATGGACAGACAGGCAAACGGACGGACATTGCTAAATCGATTCAAAAAGTGATTCTAAGTCGATCGGTATAATTAACAATGGGTCTATCTCCCTTCCTTTTGGGGAGATGCACAAAGACATAATACTCTCGTGGAGTGTATAAACATGTTTTGGCAGTTTAATTCCTTCGGTTAATGCAAACAATTACTTGACAAACTGTACATTATTTTCTATTACAACACCGATAATTCTGGTCGTATCCGAATTTGTTTAAAATATTAAAGAGAGATCACCGAACCACCGTTTTATATATATACCACTACACACGGTATGTTCGATGTATGTAACTCCTCTATATTTGCTTGTAAGAGTTTTGCCGTGAGCAATCAAAGACAGTAGTACAGCTGCTGTAAAAAATAGTAACGGCGAGAAAATGTCGACAAAGAAAAATATTAGTTTTACTTCAAAAACTTTAGAAGTTTTTCCGGTGATTGGAAGGTGGTATTGTGCGATTCTTAGTCTGACTTTAAATAACAAATTAAGTTTTTGTAATTTTGAGATTAAGCCTTTAGAACTTTTCATGTCAAAAATGAGACCAATCCAAAAAACAAATAGCAGTTCTAAGAATAACTAAAAATATTTTGTTTTTAATTCACTTTAATCGTTTTTTTAATAATAACTTAAATAATGATATTTTTTGAGTTTAATACTTAGTTGATTGTCACTGTAGCACAACGTCGTTTCATGAAGCCGACTAGTTTTTCGCACTTTTCATATGGTATTTTTGACCATGCCTTTAAAATAACGTACCAAAACTCGTTTTTGTTTTACGGTTTTGCTAGTGAAACCTGATTTTAGACATCACAATTCAAATTTTTGATTATATTGAGATGCGGCCTCTGCACGAACCATTCTATAACGTCGATATTATTGACTTCAAACCACCTTTTTGTGAATCGGTTACGACAACAAAACTGTATTTTTTGTGTATACGTTCGCTTGCCGAGATGTGATTGTTCATCATACAAATTTTGAAATATAATGAATTTGCAATAACTTGAAGTTGCGAGAAATGTTTTGCTATGTTTGTTCAAACCTCCAACCACAACACACAACAACGTCAACCAACATACTTACCAACCAGTACTTATATATTAACTTTTATAAGCGTGCGTGGAAGTACTTATTTCTCAACTTTTTGTAAGTACTTATAAAAATATTTAGAAACGGATCCGAATAATAAGTAGTGAAAGTTTTTGGTTTTGCCTTATTCCCCACATTACTTGCTAATGAGAGTTTTCGCTGGGCAGATTATGTTTTCTTAGCATTCTACGAACATTCTAAACACTTAAAGAGGACAGAGACATTGTTTCTTATTTCGGTGGCGGGCGTAAGTGTTTTTTATTATTCTGAGAATGTTTGCAAGTTATATAAACGGTTTTCTGTCACATGTTTTACAAATTTCTTTCCATAATATCAAATCTTTTGATCATTTTAATAAAACACTGGAATTAAACTAGAAGTTCACTATATGATGAGATTTCAACCTTTTTATATGAATTCGATCACAATGATATCTTCGCCCCACTTATGAAGAAAAATAAAACATTTCAGAAGTGCACATTTCTTAATATATTACTTATAACAAATCCAATTGAAAAATTGAGATTGAGCTACTATTATTTTGACCGCTCCAAAATGTCGAATGCCAAACGTTGATGTCTGAAACGTTGAAATGAGAATGAAGGCATTATTACAAATCGTGTAAGCCGCCGCGTTTTTGGTTTCACTTTACTTTTTGAAATCACCTTAGTAAAAAGTAGGTGTGATGACTTCCACTTGGAAATGATTGATCAACAATGTATGTTTTGTGTACAAAAAAATGTTGTAATAAAAATGTATCAAATATTGACCGAGTAGTGTTTTTCCTTATTTACAATAGATTTTTAGTACTGAAAATCGTCATTACTATTACTTTTCCTTAAGCGTAAGCAGGCGAAAGAAAAAATGACAAAACTGACGTGAAAGTGGAAGTCATCACACCTATTCGTGATATTTTTTCACTTTCAGACAAAAGCGAAAGCCATTACACACCCGTATATATCGCGCATTTTATCATTTGCCTATCTACAAACATTCTTATTTATGAATATTATGAATGCAAAACTGTCTATCTACACCATAGAATTTTGTTGTCAAGTAGTTTTTAAGTAATATTAATATCACTGGTTTGAAATTGACCACTTCCCGTCGAATTAAAATTTAACTTACCAATTGCTTTTCTGACATGTTTGTCATATGTAAAATTTTATTCAAATAGTTGATTGATTCAAAGCAATTTATTGTTCGTAGTGATTGTATGATTATTAATTAATTGTATGATTATTACTGTGTGATTCCATAATTTGTTTTAATTTGGACGATTACATTGATTGATTGTTATTGGTTCAAGGTTTAAATGTCCGATATATATGTGGAGAAAATGTCGCTATTTGTAACTCCTTACGAACGTATTGCATATAATTAAGTGTCTTCAAATGAAGAAGATGTTGAAGGCGTAGATCTAAAGGAGTCCATAACTCTGTGTTAAATAAACGGAGTGTAAATGGTAGAAAGCGGATGCTTGGACGACAATATTTCGGATTTTCAAAGGTTGATTGAGGATTCAAACAAAACTCCCCAAAAGCAGCAAAAAAATTGGTCAACCTGTTCATCGGGCATGTGTAGAAAAAGTCAAGTAAGACACTGCAAAAAATTTTGATGAGAGAACCAGGAAAACTATTTTTAAAACATTTTGGAATAAAACTAGGGAAACATAGCAAGAGTTTGTCAAACTCTATGCATAAAAGTTAGCAAGAAGCACATTAAATAACAGCAGAAAACAGAACTGCTTTATGTTTAAACTAACACACAAACAAGTTGCGTTGCAAGTATGTCAAACCATGTTCTTATCAACGTTATCTATACGTATTGGCATGGTTAAAGGATGGATTAATTCGAATCTCAGAAGGGTGGTTGTAAAATTTTCATGTCTAAATATATGCAGAATTTAGAAAAGGTGGAAAGCCATTACTGTCGCAAATATACCACTAAAAATAATTGAAGCCACTTTTAGAATCAAATTAGACGTTTTTAACGATTACCTTCAAAAATGTTCAAAGAAGGCAGCCCGTTTCAATTAATACATTTTCAGCAGTTTTTGCACTCTTTATGCCTCACAAACGACGTCGCGTTCATCATTTGTACATTGATGAGTGGCAAGATATCCACTTCGACGTTTATTTCGTGCACACTGTCTAACGGGTACTCTACCGACCGATGCTACGTGATGCATTATATTTAAATTATGATTTTTAGAAACTATATGGAACTAACCTTATTCGATTTTCAAGTAATAGTCCTGGTCGAGCAAAAAATAATCCGACAGTGTCCCAACAAAGATCTCTTTTATATTCACCAAATGGTAGCATTGAAAAATCTTACAAAGAACTCTAAATGTAATGTAGGAACTCTGTGCAATTTAGGAATAAGCTTAAACACTGACGAGAACATGGTGTCTTTCGATGTAGTGTCCCTTTTTCGAGCATTCCTGAGGACATAGCTTTAAATATTATTGAGGACAAATTTGAAGTCCCTGTTTTACGTATTCTTAAATTTTGTATTCCTTAATGAGCATAGAATACAAGCAAAAAAGAGGCCACCCAATGGGTTCACCGATTTCTCCAATTGTTGCTTACGTAGTAATGGAGAAGCTGCTTGGACAACTTGACAACAAGCGGGACATTCAACAAATTATGTGGACAATTTATTAGCAATAGTTCGGTAAGGTACAATCGAAGAAACGATGACAACTCTCAGTACAGTTCTCCATTAATTGATAACCTATATGAAAAAGGAAACAGATTATAAGATGAAACTTATGGCCGATCTTGTTAATAAGTTTTTTTGTATAGTAAAACAGATTTCTGTATAAAACTTTTTTATTTGTTATACATATAAAATTTTACACTTAATGTCCTTTGGTTATTTGCTTAACATATTTGCTACCAGTTGTAGAATTAAGTAGAATACTATTCAAAGTAATATTAAACTTACAAAATTAAATCAAGCCTTTTTTACAAAATGAATGAATGTAAAAAATGGTATTTCTATTTGTATACGTGAAAATGGCTTTATTTATGTCTTAATATCAATTATCTGCAAAACGATGACATTTACTCGGATGATAATTTGTGAAGATCGGCGTAGTTGACTATTGCGCGATATAGGAACTCGTATTGTGCCTGAAAATAGAATTTAACGTCTACCTTTAACAATTTCGCGCTTTTATAAAAAATGCATGCTTACATATGTGTCAATTAGCCTTGGTCTCTGAGATCTTATTTTTCTGGCAGTTGTACATATATCAACGCACTTCTCTGCACGCAGTTGCTGTACAAGAATGCACATTGCTACGAATATGGAGCTTCGATCAGTTCCCAAACTGTAAAGAAAAACAATTTAATGAATAGAAAATATACATTAGGCCTGTTTTTCAAAAAGTCAGTCAGAGATTTATTTTACCTGCAATGTACAGTAAGGGGAGATTTGCAACCGACATTCTTTTCTTTGTTATGGTGGTTTAAAGCCTGATCAACTAATTCAATTATCCCGCGACAAACTTCAGGCACTTCTCCTTCTACAGTTGGCCAACCATTATACTGCAATTGTGTCACCTTTATAGTGTCATTGATTTTACAATTGGTTACGTTGAATTCTCGACGAGTATAATAAGGACAATTTTCACTTTGCATATACTTTACAACAATATGATCAAACTGAATTTCATCATCAGCCCAATATCGCGGACATCTTCTAGGCCCATCACCAATCTAAAAATAGAAAATATTTTTTGTTGAATATATGTGTATGTTATACAGAAAACAGGTCTTTTAAATCATAATTTAAACCAAAGCCCAAAAGAAAAACGTCCTACGGTATTATACCTGGCGTAAACTCCTTCTCATCAAAACGTAAAACTACACTACCAGGTCTTTTTGAAAACATAAGTCGTCTACATTAATATCTTGATTTTCGGTTTGTTAACAAATAATCACCTCTATCGCGAATAAATGTTCCCTCAGAATGGGTTCACTTGCCACCAAATTCCAATCGGCAATATTGTTCCCTTGTTCGAAAAAATTCCCCCTATACGATTTGTTATTTTATTTTTGCAAGCGAACAGAACGGCGAAATGTTTATTTTTGTCTTCAAATATTAAATAAAATTAAAAATATTTGTTTTACACGACTTCATGACCTCTGATTCTTGATATCCACCCTATGCAAAGAACCGCTGTCAAGCACTGGGTTTTACAATTGGAGGAATAGCGGAACAACTCTAGTTAAAATGCACTTCTTCAAAAAACAAAAAGTTTTGCCTTTTAGAACGTTAACAACTAAAATAAATAAAACTAATGTATACAAAAGTGGTGAAAACCCTAGTCCTTGAGACTGAAAGTTTGGATATATAATTAGATCTATGTGGGAGCTGGGCGTATAGGCTCAGGCCGCTATCGACGGACGCCTTCGTTGTGTCTTGCATGACATGCGCGACGGCGTCATGCAGACTCACCGATGCACATACTTGCATACAAATACACTGACTTACACAATCGGACGGACGGACGATGTCAACAGTTCAGTTGTCGTATAGATTTTAACAAGAATAGACGTGTTGACGAACTCAAGCTGTTCTGTATTGAATCATTAATTAATCTCGCTCTTACTACTCCTAATTTAATAAATAAGTTATTTAATGTAATAAACATTTAAAAACTAGACGTGTCAAGTGTTTCATTCATTCGAAGGCAAACCCACCCTTACATCTTTATTCGTTATTCCTTATCCGATCAGTTCGACATATATCTCATATATATTGGATATTGTAATTGGATAATTACAGCTTGTAAGAATGTTGACAACTACTTTTTTACGAATAATCGGGATTTTCCCCAAAACACTACTTCGAATATATATGATATATATTGATTCCGTCATGTACATTAAAAGAAAAATTCAAATTTAGGTTTCAAGGCCTCGATCTCTGAAAGTCGAGCTTCCCCCCTAATATTGTTGGATTCAAATCAAAAAGTTCTATCAATGATGAAAAGTTGAAGCAATTCAGTAATGTGCAACTAAATGAGAGTATGTGCTTCTTGTTCTTCTAATAAAGGAATAGTTCCATGTATAATTCCAGTATAATTAATATTTTTTTAATTTTAATATTTTTTAGAGATTCGAAGTGAACAAACTATTTGTTCACTTCACGGGAAGTGGAAAATGCTATCGTGAATTTATTATTCACGAGCATGTATTCCACGTATTATTCGCTATAGGGGTGAATACGTTAAGTTCAGGTCATTCATTGTGTGCATGTATGCATATTCGCAACATCGCAAATTTCGTACTTGACATTGTATTTCAAAGGCTTTTTTTAGAATTATTAAAAAACTACTCAATCATATTAAAATTAAAGAAAGTTAATAAATTAATAAAAATGCACACACGGAAATTCAGAGCTAAAAACTACGCTATTAAATACATAGTGTGATGTTCTTATGTTTATGAATAATACACGAAGTTTTTAAACATAACAATAGAAATTCATTTATTGAATTGATTAATAATAAAAAAAGTAAGTTAATATAAAAATACAAGTGAACTATTTAAGTGTGAGATTAAGATGTACTGCACTCTGTACTGTTTGAAGTGTAACGCTGAGTGATGAAATACACTGAATGATGCAAGAAGATTCTTACTACCGATAGTCAGGTTGATTTGCAATTGGTGAACTCGGTGGAGTAACGAAGTCTTCCATTGGTGGTGATAGAATGTTGAAATCTCCCCATCAGCCCATCGGCTGTTAAAGTCTTGAAGCAATATATCCAAAGTGAATATATTGTCTGAAGTTGTTGTTGAAACAGAATTATCGGGAATTCTGATTCGAAGTTGGTCAGCGTCCTATGAATGCTTCTACATGAGAATTCACATTTGGTGTTGACATGTAGACGTCGTTTGTTAGGCTTTGGTACCATTATTATCTCTGCACATTTCCATTGTGGCGGAAAATTATTAAGCCCTAATATACAATTATATATCGTTACCAAAATGTAAAAAAGACTCAACTAACATTTTTTTGCAAATCGAGATTTTTAGTTATTTTAACAAAACACAACAACTTCGGTTATAATAAATAAAAATATCGATTTGTAAAAAAATTTTAGTTGAGTCTTTTTTATATTTTTAGGTAACGGGCAGATTTTTAATCAGAAATCCATTTACCAGATCTTTGAATTTATTTTTCCAATTTCTTGTTTAACTTCGTTAGAAGATATATGAGTTATTGAGAGGCTCATTTGACAAGGAACGTCCAGAAAATTAAGAATATCCTGCTCATCATCATTGTTATTGAAGTGAAATGGCTGGAAAATATCTTCAAAGTGTTGTGCATATGCCTCTGATATAGAACGACAGGCCTTTTCATGTATTCTGTTCTTTCCATAACAAATGTTCATCATACTTGGAGTTAATTATTTTATCAATAAAAGAAGCCGTTGACTTATTAAACTGTTCATTTGGGATATTTTTTAGATCTTTGCACGCTCTATTATATATTCTGTTATCGTTGGGGTGTCTGCTTAACTGCCACATTCTTCTAAGCCTTCTTGCAATATATAGCTCTCTACCTTTTGGGTTTGGTAGTCTGGAACCCCACCAAGGATGTTTCGCATTGAAATCGCCAAAAACCTACAGTTGGAGCAAAATGAAATCTGAGAAGGATAAAGGATCATATATGGTAAACGGTGATACCTTCAGCTACAGCAAGGATACCATAGGTAGTCCCACGTAAAAGACAAAATTTCCATGGCCACTTTTTTGAGGTTAGAAATTGAATATGGAAAAAGTGTAAAAACAGTTCCTAGCACAGAGATACAAGCTGACCGATTTTAAGCCGACAAGCCGCCGCCGATATTTGACGGGGTGCTAACTCAGTCAAATCTTACTACCAAAATAGACAACCCACTTAAAATTACAAAAGAAAATATAACTGTCGACTTAGACAACCTACTACTGTGAAATATATTGACCTTTCTTTGAATTTGGTATCCCACATATGATGACGTCTATAGAAAGTTGAATGATTGTATTTTGATTTGAAAGTCGCATTTATATAAGTCAATTCCAGTACGCGTGGCCATGTGTTCCTATAAATAACAATAAGGCTGTTTTTCTTTAAGACTGGATAACTAAGCTTTGGTAAGAAACAACCAAATAAAAAGTTAAGATTTAACTCAAAATAAAAATATCTTTTTTTAAATTATTATAATCACCAACAGCAATACCAATGTATGTATAAAAACAAATTTTGACAAAAATATTTTATGTTAAAAATATTGGACTTAGCATGGATCCAGTGTAGGTCAAATTTATTGTTATCGACCATAAGTTCGAAAAAGTCAACAGAAAATATTTTTTTTAATTTGTTTTGATACAAATATTTATATTGTTGTTGCCGACAATGTGAAAAAATATTTTTTTATTTTGGGTAAAAAATTAAATTTTTATTAACGTTTGTGTTATCGCAGCTTCTTATCCCGGCTTAAAGAAAACAGCCTTAATAAACAACAGTTTCTCTATTATGAGTCATTGGAAAGGTTATGATATTCAAGATGTCTGTTCAAATATGCATCACATGAAAAGCTGTAATTGCAAAAATATTTATTAAATTCATCCATATTATAAATTTTGGGAATGGATTCCCACTCCCAAAAAATAATTGTATTGGATAATAATATTAAATTGTGGGAACATTGACTAATATTAACGAATATTGAACTACTTGCCAAAAAATAAAAGAAAAGGTGTTAAAAAACAATACAAATTATTCCTTCCATTTTCCCAAAATTGTCCAATAAATGGGATGAATGACAGAACGAGCCGACAAATCAGCCGAAAGCCGCCGCCGCCGACCCATTTTGAACAGCGCCGCCGCCGATAATTATGGGTCGGCTTGTAACTCTGCCTAGCACTACCTACGGTATGCGTGCTATGTCGTAAGGTATTCCCGTTCGCCAGATATGGCCAGAAATTCTATTGAAAAGGCCACTTTTTTGAGGTTAGAAATTGAATATGGATAAAGTGTAAAAGCAGATCGATAGCTCCTTCCTGGGACTACTTACGGTATGCGTGCTATGTCGTAAGGTATGACCGTTTTCCAGATCTGTCTAGTGATCCTGGCCAGAAATTAGCCTAAAAAAGACCAAATTTCCATGGTCACTTTCGAGAGGTTATATGTTGAATATTGGAAAAGTGTAAACACGGTTCGATAGCCACTTCCTGGAACTACTTACAGTATCCTTTCTGTTTCAAGAGTCGTTTCAAGAGTTTCAAATTGTAGAGAATGACAACATGTACACGCAAAAAATGTATACATGTGTATTTACAAATACTTTTGATACACATGTATGAAAATATACATACGCCGAGAACACACATCACAAACGGTATGCAAGAATAAATAACATGCATGTATGATGTACAACTTGTTGTATATGAAAGATGTATTGGTTGTATGTTACACTCATAATTACATGTACTATGCACACATCTGCATGTACATGAGTACACACATGTGACTATGTGTATACTGAACGTATACTGTACGGCTATTTTATTTTAGTTTATATATTCCGTTACTGCAAAAAACAATTAATTCGCACGTTTTAATGGTAATGTGTCTGCAAAATTTTATTATAAGGCAGAGATTAAAAAATGCAAAAATACTCACTCAAATTTTTTGACTTTGGGCCGATTTTGTCAATCGCAACCGATCTGCTATCATTAGACACATTTGTGGAAAATTTTAACCCCCTAGCTCATTTCGTTCGCAAGATAGCCTGCTTTCAACAGACAGATGGACCACGACGCAGAATATATACATTTTATGGGGTCTCCGATGAATATTTCAAAGTATTGCAAACGAAATGACAAAATGAATATACTCTCATCCTGAGGTAGAGAGTATAAAAATGCAAGTCATTTGTTCCTGTTTATAAATGTGTACTTCGAATGTATTTTTCGTACATGTACTCACCCATCTCCATACATTAAGTATGGATACCTGGTTCATGTATGGGTATGACAGACACACAGTATAATTCTACACACAGCATGTTGTACATCATACAAAGATGGTTGTGTATGGTACACAAACATCGATTGATATGTACGGTTTGTTATTTGAAGCATACACGTCACACCCATACATGTTTTGCCATTGATACTCAAAGTGTGTGTTAACGACAAAAACATTGTAACAACATGTTCATCAAACGTTCCCACGGGAAATTCACATCAACGCCAAAATGCTGATTCTGCAGTATGAACATCTGCTGCTCAATCTCATACGTCAAACATTAGAATTAAGATTATTTTATTTTATCTTTGATCAGTTTAATCAGTCGTATTTTACCAATCAATAAAGGCGGTCTTTTTTAAAAACCGAACAAAACTGATGTTTCGTTAATTGGCGCCCAACGTGAAAAACGCTTCCGTAAAAAAAAGTATCCTTCGACTACAAAACGCGCGTTTTTTATAAAAAAGTACCCTGTTGGTTACTGAATAAAAGTATCCTATTGGCTACTAAAACTAATTAACCTATCGGTTATAACACACAAAGACATTTATCAAGGATTCCAGTCGCAGCAAAGCAGCAGTGAAGTGAAGCACCCCCAGTATCAGTAGAAAAAAGGATAATGCGAGCATCCGGCTTTGTAGTGATAAATTTCTTATTACTGTAAGTTTAAGTTAAGTTAAGTGCATTAAAATCAAAGAAATTCAGTGAAATTTTATATAAGGTATAATAATAATGTCCAATCCGAACAACTTGATTCGTCCCCCAATCCTTAATATTCCTGCTGGGCATGCTGCTCAAGATAGAGGGGAGGGTGAGGATATTAATAATATCCCAGGACCTGCTAATGAGGATAGATCATCAATAGGGAATTTAAATGTGGATCTAAAGAGTGATTTTTTTGAGGTTAGGATTTTCATGCATTAGTATTTGACAGATCACGTGGGATTTCAGACATGGTGTCAAAGAGAAAGATGCTCACTATGCTTTGACATTTCATCATGAATCGTCTTACAAACGAACAACGCTTGCAAATTATTGAATTTTATTATCAAAATGCGTGCTCTGTTAAGAAAGTTCATTGCGCGCTTCCATTTTATGGTCAGTTTAATCGACCCACTGAAGCGGCTATTCGGGCTATTGTGACTAAATTTCGCACCAAATTTACATTGTTGGACATTAAACCACCAACACGCTTACGTAGAGTGCGAACTGAAGAAAATATCGCAGCTGTATCGGCCAGTGTTAATGATGACCACCAATTTTCGATTCGTCGCCGTTCGCACCAATTGGGTCTCTGTTACTCAAAAACGTGGAAATGCCAAAATTGGACTAAGCGGATGGACCACCTAAGACGCAGCCGCGGTCAACATTTAAATGAAATTATCTTCAAAAAGTAAATGTCATGGACCAATCTAACGTTTCAAATAAAGAACCGATGAGATTTTGCAAATTTTATGCGTTTTTTTTTTTTAAAAAAGTTATCAAGCTCTTAAAAAATCACCCTTTACAAGCTGCAATTTCAAATCTTTGTGCACAACAGTGCCAAATTCATGTCAGGAGGATTTTGAATCCCAATGCAGGGATAGAACGCCATGATCAGAAATTGAAGAACGATTCAGGAATAATTTATCCGACCTGGATAAAGTTCCCGATATCGTCAAATGCTATGAATTTAGTCCATGGAAAAAAGTGTTGATCGTGTTATTAATCTATATAATTCTTCTAAAGGCACGCCGAAATATTATGCGATAATTAATGCCATTAGGAATAAAATAGTAGGCGCTGCGTCGTCAGCTTTAGAGTCTTATAATACACCCCTTAATTGGGATTGCATATCAAAATGCCTAACTCTTCATTATGCGGATAAGCGTGATTTAACCACGCTCGAATACCAGATGACGACTCTGGTACAGAGGAATAAAACTGTTCAAGATTTTTATCAGATGTCTTTCATTAATGTCTTGCATGGAAATAGGACGTGAGTCTCTGGAACTTTTGACTCAAACGTATAGGGACAAGGCATTAGACACGTTTATTCGTGGATTAAATGGCGATCTGCCACGTCTTCTCGGTATCAGAGAACCGACCGATCTTCCACAGGCATTACACCTGTGTCTAAAATTAGAAAATTTGCAATTCAGAGCTTGGTATGCTAATAGCCACCAGGTCTCTAATAAAATACCAAAACATGCACCTCCGTCACCATCTAGGGGAGTTCAACCAAAATATAATCATATTCTTCAAGGACAATACACACCGATGAACATTCCGGGACAACATCAACAGTATTTTAGTCAGAATCCCCAACATGGATACGTTCATGCACAAAATTTCCCACCGCCTAGGCCTATAGTGCCAAAACCTCAACCTAAACCGCGAATTCTGTGGGCGGGAAGACTGAAATTAGCCAGCACACTTTCGTGAAAATGTTTAGTGCAGATTCTCCCCCTATCAAATTTTTTCTATAACCGATCCTGAAATCATTTGATGCAATAATTGGAAATGATAGTTTGAAAGAACTTTCGGCTATCATATTACGGCTCAGAATTACATGCTTATAAATAACAAGGTTAAAGTAAGGATTAGGCAAAAGTGTTCACAATCAGTGAATTCGATAGACATCAGAACGGATCATTTATCGCAAAACCAGCAAGATATTGGAAGACATAGTCAAAGAGCACAGTGGTCTGTTTGGTAAACCAAATGAGAAATTAACATATTCTACAACCGTGGTAGGTGAAATAAAACTGTGGATGAAAATCCTATATATTCTAGATATTACCCATATCCCAAGCATCTCAAGGATGAGGTCGAGAAACAAATTAGGGAATTACTCGATCATGGCATCATAAGACCTTCACGGTCCTCATATAATTCGCCTATTTGGATCGTCCCTAAAAAGACTGATTCTTCAGGAACTAAGAAATATAGAATGGTTATCGATTACCGCAAATTAAATACAGTAACGAATCCGGATCGGTATCCAATACTGGATATAAATGATGTTCTGCCGCAGTTGTCAAAAATAGGATATTTTCTGTAATAGACTTAAAGAGCGGATTTCATCAAATTCCTCTTAAAGAGAGCGATATCAGGAAAACGGCATTTTCGGTAACTAATGGTAAATATGAATTTACCAGGTTACCCTTTGGATTAAAAAATGCTCCTTCGATTTTCCAACGCGCTCTTGATGACATATTACGTGAACACAAAACCAAAATTTAAGAACTGTATTTAGCACATTAGAAGGTGCAAATATGAAGGTCCAACTGGATAAATGTCAATTTTTTAAAACCGAGGTTGAATTTCTAGGCTTTATAGTCTCCGACTCTGGTATTAAAACTGATCGCAGGAGAGTAGATGCAGTAAAAAATTTTCCGTTACCAAAAACATTAAAGGATCTTAGATCCTTTCTCGGACTTTCAAATTTATACCGCCGCTTCATAAAAGATTACGCCAAGTTGGCAAAACCATTGACTTTGCTTCTGAGAGGGGAGGCAAATAAACATGTTTCCAGTAAGATCAAAATTGACTTAGATCGGGACGCAGTAGAAGCTTTTAACAAACTGAAATCATCATTAGTATCAGAAGACGTAATTTTGGCTTACCCGGATTTTGAGAAAGAAATTCAGTTAACAACAGACGTCTCCAATTATGCCCTTGGAGCGGATTTTATCGCAAGGCGTTAGACCAATTGTTTTCCTTTCCAGGACACTGAGCAAAGCAGAAGAGAATTACGCGACGAATGAGAAGGAAATGCTGGCGATTGTCTGGGCTCTGAAAACACTGAGAAACTATCTCTACGGTGCTGCCAGAATGAAGATTTTTACACATCACTTACCGTTGACATTTTCTGTCAATAATAAAAATTCAAACTTTAAACTGTCACGACCCCCACAAGCTCATACCCAGATTAACTCGTTGTCAGCAACACAGCAAAGCGACGAAAGCTCGTCACAAAACTTAATCCAATATACCGATGCTCCCATCAAAGCCTTCAAAGGCCAAATAATAATTTCTTCTCATGAAGATATGCCTTCTTACAAATTTGAAACCAAATCCTTCTATTGAATTTCTAAAGGATATTTTGAAAAGACACCTCAATCCTTCGAACTTAGGACCACCGATGATATTCTAGGGAAGTTACAGGAAATATTTGGAAAACATTCATATTTTATGGAGTTTCATATTAAGATGCAAGAACCAGCTCGTGTTCTATTGTTAGGATGATTAGCATGCATCATGTCGTACCCCCTTATTCTAAAGAATGAACGGTTTGTGAAGTGGGTTTCTGATACTAGAAATATATTGATATGTTTTGTGTTAAGGAAAACTTCTACTTCTCGAATGTGATTGGAAAGGCCATTTGCATTCCATATTCCCAATATGGAATCTAAATCTAATTGCATAATTTGGTTAGTAGAGCTGACATCATATTTAGGAGTGTATTTGTAAGCTCAATCTGTTGTTACAAAAGAGCTTCAATTTTTTGAAAGTTACTTGAATAATTTTTGTTCTGATTATTTTTTAGGACTTCAGAAAATGAATGCTGCTTAAAATTTAGATTATTATTATTTATATTGTTTGAGTTTTTATTTATAAAATTATGGAAAGTTGTGTTGTTGCGGTTGAATTCAGTTTGCGTGGTGTTTGGTATATTTTGCCTTCTGACTACGTTTTTCCTTCCCAGGAACTGTTAGTATACCATACAACCTTTGTAGTTGCAGGATGATTCTGCAAGCAGTTTGAGCATTGAGGTGCTATGTTGACTGGCTTTGTGCATACCGATGTGGAGTGGTTTAGACCACATTTGACACGCTTATAATTGTTTCTACAATACGTTTTGGAATGACCAAATTGTTGGCACCTATAGCATTGAATAATGTCATCTTTCTTGATTGGTGCTTACATTTTTACGACATTGTATATATATTTGACATCATAAACATCTGAATTGTTTTTATTGGGCTCAAGATCGACATAAAACATTGACAGAGCATCTTTTGAAATTCTACTTTTTATATTCCTGACGTTTCTGACCTTTTTCTTCAATTGCGTCTTTGATTAATACTGTAGCGGTAGAAAAGAGCAAATTATTTACCACAATTCTATATGCTCGTTCCTGTTTCAACTGATAGGTGTGTTTTTATCGTCTAAGTAATTTACAAGAGTCCTATACGATTGTGTGGATGACCATATCTCATTGACTTGTAAGAAAATTCGTTTGGTTTAGTTACCTTTGAGAAATTATTTAGCATAACACTGAAGTCAGAAACATTGGGTATCATTATGAGTGGAGGTTTGGGTTTAGAGCTTTCATCATTGGAGCAAATAATTTGTTGCTTGTTGATGCATTATTCTTAACAGTTGCCTGTCGTTTGTTATTGCAAATTTTTGGCGATTCTGAATGATGTACAGAGGGTTGAAATCGCCCAAAAAGGGAGATTAATTCAAAAATCAAAATTTATTTTTTTGAAAATTTTGTATTATACGATTAAAGACTATAAAATTCTACATCACTACCGAAAATTCAATGATATGTTTTGTTTACTTTTCCAGTTGCACTGCCTTAAAGTCAAGCATGTTTTGAGTTTTACGCGAACAGTTCTGAAAATTGCAAATTGACATTCTTCAAAGGTTAATATCTTTTTCCCCATTGTAAAAAGTAGAACTTTTATTATATAATATTCAAGTTTAGGTATTTTAGAGTGATTTTACAAAAAAATGCTTTAACGAAATTATTTTAGAAATATTTTTAAAAAATTGTTGAATATGTGTCTACATTTAAGGTATTGTTGTTTTTGATAATTTATTTAATCCCAATATTTCGATTGAAATCTTCAATCATCTTCAGGGTTGTCTATACACAAATAAGAATTACACATTTACATTAAAAATTTTCTCAAAAAGTTAAACAAATTTATGGATAATTACATTTTTATATATATGTGGCACCCTGTCATTTGGAAAAATAACCACTTTATCGTAACGAAATGATCTCAATGCAACTATGTTAACGTAAAATTGTCTTTCCCTTTCGCTTTTGTACGCTCAACATATTACATCGTTTGCTTTTCAAATTAATTTAAATTAAACTTTAAGTAAAGTTCCAATACTTTTATATTTTTGAATAAAGTTGTTTTTTATATTGTAAGTAAAATACCATTTTATATTGTGTGGAAAATAACCAAATGCAATTTTCCCAAATTGGTGACCCTGACGTGATCTTGTGGTATTTTGGCAAAAACAACAAATTCGCTATTACGATTTTTTGGGAGAAGTCGACATTTTTTTATTTATTATGAATTACAATACAAAGTAAATTTATATTCTAATTTTCGGTCCAGGGATTGAGCCGGGGTGACTAAGACCATTGTAGCTAGTTATTGCAGCGACAGACCAGAGCCTCTGGTGGGAATCGAACCCACAACCCCCACGCTGATAGGCGAGCACGCTACCAACTCGACTACCGGGGCGCTCTTCGACATTTTTAATTTTGTGGTGTTGAATGAACGACAGTGGTTTATCGTCAGAAGCTTCAGAAGCCGTGACAACCAATGGTGGACATGCTGAAGCGCCCCCGGCAAGCAATAGTGTTTCTGCAGTTTATGCCAGATTGCCGTTTCCACAGATGTGCAACACTAACATCGAGGCTTGGTTCACAACGATGGATTTTTGGTTCGCAGCATCGGGCATAACCTTGGATAAGCAAAAGGCTGCAACCGTACTTGCAGCGATGAGCCCAAACATAATTGCACAGCTTACTGAGGTTATATCATCATTGCCACAAAACGATCATTTCGAGTATGTCAAACGCAAAATCATTGACCACTTTGCCGATAGTGAGCAGAGACGTCTCAACAGGCTGTTGTCCGAGCTGCCACTTGGAGACAAAAAACCATCAGAACTGTTTTTTCGCGTGTTGCGGGCAATACTTTAGGTGAAGCAGCGTTGAAGGGGTTATGGACAAAGCGCTTGCCGGAATTTGCTCAGCCCGTTGTGGTTGCGTCAACAGGCACAGCGGCAGAATTCACAAAAATCGCAGATTCTGTTGTCGATGCCATTTCCCCAGGTCAACTTTGCGAAATTCGGAACCAGTCATCAACGAGCGAAATAAGTGACCTCCGCGCAGCAATAGTGGAATTGGGTAAGAAATTTGATCAACTCACAACTCGCTCACGTTCTCGATCTCGTAGACCAAACCCTGGACGTCATCTATCTCAAAAGCGGAGCCAAAACAACGTCAACAGTTCTGACGAGTGTTGGTATCATCGAAGGTACGGCCGTGATGCACAAACGTGTCGAAGCCCTTGAATCCATAGTCGACGGCAAGTACAAATCGTCACTTCCGGCGAAACAAATTGACTTGTTAGACCCGTGGAAAATTCTGGTGAAAAATTTTCCACGACAGGTCAAATATTTCGCCTTCAAATTATGGATAAGCACACAAAGAAAACATTCCTAGTGGACAGTGGCGCCGATGTTTCCATTTTGCCACTGACTTCGAAGTCTTTTGATGTCCGTCCAACAGCCATCGTCTTGTACGCTGCCAATGGGTTACCCATCAAGGTCATTGGCGAAAAACGAGTCAAATTGGACCTTGGACTTCAAAAGGACTTTTATTGGTCATTCCTTATTGGTGATGTAACAACACCAATAATCGGCTCTGACTTCATAAAACACTATGATCTACTAATAGATCTTAGACGTAACCAACTTATCGACAACATCACCGGCTGTAAATCGAAGCTTACAGCACCATCGATTACGGACGTCGCAGTCATTAAAACGTTTAATGAAAACGACATATTCGCTGACCTTCTTCGAATTCAGCGACATAACCACACTTCACACATCAGGTCAACCCGTTTTTTGCCGCCCACGACGCACAGTAGCGCCCGTAGAGCAAACGAGGTTGCAAAAATCAAAATTTTCATGAGCGCCGACGAAGTTTTGAATAAACCCATGTTATAGGAAACTTTTCAACGATTTCAAATCTGCCACTCTTAATAATATCACATTTTTAGTTTAGAAGATATAGCCGTTCAAAGTTGACCGACTTTCGGTTTTCAAAAAAACACACAATTTTTAGTGAATTTGTTGCGATTTCAGGTGTAATATCACGAAAAATAGGTAACGAATCGCCTTACTTTGTTTGTATTGATTGATGTATTTATTAAATGTATAATGATAAAACAAAATTAACTGTTTGCTTTGTGTTTCTCCTGGTAAATCACTATTTAAAAACTATCCGTTTTTCACTATATTTCAACTTTGACGGAAAATAAAAAAAATCTATATTTTTCTATATTTGCCATATTTGCAAAACCTGTTCATTGATTATTTCTTTACATAATTCAAAAATTTTAGCTGCCCGTACGTGCCCGTTTGGCTTCTAGAGGTAAAAAAGGTTAAAAAGACATGGTTGCAGAAATTGTATGGCGTCCATCCCTTATAGTTTTGACTGACAGTAGTTTGATCTAATAGTTTGAAAAAAACTACTCATTGAAATTAGCAGGTACGTACCTCACTTAAACAATACTTTGGCGTACAAATGGTCAAGAACAATATTGACTTATGGTCCTTATTTTTATTTTTTATTTTTAGGCATGGTAGCATAAGCCTATATATTGCAAAATAAGGATAATGCCTGGATTACTCTACGACTGAAAGTTGGCGCAACAATTACTGAAACCATTAAACAATTTAAGTACTGAAAACATGGCGTTGAACAATTTTAAATTATTTGAACTGTTTAGAAAGTCAACCACACCAAATTTTTTCACGGAAGCCGCTTTAGAAGAACTTGATAGCTTATAGGGAAATATTGAGAGAAGCGAAATTATAAAAAATAAATTTTATCTGATATATGCAAATAAAGAGTGATTTTTTTGAGGTTAGGATTTTCATGCATTAGTATTTGACAGATCACGTGGGATTTCAGACATGGTGTCAAAGAGAAAGATGCTCAGTATGCTTTGACATTTGATCATGAATCGTCTTACAAACGAACAACGCTTGCAAATTATTGAATTTTATTATCAAAATGCGTGCTCTGTTAAGAAAGTTCATTGCGCGCTTCCATTTTATGGTCAGTTTAATCGACCCACTGAAGCGGCTATTCGGGCTATTGTGACTAAATTTCGCACCAAATTTACATTGTTGGACATTAAACCACCAACACGCTTACGTAGAGTGCGAACTGAAGAAAATATCGCAGCTGTATCGGCCAGTGTTAATGATGACCACCAATTTTCGATTCGTCGCCGTTCGCACCAATTGGGTCTCTGTTACTCAAAAACGTGGAAATGCCAAAATTGGACTAAGCGGATGGACCACCTAAGACGCAGCCGCGGTCAACATTTAAATGAAATTATCTTCAAAAAGTAAATGTCATGGACCAATCTAACGTTTCAAATAAAGAACCGATGAGATTTTGCAAATTTTATGCGTTTTTTTTTTAAAAAAAGTTATCAAGCTCTTAAAAAATCACCCTTTATTAAGGCAAATGGGTGAAATCTAATCGAACCATTCAGAACTTCAACTCCAAATACGAGGACTGGCTTAATGAAGACACCATCCTGGATATATTGGCAGTAGATAAACCCACCACATCAACCAGAGGAGCAAAAGGAAGGCAAAAAAAAAGTATTGAGGAGTGTTCAATTTTCACAAGGAAGAGGAAACTTGCCGATGCCACCAATGACTTGACCACGAAGCAATTATCGGACGCGCTGTCTATTAAATTTACAAAGGATAGTGAAAGAGTTAGGTCGCAGATAACCAAATCTGTTGCTGATGCAAGCCCACTGCGACTAAAAAGGATTAAGGAAAGCATTCCCACGCCCACAAACGCATACATTAATAAGTATGGATCCGAAGAAGCCTTGGCCTTGTTTATGGACTTAGAACTTTCCAAAGAGAAATATGAGAAACTACGGACATCTTTAACGCGACACGGCGCTGACGTTTTACCCGGATACAAGCATATTACGCAAGCCAAAATAAATTCACGACCACTGCATACGGAGTTTACGGAAGTCTCTGCGAAAGCCAATCTGCAGGATCTCATGGGCCATACAGCAAAACGGTTGTTGGAGAGTCTTCCTGAAAATGAGGTGAAAATTCTTCCAGAGAAGTTGACATTGATCAGCAAATGGGGGATCATCCGGACAAAGCGTTTATAAGCAAAGGATATCTTCCGATGACGCTACAATATCGGACGGAAATATGTTTATGGCATCTGTTGTTCCTTTGCGGCTTAAATCTGATGTTTTCCTACACTGGAAAAATTCACGTCCGTCATCAGTGCATTATTGCCGACCAATAATGTTTCAGTTTGTAAGGGAATCGGCAGAACTCATAAGGACCACGGTGAAGGACATTGAAGAACAAATAAGCAAGATTAAGCCTACAAAGCTGCAAATTGGAGAAGGAAAATATATTGAATGCAATTACGAGTTCCATCCGACCATGGTTGACGGAAAAGTCGTAAACGAACTGACAGGAACAACCTCAACAATGTCATGCCCGATTTGCAAAAAGAGTCAGAAGAACTTTGGTAATTTAAACGATTCTACAAATGAGGAGAATTACGAATATGGAATGTCACCATTGCACGCAAGGATAAGGTGTATGGAATTCTTGCTAAAACTGGCGTATACCCTACCACAAGAGGAGGAAAACTTCGATGAAAATACATCAATAAAGGATAAGGAAAAGATCAGAAAGAAGCAAATACAGGATGCTTTTTTTTAAACAAGTTGGACTAAAAGTAGACTGTCCCAAGCTAGGAGATTTTTTGAAAATGATGAGGCAGTAACTAGAATCACTGGAATTGACATTCAAATCGTGAAAAGATTGGGAACGATCTTAGATATTTTAAACTGCAAAGAAAATGTCAGTTCTACAAAATATGGAGAATATGCGTCGAAAACTGCATCTCTTTTAGCAGAAATGTATCCACAGAAGAAGTTGACCCCGACCGTCCATAAAATATTGGCGCATGGCAAAGATATAATTGAGTACCAGTCTTTGCCAATTGGAGAGTTTTCTGAAGAAGCACAGGAGTCTCTTAACAAATTTTATACAAAATATAGATTGCAGAACACATTCAAAGCATCAAGGGTAAGGCAAAATGAGGACCTCTTCAACATGTTGGCAGCATCTTCCGATCCACTTATTTCTTCCCTGCGGCATGTGAAGTCAAGAATAGAGTTAGAAAATAATTATAGTTTAGAAATGGTTAGTCTTTTAGATATACCTTCTCTTACGAACTGTGATGAATATTTTACAGAAAATTGAAAAAATTAATTAAAAAAAAAAAAAATTTTTTTTAATTTGTTGGGTAATAATTTAAAACATAAAACCCTAAAGAAAAAAAAAATAAAAACAATCTAAAAATGTAAAAATAATTTTTTTTAGTTACCATAAAATTGATTTTTCTACTAATTTTAACTTTGATAACCCATAATTAGGCCCCTACAGAGCGTAGCACCCTTTCCAAACGCTCATTTTATAGGCTGAACAGTTATCTATCATATGCTGTTTAAACTGTTCAATTATCTTATTCGGTTCAAAAGATATGATTTTTGCAACGAAAAAACTCAAATGGCGCCACTGTGCGACGCACAGTGGTCAATTTCGCAAGATAGCGGTCAAAACTCAATAACTTTTGGCCGGATTGGTATTTTTTTACGCAAATTGTTTTGTTCAATAGGAGGGACTTTAAGCTTCAATTTGCGTGTTCAAACGTAAAAATCGACTGATAGGAACGTAAGTAATGTGGAGTTAAAAATGCATTTTAATTTTTTGTTGAGTTTCCATGTAAAAGTTGAATATTTTGACATTTTAAATAGGTATATTTTTTATAATTTCTTATTTTCGTCAATCGTATTTTACAACCAATACTTATTTATTATTCCTAAACTTAATTTTGGTCAGAAAATGCCAACATTTGGCCCCTGACATTTATTTAGTCTCAATATTCACAGGGGCCAAAGGTTGGTTTTTGTGGAAGAAAGCTAATTCTTGTGAGGATTAAACTGAAAAATAACACTGAAATTCCCAACAATATCAATACCATTTGGATATATTATATACAGAACACAACATCGATAAAATTTTAAGTAAACTTTTACTATTGATTTAAAGTGCACATATATTTTATTTAAATGTATTAATAAAAATTTATACTAAAATTAGAAACAAATTATAATCTTTAAACTAGTGTTAATTAAACAATATTAGTAAAAATTTCTTCCAAATAGCTTTGATTTTCATTTTGCAGTAGTTGTTTAGCTTCTTCATCTAACTCTAATGAGGTTGATTTCCATTTTTGTCGAATACTGGACATATATGGGTCTGATGTGCACAACAAAATATTAATAAGATCTTCATTAGTACAATATCTGGAAATTTTTCTTGTATTGTGCTCGCGAAAGAATCTGTAGTCTTTGTTCCTTTTTTCTTGCGCTTCTTCTGAGAGATCTCCAATTGGAAGCATATTGTGCTGAATTATTTGTTCCCCATGGAACAAAGTTTTGTGAACTGTGGTTGGCATATGTCTCCAAGAATATTTTTGGTTATAAAGGGTTGCTGTCTCATTAGCATACTGACCAAATTTTTTTGCATCTATCTATAATGACCACAGTGCGACGTCTACCTCCTGAAAAGCTGGCTGCTGCCAAAAAGGAATTCGATTTCCTCATCAAAACCGGTATTTGCCAGCCATCAAATAGCAACTGGTCTAGTCCATTGCACTTGGTCAAAAAAGGGATGGAACTTGGAGACCATGTGGGGACTATCGATCCTTGAACGCTCAAACGTTGCCTGATCGATACCCTTTGCCGTATTTTACAATGAATTTGCGAGGTAAACGGGTATTTTCGAAAATCGACTTGCAAAAAGCATTTCATCAGATTCCGATTTACCCAGATGATATTCCGAAAACAGCCATAAGTACGCCTTTTGGCCTTTTTGAATTTAAATTTATGACGTTCGGTTTATGTAACGCTGCCCAGACGTTTCAGCGCTTAATCAACGAGGTGTTTCGTGGAGTTGATTTTGTATTTCCATACATTGATGACATCTTCGTTGCGTCAACAACGTTAGAACAACATCGTCGTGACCTTCGTACGGTCTTCCAACGACTTCGGGAAAATTCTCTTGCAATCAACTTGGCATTTTGGGGCATCTTGTCATTGTTGACGGTATTCGACCATCATCCGAAAAGGTTAACGCAATAAAAGATTTTCCATTGCCAAAAACTGCGCAAGAACTTAAAAGATTTATCGGAATGATAAACTTTTATAGGAAGTTTTTGCCGCACGCAACGTCATATCAAGCAATATTACAAGAGATGGTCCCGGGCAATAAAAAGAACGACCTCACACAGTTGGTATGGACACCAGCTACCGAAACTGCATTTGACCGATGTAAAACCGAATTGGTTAACGCAACCCTCACAAAAATGCAGAATTGTCAATATATGTGGATGCATCAGATACTGCTGTTGGAGCAGTTTTGCACCAGATAGTTAATGGTGAGTTACAACCGCTTGCTTTTTACTCGAAGCAGCTGACGCCTACACAACAAAAATATTCGACGTACGATCGTGAATTGGCTGCGATGTACCAAGCAGTTTGCCATTTTCGCTACGCAATAGAGGGACGTAGGTGCAGAATCATCACTGACCAGCGACCTCTTATTCTTGCCTTCAATCAAAAAATGGAAAAAGCTTCGCCACGCAGAATTCGCCAACTAGACTTCATCAGCCAGTTTACGACTGATATACGTCATACGCCCGGTTTAGAAAATGCACCAGCTGATGCTCTTTCCAGATTTGCATCCGCTCAAAAGAATGATGAGGAATTACATCAGCTAATTCAAAGCTCAGGTACGCAAACACATTCGCTAATACTTAAACATTTATTTGTCCTAGGTTGTAACGAACAACTAGTCTGCGATATATCGACTTCCCGAATTCGTCCTTACATCCCTAAGGAATTTCGAAAACAGATTCTTTCGACAATTCATAATTTGTCGCATCCTGGCAGCCGAGCCACAACAAAATTGATGACGTCAAGATTTTGCTGGCCCGGAATTAAAAAGGACATTGCCAATTTCGTCAAAAATTGTTTGCAATGTCAACTTTCAAAAACGCATCGTCACACCAAATCGCCAAATGCCAGATATGAACCACCTCAAGAACGATTTTCGCACATAAATATAGACATTGTTGGTCCATTTCCGGTATGTGATGGCCAACGATACTGTTTCACCATAATTGACCGTTTCACGCGATGGCCTGAGGCAGTTCCCATACCCGACATGTCCGCCGAAACCGTAGCAAGAGCCCTTGTTACACACTGGCTATCCAGATTTAGCGTACCAGCACGTATAACTTCGGATCGAGGCTGGCAGTTCGAATCAGCTGTTTTCGCAGAGCTGATGCAGACGATTGGTGCAACCCATTTACGCACAACGCCGTACCATCCACAGTCAAACGGACTCGTAGAAAGGTGGCACAGAGTTTTAAAGACATCCATATTATGTCACGACACTTCTAAATGGGTACATCAATTGCCAACAATTTTACTAGGATTGCGCGTAGTTTTCAAGCCCGACATAAACGCTTCACCTGCAGAGCTTGTATATGGCACGACTTTAAGAATTCCAGGAGAATTTTTCTTCTAAATAAATTTTTCTTCGAAATAATTCGAAAGAATCTTCAAGTGATTTTGTGACCGAATTTCGAGGAGCTATGGAGAAATTAAGGCCTGGATACCGCTCATCATTCAAACGAAAAGACTTTCATTTCAAAAGATCTTTTTTCATCCACGCATGTCTTTGTCAGAAACGACTCCGTCAGACCTTCTCTGACTCATCCACACGATGGTCCTTATTTAGTTGAGTCGAAACTCAAAATTTTTTACAATTCAAATTCGTGGTCGAAATTGCACCGTCAACATAGATCGACTCAAGCCAAATTTTTTTACATCAGACGTTTCTGATACCTCAACAACAATCGCCAACATGTAAAGTTCGTCCAGACGAGGATGAAGTATCCAATACTGGACATCCTATTGACATCGATCTCAACATCACATCACAATCCAACTCAACAGGCGACAATACTCCGGAAGGTGCTTCGAAAAACACTACCAGTGGTAGACGCATAAGGCTTCCTGTCAGATTTAGATGACCTGTTCCAGCGGGGGGAATGATGTGGCACCCTGTACTTTGGAAAAATAACCGCTTTATCGTAACGAAATGATCACAACGCAACTGTGTTAACGTACGTAAGCAAACAATCGAAAATTGTCTTTCCCTTTCGCTTTTGTACGCTCAGCATATTACATCGTTTGCTCTTCAAATTAAACTTTAAGTAAAGTTCCAATACTTTTATATTTTTTAATAAAGTTGTTTTTTATATTGTAAGTAAAATACCACAAGACTTTTTATTGTGGAAAATAACCAAATGCAATTTTCCCAAATATATAATATTATCTGCAGTCCGAGCGGTTTTGCGTGCTTTCGTCTACTGATGACAGTTTTGATCGTCTGTATTTGTCTACTGTGTAACGATAGATTTTGGCGCATTTATCTGTGTCAGTTTTGTAGTTAAGTCTTTTGTTGGTAGGAACGTCAATAATATGTAACCTCTCAAGAATGAAACAATTATATCTAATGAAAAGCATTCACAGAATGAGATTCCAAGTTGCACAATAAATCTTAATCTTATAAACATCGCTGTATAAAAACGAAGTGGTGTAGGGTATAACAAGTACGGAAAGACTACGGTCGGGTGATGCCGGCTATATGATACCCTACATCTTCTATTCTATTTAAAGTAATTTACTACCAATTCAAAATGTCTTAAAATATCTGTGACAGTTTAATGCCGGACACATTCGAAACATTGTCTTTTATGAACAAATGTCACCAAATCTGGTGGGACATTTGTATGTGAGGACTGAAAAAATGTTTGTGTGTGAGTCTAATTTCAGCGGCAATACGTGATTTTTGCGTGAGTTTTTACAACCATATAATTTCATTCAGTTTGTTGGATATATTCAATTAGATTGTTTTGACCATGTATACACAGGTAGCAACTTTAATACCTGCACACGAACAAAGTCAAATTAAATACAATTACATGAATATATTAAATTTTTAATAACAATTAATTTACTAAATTGTTTGCTTCCTTCAAAAAAGAGACTAAAATGGTATGTTAACTTATTTGGCTTTAAACTATACGATATAACACACTGTAATTTTGTAAGCCACTTTAAAAATATGAATTTAAAATCGTAAACGTAGAGTGATTTTAATAATATAATTTTTCGGATCTGCGCGGTGTTTACTCATTTCGACATAGAATACAAGGTGGACCATACATATAATATTTTCATAGTAGAAATAGTTTGCGTGGTTCACGCGTGATCGTGAACAAAATTTATTTTACTCACATGAGTGTGCGTGAACGTGAGCAACGAAAAAATCTTCGTGCGTGATTCAATTTTTTTCATTCGCGTGCGTGAACGTGGGTCAGAAATCACTCACGCGCCATCTCTAGTGTGAATAAATAAATACAAAACACATTCATGTGTAAATACCCCTAATGTTTCAAATCGTTGTAGGAACATTCGTTAATGATAGTGATTTCTTTAACTGTAGTATTAACATAAAATTTAATTTTTTGCTATAGCCGCCCAGAAAAATATCCCTCCCATTGAAAACACATTTTTTCATTGATTAACACATGTTGTCAGCGATTTAAATCTAACTTAAAGATAAATAACCACACAAAACTGGGCAAAAGTAAGATTAAAATCACTGGCAACATATGAAAAATAAATTTAAAAACATATATTTTCAGTCATTTAACTACATGAGGTGTTCAAATACCCACCCAAAAACTAGACATAAGAGTATAATTATATGAATATAAAGTTTTGGTGGAATTTTTTACATATGAGCATCTCCTAGTGGCCCGGACGTGACTACGCCAAAAACAAGAAAGAAACAGAAAAAGTCGATCGGCATTTTTAGTGTTCTAAAGCGCTTAAAGAGTACTACATTTTAAAAATAGATCGTCAGCAGTACAAATTAGTACACACTTATAAACAATTATACAATGAAACGGACGCTACCAAAAAAAGGAAGTACTTTCTTTTAGAAATATTCAAAGTTCAGTGATGCTTTTTAATGTATACATTTATATACATGAAGGTCAGAGGATGACTTTTGTTCGTAGATTTATAAAATATGAGAATTACCTCTAGTATTTTAATTATGTACAGCACGACAAATATTTTCATGTATAGTAAAAAAGCAGTAATTTTCGTTATAACACTTCAACTTTTAATGAAAATAAAAGAGAAAAAGTTAACTTCAAGTTTCCTAATAGTAATAGTTATCGAAATAAGGGAAAATAAAGTTAAAAGCTATGAGGGCCTTTTTGGGAGATGCCCAAATGTAAAATAAATTAAAAAAACGTACATTTTCAGTAATTTCACTAAATGGGGTATTTAAATGCCCACCCAAAAACTAGACATAAGAATATAATTTTATTGATGTGGGCATCGGAGCTGGTGTCTACATAGAGAAGACGAACATTAGATAGGAACGAATGTAGTGTTTTTCAAGCTGAAATTCAGACAAGGTCTACCTACTCCTTCCTGGTTTAGGCAGAATTTTATTTCATTATAACAATAAAGAAAAACGTTTTCATTTCATTTATTTCTCTCCTAGCGAAGTGACCGATTATAATTGAATTACAATATTCTTCAAAAAGCTACGTATATTAAATGATTGAATAATTTAAAACTAAATTATTTACTACTGCTAACCCAAACTACTACCAAAATGTTGGCAGAACACTACGAGTAGGATCGCTAAGTAAGATGTGGAAACAAATAGCATGTTAAAAAAATATGTATTTTAAACTGAAAATTTACGTGAATAAATAAACGATAAAAGAGGATGCAATCAGAATTTCTAAGTTCCTAACGAATCACCGAACTACAACAATAAAACATACAAAAAGGTCTTTAAATAAATGACGCATTGAACATATTTCTAAAACAATAATAATGGAAACGGTTGTTTTAGGAATGCTCACTCGAAATTTTAAATTAGTGCATTGTTAAGTACAAAAAACATAAACACTGCACAAACACCTATATTAAGTATATTGTATATAAGACCGGGTCGCACTTCATACAAAAAACGTTATGCCGGTCATACCAAGAATTAAAAATAATTTGAAGACGATTTCAAAAAAAATATTTTAATTTGCCACGAGCATTTTATTTCCTATGAAAAATCCAAAACCGATTCAAAATCGGACAGAAATTGTGTTTATATAGCCGCTCAAAGTTGATTCATTTCTTCAGAACTCAAGAAAAATACAAAAAGGGGAAACAAATTGTAAGATTCATAATTGAGTTACAGACAAACTATCTACCTAATTTTTACGTCTTCGGTCTCGTTTGAAAGGTACGTTAGATGAAATGAAATAAAACATAAACAAAAATTGGTAGTTTCCAAGGCTTATTTATCCAAAAATCGCAGTAGTAAAAACACTATATTATGATCGTTTTTCAAATTTGATGGAATAGAACTAAAAATTAGTAGTGATTAGTTTTGTAAGACATTACTTTTAGGTGAATTAGTTCTCACTAATCTGCCGTATTCATTCAAAGTTGGCTGCCGATACTTTCCTATTCGCATGCTATTACAATAAAAGTGTGGCACCTCCAACACAAATTTATTTTTTTGCATTTTATAAAGCAACATATTTGGAGTACTATGACTGTCAGAGTCTTGAAATTTTGTGAGAGTTCATTGGGTATTAATTTGGACAGTTGTGCAAAAAATGGGCAGAATTGCCCATTTCTATGACACTGAGAGCACTGTAATTTTATGTGAATCCATCCACTATTAGTTGGGAGATAATGGGCCGTATGTAGAAATTAATTCCTGTTATAGAGTATTGTCTCTTACGTGACACCAAGTTTCCGGAAAATACGTGTGAGTTCATTAAGTTTTCACTTACGTAGGCAAGATACAAATGGGCGGGGTTTGAAAGATGGACGTGGCATTTTCTCTAAATATTAGAACCCAATATATATTCCGTTATATGGCAACAAGAATCTTGAGTGTCATTTCATTGAGTACTAATGTGCAAATTTGTGGAAAAAGTGGGCGGTACGAGAAAAGTGGATGCGGCACCTCCCAAATAAAGTAAATATATATCCATATTAATATTATAAAAACTGTTGTCTCTTTTTGTAACTTCATACAGATAGGATCTATAGGCTCTATATTTAAAAAACTAATACTAGGGGCGGGGGGAGCGTCTCAAAACATGTTTTGAGAATAACTTTATAAAAATTAGTACATACATACTACTGAGCACGAAAAAAGCATTATATTACTAAATATGTTAATATATGTTATGTTAGATCAAAAATAAATGAAAAATGGTTAGTTTGGTAACAAAAGAGTAAAATAACACGAAATATAATGTTTTTGAAAGGAAACAATTCATATTCAGCGTCTTATTTTAAAGCTCCCAGTAAGTATAGGATGAAATTTGTGGGCTCATTTTAAAGACTATGATGTCTTCTTTACAACAAAATTTTACTTTTGTAATTATGTTCCCTATTTCAGAAGTTGTGATTTTTGCAACGAAAAAAGTCAAAAGGCCCCACTGTGCGTCGAAGCCAAAAGTGATTAAAGTAGAAAATATAGCTGTTGTCATTCTAAGAACAATTATATGTCACCCGTTACGATAGGTGTTTGTGCATTGTTTTTTGTTTCTTTGTACTTAACAATGCAATGATTTATTCGGGTGGTCATTCTTAAAACAGCCGCTTCTATTATTATTATTTTTGAAATATGTCTAATGCAGCATTTCTTTATTTCTTGTATGTTTTGTTGTGCCATTGGCCAAGGTTGTACAGTAATGTAATCTGATCGCTCGAGATGAATATACGATGGCTCACATAAAGTCTTGGGAGAAATTAGACCGAATAATGACTAGACAGTTGATTTTTATGCAAAAATATATTTTGAAAGGATGGTTATAATTAACGATTCTCACGATTAAAATTAAAAAATCGATATAACCAATATATCGATTGTTTTCTATAGCGATATGTATATGTTATGCAAATATGGATTAAATGTTGAGTTTGCATAAAAATCCGCTGTATATTAATGATACAATTTGTGCTATATGCAATAAATGGTATCAGCGTGAACATTGTATTACCATTGTATTAGTATCATTAACACTGTATTAGCACTACCTATTAGTATTATGTGTGTAAATAAGAAAGATAAATGAAATGTAAGTGACAACAAGTAATGTAGTAATAAAGGCAGTTATTCGTTAAACATTCATCGATGTGTTAAGACACAATACAATCAGAACCAGGTCAGGTGGTGTAATAATTATTTTGGTGATTTTTACCAAACACTGCATGTGATTCCACGGCTTGCTCCACCCAATAATGTAAATGATTGCTCGAAGAATTCGTCCTTATTGTGGCAATATTCAATTTAAGGACGATCAAGCGCTTGGAGTTGCAGAACGAGGAATCTGCACAATTATATTCAAAACAATTGCAAAATCGTTATTGATAATTCGACCTTCTGCAGTATATTCCCCATCGATTTTTACCGTACGAAAAATCGAACTCATGCGAAAGGTGTTCCTAAACATTGTTCAAAATCCACTTAAGCGAGCGTGCAGATATCAGCAGTGTACTGCCGGCAGAATTATTCTTCCACACAAAATTCCCTATTAACGTAATTTGAATTAAATATCCGTATCCTTCAACTGAATATCTATGACAGCAAAAGTTAGTCGATACAAAAAGCACTGAGAACTAATTTTTTCTCATTTCCATTTTGTTGAAACATTTGAAATAGCTTTTCAAAAGTTCACACGACGATCACAAACAAACTAATTGAAATATGGACAGGAAAATTTCTGTCGGGTCAGTTAGTGATCTAATAAATTGTCTGTTTTGATTTAAATTTATGTTTCACAGGTGAATATTTGTTGTTTGCGACTTTCCATTACTATTGTGCCACGACATTTCAAAGAAACGTGTAGTATTAACAAATTCATTCCATATCTCACCTCCTTTCGAAAAATTAAACTTCTGTTCTTGAGATTCAGTTAACTTACATTTTTCATAAAGCAAAAGAGTACATCTTGTACATTAGATGTCCTTGGGTCCAGTCTACTAGAATCCACCGGCCTGATCTTGTATTATTTTGTGTTATATAGGGTCCGCCAAATAACTTTTTTTTTGAAAATACTATAAAAAAACTACGGAATATTTTCTCAAATTTCTTTTTTTTATTTGAAAGTACAATCCTTCCGGTTAATAATGGAAAATAATTTCATTCAAATGGCTGCCTCGGGCACCCCACAAATAATAGTCCAACGGTTGAATAGTTGAAAAAAAAACGTTAGATGGCGGACCCCATACCAATGTCTCCTATGATTTACTTTTTCCGCTCTAGAAACCTTGTACTTTTTTTTGAAAATGCTATAAAAAGAGTACTGAATATTTTCTCAAATATCTTTTTTTATTTGAAAGTACAATCCTTCCGGTTAATAATGGAAAATAATTTCATTCTAATGGCTGCTGAGGGCACCCCACAAATAATAGTCCAACGGTTGAATAGTTGAAAAAAAAACGTTAGATGGCGGACCCATACAGTGTTGTCACCACTATATTATTTTAGTTAATTTTGTTGGTGTATAAAAAATGAGCATATTATTTATACACCAACAAACAACAAAAATTTCAACTTACCTCTGATAACATAACTACGGTAGTTATGCTCTGTTCCAACACCATTCTCCAAAAATCTTCAATAGTGCTATCAATTGGATCTTGGGTTATAATAAAATTTTCGGAATTATCATAACCTTCGATGAACGATGCGTTTATATATGTTGAATTTTCTTTGTGTGGAAGCGGCGATAATATCACCTGTGTAATAATTAATGTTAGAAATAATGTTTTTTTATATTTCCAAAAGAATAACAAACCCGATTGCGGTCATATGGAATGACGAGTTCACTTCTGTTTTTTGACACGTTATTTTCACTTCCTCCAACAGAACAAGTCTTGTTAGTTTCATCATTTATTGTTTGAAGTTTCTGCAATAAAATAAATAAATATAACCTCAGATTGAAATTGAAATGTTATTTAAAAAAAGAAAAAATATTTGTTATTTAGGATAATACTTGTTCAGCGGTCACCCCCAGAAATGAAGATTGGATTGTTTAATGATGGTCTGTGACTCTCCTCAAAACACTTCTAAAAATAATGCTTTTAATGAATTTAATTTAATGAGTTAATTACATTACAAGTTAAGGCAAGAATAAAAAATTTTATTTCAAGTGCTTCCAAGGGTCTATTATTTCAGAAAAAATGGGAAACAATTTAATTTACAACAGAAAAACATGATTTATAGCTCACAGATGGCTCATAATCATTAAACAAACTAAACTTTATTTTCGTGGGGTGACTGGAAACTTGTTTTTCCATTTGTATGGACGGCTAATGAACATATTATTCAAGTGGAGTGTTAGATTAGGCAATTTCTATATGGTACCTCAATATATTAATTTATACTAATTAATTACTTTACTGTGGCTGACAGAGCATAGTTTAATAATATTAGTACTAGTTAACGCTGGAAAAAATAAGTAACTAAATGATATAAAGAGAAGTGCATTAAATCTGAGATATCACAAAGACTAAATATGTATATAAATTAAACTTCAGCATCAAGACATTCATTTCTTCCGCTACAGTTTAGTCATAGTAAAGTACAACCGAATGATCGCGAAAGAAAAATAAACTGGGTACAGTGCCTGCCTGTTTGAAAAAGGAATAATGTGTATTTCTTGTTCGTTTATCGGATTTGTTTTACTCATTTTATTTCGGCACACGCAAGAACATTTGGTGTATTCTGTGCACTACTGAAGATTGAACCTTGAACTGTGCTCGTTATACTCGTTCAACGGCATCGAGTATAACTAAGGTGACCATCCATCCCGCTTTTTGTTGCCCAGTCCCGCTTAAATTTCCGATCCCGCATAATCCCGCTTTTTACAAAAAGTCCCGCTTTTTTATTATATTATTTTTGGTACATTGTTGATTAAAAATTGTAATTTAAAAATTTGTGTGTGACCGACAAAAGTGCACAATTTCCCCGTTAGGGAAAAGCTTGAGCTTTTCCAATAGTGACCCTAAAAGTAAGAATTTGGAAAAAATCTTTTTTCGGTTTGCACGACCACAGAGACGAATGTGCTCAAATATTTATAAATTTTCTAAAAATCCACATCCATTTAGTCAAACACAATGTTACATTTTAATGAAAAATTAAAATGAAAACAATTTCAAAGCTGAAGTAGATGCAGAAACAAAAATAGCACTCGTAATTTTTTAAAGCAAGTAGTATAACATTGGTATAAATATTCACAGTATTTTTTATTTTCAGATGCAAATATAATTTAAAAGTTTCTACATTATTAGAGGAGTTTGAATGTGACATGAAATATGATTGCTGCCTTTAGAAATTATAATCATATATTTTGAGTTGATCATTTAATCCATAATGTATTGCAAAAGTCTATTGCGGATGTAACAGAAGTTGCCAATCTATGCCGTTCATGCAGTAAACTGGTAAAATATTTAAAAAAAATCTGGATTAAATGAAATGGTTTGATACCATATTTTTCTTATTGATGTCTATTGAAAGAAATTGGACAGGCATTGTGCAGCTTTTGCAAGAAATAAAGGGAAATGCATAGAATAAATGATATTAATTTAACCGACATTATCAAACTATTAGCAAATTTTCAAGAATCTTTCAAAAAGCTGGAGGGAGAAAATTATTCAACTCGTCATTTATCTATTGTGTGTAGGGTTTGGGGTCCGGGAATTCCCGGGAAAAAATTTTTGATTTCCCGGGAATACGGGAAATATTAAATAAATATTTTATTGTTTATTTTGAGCATTAATTTAGATTTACGATATAAATTAGAAATTTTAGATATATTTCAAATTCATATATTTACATTACTGACAATAATAATGGGCATTTGTTTATTACTAAACAGAACATTTTAAATTCGCTAAATACTCATTTTTTGCGAAACCCAGCTAGCGGAATACAAACTTTTTGTGGGTATATTTACATGATCTTTATTGTGAAACAAAAATATCATACCGACAATACTATGGCTGACATAATGTCAATACTTAATGTCGTGCTGCTTATACTTTAAATTTCTTGTTTTCTTACAAGAATCGATAAAATAAAAGGTGAAAGTCTAAATCTAATAAAAAACAATTTACTTTACATATGTAAGAAAAACCAATAAGAAATTGTTAAAAATTCGGATACATTTAAAATTTGTCACCTGGAAACTTTCAAGAGAAATCAAATATGAATAGAAATATATCCTACGGTATTTTAAATAACCCTTTGTAAGAACTAATTATTTATTTAATATTAATCTTTTATATTACTTTTACATTTTAGAATATTTTACTTTGTTTCTGTAAATTTTTTATATGAATCTTCTAATTTAATTACGTCATGACATTCTCCGAGTTATTTGTTTCCTTAATCATTTTTAAATTTTGAATCTAGTGTAGTCACTTGTGTCCAAGTTTATGACGCCTTTAATTATGACGATTAGTCTAGAGTAAAATATTTGTAAAATGAAAAATAATCTGTAAAATATTTTGACAAAAACATTCGTCTAATTTGTAATCAGTATCAATATTAAAAAGTACTACAATAATAAAAGGTATTTTTTTAGATTATTATATTATATTGTCCTTCTCGATCACTTACAATTAAGATACTTGATAAGGTGGCAACATTTTTATCCATATTTTTTAAATTAATCAACAAGAAAAATCTGGCAGCAACATTATGAGAGTAGTAAATTCCATGCAAAAACTAAGCTGGTAAGCCCAACCGAACAGGCCTATAGTTTAATAATCAGGAATTACATTCATATTAAAAGCTATCAAAAAGTACGAAAACCTTGAAATAGTGTACACGGACGTGTATGGTGGGCGTTAATAGGTTAAAATAACACACCATTTACTAAATGTTGACATTTTAAATCATATTGGACATACCTAAAATAAATTATTTTTTTCCCGGGAATCCCGGGAATGAAACTTTCCATTCCCGTTTTCCCGGGAAATGAAAAAAGTCCGGGAAACCCCAAACCCTAATTGTGTGTGTTCATCGATTATAGAGAGTGTATATTGTAGATTCAGAGAATTTGCAAGTTATTAAAAATGAAAATTGGGTAGTTATTTGGATTCTGTGGTAATGGACAAAGTAACTGTTTTACACAAACCCCCCTGCTAACAAGCTAATTCAGTTCAATGAAAGTGATAAGCATTGCATTATGACTGAATGTAAACGTATAATGGAAAATTACATGACAGAAGAATGTTATTTTGAAGAACAAGGAGAGGTCACTCAAGGATTTTCCTATTCCAATGCAGACGTTTTTTCAGATTTTGCGTTGCAGCTAGAAAGTATGAATGCAATTGACCAAATAAACAAAGAAATTCAAATTTATGAAAGTATCAATATAACATGATAACGTAATACACAAAGATAAATTTCCTTTGCCTCTAGGGCAAAATATTAGCAACACTTGCAAGCAGTGCATCATCCGAAAGAACGTTTTCTATATCATACAATTTAATTGCTGATAATAGGCGTAGCATTGCTTCAAATGATTTTTCTATTAATCAAATTATGTCTTTACATTCAAACATAGCTAGCATTTTATAAATTCCTCTGTGTTTATATATACATAATATCTCTATTTACGAAAATATTATTAAATAAACCATTTTTATTCATTAAAAAAGTATGTTAAAGTAACATTAAATAATATAAGATCTGTTCGATTGGGCTTACTAGCTTACAATTAAGAAACATAATAAGTAGTAAGCAATTTTCTTGTTAAGCGAGTGAATTCCACGGTCTATAATATGTATATTCGAATAGATAGGTAAAATTACTCACATACTCCTAATTCCAATGTATTTAACAAAGAAATGCTTTTGATTTTTCTTCAATAATGAAATCAGTACACTACTTCAGTGTACAGTGAAGTACTGTACTAACAATCCAATTGTACATTTGTGTTTTCTGGAAAAACCTCATCTGGTATGTTCGACTTGATGTCCAATGTATTAATTATTCATTTATTTTCATTACCTCTGGTTAACCAGAAATTTCTTCCAACAGCATGTGTGAATTTTGACGTCTACAGCAGAAATTACATACGCATATTTACCCAGCCATGAATACACGTTTCATTATTTTGATGTTTATAGTAAAAATGTAAACTGTTATGAATTAAATGCATGGACAGCTTTGGAATTACAAATTCATTGATTGATTTTACGAAACAACGTCTTACATATGTATAAATGAAATACATGTTCACTTTACCCCGTAAGTACACTTTATCCAGTATAAAATAAAATTACAATTTTTGTATTTTATGACAAATGATAAACATTTATTACTTACTACAAAGAAGTTTTATGCAAAACCAAAATATTGGCATTAAAAAATAGATATTGTTTCATTAGCTGTCATTTGCTCCTTTTCAAATCAACACCATCGCCCTCCTCTGCTCCTTTTCAAACGGTCTCAATACTGTCTTCATCATCATCCTCTTTAAAAAATTGTAGCATACCATTTCAATATTTCTCCACTGACCTATGTCTTCCTGAGTGTATATCATCTATAAAAGTTTTAGCATTTCAGCTTTTGCAAAGTGACTGGTTCTGTACATGTTCTTAACCCGGGAATAAGTATTTGAAGCAAACCCCTAGCTTTTTTTATTTTGATGACGCCGATGACGGTTTTGTCTTAATATGTTTAGAGAAAGATTTTCTCCTCACTGTCACTGACCTTTATAATTAATTGGTAGTCCTTTAGGTTATTAATTAATTAAATTAGCAATAGGATATGGTTAAATTCATTCAAAAAGTTATTCTGTCAGTAACAAAACAATGGGTCTATCTCGCTTCATTTTGGGTGTTACAAACAATGCACAAAAAAACGTAATACCCTAGTGGAGGGTATAAAAGCTGAACAAAAAAAGTAAGGCAAATGACCAGGACCGACTATGGATACCATCCACTTTCTACGCATTAAAATCTGTTAAATTATGTGGTTTCGAGAGGAAAATGTCAAATCGATCTGACCCACCTTCACAGTAGTTATTTCTAGTTGAAACATAGGGTGTTGTGCCAAATTTGACGAAAGTATTTTAAAATATATGGTTTCGAGAACGGAAAAAGTCAAATCGAGAGTCTACGTCCATGTACACTACCATTGACCTGATGTTTTGGCTCTTTGCGTGACTCCGTTTGGGTTAAATTGAGGATTGTAACACACGTACTGCATTTCGGATTCGTGTATAGAAGTCCAAACGCCGAAAGGGAGGCATCCCTAAATGGCTTCGACGCCCTTTCCGACAAGAGAAAGGCACAATCGGCTGAAAACGGCGCAACAAAAAACTAAAATTATAGGTTATAGCCTTGTCACACTGCCTGCGAAATCTAGTTTAAATGACATAAGGTCGATTTACAAATGTCAGATTCCATACAAATGTGACATTAGAAATTCGACCTTATGTCATTTAAACTAGATTTCGCATGCAGTGTGACAAGGCTACTAGAGACATTTTGATCTTTTTTTAATCAACCATGTAGATATCCGAAATAACTACAAAATATTGCAAGCGACTTGTTTACATAAACTGCCGCTAAAAACGCGCAAAAGTCACATTAAAATGATAAAATAAATCTAAATATGACACATGGATTTATCGGATTAAGACGAAGAATTGAAAAATGTGGAATGTGCAAAAATCGTAATATCATCCGGACCTGGCGCTGAATGTTGGAAATACTATGTTTGCAAAGTGAGAATAGGATTCTGAAAGGCCTGTTCGATTGGACTTACTAGCTTAATATGTGTATGGAATTTACTCACTTAACAAGAAAGCAGCTTACTACTCTCTTAGTTACCAAGTAAGGTGGTGCCATGTGTTTATCTGTGATTTTTATACCCTCCACTAGGGTATTATGTCTTAGTGCATTTGTTTGTAACACCCAAAAGGAAACGAGTTAGACCCATCGTTTATTATGCAGATAACTTTCTGAGTCGATCTAGCAATGTCCGTCTGTCTGTACATCTATTGGTGTAATCAAATTACAGGTCGCAATTATAGTAAGATCTTAGATAGAAACCACATATAGTACCCGATTTTCTTCAAATTTGGCTTAACACCTTATAATCCAACTTGAAACACCTATGCCGAAAGTGGGTAATATCGTTTCAGATGACAACATAACCGTCATAGTCTCAAAAAAGTATGAACGATATGGTCGATGAAGTGAGTGAGAGTATCGCTCGTCTCACTACGAAGAAATAGAAGCTTTCCGGGGCGCAGAATCGCAAACTCCGCGGAATCTTCTTCAAAGAAGGTAAAGTGCACCCCATCTCTGAGTAGCAATGTTACTACTTTCACCACTCCCTCGAAGAGAGTCCCACCCAGGAATCTCATCAAGAGGGGGGAGGAAGGAGGACGCATCTACGAAAGAAGCGGGCACATCAGCGAAATCCTTAGTGAATAGAAAAATATTCCACAGAGAAGAGGGCCCGGACGGTACCCTATTTTTTTTTTTTTTTTTCACTGAACCAACACTCAGGGGATGTCCCCTATAAATGCAGTGCATTGCGTTGGTAGAAGGAAGATAAGGTATTGGAAGGAGGAAAGAGGGAGTAGTGTCTGTTGACATCTGTTTTGAATCTCTGAATGTCGTAATTGGAGGGAAAGATATTTGCCGGAAGTCGATTCCACATACGGATAGTACGGGCGAAGAACGAATTTATTCTGTAATGTGTAGTGCGGTCGGTTGTCCAATCGACAACAAATGGATGAGCGTTCCTGGAGAGTCGCGTATCTCTACGAACGTTCTCACGGGCGGTATAAGATCACGAATTTCCGAAGAACAAACACCATGAAAGTATCGATAGAACAATGACACACAACCAACATTACGACGGTGTTCAAGGGAGACAATAGAATTGGATATCCTGCCATCACCTATCAACACCATCGCCCTCCTCTGGACACGGTCAAGTAGCTCCAGTGATGAAGCTGGAGCACCCGACCATATATGGGAGTTGTATTCCATCTTTGGTCTGATGTAGGTAGTGTAGATATTGAGAAGATCAGAGGGTGTGAAATATTTCTTACATCTTTTTAAAAAGCCTAAACATTTGAAGGCATCTTTCGGCACATCAAATACATGTTTTGTCCAACGAACATCACATTGTATTTTTATGCCAAGAACAACTAGATCATCTGATTGCTCAACATCTACACCGTTCATTAAAATCGACGACACCGTTGGATCAGTGAATCGCTTGTGAGACAACAAGGAGCACTGGGTCTTACGTGCATCAAAATCTACTCTATTTTCTCGACCCCATTCAGAAATGGCTATCAAATCCATCAATCGCCTTTTATCCTCAATTTCTTGACGACTTGGTATATGATCGAATGAGTATGAATGACAGAGGTTGCTGTCATCCGCGAATGAGTATATTGGATTCACAGTCCGATCCAAGAGGTCGTCGATGAAAATAAGAAAAAGGGAGGGGGAAAGGACAGAGCCCTGTGGTACTCCTGCGGTTAACCTATGCTCGTCGGATGAGAACCCATCTACAACAACACGTATAGTGCGATCTCTGAGGAAGCTCGATATAAATCGAGAGAAGTCACTACCAACACCAAAAGCGATAAGCTTTGATATGAGTGCGCCGTGCCAAACTCTATCAAAGGCCTTGGCCTTAGATCGATTCCATTTTTCGGATAGCAGTGTCATCAGGTCTCCCGTAGATCGATTCCTACGGAAGCCATACTGTCGATCATTAAGTAAGTCATTAGTTTCTAAATACCTCACAAGATGGTGGTTAACCATACTCTCCATAACCTTCGAAAGCGCTGAGCAAATCGCGATCGGTCGATAGTTAGCAGGATTATTAGCCTCACCTTTTTTAGGGATGGGCTGGATGTTCGCAATCTTCCAACGCGCTGGGAAAACCCTGCACGGAATGCAAGGTTGAAAAGATTACGAAGGGGACGGGTAAGCGTCGAAGAGCACTTACATAGGACAAATGCTGAAATGTCATCCGGGCCTGGAGATTTATTTACGTCGAGATTTGCGAGAACCCTTTTAACTCCACGTGTTCGAAAAAATATCTGAGGCATGGAACTAGATACATTTTCGATCACGGGGAGTGGTTGATTGCTTTCCGGCAAGGACGAATTCCTTGCAAACATTTCAGACAATAGGTTAGCTTTGTCAACCGGGTTAGTGAATATCTTACTTCCCCTGGGAGAAGCAAGAACTTTGGCACGAAGACGTTGTTCGTACAGAAACTTTTCACGTCTAAGTACACTGGCACACATGGTTCTTGTCTGCTTGCGTAGCAGATCAGTTGTGGCATTTTTATTTAAACGCCATTTCCTGAATGCTTCCTCTTTGGATCTGACAGCAGCCTTGCATGTCTGGTTAAACCAACTTTTATTAGATGGTTTATCCGAAATAACTTTAATTGGAATAAATGACTTCATTCCAATCAAGATAATATTTTCAATCATTTCAGCGGCAGCATCTATATCGCCATTTAGAAAACAAAGTTTCCAATTGAAATGCTGGAAAAAGTTGTTGAGCTCGGCCCAACGTGCCTTTTCGTATATATATATTGTCCGCTTTGGGGCTGCGGTCGAAGCGACACGAAGAGCGGAATACGAAAAGGATGCTGAAACAATGCAGTGATCCGAATTACCAAGAGGTGCTAGAACATTAACTTCATACTTTTCAGGGTGTGATGTTAAGAAAAGATCAAGAATATTAGAGTGTTGCCCTTGGACACACGGAATGTGTGTCGGTTCATTCACTAGTTGCGTCATTATGCGCGGCAAAAAGCTCGGCGTATTGACCCTCCGGTGTTGAGTGACTCGAATGGGCAAGCCAAGAGGAATTATGGACATTGAAATCGCCAGCAACCACAATTTCACTGTCAGGATAGTCCTCTAAAATTTTTGTAATTGAATCGGAAAGGGCGCCAATGCCATTTAGGGATACCTCCCTTTCCGCGTTTGGACTTCAATACACAAATCCGAAATGTAGTACGTGTGTTCCAATCTTGAATTTAACCCAAAGGGAGTTAAATTCTGGATTTTCAGAGTTTAAGTTATGCCGGCTCTGGAACACTATATCATTACGTACGTATACCAAAAGACCTCTGTGGGGGATAGGGTGTGATACCCAGGAATGTGAAAATCCTGTGAATCAGAATCCTCACACACCTGGGTCTCACAAAGAGCAAAAGCATCAGGCCGATGGAATTGTACATGAGCGTACACGGCAAAAAAATTCGCTCTCAGCCCTCGTACATTGGCAAATTGTACTTTAAACTTACCCACCATTAGAACAGACAAACAAGAAAAAACAAAACAGAGTCAGTATGCAGCTACAGTTGCCAAACTCCTCTCCCTGCCGTTGCTGTATTCCCCCAATGCTCAGTGTTATGCCTTGAGCATTGGGCGAACAACGACAGAAAGAAAAGAGTGTCAACTGCACTGCACGAATGGTTATTGTTATTGTTGTTTTTGGGTTGTTTGGTTGTTTAAATGTTTTGGTCGGCGCGGCGCGGTTATTGTTGTTGGTTGTTTTTCATTTTTTTCATTTGATCTATTTTGTTGTTTATGATTTCAGTATTTTGTTTCAATTTTTTTCTTTTTTTATTTTGACACAAAACTGAACGGCACACAACACGGACGACAGAGAAACACAAGTGCATCGGACTACGGACTGACAAACACTGCGGTCGGAATCGACCAGGCATCCATGACTAAGCTTACGGAGCAAAAAGGCAAGGCTTTCTTCGTTGCCAAAGCCATTTATATCAATGTTGGCAAAAAATTTAATCGGTCGGCGACCAAAAGCAAAAGAAACCCCCTCGATAAAAACAAGGCGACATCGCTACAAGAGACTGAAATGTCAAGCTCCCAAGAAGACCGTCTGCTGAATGATAACTACATTGGCTTTGATGGAGCAAGTAAATAAAGGTAAGATCCCTATTGCATTGGTACCAGAACCTTGGACTAGGGACAATAAAGTTCTTGGACTAAACAATATAAACTACCACCTCTTCTACGCAAATACAGGTATCAGACCCCGAACCTGTATATTGTGTCACAATAACATTAATTTTCTCTTCTCTCCAGAGTTGTCAACGGCGGATGCAACAGTATTGAAGCGGGGTGATGAAAACGTATACCTGCCATCTTACTCACCGACACTACCACATACGTTGGAACTACATCGTCTGGCAGAGACGGGGAAAAACAAGGTAAGGAAATTCCAGTATGTAGTGACGCCAAGTCGCAGCACATTGCTTGGGGTAGCAAAAAATGTAATAAACGAGGGCAGGCCCTCCTGGAATTCCTTAACACCTATGACCTACATATTCTCAACATTGGTAACAAAGCCACATTCGTTAACAAGGTAATGGAACATGTAATAGACATAACTTTTTGTTCTGAAAACCTAATCGACGAGGTTCTAGATTGAAATTTAAATTTACATTATGTTTAAATTAGCTCGGCAGCCACAGGAATCTATTAGACTCCGAAATAAAACTAAGACCAACTGGTCTAAATTTAAAAATAGTTTAAGCTCACATCTCGAAATCCCCCCGGATTCCTATCTGGGAAAAAACGAGACGGATCTCGAAGTTATAAAGCTGATGGAAGCAATTATAGAGTCATTCGAGGAATGCTGCCCTCTTCGAGAAAGGAAATCCTTACGAGAGAAACCCTGGATGACGGGGGATATAATAAATCTCGGTAAGAAGGTCCGTAGACTCTTTAACAGAGCTCGCCGTAAAAAATAAGCAATTTACTGGGATAATTACCACGAAAAACTCAAAGAGTACAAGAACGGCTAAACGCAACTCCTGCAAACACTTCTGCGAACATGTGGATAGTGTAAACAACGTCTATAAGATTAAAAAATTCCTTTCTAAGACCAACGTACACGCTGAAACGATGGTGGACGCCAGTGGGACTAGAATGGAAACAACAGCACAGTTGCTGAAATTACTAATGGAGACCCATTTCCCGAAGGGAGATACTAGCCCCTTATTGGAGCAACCCTATAGAGAAGGCACTGTAAATCATAATATCATAATATCGAAGGATATGGTTAGTAGGGCGATCAACAGTTTCGCCCCCTACAAAGCAGCAGGACCGGATGGGATCTTCCCAGCACTGCTACAGCACTAGAATTGAACACTGGTAAACATATTCACAGCGTGCCTGCGCTATGGATATACCCCTAACAGTTGGCAACAAGCCAGGGTGGTTTTCATACCTAAACCTAGCAACAGCAAAGACATATCGTCCGATAAGCCTAACATCTTTCATATTCAAAACTATGGAACGCATTGTCGACAACATAATTAAAGCACAGATCCCTGACGAGTTTAATACGCACTACACGAGGTCGTGTTTAATAATGTTAAGACCATTGCCCTAATCCAATCCATAGACCAGTTCGAGGTGGACCGGGAAGTAATAAACTGGGTCAACCACATGCTAAGGAACAGATGGATAACATGCGGGTTGTTGAAGTGTGTGTGTGTGTCTCTATTTATTTGAGCCGGAGTGTGGCTCTATTTATTTGAGAAGGGGTGTGCTGGAATAGCGGTGCATCAATAGTTTATTCTTTTTCTTTTTTATCCCGTGACAGTGACAAACATAAAGTTACAAATTAAAAGTACATATGTACATATAAAACAAACAAATTAACCCTGTGAACATTGAACATAGAACATTGAATTTATATAAAGGCTTATTGTCTAATTTTGTTAAACCCACAAAAATGAATTAGTGCTAAATCTATGAAATAAAATTTAAATAAAATTAACTATTATTAAAAACTAATTATTAATTGCTACCTAAAATCTACAATGTACTAATTAAAAACTACCGTGTGATCTACATTTTCAATACGCTACTTAAACTACTTTATTAAACTAAACTAATCTAAAAATATTGCTACCTAATAAACTACTACGTTAATTAAAATTGCAACAATAATATTAAAATACAATTAGAACACCCACATCTTGAATGTGGAAACCTTACCTAGCTAATTGTTATATCTAAGCCTACACACTGTAACATACACATATACAAACCGATAAAAAACAAAGTGAAAATAAACCCGAATTTGAACATACGAAACATCAAAGTTGTCATTTTCTAAACGAAAGGCAAGGCTTATAAATAAACACGGGTCAAATAACATAACTATCACGGACAGAGTATGGCGAGGCACGCCCAAGGAGGCATCTTGTCTCCACTCTTATGGGTGACTACCATAAACAGTCTACTGAGGATTCTGACTGAAGAAAGATTCAAACCAGTCTGTTATGCATACGATGTAGCGATACTGCTGACGGATCTAAGATGGAGGGAAAACAGGATTAGGGATCTACATTGAATGCCTATCCATCGAAAAATCATATCGCCTCCCAGACCATAACACTGTCTTTCAAGCAGAGGTTAGGGCGATAACGGAGTGTGTAAAAAGGCTACATGAACAAAGCAGAGGCGGGAACGTAAGAATCTGCACGGATAGCCAAGCCACGGTGAAATCGCGTACTATATTGGAATGTAAAGAAGAGATAAACAACTTCTCCACCAAAGGGCAACTAGAAATCATATGAGTAACACGACACTGTATGATCGAATGTAATGAAAGAGCAGACGAACTGGCGAGGGGAGGATCAGGCCTCGAATCCGGATATATGATAAATGTCAAGCCTTTCCGGGCAACGAAAACTGAGCTAGGGAAGTGGGCAACTACAGCCCATAGACTAACCTGGGAGTCGTCCACAGTAGGCGGTACGACCAAAGTCTTATGGGGTGGTCCCAATGAGAGCGAAACCAGGCGACTGATGAAGCTGAACAAAATCGAACTCAGCAGCATAGTGGGACTTCTCACTGGTCACTTACCCCTGAGATCGCATCTACGCCGCATAGGGCGGTCGGACTCGGATGAATGCCGGGCCTGCGGGGAGGACACCGAAACGGTGGAAAACTTTCTCTGTTACTGTCCTGCATCCTCGAGCCTGAGAGCCAATTACCTCTCGGAGTCGATAATATCTAGCCTGGAGCACCTTAGGACCATAGGATGGACGATTAGGTTCATGATTGACACGGAATTCCTAAAATAGGGAAAATGAATTGAATGACCCTTCTACATACTTCCCCCTTCTCCTTTCTTAATTTAGTTTTTCGGTTTCTTTTTCTAACTGAGAGCGCACAACGGGCCAATCTTCTGGCCTAAGTGTATACCTTAGGGCAAGAGTCAACCTCGACCAAATGGTCGAAGTGGCTTCTCTTTTTCAACCTAACCTAACCACATGACTCTGTCCTTTTCCCCTCCGTTTTCTTATTTTCATCGACGACCTCTTAGATCAGACTTCGAATCCAATCAACTCATTCGCGGATGACAGCAACCTCTGTCATTCATACTCTCCAGGAACTCTCACCCATTTGTTGTCTATTGGACATCCGGCCGCACTACACCTTACAGAATAAATTTGTTCTTTGCCCGTACTATCCGCTTTTTCTATTAACAATTGTGTGTGCTGGACGGCTTAGAGTCACTCGATCAACTCCGAGCACACTTGTCTGGTTGCCGGGTTACACGGATGTACCTGGAAATTTAATGACAGACGAGAGTGTCCGAAACGGCCAACTTTTTCTAACAAAACCGGCAGGCAATATAATCGTTAACTATACAAAAATATACTTTATCAACATTCCTCACTATTTTCGTAAGATTTTCTGTTAAACTACTGCAGATATCTGAGATCTGTAGTTTCTCTACTGTCACTACTTTCTGTTATATTACATTTTGAAGGTAGTGGGCAGTGGAAGACAAAGTGGTACCGGCAACATTGAAGCTCCGAACCCCCTCTACGACGAGCAATAAAACCGCAAATATCACGTGCTACTGTTTCGAGGATGCTTCCGAACAACATATGCTACAGATAGAAGAATTTAATAAACGAGATATTGTCAATATGACATATTTCTTCCGTCTGAAGCAGAATACCCAACAATAAAGATCTTAATTTCATCTAATTTGGAAAAACTGGACGCGACGGAGAACGATCGTTCACATTAAACAGATGTAGGCTTAATAGTCAGTAGGGCATTTAATAAAATTTTTAAATTTGCTCTGTCGCTTTTTAAATTCTTTTTAGACATAGATCTTGACTTTTTTAATACAATATTTTTACTTGCGTTTACTATAGCATAGTTTAAAATATATTCAAATGACTGACATCGTTTATTTTGGGCGTTCGGACAAGACAAAAAACTAATTTTTCCGGATTTTAAATTTTTTCATAAGAAGTTTGACAGACAAACTTCGCAAAAAGTGAATTTTGGGTGTATTTCCGAAAGCAGCTTGAACATATTTTGTCATCCAACTGCAGTTTTTGACATCTATATATATATATAAATGAATATGTGTTTATTTTTTCTTTATAGCAGCCTTAACTACTGGACCGTTTTTCTTGAAATTTTCACAGTATGTTCATGGTGCAAATAGGCTATATAAATTTTTGATATTTTCAGTGGGCGTGGCACCTCCCACACAAATTGGGGATTTATTCGTTTTTTATATATTATCACATTCGGAGTAGAGCTCGAGACTTGCATTTTTGTGAAAGTTCACTAATTGGTAGTCTGCACAGTTGTGCCAAAAATGGGCGGTATTGGAAAAGTGGGTGTGGCACCTTCCATACGAAGTTGAAACCTATTATTGAATATTGTCCGTTCTATGACACCTAGAGTGCAATCTAGGTAAGTAAATCTAGCATCAATGTGCGTAGCTGTGCCAAAAATGGAAAAATGGGCGTGATACCTCACATACGAAGTTAAAACCTATTATCGAATATATTCAGATCTATGACAGCTACAATACTGAAATTTTTGTGTATTTTTTTTGTGTAATTACAGCTAGCATCAATGTGCGTAATTGTGCAAAAATGGGCATTATTGGAAAAGTGGGCGTGGTACCTCCCAAAACGAAGTTGAAACCTATTATCGAATATTGCTAGTTCTATAACACCTGGAGTGTGGAAACCCTGGTGGAACACCTGGAAACGCATCAATGTGCGTAGCTGTGCCAAAAATGGGCGGTATTGGAAAAGTGGGCGTGGCACCTCCCATACGAAGTTAAAACCTATTATCGAATATATTAATTTCTATGGCAGCTACAATACTGTAATTTTGTGTGAGTACATCTAGCATCAATGTGCGTAGTTGTGCCAAAAATGGGCAGTATTGGAAAAGTGGGCGTGGTACCTCCCAAACGAAGTTAAAACCTATTATCGAATATTGTCAGTTATATAACACCAGGAGTGCTGAAATTTTGTATGAGTGCATCCAGCATCAATGTGCGTAGTTGTGCCAAAAATGGGCGTGGCACCTCGCATACGAAGTTAAAACATATAATCGAATATATTCAATTCAATGACAGCTACAATACTGAAATTTTCTGTGAGTGCATCTGGCATCAATGCGCGTAATTGTGCTTACAATGGGCGGTATTGGAAAAGTGGGCGTTAATCTTCCCATACGAAGTTAAAGCCTATTATCGTATTTAGACACCTATAGTGCTGAAATTTTGTGTGAGTAGATCCAGTGTAAATAGTTGTGCATAGATGGGCGAAAAGTGGGAGTGTCCCTTCCCATTCGAAATTAAAACATGTTTTAGAGTATATTCGACACCGAGACTCCTAAATTATTCTGTGAGTTAATTTTGTTCTAACCTGCTTAGACAATATACAAATTGGCGGATTTGAAAAATGGGGAAATTTTGATTTTAATTTTGTACAACTACACGGTTTCTTTAGAATTTTTTAGCACAATAGTAAAGAAAGGTTACAAAAAGAAATATCCATTCGTCAAATTATGTAAGTTTGTTTAGTTTATGTGTTGTTTGATTGGTGAACGATTTGATTGATTTTCTATGTGTTTTGGATGTAGTATATTCGAATTCCAGCTATTCGATAAAGTAATTTCTTCTTACGAATGAAGTTTTTTGTTTTGATAATGGAAAGGAGGAGAATCACACTCAACCAAAAATCTATTTGACATTTCTTCCTCTATTCGCCGTAAACTAACGTTCTGTTCTTCAATGTTCTCCATGAACATATCATTTCTTTAGTATCTCGGGGAAGTACCTTGATTATAATTGGTACTTATATTACCCATCACGAGAAAAACCAATATGAAAGCTGATTTTAATTTTACTGTTTGTTTTTGCCTGGCGAAACGGGCGGGTTTCAGCTAGTACCAAATAGAAAGCGAACACTAATTGGCGTTATTTGTTTATAACATAATAACAGGGTTGTAAGATATGGCGATTTCTCGCCAAACGTGGCGAATTTTAAATATGTTTGGCGACATTATTTTCGATTTGGCGAGGTGGCTATTTTTTGTTGATTTATAAAAATATTAGAAATTTTTAAATCTAAAATTAAATTTTATTATATTGGCGCTACTTTGTAGAGAAATATATTACAATTTGTATGCAAGTGATAGATATGCGTTCATGTCAAACCAAATTACCATTTCCGATTTCTTTGCAGCTTCGTTTGATTTATAGAGGACGAAAAAAGAATTTTTGTAAAAGATATGACCAATTGAGAATTAATAAAATCACGATAAACGGTTCGATGTAGGAATATTGAAAATGGTATTGTGTGAAAACGCGTAGGTACAATTCAAATAATGAAGGCTTATTTTAAAGATAATTGTATTTTTTTATCTTTTGTGGTTTTCTTAAAATATCAAAAACATAATAACAAAACAAAAACATATTCCCGTCGATTATAAACAAACCATGTACATTTTAGAATTGAGAAATAATAACAATTATAAAACTATAACAAATGAAGACGACCGAAAATGCTATTTTTGAACGAATGTATGCATTGACTTTTCAACTAAAACAGATTTTTCAAAATGTTTTAATTGAGATTTGTTTCTTTTTCGTACCATTGAATTTAAAATACCTGAAATAATATTTAGGAGACCTTGGTCCATAAACACGGGAGAAAAAGTATATTTTTTAATGTTAATTGTTTTTAACCAGTAATTCCTGCGTTGAAAGTGTATATGCATTATGAATTGCCTAAACTAGGTCACGGTATAAGAAAATTTATAACTTTTATTAAGAATAATAAATACAAATAAAATATGTTTTAATTCTTTATCATGAAATGTTGAAAATATTCATTTGAATTGAATGGAATGGAATTTGTCGATTTTTTAACAAAAACTGAAGTTTTTAAAGTTGGCGGTTTTTGACAATTTCGGACAATTGATTTGGCGACAGAGGTACAAAATAATCTGACAACCCTGCGTAACAATGAAAAACTAAAGATTGAATTTATGAAATATACTTGAAATAACTTCATTATTATATAGGGTTTTCCAATAAGGACTTGACAACTTTTTTAAATAAAACGCATACCATTTGAGATATTTCTAAAAGTTTATGATCGACATAAATACAATCAAAACATTTGTGAATGGAACTCGACTTCGTTCATATGGCCACCGCGTGCACGTCGGCAGCGGTCGATTCGTTGGACCCACGGCCGTTATTTCGCGTTCAGTGTTGGCTCTGAGTTCTTCTAATGTCGTCGGCTTGTTGGCATAGAAAAATGATTTCACGTAGCCCCAAAGAAAAAAGTCTAGAAGCGTTACATCGCATGAACGATGCGCCAATAGACTGGTCCATTTCTTGAGATAAGACGCTCACCAAACTTACTCTTCAATAAATCGATTGTAACGTGTGCTGTGTGGCTTGTGGCACCATCCTGTTGAAACCACATGTCGTTCAAGTGACGATCGTTATTGTTGACGAAAAAATATGGCCCAATCACGCCGCCGGCATGCAAACCGCACTAAACAGTTATTTTTTGTGGATGAAGTGGTGATTCATGAAGCACATGTGCATTTTCACCAAACCAATAATGCATATTTTGCTTATCCCGTTATCCCGTCCCCCATTGAGCCGAAAATGAGCTTCGTTACTGAAAATGATTTTGCGATGAAATTCATCATCTTGAAAAACGAATTCACACATATGATTCTCACGATTAAAAAAATCGATATAACCAATATATCGATTGTTTTGTATAGCGATATGTATATTTTATGCAAATATGGATAAAAAATTTAATTTGCATAAAAATCCGCTGTCTATAAATGAAACGTCAAAACCAAGTCAAGTGATGCATATTTTGGTGATTTTTACCAAACACTGACAGAGATCCACGACTTACTCCACCCAATAATCTAAATGATTGCTCGAATTCGTCCTTATAACTTAAGGACGATCAAGCGTTTGGAGTTGCAGAACGAAAAGAAAATTTCAATGGCAAAATCGCTGTTGACAATTCGACCTTCTGCATTTTATTCCCCGTCGATTTTTTCAGTTCGCCGTACGAACAATTGAACTTGTGCGAAAGGTGTTCTTAAATATGTTTCAAAATCTACAAAATCAAACGTGCAGATATTTTCAGCAGTGTACTGCCGGCAGAATTCTTCTTGCACATTAAATTCCCTATTAACGTAATCTGAATTAAATATCCGTATCCTTAAATTGCAAATCTATGACAGCAAACGTTAATTGATACAATAATCACTGAAAACTCATTTCCGTTTTGTTTAAACATTTGAAATAGCTTTTCAAAGGTTCACACAACGATCACAAACAGGCGAATTGAAATATGGACAGGATAATTTTTGTCGTGTAGCACCTAGTGACATACAGCATGCTGGAAAACAAGTTGAACGCACTTGAGGGGAGGAAGTTGTAAGAAAGCATGTTACAAGAAGCACACCGCAAGGAGGTGTGATCTCACCGACGCTATGGAACCTGTGATAAATGAGGTCCTACTGGATCTCAACAGAGAAGGTATTAAAGCGACGGCAACTAGAGCAATATCTTATGAACTTTTAATTGTGTACTATAATAAAAGTTTGGAAATTTAATTATCATAATTAAATTATCATAATGAAATCTAAAAACATTCTTAAATAAAGCAAATAATTTACTTGATGCTTGCATTTTTATGGAGCTGTATCCAAATCTGAACCAACAACGGTTTTTGTTACTTCCTATGTTTTTGGAGTTTGCAATGGTAATACAAATGCATTACGACAACGAAGAAAACTGTTTGATATAAACATATTTCTCTTTGTTCATTTACGACAAGTGATGACATGTTTACCGCAAACAAACTAATTTTTCCCATTAAAGAAACTCAAAAACGATGTTCACGTGTCTAAAATTTCGTTTCTACGTAATGAATTTTTTCTCTGTGTGTAGGTCTCTATTTTAAAATCTACTTTGAAGTTGCGAAAACAATAAGAAATAAGTTTTAACTTTCTCAAATTGTTGTTATATTTCTCACTTGTGTCAAATATTTTTCAGAGTTGGTATTCTTGTTTACATATGTAACATGTATTATTCAATAGAGAAACAACAAATTCAGTAACTTGGATCTACGTAGGAAGACGAAACTCTAAAATACCAATTATTTGTTTTTTTTTTATTAAAATTTTTAGGCGTTTCTTCTTGCATTTTATCGAGTACAAAAAACTGTTATAAAATGAAGAAACGTTTCCAAATATTTTTTATTTAATCGGAATATGCGTATCAAGATTTTGAGTAAACACCCTGTTACTCATGTCCTATATAATTAATTAAAAACCCCAAAACTCATTAGATATCCTATTTAGACCCGTACTTTCTCAAAAAGCTTATCCAATTTTCTGCATTTATCAAAGAAAAAAATGTGGGCCTGAAGGTTTAAGCACCGAGGAATTTAATCGTTTTTGTGTAATATTTCTTCAAAATATATATAGACGGCTTATATTCAAAAGTGGCTATGAACCATTTTCTCGAAAATGAGTTTTTGATGCCAAACTATTCTCAGATTTGGATGTCATCTGTCATATAAATTTGGAAAAGAATTTTTTTCTAAATCCATTTTTTTAAATTTTCTGATTTGGCTATCCACTCACACGTTAGTTTGTGCATAAGTGGCTATGAACATAAAAATAATAGAAATAAAATAGTTCAACAATGGAACAGCATAAAACCGATGGTTATAATTCGCTACAACGATTTTGTTTAAAGCAAAAATGGCTATGAACTATAAAACCGCGAATAATAGGAAATTTCGAAAACTTTTTAATCGTTGCAATTTGTAATCCTTTTTAGATTAAACTTTAGAAGAATCTATATAATAAAAATGAATTGATGTTCGTTGGTAATCGCATCTCTTAAGAACGACTGAACCGATTTGGCTGATTTTTGTTGCAAACTGTTCACCGATCGTACTCATACGAAAAGTGTTCCAAAACATTGTACAAAATCAATTTTGGATGAGCGAACGTGCTGCATTGCCTGCGAAAAACCATCGAAACGATGAATTTCGTTAATAGGCGAGATGATGTTGACAAATAACCAACCGTTTTTAAAACACATTTTTTTAAACTATATATATATACCCTTAGTCTCAGAGAACATATGTGCGGAAGTTATAAGGAATTAATAATTTTACTTAGGACAGGGTAATTTGTTTGGAAGGTATTAGAAAGTTCGTGTCATATGGTCCAGCTTCCACGTTTGCAAAATAGTTCTAAAACATGATCAAATATCAAGTCATAGTGGATTCCATGTACCAGTTATAGAAGAATAAAAAGCGTAGATATTTAATGTGATTATAATAACATTTTCAAATATCAAATTGCAAATGATTTCGACGATGTGGACGTTATATCGGTTTTATTTTAAACAAAGCTTATGTAATTTTGTGTGTGAGGTACCAAAAGGGGTATGACAATATCGCCAATATTCCATGTGATTGGAAATTCTATAAAAGCAATGACAAATATCAAATTTCACAGTATTCCGATCATCTTTAGAGAAGTTATAACAGCTTTAAATTTACGTAGTTTAGGGTGGTTTGTATTTAAGGTACTGGAAGGGACGTGGCAAAAACCGTCATATTTTGTACACAATCTGCACAATTATTTTCAAAAAATTGCAGGAAATTGTCAGGGTAAAATCACAGTTGACATTTATTCATCCATTTTTTACAAGAGTGTATCCTTAAAATGAATACCTGTGAGAAGCAACCCTTAATGCATACAATGACTAATGAGACATAAATTGTTCTCAGTTCAACTTTGTTTAAACATTTGAATCATCTTCAAACTATACCACAATTAAAGTGATTAAAATATGGACAGTAAAGTTTCTGTCGGGTCAAATTAAGGAGGAAATCAGTTTTTTCGCTCTCCTGAAAAGTTATGTTTTTGTTCATAGTTATGTATGTATGTAATTTCAAGCAGCTATTTAAAAAATAGAAGTTCTACACTTAGAGAACAAGTCTGTTAATAAATGCAGCGATTGTGTGCTTCCTATCAGCAGACACTTTTCTGCTATTACAGATTTTTTTGACATAACATCAGTTCTCTGCAATCTTACATCACCATTCACACTGCCACAGAGTTTGCAGTCTGCTGAAATTGGCTGCTGGTTATTAAAATATAAAAATAGATAAGCGTTAATAAGCGAGTTTAGCTCGTATTTCCTTTTATATAGCTTGGGACAATATGCGTATCATTAAAAAGACAATCGCAATATCATTCCGTGGTAATAAATTGGTTTATAGTAACTTCTATTGTAAAAGTGTTGTTAACATGTATATCTAAGTGTTCCAGTTTGGATTGTTTAATGATGATTTGCAAAATATTTAGTTGCTAGATGAAACCATCTGTGAGCTAAACGCTCCTGAAAATAACCCTATAAATCATGTTTTTCCGGTGTAATTTTTATACACTCCACGAGAGTATTCACCCCTATCGCGAATAAAATTTCCCCGGGAATGAATTTTTCCCTTAAATTTCCAATCGCGATTTATGGTGATTTCTTTACGTTTCTTATCTTTCTTACTTGGATTTGATCGCCTTATATCTAAAACAATGCAAGGAAGTGAAATCTATTCCCGATTTATATTCATATTACCATCCTACGCCGATAGGGAAATAGAAAATTCCACGTGAACAAATTCCCCTTTTTATTCGCGATAAGGGTGTTTATGTCTTTGTGCAAAAGGAAACGAGTTAGACCCATCGTTTATTATACAGATCGGCTTAGAATCACTTTCTGAGCCGATTTAGCAATGTCCGTCTGTCTATCTATTGTTGTAATCAAATTACAGGTCGCAATTATAGTCCCATCTTAACAAAAATTGGCACAACTAAGTTTTGTGGATCAAGGACGAACGCTATTTAATTTGAGGTTCAGATTTAGATATAGCCACCACACAGATGTCGCTTCCGATTTGACATTTTCCGCTCTAGAAATCACATATTGTACCCGATTTTCTTTAAATTTGGCACAACGCCTTATAATTCAACTAGAAACACAACAACATTCAGAAGTTGGGTAGGATCGGTTCAGATTTAAATATAGCCCAAATACAAATGTTGCTCCCAAAAGTTTAGCCGATTTTGGCCAAACTGTACATTTTATATTTCACCTATTTCGTTCCAGGTTTCAATATACCCCCATACAAATGTCCTTTCCGATTTAACATCTTTTGTCAAACACATTCATTTACAGGATACAAAAATCCTTCCCGATTTCACTTTTTCACCGAATTGAATTGTATTCGGATAGGAAGTGGAGTGTATCATAGAGTTGGCCCCGCCCGACTTTAGCCTTTTCTCACTTGTTTTATGTTACTATTTCGAATGATGCCTAAATGATGAACATCGGAAAAAAATTGACGCCGCAGCGCTCATTTTTGTAAAAAGTGTTTGGACATATTTACTTAAAAACATTTCTTTGGAACTAATAAAAAAAATTCTTACAATTGAGTAAATTCATACTTATGTGGAACAATATTTCCAAGGTTTTAAATGAGAAAAAAATCTGAAATTTTTTGTATGGAAAAAAATCCAGTTAGGAAATTTTAACTTAAAAATGCGTTTTTTCCTAAAATGAAGTTAGAAGGTTTACTGAAATTTATGCATAGTTCTTCATACATTTAAGTATTAATGAACTTATAAAAAACATTTGAAATTGTTTAAAAAATTCTTGAATATTAATCTAAGAAGCAATTCTCGTTCGTTTGCAGAGACTTATTTCTTAAATACTTTAAGAATTATTCTAAACAACCACTGCGAAGGCGCCTTTTTCATGCGTGTAGCTGAATGAGATTTTGTTTACAAAATATACAAAATTCTGGACTTCGAAGACGCTACATCTATCAAAGGAATCAAAATACTTAGGCTGACTGAAAACTATCCTGAAAGAGGAACACTGAGGAGAGAGGAAAAAAGGCACTTTGTGCCCGGAGGTTAGACACCATCTCCGATTTTCTATCTCCCACAATGCACCTAAACACCTTCAATTTAGAAATCCCCACCAGTGAAGAATGGGCCAACACGGTCATGGCCGACGACGAAAACTCTATTTTCACTGATGGTTCAAAAATGAAAACATGTTCGGGATCGGGAGTATCCGAATCGTTAAACCTTAGAATCTCCAGACTAGCAAGCGAATACCCAGTCTCCAATGCAGAAGTTTTTGCCATTAACATAAAATCAGAATCTACGTGGACAGCATGGTAGCCTTAACATTATCACATCAAGATGTGTGCTGGATTGCTTAGAATCCCTCGATAAACTCCGATGTCATACCTTTCTGAGTGCATGGATGTACCTGTAAACGAAAAGCAGACGAGAGTGCCCGGAACGGCTCCGAGGCGACGGATGCTTCAATGACTGCGAACGTCCGCAAACCTTTCATCGAGTTACTAAGTCAGATAGACCAAGTAGAAACAAAATTGCGATGGGATTCCATACACAACTGTAGAATAGCGCGCAATTTATAGCCGTAAATTAACCCTAGTAGAACTAATGAACTTCCGGCACTTGGCTAAGGAAACGTAAGCATTCTTACGGGAGTCCTTACAGGGCACTGCGCTGTTGTAGAAGTTGGCTCCACGAGGAAGTAGAGGAGTCGGTGCTATGCTCATGTCAAAGACGTAGGAACTTACACTCTATTATTTTGGTAGCAGATTCAAAAAAACATTGTATGAATTCATAGAAAAGGACAACAAGTATGCGTGAACGAGAAGGAACGATACAATGTTCGTACGTGAATCTGCGTGATTCATTTTTTCCTTCGAGAGCGTGCGTGTGTCAAAAATCACTCACGCGCCCATCTCTAGTCACAATACTTTTAAAACTTATTCCTCGTCGAATCGACGACGCATAACGAATGATCTTTCCGAAATAAAAATAAGTACGGTTTTCTAGGACCAATAAAACATTAGCGTTTTTATACCATCCACCTCCAGGATGGGGATATACTAACTTTGTCATTCTGTTTCTAACTCCTTGAAATATCGACCTGGGACCATATAAAGTATATATATTCTTGATCGTCATAAAATTCTAAGACGATCTAGCCACGTCCGTCTGTTGAATGCATGCTAGCATCTAAATGAAAGGAGCTATGACGTCCAAATCGGACGTCATAGCAGAGATTGCAAATTGACTGAAAATTCCCATAATATTTAGAGTATCATCATGTTTTTTTAATATTTCTGCTTTTCTGCTTATTTGTTTGATGTTTGGTAAGCGGATTCTCCTGATAGCAAAAACGTGCACAACAGGGTGATTTTTATTTGTAGAGAGTGAAATGGGACAAAAAGGGATAAAAATGGTACCTATCGAACGACAACAGCTAGAAACACGATATTCGGTGTGAGATAAAGAGATTTTCGAAAGTCGTACTTTTAAGAAGGTAAAATGGGAAAGGGGATAGAAATTGTACCAACCACATGGCGTCAGCTAGAATCGTGGAATTCGGTGTGTACATTCCTCTGACTGTATAGACTGGCAAAATAAAAAGATTTTTACTTTTACGCCAAGAATGGGACGGATTTTCAAAATTTTGGAATTAAAATAGGATGGAAATACAACCAACCAAACGGCTTTAGCTAAAAATGCACCCACTATTCCCCAATATTTAGAATATTTAAGCTTTTTTGAAGAATACCGCCTTATATTTACTTTTTGAATTGACTTGAAGTATTATTTCGATATAAATATTGTAAATATATTGGTAGCCTTGCATTATAAGCCTGCTTTATTTATGAAATTATTTTTCATTATTTTTAAATGTTTTGGTTTGGTTATATTACAAAATAAAATTTACATTTTCCTGCAATGTTACTGCACTTCTACGAAAATGGCCAGCCTCTGTGGAATGCAATCCATCGGCACGGCCGAACTTATCACCGTTTTCACTTGTTTAAACTATATTACGTCGCATTCAAAACAAACAGTACATATGTTCCAAGCAATACAACAATATACTTACTTCAAATTCTATTTCCAATTTGCACTTCTCTCTTCCATCATCGGGTTTTGACTTAAGATTTTCCACCGTAGCTGACAATCCGACACCGTTTACTTCTGTATTTCCCAAATGTGCGGTGTCGAGCAGCGCTCGGTATAAAAATATGTATTGTTTCTGAAAGAAGACGAAAAGTAATTCATTAACATCTTAATAAACAGTATTCAATATATGTACGTATCGCACCTGTTCCACAAAAGTGTAACAACTAAAAATTAAAAAAGAGCAACATACTGTGGTCATATCTACCCACTATAAAAATCGCCCATTGTTTTGTCTGCTCCTTCGTAAAACGTTATGTTTTCAGAATATCTTCTTTAGGCTTATCTATAGAATTACATTTTTAATAATTTAATTTAAATATTACATTTTGAGTTGTTACCCCTTTGTGCAACAAGTGCGATATGTATAATTGAAAAATGTGTACTTAAAGTATGTACTGCAAAATATGTCCTAAAAATTTTAAAAGTATATATTTAAAACTATTTTATTCGCCTTTTGATGGTTTCCACTGTGGTTTCAAAACACTAATAGTTCGATTTAGGGAGAAAAGATTTGAAGCCAAAGTCAAATTTTTATAATATGAATCCACGAAAAAGCAATGGTTTCACGTCATCACATGGCTGATTCGTTGTTTTTACCGCGGTTATTGCGACTGTAGTCGTTGTTGTGACTGGAGCGATTTCGTTTCCCTTGTTGCGCAGGTTTAAACCCTGGCGTTCAGTTAGACAATTTTCTAAGCGGGAGGGAACAACAAAACGAAGCCAATAAGTAGGAGTTGCTCCTATGAGTCAGTACATCAGCAACTACCCAGCAAAACTTTCGATTGTAAAGTTCCGGTTGATGAGCAACTTGTTCTGCCACAGAACTTGTTCTACTTTTAGTTCTAGCATTGATTATTTTTGTTCGAGTTTGTCCCAAAACCAACAGGTTCTTTTACGTAAAACTAGAACAGATACCTGTTCTTTGGAACCAGTTGTCGAATCTGTTGCTTCATGGGTGAATTTATATGGATTTTTAAAACTATACATATAACTATATTTTAAACTATTGTTGATTCAGATTGGATTCGACTGATATGAAAAATACGCGTACAGTCGATATTGAAACAATAGTTTGGGTTCCAGTCAATTGCTGGCACGGAGAATCCAAGTCTAACGAAATAATGAGTCAGAAGAAGCGGTTAACGTGTAAATATCCTTTTTTGTGAAAGGTCAACTGCTTATGACGAAAACATGATTTTTAGAGGTTATGTGAAATCGATTTCGCTACGCGAAATATTTTGTGAGTAGTCATAAAACAATCCAAGCTTTCATTTTAGGTGCGTATAGGCGAGATATTTGGGGAACATTGTGGTTTTCTTTAGATGAATTAAAAAGGATGGATGGACATACATCGAAGATTTTGCAAGATTTCTGTATATATACATTTAATTATATGTTTGTATTCCACGGAATCAATATGTAAACAGTAAGGTATTCCGAAGAACAAGTTCTATAACAGGTTTCACTTTATCGGTTCTTTGGAACCATTAGTAGAACGGGTAGTTGTTACCATGGGACCTGTTCAAGAACATATAATGTTTGGAACAGGTTCCAAAACATTTTCCTGGGTAGTACTTTGGAATCAAACCTTTTAAACCCAGCCATATATATACCATAGTACCCAGAAAAAACTAGGTAATACCACCTCATTATTGTTTACATTACCTAGTAATGATAGGTCATTACGCTCTGCATTATTTTGAAATATGAAATAATGATTTCCTTATAATGGGTTAACAACAACAATGGCAAGTTAAATTTCATAAAATGATCGTTAATTGCATCTGATTTTGTGGTGAGTCAGAGAATGGTGTCTTTATTCAGTTTGTTATCAAATGTCGATACAAATCACTTATTTTATAACTCGTTCGTAAGTATAAATTTATTAACTTTTTGAAGTACTTATTTCTTTACCATCCCTTTATAAAAATAATTAGAAACTGATCCGGAAAATAAGTAGGTAGTGAACACTTTTAGTTTACACTTATATAAAACAATACTTGATATTGAGATTTTTTGATAGCTACTTTCATTTATTTCTTTTACAAAATATTGTAGCAAAATATACGGCTGTTTTTCTTTAAGCAGGGATAACAAGCTGCGATACATAATATTTTGGAAGTAAAACATTAATGTAAAATTAAAAATATTGTCAAATTCTAATGACATGAATTCCTTCCCTTCTAATGAAACACGAAAAGACTGAAAACTATTACACACGCAATAACTCACTTCTAGCGTTCACTATAGCGTGATATAGAAAAAACTATCATCGCGTCTCCCATATCAATGTTTCTAGTGACCACTCAGGATATTAAAACAAAATCAAAAACAAATTGGTTAAGATACATTATAAAGAGTGATTTTTTTGAGGTTAGGATTTTCATGCATTAGTATTTGACAGATCACGTGGGATTTCAGACATGGTGTCAAAGAGAAAGATGCTTAGTATGCTTTGACATTTCATCATGAATCGTCTTACAAACGAACAACGCTTGCAAATTATTGAATTTTATTATCAAAATGCGTGCTCTGTTAAGAAAGTTCATTGCGCGCTTCCATTTTATGGTCAGTTTAATCGACCCACTGAAGCGGCTATTCGGGCTATTGTGACTAAATTTCGCACCAAATTTACATTGTTGGACATTAAACCACCAACACGCTTACGTAGAGTGCGAACTGAAGAAAATATCGCAGCTGTATCGGCCAGTGTTAATGATGACCACCAATTTTCGATTCGTCGCCGTTCGCACCAATTGGGTCTCTGTTACTCAAAAACGTGGAAATGCCAAAATTGGACTAAGCGGATGGACCACCTAAGACGCAGCCGCGGTCAACATTTAAATGAAATTATCTTCAAAAAGTAAATGTCATGGACCAATCTAACGTTTCAAATAAAGAACCGATGAGATTTTGCAAATTTTATGCGTTTTTTTTTAAAAAAAAGTTATCAAGCTCTTAAAAAATCACCCTTTATATTAACATAAATTAACAAAGAAATTAGAACAGAATATTTGAATTTTGTTAATTATTTGAAATCTCAATGCTGTATTAATATTTATTTAAACATTATTATTTTCTTTGTGATTCAAATTTACAAACTTACAGAGCCTATTAATGTAAGTCACCATTAGTTACATATGTTTTGGCCACCACTGTATATATGTGTCGAGCAATGTTATTTGAACGCTTCTCGAGACATACATGTGTATACGTATTTTGTTCATTGTGTTTTGGCCTTGCGAATTTTGTGACGTTTATGATACTCAAATCCAACGTCCAGAAATGGTTTCAAAATAAGCTGCTGTTGACAGTTCCGGAATTTTCAAAATCGACATTAGAGTCCGACTCTTCGCATAAAATTCGCCAATATCCTCAATGGTTAGCTTCTTCTCTTGGCAATTAAAATGTGTATTGGGACAAATAATTCCGCGTATTGGATCTATATATCAAAATTAATTTAAATTAGGGTGGGGCGGATTGTCCCAGCATTCTAGAAAGAGTTAAGTTTTGAAAATTCTGTTGTTACTTGTTTGTCTGCACCTGTTTAAAATTGCAATTTAGTGTTGTGGGAAACCGGTTAACCGACATAACCGAAAATGACTGTTTTAAGAAAATCGCTGACGGTTGTGAGACAAAAACCCGATTAACCGGACACAATAAACAGATAAAAAATTGAATCACTGATAAAATATTTTAAAACGTATGCAGAAAAAATACATAACCAACTGTTTGACCGACCAGATTCAGAACTATTGTCATCCAGTAGCGACGACAATATTTGAAGATAAATGGAAAGTTTTGAAGATAAATTAAAAAATGCAAGGCGATTTCAAAAGTTTCAAAATCGAAAAATGTAAATCTTTTCAAATGAGACTTGGCATTGTATGAAGCTAGTAAGGGCTGGACTAAACACTTGGATAGTCTTTATGACGCATTATTGGTAATAAAATCCACTTCTGTAGAATGTGAAAGGGTTTTCTCTGTTGCAACGAAAATCAGAAACAGAATGTCAGATGATCTGTTAAACGCATAAATTGGTTTTTAAAACAAATAATTATGTATGTTTTTAACGATATAAGTATTTATTTGAAAACATTACAATGATCTCAGGGCATCGACAATGTACTATATAGTTTTAAAGTCAAGAGTTTTCCGATTATACATGCGGACAATAATTCAGCTTAGTGCATCTATTTATAGAAACACAGGAAATTGTCAATTATAATATACAGACTGCGTCGGAGCAATGAGGAGATCAAATGTGCCAAATATTATACAAATCGGAGGACCTCGAGTACGCAACTGTGTCGAAATTTTTTGAAATCACCCTGTTGCAGCTTCTATTTGGTAAAGATTAAGGAACATGGTCTGTCAGAGCTTGGATTTTACTTATACGAAGAATAAGAAGAGATAAGAATTTGGTCCCAACTCACTCTGACACCGCTTTTTTCCAGAAAGTTGGGAAGTCTAAAGGAAACCACAAGGCTAGACGTAGGAGATGATGACCCGAAAGTTTCGAAAAGTAAAGACGCATCGGATGTTGTAGTTGGTACGACTTTACAACAGTAACTAGATGGGGCATGGCAACATGTAATGACATTTTTTGAAAGATAGCAATGATTTACTTCACATCCACTTTATGTTTCACCTACTGTATTCGACTTGGATGATGTTACTAGAAATAGTTTAACAGTTGTGATGCATCATTCGCAGATTTGCTTTTAAAGACACGAAATTATTTAACATAATAATGTGTTCGTTAACATAAAAAGGCGAAAGTCTACAAAATATCCTAGACCAAAACCCTAACTCGATGGGATTTCTCCCAAATGCAAAAATGCATTTTGCATTCTAATTTGGAAATTGTTGTCCACTCTCTTCTGCCCACTTGCAAATCCAGCTTTGGTTAACGTCGCCGCCAAGTTTTTTAATTTTTTCCATTTTGACTACGATGCAACAGTGTAACTTGTTTATAAATCGAATTATGTATTAGTGCTATAATACACTTACAAATGTAGTAATGAAAACTTTCCAGATTTTTAAGAACCGTTTTATATTGAAGTGAATAAAATGGAGATTCAGTAGTTCATAGTCTATAGAAGAAGTACGTATTTCATTTCAAGATATGACGAACCACATAAATCGAGCATAACAGTTACAATAACGCCTACCAACATCATATAATAGAGTATACAAGTACAACAACAAATACTACTCTAAATTATTATTACCTCCAATTTCATTATTTTTCTAAATTAGCTTATTACGCGTTTCCCACACTTTGAGCGGAAACGTGTGCAGTACATTTATTTGCATTTAAAAAGTAATATGATCCGTTTTAGCTTACGCTACACGAGGTGAGAAAATTAAAATAATAAAATTCCCACATTAACTGTTTTTGCTGTCCATGCACTTTTGGCCACCAAAAACAGAGAAGTCTTTGTCCACAAGGTGCAAAATACGTATTTCATAAGTCAGTTCTATCGCAGAATTCAACAAATAAACGTGCAGTTTTCCTTTTGATAATAAAGGAAACAAAATAAATAAACTTGTGTTTTTTTGATAATAAAAAACCCAAGTATAAAAGTTGTAGTTTTCCTTTTGATAATAAAGGAAACAAAATAAAAAGCTTGTGTTTTTTTTTTGATAATAAAAAAACCCAAGTATAAAAGTGGCGCAGTCGGTAGGATACCCGGGTATCATTTAAATTCAATTATTGAAAAAGTGTACCAGGATATATTAATATCCTTTAAAGCGGGTAGTGAATAACAAGATGCATTAATGCAACGAAAATACTATTAAATTAGTAAAATTTTAAAAAACAAAAATTATTAAAAAACATAAACGAATTATCGTTTATACCCCAATGAAATCGGTCATTGGTAAAGTCATTCATTGACTACGTTTATGTAAAGTCATTTATTTGACTGAGTAAGAAAAAAATCACAACACAAAGAACCAAAAAAAAAGAACAAAAATATTTTTCTTTATTGAACAGATCATTAATAAAAATTGATCTAAAGATAAAAAGAGTGAAATAAATAACAGTGAAAATATATGGCTGTCAAATGTAAAGTCAAACATATTAAGTGATCAATAACAAAAATTATATTGACTATAAACAAAACTGTGACAACAACAGACTGTGAAAGAGTGAACTTAATACAAAATCAAAAGAACGACGAGAAGCCAACATTCACAAACAACAACATTCAATTGAAAACAAAACCGTGAAAGCAACAAGCTGTGAAAGATTGAACCAAATACAAAATCAGAAGGACGACGGAAGCCAACATTCACAAACAACAACATTCAAACAACATCTCTACCAGCGGCGGCAATCAACATTAAATGTAAGACTATTTCAAATATTATATATATATATATATTATATATATATTATTTCTTAATTTCTAATATTATTATAAATAATTATTAGTATATAATATAAGAACATTTTTTTGGCTATCTGAAAAAAAAAACAAAAGAAGAGTGCGTTATTGTATCTAAAATTAACAAAAATAGTTATACTTCCATTAAACCACAAAATGGCTCAAGCAGACCAACCTCCTTCTGTTGTATTGAATCCTGTTAAATATTTAGAAAGGTTACCAGAGTTTAATGGTGACAAAAAGGATCTATATACATTTATTACCCTAGTAGATCGTGTACATCCTGTCTTGCAACAATATGACCACACTTCGCAATTGTTTTTCTCCGATCTGATAAAAAGCAGATTGAGAGGAAAAGCAAGAGAAACTATGGAAATTAATTTCCATGTTCAATCCTGGACAGACATGAAAATAGTCTTGGTAAATAACTTTGGCGAGAAGTTGAGTGTGGACGAGTTATACGATAAATTAAGAGCAGTAGTATTCAGGACAACTGCAATTGACTTTTACAACGAGATTAGGGAAAAATTAAGAACCATCAATAATAAAATATCGATGCAGTCGGGGGTTAATGCAGAATCCCAAAGGGCTGCAGAAGGCAACACGCGTACTGCATTGCACGTGTTTAAAGCTAAAATTCCGGAGCCAATGAAAACGATTTTGGCATGCAGGAATCCCAATACTCTTGAGGATGCAATGGACATTCTTTTCCAAGCGGGATATGCGAATTACGGTAAAGTAAACGAATTAAGACGGACAGAAACTAACAGGGCACAAACAGCAAATATTAATCGTACAACTGGTCCCAATTTAAATAATGTCGATGGGAAAAAGACAACCAACCAAAACGTATCTACCCAAAATAACAATAGCAATAATAATTATAAAAGCAACAATAACGTAAATTCATATAGGAACAATAACTATACGAATGAAGCTAATCGAAATAATAGTTCACCAAACTACAGTAATAACAACAACCACAGAATCAATGGGCAGTTGCAAAACTCTTCCTTCCAAAATCAGAATCAGAATAGGAACCACAGTAATGGGTTCTCGCATCAGAATGGAGGTACATACCACACTACAAATATTCAAACCCCTCCAGAGCCCATGGATGTTAATATGATTGAGCAAAATTATGATGAACAAAAACTCCTTGAACATGAAATCAGACCAACTAATGAAGACAATGACACACAAATAGAACTTATTGCGGATAATAGTGACGTAGAAAATGTATATGAAAATTTTCATTTTCTAGCCTCTCCGGGGAATTACCCTATATAGTTATATGGGATAAGCTAAAATTCATAGTAGACACTGGGGCGACGCATTCTATTATAAATCCGGGAATTTTTGCTCCAAAATGGAAGATCCAATCCAACCCCGTTACACTTAAAACCCTACAAAATAATGTACATTCGCACACCACTTACAAAATCCCTTTGTTTAAAGAATTAGGTGATGTTAACGACTGGGTATATCTCATCGAATGTAAATTCCACAATAAATTCGATGGAATAATCGGCAACGATATACTAAAAAGGTACAACGCTGTCATAGATTATAGAGAAAATTTTCTAAAATTGAATAATAAAAATATACCACTACAATTTCCGGCTTCTCGCAAAATTAAAATAGTTAATAAAGTGGAACAAGGTTTAGTGCATATCAAAGAACATTGTGACAACAAGGGCGAAACTATTATTCACGAAGGAATATATAACTCGCAAAATTTCAAAGTTGAAATATCAACTAAATCAAATTGCCAAGAAATAATTCATATCAAACCACAGGACCACTGGTCCGTAACGGTGGAAAATTACCACCTGATAGACAACGACATTTCCTTTGGAGGAAATAACAATGTGCCAATCCTAGAACAAATCCGGTTAGATCATATGAATAGTGAGGAAAAATGACAATTTTCTAAATTGATCCTCAGATATTCGCGATTATTTCATGATATCAACACTAACCTATCATTCACAAATGCCGTAAAACACAGAATAAATACTACCGATGACACGCCGATCCATTCTAAGTCGTACCGATATCCTTATGTACACAGGCAAGAAGTCCATAAGCAAATTAAAGAAATGTTGGATAATAAAATAATACGGCCCTCCAACTCTCCTTATTCGGCACCGATATGGATTGTCCCGAAGAAGGACGATGCGAGAGGTAAAAAGAAATGGCGTCTTGTAATTGATTATCGTAAGTTAAACGAGAAAACCGTCGATGATAAGTACCCATTACCCAATATCGATGAGATATTAGATAAACTGGGAAGGAGTATGTATTTCACTACTCTCGATCTGGCGAAAGGTTTTCATCAGGTCGAAATCGACGAAAGAGATGTACACAAGACCGCCTTTTCTGTAGAGGGAGGCCACTTCGAGTTTTTACGAATGCCTTTTGGCCTTAAGACGGCACCCGCTACATTCCAGCGACTTATGAACAACATATTAGGAGATTTATTAGGTAAAGTTTGCCTCGTTTATCTAGATGATATAATCATCTATTCCACGTCACTGGAAGAACACCTAAATTCCATTAGATTGGTATTTGATCGGCTGGTGAATGCAAATCTTAAAATACAAATGGACAAATGTGAATTCTTAAGAAGGGAAACAGATTTCCTTGGACACGTCGTCACTCAAAATGGTGTCAAACCAAACCCAAAGAAAATCGAATGTATCACTAACTACCCAATACCACGAACGACCCGGCAAATAAAACAGTTCCTCGGTTTAAGTGGGTATTACAGAAAATTTATTCAAAATTACTCAAAAATTGCGAAACCAATGACAAAATATTTAAAAAAGGGTGCTGAAATCAATATCACAGATCCGGAGTATATTCAGAGTTTTAAGGAACTTAAGGAAAAACTTACTAATGAACCTTTATTAATATACCCCGATTTCAACAAGTTATTTACTCTCAACACTGACGCCAGTAACTTTGCGCTAGGAGCTGTTCTATCCCAAGACGGACATCCTGTATGTTATGCTAGTAGGAGTTTGAACGAACATGAAATCAACTATAGCACAATAGAGAAAGAGTTACTAGCCATAGTATGGGCAGTTAAATATTTCCGTCCGTATCTTTTTGGTAAAAAATTCGAAATTCAGACAGACCATCAGCCTTTACAATGGCTATTCAATATAAAGGAATCTAACTCAAGACTAGTGAGATGGAGATTAAAACTAGAAGAGTTTGATTATACTATCAGGTACAAAAAAGGATTGCATAACGGCAATGCCGATGCATTACCACGCATTACTCCGGAAGTAAATCTAATTGAAGAATTGAATACAGAAATTATACCTGAAACAAATTCTCCAATAAATATGTACAAAAATCAACTAATAATCGATATCGTTGGCTCAGGATCCCTAAAAATAAAGACCATGCAAATATTCAATAACAAGAAAAAAATTATTACAGCAAAAAATTTTAGCGAAGACACACTAGTAACAATAATTAAAACACATTGCAACCCTAATGGAATAAACGCAGTTCTTATTCGGCATGGTAATTTATATGAAGCATTTTATGAAGCTGTTCGAAAAAACTTTAGTCAAGATTCCAATTTTAGAATCGTAAGATGTAAACAGTTGTTAACTGATATACTGGATGAAAATGAGTTACTCGACATAATAAAAGGGGAACATTTGAGAAATAACCACAGAGGTATAATGGAGAACAATTGAAATTTAGTATCTATAACCCTAAGTTGAAAGAAAATATAACAAAATTCATCAACAACTGTGAAGTTTGCAACAGAGAAAAATATGTTAGGAAACCTCCAAAAATTCCGTACAAGATAACGGAAACCCCCCAAAAACCGTCCGAAATCATACACATAGACGTGTTCTACACATTGGAAAAAAAGATGTTTCTAACGTTTATCGATAAATTTACTAAATATGCTCAAGCATTTATGATAAACTCCAGGGCATGGACTGAGTTTAGATCAAAATTAATTCAATATATTGGCATCATGGGTAAAATGACTAAGATTGTGGTGGATAATGAATTAGGATTTAAAGCCATACCCATTCGTCAATACCTCAAGCACGAAAACATCGACATTCATTATACGTCCAACAGTAATCATAACTCAAATGCGGATATAGAGCGCCTACACAATACAATAAATGAGCATATCCGACTCTTACGGCACAACGAAGATAACGACTTGTTGACCGTGGAGGAGAAAATTCTGCGTATAATAAATTTTTACAATAATTCTATACATAGTACAACCAATAGAAAACCAATAGACTTCATTAACGGAAAGATTCACCAAACAGAGTACCCAGAAATACATGAAAGAATGAGAACACGAAAGGAACGTATAATACATAAATTGAATATAGGTCGGGTAGATAAAGAAATTACTGAGGGAAAGAACTTTATTAAAGAAATAAGAGGGGGCAAAAATCATTCTAAATATCGCCTCATAGACAGTCAGAAAATAGATCGTGACCATATACTTGACAGAAGGAACGGTCTTAAATATTACAAACCACATGTTAAAATAAAAAAGAAATTCCAAAGTAGTGACGAATTACAATTGCCCGAACGTAACAATGGAAGGAGAACAATGAGTATATAAAAACCAATCTGTCTTACATCCTTTATTTTCAGAAAATGAAACGTTATGTAATCCTGACCATATTGGTCATACTTAATACATGCAATGGACAACTTATGGAAGTGGAAGACCTTACGAAAAATCACGGCTACTTGCCAATAGAGCAGGATAAGGTGCGAACTATTGACAACTACAGAAAAATTATTCATATCGTTAACCTAACAAACTACGAACCCACTTTAGATCTTATATCTAGGAACATAGATGAACTGTCCTCAAATTCGCTAACGACTAAACCTATAATTCATTCCATACAAAATAGCTTCATTTTACTAAAAGCAAAAATTAATAGCATTATACCCCATCGTAGACAAACCAGAGGTTTAATTAATATCCTTGGAAAAGGTCTTAAATTTGTGACTGGTACTATGGATAGTGATGATGAAGTTTCGATAAACTCTACATTACATTCCTTGGCGTATACGACAGACTACAACTCCAAAAAAATAAATTCTTTAATAGAAATAAACCATTTTCTGTCATACCAAATTAGCAACATGACAAATCACATTAATTACGGACAGTCCACCATCGAACAATATATTAATAAATTTAAAGATAATCTACAAAATAGAATTGGTAACTTGGAGGACGAAGTTTCTTTCCTGGAACATGTCCACCAGATAGACAGCGACATTAATTTATTACAGAACCATATTGACGATATTGGCCAAGTTATTTTCACTAGTAAGCTAGGACTTGTTCCAGCAAATTTACTAACGGAACTGGAATTAAGCGTAATAGAAGATTTTGAAACATACGACAAAATTAAGGTAGTCACCGCAGTTTTTGAAAATTCAATTATCATTACTCTGTTTGTCCCAATCTTTTCACCGAATATACTGACAAAAATAACTTTTGAACCCATTCCAAATATAGAGAACAAAAGTCTCGCACGAACCGATAGAAACATATTAATTAGCAAAACCAATAGAGCCTACAAAATTTATATAAAAGATAATTTATCTAAGAACCTAGAACTCATTAAAGACACATGCATTAACGATATAATACGTAACAATGAAGCTAATTGTAGATTGGTTACATTTTCCGATATGAAAGTTAAAGAAATATCCCAAGGCACTCTTCTTTTTTCAAACTTTAGAGATAAAATTATATCTAATTGTAAACATAATTCATTGAATCATAATTTAAATGGTACATTCCTAATTAAATTCCAAAATTGTGAAATTTCCATTGGAGATAATTCATACATTAATAATGTTTTTAAAGTCGAAGACCAAATAATTGTACGCCATTTGATAACTAAAATTAAGGAAAATCAAACAATGGTAGATTTAAACCTGGAAAAACTTTATGTAAAACAAATAGATTACGAAAATTCTGTAACAAAAATATCAAAACAAAATACGATGTCAAACATAATTTCTAATTGTAACACTATTGTAATTTTTGTGATTATTATTATTATTATATTTTACTATGTGAAACCACGTAGACAAAGATTTCTTATTTCGTCGGAGCCTCAATCTAACGCGGGGGGAGTAACAATAACGCCTACCAACATCATATAATAGAGTATACAAGTACAACAACAAATACTACTCTAAATTATTATTACCTCCAATTTCATTATTTTTCTAAATTAGCTTATTACGCGTTTCCCACACTTTGAGCGGAAACGTGTGCAGTACATTTATTTGCATTTAAAAAGTAATATGATCCGTTTTAGCTTACACTACACGAGGTGAGAAAATTAAAATAATAAAATTCCCACATTAACTGTTTTTGCTGTCCATGCACTTTTGGCCACCAAAAACAGAGAAGTCTTTGTCCACAAGGTGCAAAATACGTATTTCATAAGTCAGTTCTATCGCAGAATTCAACAAATAAACGTGCAGTTTTCCTTTTGATAATAAAGGAAACAAAATAAATAAACTTGTGTTTTTTTGATAATAAAAAACCCAAGTATAAAAGTTGTAGTTTTCCTTTTGATAATAAAGGAAACAAAATAAAAAGCTTGTGTTTTTTTTTGATAATAAAAAAACCCAAGTATAAAAGTCATAACCTCACATTGATTTCTTACTAATCGACTTCTACAAACCCATTAATGTCCATGGCGATTTAGAATAGATAAAAGACTAAGATGGTTCCAGAGCACACATGACATCAGCTGGCTGAATTACCGTCTGTAGGCATAGCATAGATGTCAAATTACAATATGAAATAAAAAACGTTTGACTTGCATGTTCCTGTAAGTTTAAACCGAGTTGTAAGCTAGGGTTAATAAACGATCGTACAGTTGGCCTTAAATATATAATGACTTTTATATAACTAACTTTGTGTTTTAAAATGTTACAATACCCCAAAGCATCACACCGATGATTGTATAAATGAATTCATTACTTTGATACTCTGAACTGAATCGATTTAGCAATCCACCCAACAAAGCAAAGGATTTGGAGGATCCGACTTAGAATTGGTTTGAATGCGACAGTCACAACCCAATGGCTCAATCATCAACCCATTGATTTTCCGCCAAGATTTTTTATTTGGTGTGATATACTGTTTTTAGATCAGTTTATCGGTTGTCCGATCCAAAATTTAGGAAAACTAGACGTCAGGTTTGTCAGATGTACTTTTTGCCCAGGATGACTACGGATATCAATGCATGGTCGAGGTCTTGCACACAATCTTATGTACGTAAATAAGTGTACGTAAAAAGTGTTGTGGAGATTATTACCACCGATCAGGGCAGACAGCTTTTCAGTTTGCTTGTAACGAAGCGAATTAAGACGACGGGATATCATCCCCAGGCTAACGGTGGAACGTTTCCATCGTTCGCTTGAATTCGCCATACGTGCTTCTGGTAAGTCTGCCAACTGGTCGGGGAATAACCTTTGGTTCTTCTTGGGATATAGCACGTAAAGCTGAAAATGTAGTGAGTGATAATAAAATACTCGAATGTGCTATATGGTCGCACTGTGAATTAACTTAGAGTGAGCATAGATGAGGGGGCGAATTCCTACATACATATCATAAAAGAGATTATTCAAGAATTCAGTGTTGGAATTACATGTTATGGCCACTCATACATATACTGTTCTGAGAAGATTCGATTATGTTTTAGAATCTAATTTGGACTGGAATATAAATCCTCCTAACATTGAAAGCAGAATTTTTTTTACCGGAATTAAATCAATTAATCTCTTCTCCTTCGAGGAAGAAAGCGCACTGCTGTTTAATTACGGAGGGAAATATTTTGATGCCGTATTTCCCATCCACAACAAACTTTACGTAGGGAACCAACCCTTAAAATACTAAAATGTAGACAGCGCTGCAAGGAAATAAATATTTTCGAAAACTATTAAAATTAACTGTTTTACAAGGATATGATGATCGACCCTTTGTAAAAGTAAATATTTTCGGCGAAAATTCGGGTTACTATATTCAGAAGCAAATTTTTCTGTATTGGAAAAAAATTGCATGTCCTTTGTTCAACTCGTTCATATCCACCGTCAACGGATCAAAGGAGGAATCGAATTCGCCCTGGTGCTCTCCCACAGATTTAGTTAGGATGCCTGGAAAGATAAGGATATGCATTGATTCTGACTGAGTCTTCTAAGAGAAAACTGAATTTGATAATTTATGACAATCGGACTTACTAACGGGCCTCAAACAATAAGTAGACTCGTCGACAGAGTCATAGCTTCGAGGTTGCAGTCTAATTTGCAGTCCTATTATATCAATCTGGCTATCATCTTGTGTAAGGAAAGTCAAACTAAATGTTAGCTAGAGTAAATTTTGCCTGAAGGGGATACGATACTTGGGCTATTTCAATACCAAAAACGCCTAAGCAAGTTAGTAGGTTTATTGGAATGGTCAATTGGTGCAGCCGGGTTTTGATTCAATTCAATGTGATTCACAAGTCGGCGTAGTGAAGTATTATTTCAATACGATGATGATGGCAGAGTACACCCTATCGTTTATGTTTCACAAAATTAAACAAATGTCAACGAAACTATACTGTGACATATTGAAGTATATGACTGCAATTGTATATTTGAATAGAATCAGACTATACATTGAGTCATATACCATTTCCATTCATAACGGACCACGAGGCATTAAGATGGTTTATGACACAAAAGGATCTTAGCGGAAGGTTGGCTCGATAGGGCCTGTTCGGAAAGGGGCGAAAGATGAAGAGGATCAGACTGCAGATGAAAAGATCCACAGTACTGCAGTTGCACGTTTGATGGATTCGCCAAAACATTGACTGTTCTAGATTTGAAAATGGGTATCATCAGATTGAGATCGAGGATGAAGCTAAATTACACTGCGTTCACTACTCAAGAGGGACATTATGAGTTTAATAGAATGTTGTTCGGACTCGTTAATGCGCCGGTCGTGTTCCAAGCAAAACGGCAATAAGGGTATGATGATTTTGGATTCCGAAAATTTGTTCAAAATTTCAAATGATGAGAAAATCGACGGAGAATAACTTCATGTGGGGCAATGGCATTACACGATTTGAATGCAATACATGATGTTCTTATCCATGCAAATAACATCTATTCTTTTACAGTCTGTTGATGGCTGGAATGCAGTCACATACTTTACTGTGGTTGAGGTTTTACGAAGGTTCCGCGTTTATCTGCTGAGTAAAAGGTTTAAGGCCATGACGGACTGTTCCGCAATTTCGACGATAAACCCGAAAACACAGATCATACTACAAATTGCGAGATCGTGGATCTCATGGACTACGGCAACTCTGTCTGAATAAGCAGTAAAGTTTTTGTGCTCCGTGCTTTTTCTAAATAATTTAATGATTGTTTTGTGTTTCAAGTGGATATTTTTCACAGCTAGTGTACTAATTTGAAAAGAAGTGATTGCTCTATTGTGTACTAATTATGATACTATTGTTGTTACATTTTTATGTTTAAAAGAGTAATTTTTGGTTAAGAATTTTTCTTCACCAAACAACAACAATTAACACTGAGTTTTGTCTTTGTTTTAACATTATTTTATTTTTTTGTTTGCCTATTCTGACAGTGTTGCCACTGATTCGATTTTTCTAATTTTTTTGTGATTTTTTTTTTTCACGCGTGTATTTTTTATTAGTATCTCTCTACAGTAAAGGGTGGAATTATTATTACCTTATACTAATTATTTGTGTTTGTTCTGAAGATATCTTGTTCGTCCGAAAATTGTAAAACTGTCTCTGATATAGAGATCACAATTGAGCATTGGCTATGCACTGGTCAATGGCATGCTAAGTGTGCCGGAATTAGTGCAAGGATTGTGGATGCTCTATACGGAGACAACAATGGTCTTAGGTGGTGCTGCACTAAATGTAGGAAAGTTAGTGAGAACTTTTATAACTTTTTTAAGGGCTCTATGACTGAGGTTACCGAAATGTCTGGGGATATTTCGTCAATTTAAACGCGGTTTTCTAAATTCGGTGATATTTTTGACAAATATCCTGAATTAGCTAAGTTTGCGAAATCGCCGGTTGTTTCGGGACAGAAACGCAAAAGATCGGAGAAGAAATCCTCAAAATCATTGACGCCGAGGATTGAACATTTGGATGTTGCTGAACCTGCGGCTCCAACTGTTGATGGGTTGGGATTGTCAAATGATATAAATTCTACCTAAGCAGCAGTTGCTGGGCCACTGCTTTGTGATGAACCGTCACAGATCCTCCGCAGACCAGCGTGGAAGGCGACAATTTCGCTCGTCCTACGGCTGCAACAGGTGTGTGTCCACAAACCAGTGCAGTAGGCGGGAATTTACTTCCGGCTATGCCTGTTGCAGACGTGCGTCCACAGCGGTCTAGTAGTATTTCTGGTGGATTGGCCATGGCCCCGGAGATGAAAATGGTCTTCGAGGTTCGCACCAGATACCACAGCTTGAATTGCTTCATAAGATCCAAGATTGAGGGTGATTTTTACCTTAGGCCGTTTAACACATTGAGAGCCAAGCATTCTTTGGGCTATAAGTAAAAGCAATCACAGTCGTACGGAAACGTACGATGTGACACTCAATGTGTTAAATTGAAGTCGTCATTTTCTCAAAGTCGAGCTTCGTTTGAGATTATTACGACGATGGAAATCTTTGACAGATTGATAATCCCTGACTTCTGACCACCTAGAGCATTTGTTGTGGATAGGGTGGGCAATTTGGCTCGTCTGCATTTGAGGTCAGCTGCTGTCCCAAAAAACTAATTGATTCTTTTTATATCGGGTATCAGAATGTAAGGGGTTTGTATCAATTACACTAGTCAACAGTCAAAATGTACTCGGGATGCGATAATTTTTTCTGTGTAGATAACCTTGACATGAGCTCGAAAAACGCAATAAAAATTTTTTTTTCGTTTGGTTTTATTTTTTTTTTTTTTTTTTTAAATTTAAAAAAATTTTTTTTTTGGTTAATTTGTTTCGTCCGGCATAACTCGGGAACCACTAGCCCGATTTAATTGAATTAAATTTTAAAAAATTTAAAATTACAATTCCCTTAATCTGTTCATATATTGTTTTCCTATACAAGCAACAGTTTCCAAGTTAAAAATGAATATATAAAGGAAAAAACTTATTTTTTGCCTAAAGATTTAAATTTTTTTTTTAAATCCATAAAAAATCCAAAATGAAAAAAAATGTCAAATCTTATTACTCTTACGTAAAGTCACATAACCTATGAGCAAAATGAGACAAAGATCATGAAAATCGATGCACGCGTTTCGCTTTTATTCGCAATTGAGTAAAGGTATGAATTTCAAAAATTTGCTCGACATATGCACAACTTTGTCTATGGTAAGGTTTTTTTCTTTTTTTTATTCTCAGAACGGAATAAATAAATTTTATTCTCAAACGGAATAAACAAAGGGTTATTTTATTTTTATGATTGCGTAAGCAAAGTAATAAACGCTAATAAATGTGCGTGAACAATTAAAAGGAAAAAAGGAAAGGGGACCTTTTTAATTATTTGGGTTTTCCGTTGGCTACCTGTATGATTTTTTTACAGAAATGCAACCCACATTTAAGGGTGGTCATTATTCGGAAAATTTAAGACTCACACGTGGTGAAACAGGTATGTAGCCACCGTAAAAAATATACACCCATTTATAAGTACCTGTCAGTAAAATACTAAACAATACACAGTATAAATAGGTCTTCATTGATCGATTTTACTCATTCAACAAGTGTCGACGAACGCGATAGTTAAAATGAGCAAACGTTCGCGAGGATTTGAATGCAATACTAATCCAAGTAATTTTTGTTACATGTGCGGAGAATACGTTTCTGAAAAAAAACAAGCGTTGTTTTTCACCTAAATTGAGAGATTCATTTGAAGAGAGCTTCAATTTAAAGGTCTCAAACATAGATGAGCGGTGGACACCAAGTGCTCTATGTCCAAGGTGCTACGTACAGCTAGCTGACTCAAGGTAAGTGTAGATTACGAAATTCAAGAACATATATAACTTATTATTGAAATTCTTTCAGACGACAGCCGAGAATCATCATGCCAATGCTTTGGAGAGCTCCGCTTTGCCATGTAACAGATTGCTACTTCTGTCTTAGCAAAAAAACAGGCGTGGGAAAAAATATACGCTGCTGTTTCAACAGTGAATTTTCCAGTGCCATTTTCCGAAGAACCAGTGGACCCGCAACCGCCCGTTTCAAGATGGGCATCTAATAACGAGTCAACATATACATTGCATGGAGGTCAACGCTTATGTTCCCAAGCAGAACTGAACGATTGGATTAGATAATTGGATTAATAATTGAAGGAAGATGCAGAGTTGCATGCATCGCGCATGCAACAGTTCGGTTTCTTGGCTCCTGGTGTGGTGACAACAATCTACAGGAAGCGTCATGAACCATACGCAAGGTACTACACAAAAAAAGACAACATCTGTTTTTGTAAGGACATTCCCGGATTATTTGGTGAACTCGGGTACTCTTACGATCCAGGAGAGTGGCGTCTTTTCATCGACAGCAACAAGCAGAGCCTTAAAGCAATTTTACTGCACAACGGCAACGAGAAACCTTCGATTCCAATTGCTCATGCCGTTGACACCAAGGAAACATACGAAGTCATGGACAATCTACTAAAGTGCCTTAACTATGAGAGGCACGATTGGAAAGTTTGTGCCGACCTTAAGGTTATCGGTATCCTTTGTGGATTACAAGGTGGATTCACAAAGTACTGTTGTTTTCTCTGCCTTTGGGACAGCCGCGATCGTCAACATCATTACACCAGGAGGAGTTGGACAGAAAGAGTTAACTTCATCCCCGGCAGCGACAACGTGAAATATACACCACTCATAAAAAAGGAAAATGTTTTTCTCCCACCTCTTTACATAAAGCTCGGACTCATAAAAAACTTCGTGAAAGCTATCAACAAAGATGGCGAAGCGTTCGCCTATTTAAAAACCATTTTTCCTCACCTTTCATCGGCAAAGATTAAGGAAGGCGTTTTCGACGGTCCGCAAATTAAAAAAGTTGTTGCAAGACCAACAGTTTCAGCACATTTTATCACCAAATGAAGCTGCAGCTTGGAACTCATTTCGGCAAATTGTTTCCGGATTTCTTGGAAACAACAAAAGCTCAAATTACAGAGAGATCGTCGAACAACTACTCCAAAATTATAAAAAAATTAGAGCAAATATGTCGCTTAAGATACATTTTCTACACTCGCACTTGGACTTCTTTCCGGACAACATGGGCGATGTGAGTGACGAGCATGGCGCACATGTAACAAAAATTACTTGGATTGGTATTGCATTCAAATCCTCGCGAACGTTTGCTCATGTTAACTATCGCGTTCGTCGACACTTGTTGAATGAGTAAAATCGATCAATGAAGACCTATTTATACTGTGTATTGTTTAGTATTTTACTGACAGGTACTTATAAATGGGTGTATATTTTTTTACGGTGGCTACATACCTGTTTCACCATGTGTGAGTCTTAAATTTTCCGAATAATGACCACCCTTAAATGTGGGTTGCATTTCTGTAAAAAAATCATACAGGTAGCCAACGGAAAACCCAAATAATTAAAAAAGTCCCCTTTCCTTTTTTCCTTTTAATTGTTCACGCACATTTATTAGCGTTTATTACTTTGCTTACGCAATCATAAAAATTAAATAACCCTTTGTTTATTCCGTTTTGTTAATTCTGAGAATAAAAAAAGAAAAACCTTACCATAGACAAAGTTGTGCATATGTCGAGCAAATTTTTGAAATTCATACCTTTACTTAATTGCGAATAAAAGCGAAACGCGTGCATCGATTTTCATGATCTTTGTCTCATTTTGCTCATAGGTTATGTGACTTTACGTAAAAGTAATAAGATATGACATTTTTTTTCATTTTGGATTTTTTATGGATTTAAAAAAAAAAAATTTAAATCTTTAGGCAAAAAATAAGTTTTTTCCTTTATATATTCATTTTTAACTTGGAAACTGTTGCTTGTATAGGAAAACAATATATGAACAGATTAAGGGAATTGTAATTTTAAATTTTTTAAAATTTAATTCAATTAAATCGGGCTAGTGGTTCCCGAGTTATGCCGGACGAAACAAATTAACCAAAAAAAAATTTTTAAAATTTAAAAAAAAAAAATAAAAAAAAAAACCAAACGAAAAAAAAAAATTTTATTGCGTTTTTCCAGCTCATGTCAAGGTTATCTACACAGAAAAAATTATCGCATCCGGAGTACATGAATTTTTTTTCATTTTGTTGAGTAGTGTTATTTGTTAATAGCTTTGATTTTGATTTCTCTGCTTTAGGGCGCAATAGATTGTTCATTACTTGCTCTAATATTCCTCCATCGCACTGTGGCCGAAATCGCGATTTTAGCGGCAAAAAGTCAGTTTTTCAACTATGAATTTATACAATTTTTTTGATGATGTTCAATACCCAACATATTGATAAGAAAAAACAAAAAAAAAGTTTTCCTGTTGGCAACCCTGTTTATGCACAAACAGGTGTTAATGTTTACATATCTTTCAGCAAGTGTTAATGCAAGTGAAGCAGCACAATTTTTATAAAATTAAAAACTGGTTTTTAATAATATATTCTTGTTAAAAAAAAACTGTGTAAATATGAGTTCTAATACTCCAGGTGAGTATTTTTACTATATACAAATATAGTTTGCTAAATGTTTGTATTTCGTACTTATTTTGGTGGGTTTTTGTGTGTATTTTTTGCGAAATTTTTGAAGAGTTTTATCGTTTTTTCGTGGAGTAAAACTAAAAATATTTTGAAGTGTCATTGGAACTATTTACATGTGATTGTTTGTAGAAAACTCAAGATTTATGTCATGGTGAAATTGTGTGCATTTGACTGCTAATAAATGAATTTTTAATATTTTTGCAGAAACACTCAGGTTCAAAAATGCTGAAATATTTGAATTTTGGTTGAGAAACAACAGGAATGTTTCGAATTACGTAAAAGGAAAGATTCCATACGAAATTGACAGTCAATTAAGTAAATTAATATGTACTAAAGCTCGGAACTTATCTAATTTTATTAAACTAAAATGGGATAAACAATCCAGAAATGAGAAAGCATTTAGAAAATATTATAAGGAATGGTTGGGTCGAGAAACAATTTTTGTTATACCGAAAAAGATTAATGCTATCGGGCGACCAAAAACAACTTATGTTGATAGCGGCGAAAGAAATAAAAGGAGATTAGCTTCCGAATTAGCTTCCCAGCAAGGAGACAATGCACAATTATTAGTCAATGCTGCCTCTATATCTGCCAAAAAATCCCATGCAACGGATTTGAAGTTTGTCCTACAACAAGTTGCTATATCTCCAAACCGACCGTCCAAAATTCGAGAACCTCTTAACACTAGCCATAAAGAGGTAACGCAAGTATCACCTGATGAAGCTCTAATGTTTTTGTTAGAAAACGGATTAACTAAACAGCAGTACTCAAATATGCGTCAATTAAACATAAAACACAATAGTAATATTTATCCGACTTATGATAAAGTTTATAAGAGCAAATTGAAATGTAGACCGGATAAAATCAAAGCAAATGAAAGCTCTGTCGAAGTATCGTTGCAAAATTTGGTAGACCACACAGCTAAAAGAATTCTTGCTATCCCTAAGCTTTTTGAGAAAGTCAATCACGAGCTTTTGATAGAATTGGTTTTAACTGTATTTTTTTTTTTGAAATGGATATCTTCTTATGTGAATAAACGCTCGCAGATTGTCCAATTCGGAAATTCTTGTTCTAGGCAAATTCTGGTTTCATCGGGTGTTCCCCGATACTATTTTATTTTTCATATACTATTTTTATTATTCATATATGATCTCCCGGGGTCTATTATAAACTCTAGGATTTTGTGTATGCGGATGATGTGAAAATATTTTTTTCTTATAAACAGCCAGAAGATTCTCATTATTTGCAGAACGACTTAGATAATTTTGGATATTGGTGTGAACTTAATTTACGGAAATGCAAGCATATGCGTTTCTTTAGATCGGATCCGAAATTTGTCAGACAAATACGAAATTGAATCAATTATTTGTTGATAGTTTTAATTTTGATTTCTCTGCTCTTGCATTTAGTGAAACTTGGTTAAAAGAGCCAGTTTTAGATTCTGAAATTTTTTGTAGTAGATTTATTATCTTCAGGAAGGATCGTTTAGGAAGAATTAGTGGCAGTGTACTTATTGCTGTTACTAATTCTAAGGAAGATAATTGAATTCGCAAAAAAATACATAAATTAAAAATCCGAATATAACTTTCCTAGTATCATTCTTATTGGTGAAAGGTATCAATTAAAAAGATTATAAAAAACTTGAATATAGAAAGATTTCCAAGCTTATAAAGTTGACATTTTACAAAAAAAAATGTTTGCGTACACTAAAACTTTTTTAACACATTGAGTGCCAAGCGGTTTTGACGCAAACCTTCCAGGCCAAACATTTTTTTGGGCTATAAGTAAAAGCAATCACTGTCGTACGGAAACGTACGACGTGGCTCCCCACGACGGTTCAATGTGTTAAGTGAGTGTATATATAATTTTAAAAAATCTCATATAAAATTCACCCATGAAACAGCAGATTCCACAACTGATTCCAAAGAACAGATATCTGTTCTAGTTTTGCGTAAAAGAACCTGTTGGTTTTGGGACAAACTCGAACAAAAATAATCAGTGCTAGAACTAGAAGTAGAACAAGTTATGTGGCAGTGCAAGTTGTTCATCAACCGGATCTTTGCAATCAAATGAAGAAATGTAAATTGTCCCTGATTAGTAGTAATGCAGTTCAAATGACCAAATTAGATTAAATATCGGATATTTCCGTACTCTTCGAGACTGTGTCGAAAAAGAGCTCAATGATATGGGAATCACCGCTAGTGATTATTCCAAAACCAGTCGGTGGAGTCAGACTCTATGACAACTATAGGCCAGGTCTAAATCCACAACTAGTTTCTTCGAATTATCCGATACGTCGCATCAATAAAATTTTATATAATCTCAAAGGTTCATGATATTTTTGTCGCTTTGGCTCGTATAAAGCCAAATACATCTTCGAGTTAATCCTGAGTCCAGTAAAATTAAAACAATGTCAACGCATAAGGGAACCTACAGAGTCTTTCTCTTGGCATTAAAAGTGTCTCATTATAATTCAATCGTATTATTGAACAAATTTTAGCGGCTTTAAACAAAAACATGTTATATCTTGATGACAGCAGTTCATGGAGCTGAATGTAAATTTAATTTAATCGAATGTCTCAATCGCCTATATACATATAAATGAAAACAACGTACAATTCAACAAAATTTCAAAATCATCTACAAAAACTCAAGCAACTGTAAATAATCCTCGCCAGCTACAGTCGATGATGTAAGAGATTTTTAGGAATGATAGCGTAATACGCCAGGTTTAATAACTTATCCCTTACGTAAACTTCTCCAGAAATATGAAACAATTATTGGGTTTCAAATTTTTGCACTTATGAAAGTAAAGAATATTATTTCCATTGATAGGGTATAGACGCCTTTCGATCCAGAACTTCCAGTTATAGTCGCCTGTGATGCTACTCCAACTGGGACAGCAGGAGCATTATCACATATACGTCATATACGATTGTATGTACGTCCACTTGCATACGCATCAAAGTCATCGACAAAGTTGATAAAATTATAGGCAATTAGATCGTAAAGCATTAGCGATCATATTTACTATCAATCATTTCTTCATGCAAAAAAATTAAAGAGTCGTTGAACGCAATTGTTTATTGGATCGCGACTCATATAATTTACCTTTCGCTGATTTTGCCACGATGACCTTGCATTAAATTACATAAAAGATGCACAAATACTGCCTTTTTGTCCCATTTTACCCCATAAAAGTACTAATTTTGTAAAACCGTTTCTTATTCGACGTCTACGTCATATTTGGAAACTACACTGAAAATTTCATGACCCTAGCTTCAGTCGTTTGGTCTGGGGGCTGGTCAATGATAAGTCAGTCAGTCAGTAACGCAACTCTTTTATATATATATAGATGAGAATTATCTCTTAGATTTTTTAATTAGGTACAGCAGAAATTCGGACGCTACAAATATTTCCACGCGTAGTAAAAAAATAGTAATTTTCACGATACACTTCAACTTTTAATAATAATAAAAAAGTTGTCGAAAATGAAAAAATTAAGTTAAAAGCTATTCTGCCCTCCTTAGAAAGAAAGTCATATCTCCATTTTTGTAGTTTTGAGTTATTAAGCTTTTACCTTTTTTATCATTCCCGCCTAAAAATTTTAATGTTTTTAAAAATTTTAAAATAAGATCTATCAGACAGGGGATATTTCCATTGTAAAGTAGAAAAAAGTAGTGGTTTCTGGAAGAGATTTCCAAAATTCCATTCTGTTTTTGGCCAAAATATCGTTGAGCTTTTGTGTAAGGTGTTGTTTTCTTTTAATTTTTATACCACGAGGAATCGTTTTGGCTTTAGTTTTTAGAATTCCAGATTTTGCAAATGCAGCTTTTAAGAAATTTAAGTTTGTGTAATGTATGAGTAAACTTAATTTTGTACAGAATAAGCTATTGTTTTTTACAAATTTGACTTCTACCAATTCATTGAAATAAGCTCTTAGAACTGTTGATTTGAGTTTGTGTTGAGACGAGTCACAGTGGAATTTTTTGTGCAATAAGTCATGTTTTCGACATATAAAATTTAAAAATGTAATGATGCAGCTTTGTAGAAAATTGATTCAGTATGAAGAATCCATAAATTGTATCCCAAAAAACGCTTATTTGTCTTTGAAATAATGAAGTAAGGTCACATGTAAATTTTGGTTCAAAACATTGAAAACTGTTTACGCACTTCTATAGTGTTTGTTCGTAAGATAATTTTATTGCTCTGATTTAAATAGTGATTTTTTTCAAATACAGCCTTTTCTGTGTATTTTAAAAAATATATATAAAGTTAGCTCATATGGTTTAATCTGCCGTGATTGCAAACTTTTCTGGAAGAAAAAAGGAAAGACTCTATCAATTAAAATTTAAAAAAAAGTTTAAATAATTAATAACACTATGTAACACAATTTTGTTTACGTGATTTTTTTGCTGTTTCTCATTGGTTATGTCTCTAAACTGAAGAAAAACTTTAACTGATGTCTGGCTAATCGTTTTTTAAGAAATGACATCGAATTTTAAAATTTTTAAATAGTGCCTTTATTTTTCATGGTACAGATAGATAAGAGTGTGCATAAAAGATTGTTAAACAGCTTAATTTTAATGAAGGTATGCTTTTATATGATAATAAAACGAAAAATACACTTGAATCCTTAAATTCAGGAATTTTAAGACAAAAAATCCTTAAATTCAGGAATTTTAAGACAAAAATTTTTTTTCCAATTTTGCATGAAAAAAAAAATTTTTTGGAAAAAGTTTCTGAATTCACTTTATCAAAAAACAGTGTAAGAGTAACTTGGAGGTAATGTAGCTGCGGATTCTCGGAGTTTTTACTTAATCAAATCGGACAAACTGTTCTTGAGTTATGCTAAAATGTGTGGTGAAACCTCCTTCATTTTTAAAATAGCGGTTTATATACTAAGAAAACGTTTAGGTAGAGGGAAAAACACTCATTATATTATATTTATGACCTAATTCATTAGATAAAAGCAAAAAATTCACTTAAACAAACAAAAAGATTTTTTTGTTACGTAGTGTAATCTTTTATAAAATCATAAAATTTGTCTCCAAATTCATGAAATTTCTTATTTTAAAAAATTACAAAAAGATATAGAAAAATATAAAAGATTATAGAAATAGATAGATTAAAGGTAGATAGATTAAAGTTCCCCAGAAAGGGTGATAGAGTTGCAACAAATACAGATGTTTTTCATCGACTTCTAGTTTCGTTAGATCCTTTTATAAGTAGCATTAGATGCCAACCCCGTAAACAGGTTCTAGAACTTTATGATACAGTTACAGAAATGATATATGATGAATAAAAGTCTATATTTAAATTCATGTACTGAAATTTATTTATAAAATAATTAGTTTTGCTAAAGAAACAAAAAGTTTTTGGAAAAAAATAATATTGGATATGTGGGCGGTGAGCGGTGGGCGTTAATTGAGGTAATAAAAGGCTCTTTTTCTTAATTGAGCTAATTAAAGGCTCAGAGCAAAATTTCAACATTCTACGAGCATTCCTTATATTTTTGCCAAACTTTGTATGAACAAATCCCTCTGTGCGAGTGGTCCTTCCAGTCGTAAAAGTTTTCCATGTACATTTCAATCACTTCAACTTTTCCTGAATTACTCCTCTGAACGCAATCTTTAAAATCTGTTATGTCATACATATTTTTCTGTTTTCTTTTAATGATCTTTCAACTTGTCGACAAAAGGCATTTGCAGACATAAATGTATGTCCTGACTCAAAATATTTTAAAATTATGTTTTCAACATTATGTTCCGAGCAATTATCAATATATACAAAAAACTGTACAATGCCCAATTTTTGTTTTCTGTGACACAGTTATCAAGGTATAAATGAAATTTTCGGTATATCTTCGGAGCTTAAGAAAAGCATAAAATGTGGAATTAATATATTCTTTGGATCTGCTAGATATTCCTTCATACCACATAGCTGAAGCGGCATAGCTTGTTTTGCCCAACCGGTACAAAACTTTCATTAAATGCAATAATTCGTGGAGTGAATGTAATTTCTTTGAACATGTCACACCGGCGATGCATTATTACCTAGACATACTGCGATCTATGTTGGCACAGTATGCTGCAACATAGTCCATTTCTCAACCTTTACCCATTAACGGCCATTGTCATATTAAAAATGATAAAAAAAGAAATCCCGCCTCGAAAAGTTGATACGGACGTGGCGGTGGGCGTTAATCTTTCTTTTCACTGTGTCTACTATCCCTCTTACCGCTTCTCTTACAGGATAATTACAATGCACCAATCGGTATCCGAGTTAACTGTCTATATGTCCTTTAACCTAAGGACATTAGTTTCATTAGTTTGGTTCTTCAGAATTTGAGATATTAACACTGCAAATCGGACTATCGGGTAAATTTTAGAAATTAACCCAAAGTTGACATAGTCCGTGTGCCAGCAACGTGTTTAGTTACACCATAAGTATCACGGCTTAAACTTTTAGGATATGTTTCTTTATTCTTGGAAAGAAAAAAATGCATGTCTGGCAAACCTTCGGGGGTGGCTTTGGCACCCTGCAAAATGGGTCGCATTTACATCATTTTATCATAGCTTGCATTTATATAAGTTAACGATGGTGAATAAAACCATCGCAACAAATTGTCTTCATTAAGCATGACCCGTGACAAAACCAAAGAGTACAAAATGGTCAGCATTCCACCATCACGTGGAAACATATCATACTGATCTACATGTTCACAGGCAAAGATATTGACAAGTATGTCGACAACCTAACATCAGCACTGTCAAACAGTTTCACTAGGTCTTGTCCTTCCCAGGAAAAAGAACACAACCGTACTGGTGGACTACTGAGCTGAGGGAGCTAAGAAAGGTTACCAGGAAACTGTATTATAGGGCACAATGTACAAGGAGCAATGATGATTGGGAAAACTATAAGGTTAGTTTTAACAAATACAAGGCAGAACTAAAAAAGGCAAAGAAGACTCTAGGACACATCCAGAAATCGGACGGCACCTGGACGGCATTGAGCCTAGAGACACTTAGCCTCTTAGCAGGGACCCACTTCCCAAATTGTGAGGATATTGAAGGCGAGGTCACTATGGCCACAGCATTCAATTCTTCCCTTTTTGATGAAGCTATCATAGATAATATAGTCAATGAAGATAGAGTCAAATGGGCAACATACATTCCAATCCTATAAATCTCCGGGAATGGATGGTGTATTCCCAGCCATGCTACAGCATACTACAGATGTAATTGTTTCACATCTAGTCTGTGTGTTCAAAGCATGTCTGCGCCTATAATTTACACCAACGAGCTAGAGGGAGGTGCGGGTAGTCTTCATAACCAAAGCAGGCAAACCAAGTCACTCATCCAATAAGGACTTCAGACCAATCAGTCTGTCATCCTTCCTCCTTAAGACAATGGAATGAATAGACATTTATCTAAGAGGAAGCATAGACAACAATCTTATAAGCGACGCTCAGCATGCCTATCTCAAAGTCAAGTCTACCGAGAGCGCTCTTCATGAGGTTCTTGGTTACATAGAAAGAAACCTGGAAAGTAAGGACTAAGGACTCTTGCAGCGTTTCTAGGCATAGAAGGAGCCTTCAATAACATTGAGGCCAATACAATTAGCAAATAAAAAGTTAATGAAAACGAAAAGGCTAGCAGGACGGAGCATTACGGGAACCATAAAAAGCACTCCACAAGCAGCATTGGATGTAATTCTGCATCATCCATCTCTGGACCACTTTACAGAGATGATTGCTGTCAGGAGCGCTATAAGACTCAAAGAATCAGGATAGACCATATGGTCACGCAAGAATAGTTCAAGGAAACATACTGGGTGTCCACGAATCGGTCATCAATGGAGGTACAGACTACATGGTGCCGGTTCTGGACTTCTCACCCTTACCACAGATGATTATACCAAAGAGATCAGACTGGGACAATTGCGAGCCCTTCAAGAAGCTGTCGGTCTACACTGATGGCTCAAAGATGGAACAAGGCACAGGTGTGGGATTCTATATTGAATCACTACAGATACGCAAGTCTCTCCGACTTGACGACAACTGTAGTGTTTTCCAAGCAGAATTACTGGCAATTAAGAGGGCAGCAAAATTTATATCTTATCTATCCGTCTCTGCTGGGTTCCCGGACATATCAATGTCAAAGGAAACGAAATAGCAGATGAATTGGCTAGACATGGTTCGTCCTTGGAAATCGATAGAGCTGATAACTTAGCAAAACCACCGATTGGTACTGTATATGTATATGTCTATAGACTGATTGATTCAAGGAAATGGTCAGAGATGAATGAAGCATGGAATGGTTTATCAACCTGCAGGATCGCCACATGGCCAAAGATCGATAGGGGCAAAACCAGAACTCTATTGGAGCAAAACAAGGCAGTAATTCGAACACTGATAGGTATCTACACAGGGCACTACTGCACTAGGAGTAGGATCTCAAGATGACGATTATGTAAGACAGTTCGTGTTTATCGCTCGTCGGAGACGGACGTGTTTTTTAACCGCGGATAGTGTATTTACCTGCTAACAGTGTGTTTATAAAGTGTAGTGTAATAAAAGTGTAAGGGTTTTTCCCAAACGTGAATTCTGAGGAAAGGGTAATAAAGTGCCACCAATAAAAAAGTGGAAAAACACAGTATACCCGAACACGTGCAGATATTGACTGTACCTGCGATGGCTGACCTTCCTAGCTCTGCAAAGAAGAGGATGCTGGAGCAGGACGTCAGTACCTGCCAGGTATCAAAGTTGGAGTTCGAGACTCTCGTAACCAACTTCAAAAAATTGATCGAGGAGAATGCGTTGTTAAAAAAACGCATTGAAGAGCTCGAGGAACGCCTGACTTCTGATGAATAAGGCAGTGAAATGGAAGAAGACGTCCCAGAAGAAGGCAAAGCCACAGACAGCTGGGGCAGCCGTGAGCACACCGCCGATGCCACGGATTAAGGTTTTGAGCGCAACGCCGGCGTCTCAAGCTGTTAACACACCGCCGGTGCAACAGCATAAGAAGGATGTTTGCTCACCGCTGGAGCAAAAGAAGACAGAACCAAAAGGAGCCGTACCCAAAAGAACGACAGCTACCAACAGGAATCAACCAAAAAAAGACAAAAAGACGACGGAATCAACTTCCGGTAAGAAATCTAAATTATGCATTCCGACAATTATTTTATATAATGTAGGTGTTAGGGAGCTAACTAGGAAGATGACTAGAGATGATGGCACAGTAACTACATGTGTAAAGTGGTTAATAGGACAGTGACGCATCTCAACACAGAGAAATTAGAAGACTTTTCTAAAATGAAGGAAACCCTAAAGGAGCAAAAGTACGCTTTCTACACGTACACTTTCTACACAGGACCGTACAGCGTAGTCATTGACAGACTGTCAGACGACTACGAGGTAGAAGACGTAAAGGCTGGATTGGCTGGGGTCAATTTCAACCTTAATGTATTAAAGGTAGCGAAGCCGGGTGGAGCTAAATGGCTCATCCACGTATCCAGGGACTCGGACCTGAAGAGCATTCACGGCTTAAAACGTTTCCTACATTGCGTAGTGAACGTTAGGAAGGACGTGGCATGCCAAGTAGGTGCGTCAAAAAGGACGGTGCCTTCCAAAAAGGACGCACATCAGGCTATGGACACTTCCGGTGAGATCACTCATGTGGTTAAGTGTATCAACTGCAATGCAACCGGACATACTGTTGGCTCAAAGGATTGTCCTAAAAGACTGTCCTTGCTGGCAAAGAAGGCTGAAAGGAAGACTGGGAACACTGACAATCCCAGACAGTTGCCACCACGGACCAATGATATGCGCCGTGGTGTTTCATACGCCGCGGCTGCTGCTGGGCCTTCCAATGGCAATTCGTCAACGGGCGGAGCACGGAGAACTACTTCTCATGCTCCTTCCGTTCCTTCGGGTGGGAATGGAAACACACTGAAGGGGTCCTCGACACGTATGGACTTTCTTAACAAAGAATGTATGGAATTCTTTGGTAAGAGCTTCCAGACCTTGTCGGACAAGATAGGTGATTTCGCAGAGACGTACGACTCTCTGGACCGCGCGGACAGGCCAAGGGCTATATTTGAGCTCCTCATCTCTATTCGATAGGATGTCTAATGCAATCAAATGCATTTTTCTTAATGTCAACCCCATCGTTTCCAAACGTAAGAGACACTATCTCCGACTGTTTGTAGACGAACACAAACCGGACGTTCTTTTGCTCGCTGAGCACAGACTTTCTGCTAGACATGTGTTAGTTTTACATGGTTATACTGTTTTTAGACAGGATAGACAGAACGGCCGAGGTGGGGGTACGGCTATCCTAGTTAGGAATGACATACGGGCGGAGAGGGTGTTATTGAACCTCGGGGCCTTTGAGAATACTGCAGTGAGATTTAGGAGAGAAGACGGAACAACACTCACGGTAATAGCCATGTACCTCCGCCCGCGAGACTTGCTAACAGATTCGGATCTTGATCCACTTCTGTTGCTTGCGAGGCAGGGGGAGGTACTGACTGGTGGTGACTTGAATGCCAAGCATCCTTACTGGGGTGGCAACGAATTCAATCCGAATGGTACATGTCTTCACGACTTCCTCTTAGGTTGTCCTGATATGGATATCTTCCCCACTGCGGGGCCGACGAGACTCAATAGGGTACTTGATTCTTTTATCGATATCTTTATTGCCTCGTCTAGTATTTCCATAGTGGGAAATTACGGTGGGCTACGGACGTTGGACAGTTTCTCTGACCATAGGGCTGTAGAGGTTGTTTTGTGCCGCGACGAACTGACACGGACGGAACGACGTACATTATTTAACTACGACAGGATGAATATTAGGCAGTTTAATAGGATTCTTGAGGGTAGATTAGATGACTGTGTATTGCCGACTGGACACAATGTGACTACCGCTGAGGTCGATGGATGTATAGAGAATATGAGCGCGGTTTTCAGGGAGGCCATGGAGGCTTCTATTCCCAGGATTACTCCCGGGGGTAGGGGACTCAGGCGTCTTCCACCGCATATTCTTGGCTTCATCCGCGAGAAAAAAAGACTTAGGAGGATTTGCCAAAGGACCGACTACGGACGGCAGAACATACTGAGAGCTGACATTCGGAACCTTGACCGAATAATACAGGGAGCTATTGCTCAGTTTGAACGTGAGCACTGGGCAAACTACCTCAGAGGGATAAAAGTAAACAACAAGACTTTTAAACAGGTTAAGGGTGCTGCTGGCATAAGTTCTAGAAAGCCTATATCTAATCTGCTAGACCCAAATCGTGTCCTGGTAACAGATGACGATGGTAAGGCTAATCTTCTAGCCGATGGCCTACAGTGTGTCCTGCCCGATCAACTCTCTACCACAGCTCCTTTTGAGGTAGCTGTTAGGGCTAGAGTGATGGACTTGGTGGACAGAACTCCGCTGGTGGAATTTTCATCTGACATTTGTGCAGATGGTTCATCCAGAGGTGACGACGACAGGTGGCATGATCTCGGGCTGATTAGCCCTGCGGAGGTAGGCGCAGCTCTTAGGAGTAGACCTAACCGCAAGTCGAATGGACCAGACGGTGTACCGGACATAATTCTGAGAAAGACTGGTTTGACAACATGGACGTTCCTAGCGGTGCTAATTAATCACTGCCTCAACTTGGGCTATTTTCCGAGGGCGTAGAAGGAATCAGTAACGATTCCAATTCACAAACCCGGAACTGACCCCACTTTGTGTGGAAGCTACCGACCGATATCGCTGTTATCGGCCTTCGGGAAACTCCTGGAACACTTTATCCTAGCGCGGGTAAATCGGACGATAGAAGATCTGGATATACTTACAGATAATCAGTTCGGCTTCAAGAGAGGACATTCCACATCTCATGCACTGGTTGTTTTCGGCGACTACGTATCGAGGGCATTGAACAAAAGACAGGCTACCATTGCGGTAAGCCTGGACTTTGCTAAGACAGAATTCTCAGATGTAGGGGAGGACTGGGTGACGAAGTTAGGTTATTATTATATCGACAGATAATTAGGCCGCTACTCTCCTATGCCTTTCCAGTCTGGTATTGGATCTCTTCCAGCCAAATGGAAAGACTCAGGAGATGGGAAAGGACGATTTTGGTTTCCTGTCTGGGACTTAAGCGAGTCATGGGCTCCGATGGTATCCCTAGGAGACCATCCTGCCGGAAGATTTACGGTTCTATCGATTTCGATAGAATCGATGTCTTTCTTGTCCGGAATGCTCTGAACTTCTATGGAAGGGCTGAGTTTCTGGACAACAGACTGATTAGGGGTTGTCTTGATCTACTTGTCTGATCTACCGACAGCATTAGCATTAGCTCAGGAAATTGAATCAAACCATGAAAGATATGTCTTCCCAACATCCTTCGTGAACTGAAATGATATCAGACAGAAACAGGAGGGTAAGCAGAAAACTGATAATGCTGAAACACGGACAGATGATTTACGTCAGAAAAGTCCGTACTATAGAAGGAATAGGAGCAAGGGTGATATTCCGGTGGAAAAGCAGGACCACCCCGAACAAATGGAGGTGTACCCTTCTTCTTCCCGATTTAGAACACGCAATTTTTATCAAAAACAAAATTACGAGACCTCCAATAAGGTTAAATCACTTAGCTCATGAAGATTTGAAAGAACTGAAAGGGGTTACACCGGTAAATAAATCCTTTACCATTCGATCAGTGCATGAACAGAGTGAAATGAAAGATAAAAGTATCATGAACATTTTTGGTATAAACTCGATTTTTTTACACTGGAAGATATTCCAACTTTTCAGGGAATTATAGGCCTGGACTTTTAAAACCAGATAAATGCAACAGTAGACTTGAAGAATAGGAAAATACACCATTATTATGGCACAGAGGATTTAAGTTTACTGAATGTAAGAGCGTAAACTTTATGAAAATTAATAACATGGATGTCCCACTACCAATAAGGGGTACATTTCTGAAAATGCTTAAGAATCGGAAAAGGGCATTCGCAAACTCTAACGATTCATTACCATATAATACAAACGTTGTGGCAATCATTCGGACGGAGGACAATGAACCCGTCTATTCGAAATTATATCCATATCCAATGGATGTGGCGGATTTCGTAAATTCCGAAATAAAGGGACTCCTTGGGAGTGGCATAATAAAACCCTCGAGGTCACCCTACAATAGCTCAGTTTGGGTTGTTGGCAAAAAGGGTGTTGATGAGATGGGGCATAAAAAGAAACGTATGGTAATAGATTTTCGCAAACTCAATGCAAAAACAATTGACGACAAGTATCCCATGCCCAATATAACAATGATATTATCCAACTTGTGCAAAGCGAATTATTTTACAACCCTTGATCTTTTTTCGGTAACTGAAGAGGATCACGTAAAACATGTTGACTGGGTGCTTAAGAGCCTATACGAAGCCAATATGGGAGTATCAATAGAGAAGTCTATTTTCTTTAAAACAGAATTAGAATACCTTGGTTTTATAGTGTCAAGGGGAGGCATAAAAACCTCTCCAGAAAAGGTAGCTGCCATAAAGAACTACCCAGTTCCCACAACATTGTTTGCGTTAAGGTCATTCCTCGGACTGGCTAGTTATTATCGTTGTTTTATAAAAGACTATGCTAATATAGCTAGGCCCTTGACAAATGTTCTCAAGGGTGAAAACTGAAAGATACGCACCACCCAATCAAAGAAAATGCAACTTGCTCTTAACGAAGGGCAACTAGGTTCGTTCAAAAAGTTAAAGGACATCTTAGCATCTGAGGACGTCATGTATCCAGTTGTACCCAGATTTTGGAAAAGCATTTGATCTCACGACAGATGCTTCTTCACATGGACTTGGCGCCGTCCTTTCACAAGGCGAAAAACCTATTACCATGATCTCGAGGACGTTGAGAGATAACGAGATTCACCTTGCGACAAATGAAAGAGAACTCTTAGCCATAGTTTGGGCTCTGAAGAGTCTTCGACATTACCTATACGGTGTTAGGACACTTAATATTTTCACGGACCATCAACCATTAACATTTGCGATTTCGGATAGGAATCCAAATGCCAAGATAAAGCGGTGGAAAGCCTTTATTGATGAGCATAACGCTAACCTTTTCTACAAACCTGGGAAAGAGAACTGTGTAGCAGACGCACTTTCAAGGCAACAAATCCTTGCGTTAGAAAATGATAATTTTTCCGATGCTGCAACAGTTCACAGTGAGCAGTCATTGGCATACACCATAGAATCAACAGATAAGCCGGTAAATTGCTTCAGGAATCAAATAATTCTTGATTAGTCACAGAACTCTTCTACTCGGCGCTTCATACTTTTCGGGGGAAGGACCCGTCATATTATACAATTCCGAAATATGGAACATCTTATTGACGAAATTAGGGATGTAGTCAACCCCAATGTGGTGAATGTTATAAAATGTGATCTGTCAACATTGGCCCACATACAACACAGACTGATTCAACTCTTCCCGTCAACACGATTTCGCTATGCGCGGAAATACGTGATCGACATTCTTGACAAAAATGAGCAAATGGAGATTGTGGTTACAGAACACAATCGAGCACATAGAGCGGCCCAAGAGAATGTGAAGCAGATATTGGAGGACTATTATTTCCCCAAAAATGACCAAAATGGCAAATGAAGTGGTCAGTAATTGTAGGTCATGTTCAAGGGGCAAATACCTGAGACATCCAAAGAAACATGTTATATCCGAAACATTAGTTCCATCTTACGCAGGGGAAATATTTCACATTGATATCTACTCCACAGATAGGAAGCATTTTCTGACGAGTCTAGGCAAATTTTCAAAATTCGCGGTAGTACAACCGATACAGTCACGGACCATTAATGACGTAAAGCTACCAATACCAAAGACGATTTTCTGTGACAACGAAAAATCTCTAAATTCTGAAACAATAAAATCTATTCTGAGAGACAGATTTTCTGTTCAAATAGCCAACGCATCTCCCTTACATAGTACTTCTAATGGGCAGGTTAAAAAATAAAATGAAAGCTCTTACCCCTGAGAGTTACCAACCAAGCAGGCAGACCAACCAGGGTTGGAAGTGTGTGACAGGCAAGGTCAAAGTCCGAGGCCAGCAACGAATTTCTTCACGCGATAAGAAAAAAACGGTCCAATCTTTTATGGCCTCTTCCTTACATTATGATAGGGGGAAAAATCAATGTGGTGGAAATAGCACTATTTTTATTCGACCCTCAAATGTGAAGGGGGGCCAAAGTCGCCCTCAAAGGATGGTCAGATATGGATTTTTTCTTTGTACAATGGAAGGAAATTACCATAAACATTTTGGCCGTTTTACTTATAGTTTAAGGATATTCGTTGCTGGCCCCCTGACTTTAAGCCTGTCTGGCACGCACATTCCACCACCAGATTGGTCTGGCTGGATGGCTGATAACTTTAGGAGTAAGAGCTTTCCAAATAATCAAATACCAGCCATGATAAAATATTGTAAATAACACTAGCCTTTTCGACCTTAAAAAACTCTACCTTTTTTGCCTTAAAAATTGTAGGGGGCAAAGCCACCCTCGTAGAACTGCCAGACAAGCATATTTTTTCTTCTCATAACCTAAGGAGGTGGCTATAAAAGTTTTGGAAGTTTTACTTATAGGGAAGTGGTAGAAATACCATTATTTCCATTCGATCTTAAGGAGTGTCGGGGGCCAAAGACTCCCCTGAAGGTTTGTCAGATATGCATTTTTTTCTTTCCAAGAATAAAGGAACATATCCTAAAAGTTTAAGCCGTGATACTTATGGTGCAACAAAAACGTTGCAGGCTCCCGGACTATTAGGTCTCCACATCCCTCCTATATTTTTCATCTTCAAGGTCAATTTGGAATTAGATACTGGTAATGCTGCTTCTGATCTAGAAATCGCTGGAACAGTCCATTCTAATTGTGACGTCGCATTTGGTAACTACATTTTGGTGTTGGAAGTGTTCTGGGAGCTATTGTTGCCTTCATCAATTGATTTTGGAATCCTCTTGACATGGCTTATATTTCTCCTAATGATTTTCCCATCACGAATTACCTTAACTTCATTGCCAATCCTCTCTACAACTTCGCATTTTGTGGGATCAAAAGTAGGCGTCAACTTATGTGGAAAGATTACATTTCGCAATAAAACTCTATCTCCAACTTCTATACAAGATTCCTTCGCACGCCTCTTCATGTCTCCCTTTCTGTTTGTTAATCATATCCAGATTCCTTGCTGCCGAATCTAACATATCTTTTGTGATATCCTGGATACACGGAATCTTATCACGGACAACATGATTAAACATTAGTTCACTTGGAGAAGAACCAGTTGTGCCATGAGGAGTCACATTATACATTAAGATAACATTTTGAATTTCAGATTTATAATCTCTCTTCTTCGAATGAACAATTTTAAGGCGTTTTACCAAATGCATGTCTCTCCATTGGAACTGGCCTGTTCGGTTATGATCCCAACAGACAATCCCAGCAACTTTTCACATATGTCTCTATTTTTCTGTCGACTAAATGCCAACAGACCTTGGCTCTGACTCTTCTTTTCATTGCTGATTCTCCAGGATGCGCCAATACTAGTAATTTGGCTCTAAGAGGTTTTGGAATCACTATGCGACTGCCTCGTAATCGCCGACATCTAGCAATTCCTAACGGAATGGAAAATACGCATTACAAGTGTCCGATGGCCAAGAGTCGGTTCTAATGTATTCGATGGTCTCCAAAATCTCGTCATCCTGTGAACTTTTAGCTGCGATTTCACAAATGCTCATAGAAGATGGGGTGGCGTGCGCAACGATATGAAAAATAGTCTGTTCGCAGCATTCATCAAATTATTTCGTATTAGCGATTTTGCATAACCTTGAGATTGAATTCGCAATATTCTCCTTTCCTGATCGATAAATAACCTTGAACTTATATGATTGCAATCTCAGAAGCCACCTTTCTATCCTTGCAGAAGGTTTTGATGTTGGTTTGAAGATCGCTTGGAGAGATTTATGATCAGTAACGAGCTCAAACTCTAAGCCAATCAAATAGTAATATAATCTTTCGACTGTCCAAACTAGCGCCAAGCTTTCCTTCTCAGTTTGTGAATATCGTTACTCAACATCTGACAAGCTTTTGCTCGCAAACGATGTTATACGAGGATTGCCATCGCCTTCAAATTGTATTATAACGGCGCCTAGAGCTACAGGACTAGCATCAGCTATTAGCCGAGTTCTGTTTTTAATGTTAAAATAGGCAAGTTTCAACAAACTTCTCAAAGTTTCTGTGATATCAGCCAGATCTGGAATAAACTTGCCAACAGACCTTGGCTCTGACTCTTCTTTTCATTGCTGATTCTCCAGGATGCGCCAATACTAGTAATTTGGCTCTAAGAGGTTTAGGAATCACTATGCGACTGCCTCGTAATCGCCGACAACTAGCAATTCCTAACGGAATGGAAAATACGCATTACAAGTGTCCGATGGCCAAGAGTCGGTTCTAATGTATTCGATGGTCTCCAAAATCTCGTCATCCTGTGAACTTTTAGCTGCGATTTCACAAATGCTCATAGAAGATGGGGTGGCGTGCGCAACGATATGAAAAATAGTCTGTTCGCAGCATTCATCAAATTATTTCGTATTAGCGATTTTGCATAACCTTGAGATTGAATTCGCAATATTCTCCTTTCCTGATCGATAAATAACCTTGAACTTATATGATTGCAATCTCAGAAGCCACCTTTCTATCCTTGCAGAAGGTTTTGATGTTGGTTTGAAGATCGCTTGGAGAGATTTATGATCAGTAACGAGCTCAAACTCTAAGCCAATCAAATAGTAATATAATCTTTCGACTGTCCAAACTAGCGCCAAGCTTTCCTTCTCAGTTTGTGAATATCGTTACTCAACATCTGACAAGCTTTTGCTCGCAAACGATGTTATACGAGGATTGCCATCGCCTTCAAATTGTATTATAACGGCGCCTAGAGCTACAGGACTAGCATCAGCTATTAGCCGAGTTCTGTTTTTAATGTTAAAATAGGCAAGTTTCAACAAACTTCTCAAAGTTTCTGTGATATCAGCCAGATCTGGAATAAACTTGCCAACGTATGTTACTTAACCCTTGATCGTTCCAAATTTATCTGGGTCTGGGGATATTGTATCGGCTAGCACATGACCCAAAAATTTCAAATTCGACACTCGCCATAAACATTTGTCATCATTAAGCAACACTCCATTGGTTTTAAATATCTACATTCTTCTTGAAGACAGCAACTATTGGTGAAATCCAAGAACTTGGGCCGGACACCGGTTCAATTATGACCAGTTTGAGGGCCTCGTTTATTTTATCCTCTACCTTATTTTCAAGTGCAACAGGTATACGACGCAGGTATACATCTGGATATATTGCCAATATGACTCTGACATTGGAAATTTTAGGAAATGAACCTGCCATTTCAATTCGATTTACATCATTTCCCAATTTCAAAACATTGAGGCGAATCGTGGAGTCACGACCAAGAAGCGATTGATTTCCATTCTCCATGACATATAGTGTGCATCATTTCTGAACCCTCCATTACGGGCACTGGGGCCTCAAATACATACAACACCTTCAATAACTGGTTTGCCACATACGCCTTAAACTGGTTAACGGATTGCGTGCGAATATTCCATAAAATAGTCTGATGACCTTGGAGGTTTCCCCAGTCTTAATTAAATTAAATCTTGAACCTGAGTCAATGATCATCTTAATAGCGTGTCCACCTATCTTGCATACGATAGCCTCATCCATTAAGAAATTTTCATTGACCATTAAACAGTCATGTTCCTGAGTTCCGTCATCAAAATTTATTTCTGATTCGTCAATGCGACGAACTCAAGATACATGAAGTTTACGCTTCCGCTTCAAATTCCTTGTTTTACATCTCCGAGCAAAATGGCCCATCAAACAACATTTTGTGCATTTGGCTCCTCTTGCCAGGCAATCGACATCGTCCATTTGTCCACATTCATCGGTTTGTTTCCTAGTCCATTGTGGCCTTGTCGTGACTTTATTAATGGGTTCACATTCAGGTTTTTGGAACATGCTTTGCGATTGCTTATTAATATGCTCATGGATCTGACATGCCTCAATTATATAATCTAAGCTCCGTTCTCATTCAAGGTGCCCACGAATCGATAAGCGTATCTTTCAAGCAAATTGATTCAATTTCTTTTTTGGTTTCACCAAACGAGCACTTCGATGATTGGTGTCTTAAGCGTAATAGATTTTTTTTTAATCCTCTCCATCTTGAGGATGTAGGGTCCGAAATAAATGCCTTTCAAACGTGGAGTTCCTCTTCGGAGAGAAATACGCATCTAGTTTGTTGACAAGAACTTGAAAAACATCCTCTTTGTTGCCTTGTGCGACCAAAGCACCCGGAATATTAAATATAACTTCCTGCAACTGTGGACCTCCAAGATAAAGCAGTTTATTTTCCTTCTTAACGGCGTCCTGTATGTCCTCAGCCAAAGATACAAAGTGAATGATCTGAACCACTTCTCCCATTCGCTCCTCAACATTGATCTATCGAGATCATCACAAAGAAATGGCTTAATCTTGCTCATCTTTCTTCAGCAATTTTCTTTTTTTCTAGTGGTTTTTTTTCTAGTATTGGCACAATTCAATGCGCACACTATTTTCTTGCCAATTTAATGGTCTTTACTGCACAATTCAATGCGCACACTCATTTCTTGCCAATTTAATGGCCCTTGTTGCTCAATTTAATGTGCACAAACTTCCTCAGGATCATGCCCAACTTTTCCGCAACTCACGGTTTATTAGATTCACACGCGACCTCCACTAATTTCAAAATTCCGTCGTCGTCGCCAACGTAATAACCCAGATATTATGGATTTATTTCACAAAGAATATTTATTCAATATTTCAATTTATTATTCTCATCACGACCTTATCGGTTGACAGTAAAATCAAAAACTAAAACTAAACATTATTTCTCAGGTCTCCACAGATATCTATTTACGTATTTGTACAGAAAAAAATATGTTTTTGTATTACAGGTTTTTACGTAAAAATATGTCAAAACATAAAAGCAAAAACAAAAAAAAATCTTTTAAATCGAAAAATGGGAAAATTATTCAACTCTGAGCTAGATTCTATCAAAAGTACCCAATATTTTACAAAACTCCTAAATGTTTACTATATCAAAAGTTATTGAACTTTGAAGATGGAAATTGATTCTGGACAACGTACAGCTATTAAGCTTGCATGATAATAATAAGTATCCAGTAAGGCAGTTCGAAACTGCCCCAAAATTGTACTCCATAAAATTGAATAAACACAAGTTAATTGTTAACCCATCACTCGAGTCTGCTTGTGCGTCATCAGAAACTGAGTGAGGGATTATGTCGATGGTCATTAAGATCGCCGTGAGTAACAACTTCTACATTTCAGAAGTAGAGTTATTGTACTTGAAATTGTCCTGAATTGAAGTTTAACAATACATACGAGTATATACCGATATCTGTTAATTAAAAAATAAACAAAAAAATATAATAGAATACATTCTATACTTTACCAGAGATTGAACAAGAAAATTTCTTTGGTGCCGCAAATCACATACTGTATTAAATATTGAAACTTGGTCTTCTTCTTCTAATTGTTGCAATAGTGAATCCAATGCAACCAATGTTCCTGTGCGCCCAACGCCCGCGCTGCAGTGTACCAGTATCGGTCCACGTTGAACGGAATAAACAGCATTAATATGTCGAACGAATTTTATCAGCACATGTGGATGCTCAGGCGCCATGAAGTCTTTCCAAACTAAATAATGGTATTGCGTTATCTGTCGACTTTCATCTTCGTCATCTTTTATGGTGTTTCTCTTAAATATATCTAATGTCCTAATTAAATAATCTCCATGTTTCTTCTCTGACACAAACTTAACAGCAATTTCTCCATATTGTTTCAAATCCATTACTTTCTCAGGCCAATATTTGGCGCATTTAGTTTTATTATATTCCTCTAGATTTGTTAACATTACAATAATTTCAAGGTGTTGCTCCCATATCATTCTCCAAAAATCGCTCACTGTTGATTCCATTGGACCTTGTGCACATATGAATTTCTTCCGTTCTTTGTATCCAATTACAAAGTTTGCATTTATATAGTCCGATCCCTGGATACCATTTACTTGAGAAAGTTTTACTCTTGTCTGATCGTAAGCTTTTATGTCTGGATAACGATTTTTAATTGCGTTCTCTTTTACATCTGAGTTTTTGGTAGTTCGGTCGCTAAAACGATTTGGCAACATTTCATATTCTCGTAGGAAACCATAATCCGTATCTTTATGGCGGTTTTTATATGCTACATATAAATCTGATTTATGAATTGGCCCTACATCTGTCACTTTCCCATTTGACGTGCCAATAAAATGTCGATGATTGCTAGAACGACCGCCGAAAAGAGCACGACTAAAAATTGAGAATAAAGTTAAAATATGTATTATATGTTTGCATATTTACAAACCTCAAAGAGTCCCTTAAGCTTATAACCTCTTCTCCTCCGGCGGAATTTTTAGTGTTGAAACGATAGACAAAGCACAATATCAATAAAACTATCAGCACAATACCAATCAGGATCGCTAAAACCTGTATCACAATATTCAATATTACTGAAATGTCATTTTCAATATACATTTGTTCGGCGGTTAAACTGGGGGTTATAACTTCGAAGTAGCTGCTATATGCTCTCAGAACTGATGAATTATTGCGTACTAAAAGATATAAAAAATATTTCTATTAACGTTATACAACTACAACTATTTTCTACAATTAAAGAATTAAAGTAACGAAGAACAAATATTAAAAATGCGTGTTTGCAAAATATGTGAAACAAAAATATAATTGTCTCATTATACACTCCACGAGAGTATAATGTCTTTGTGCATTTGTTTGTAACACCCAAAAGGAAGGGAGATATACCCCTTGTTAATTATACCGATCGACGTAGAATCACTTTCTGAATCGATTTAGCAATGTCCGTCCGTCTGTCTGTCCATCTATTCTTGAAAACACGATACAGGTCGCAATTGTAGACAGAACCAAATAAAACTTTGCACAAGAATTTGAAGAAAATCGGTTCATATTTATATATAGCTCCCATACAAATTTCGCTCCCGATTTGACTTTTTCCGCTCTAGAAACCACATTAAAAGATACTCTTCAAAATAGACGAAATATCTTATATTTGTACTATAAACAGCCATGGTGCAAATGGGTCAAAGCGGTTCAGAATATATATATATAGCTCCCATAAAAGAGTGTGTCATATAGTCGGCCCGCCCGACTTTAGCCTTTCCCTACTTGTTTTGTTTTTGATATTGTCCAGCTTGATGATGATTGTGTTGGTTTTGTTGTTTTCTTTTTATTTAAATTTTTGCCCAATAATTTGATTCGTCTTTTTCGATCATCTTCAGGGGTGTTACACTAAACAAAATTACAAAAATATCTCAATTAATATACATAAATTATCTAACAGTCGACTATTACAATAATTACATTTCAATAAAATAAACAACGAACTTTGTTCCTTCAAGAGTTGGTGGTAACTAGTGTGTATTTTCTCTTTCTATTTTTGTTTACAAGTTGCCTATATATGTGTGAGCAACTGTCTGTGTCTGTCTTATAATTTAATCTCTTCTCTGTCGGAACTTCTAATATATGTAGCATTTCTATAGTGTACCTTCTGTTGCAGTGGCTCTCTGCTGCTAGTATGTCCACGTCGTCAAAGTTAGGTTTGTGGCCAGTCACTGTACAGTGGGCTGCAAGAGCAGTTTTTTGCTCCAAAGGTTTGTCAAAAGCTTTATGGTCGGATTTATGGGAAGACTAGCAGTACCCGCTGCTTCGCACGCGAAAAAGCCAGGTATGTCTTATTAGTTTTATCCGTCTCTGTTTTAGGATAGTATTTATTTGATTTTCTTTTCCAAAATAGTAAATTGGAAACATAGCACTCATATACAGTCAAAGGAATGTGCTTGTCGATGTGCACTGTATTAGCTGAACTCCCTTCTTATATATATTTTTTATCATTTTCTATCCAGTTTTTAACAAAAAATTACAACCGCAGAGCCTTTTATTTAAACAAAAAAATCTATTTTGATGGCGCTTCTACCTGGTCAGAGGAATTTACATACTAAATTTCATGATTCTAGCTGTAATCCTAAAGTTGTACAAAGTTGCTGTAATCCCCTTAAAAGTACAAATTTCGAAAAAAAAACGTTGTCAGAGGAATTGACACACCAAATTTCACGACTAATTTCAATTTTAATGCGCTTATACATGGTCAGAGGAATTTACATACCAAACTTCACGATTCTTGCTATAATAATTTATTTGGTACAATTTTTATCCCTTTTTGTGCCGCCCCCACCCCTTAAAATTACAGATTTCGAAAAATCCAATTTTACTTCGTTTATATATGGTCAGAGGAATTTACATACTAAATTTCAAGATTCTAGCTGTAACACTTTAGTTGGTACCATTTTTTTCCCTTTTTGTCCCGCTCTCCCCTTAAAATTACAGATTTCGAAAAATCCAATTTTACTTCGTTTATATATGGTCAGAGGAATTTACATTCCAAATTTCACGTTTCTAGCTGTAATACTTTAGTTGGTACCATTTTTATCCCTTTTTGTCCCGCTCGTCCCTTAAAAGTAAAAATTTCGAAAAATCCAATTTTACTTCGTTTCTATACGGTCAGAGGAATTTACATACAAAAGTTCACGTTTCTAGCTGTAATACTTTAGTTGGTACCATTTCTATCCCTTTTTGTCCCGCTCGTCCCTTAAAAGTAGAAATTTCGAAAAATCCAATTTTACTTCGTTTCTATACGGCCAGAGGAATTTACATTCCAAATTTCACGTTTCTAGCTGTAATACTTTAGTTGGTACCATTTTTATCCCTTTTTGTCCCGCTCGCCCCTTAAAAGTACAAATTTCGAAAAATCAAAATTTACTTCGTTTCTATATGGTATTTAGAGGAATTTACATACAAAATTTCACGTTTCTAGCTGTAATACTTTAGTTGGTACCATTTTTATCCCTTTTTGTCCCGCTCGCGCCTTAAAAGTACAAATTTCGAAAAATCCAATTTTATTTCGTTTCTATATGGTCAGAGGAATTTACATACCAAATATGGTCAGAGGAATTTACATTCCAAATTTCACGTTTCTAGCTGTAATACTTTAGTTGGTACCATTTTTATCCCTTTTTGTCCCGCTCGTCCCTTTAAAGTACAAATTGAGAAAAATCCAATTTTACTTCATTTCTATATGGTCAGAGGAATTTACATACCAAAATTCACGATTCTAGCTGTAATACTTTAGTTGGTACCATTTGTATCCCTTTTTGTCCCGCTCGCGCCTTAAAAGTACAAATTTCGAAAAATCCAATTTTACTTCGTTTCTATATGGCCAGAGGAATTTACATACCAAATTGGTACCATTTTTATACCTTTTTGTCCCGCTCGCCCCTTAAAAGTACAAATTTCGAAAAATCCTTATTTGTAGCTCTTCTGCATGGTCAGTGCAAGGAACTCACCGAATTTCATGTTTCTAACTACCGCCGTTTAGTCAGGGCGAAGGTTCGATTTTATCCCTTTTTGGGCCATTTTACCCCCTAAAAGTACGAATTTCGTAAAACCCTTTCTAAGTCGACGTCTACGTCATATTTGGGAACTACCCTGAAAATTTCATGACCCTAGCTTCAGCCGTTTGGTCTGGGGGCTGGTCAATGATAAGTCAGTCAGTAACGCAACTCTTTCATATATATATAGATAGTCTAGTATTTAATTTTGTCTTGGTAGTACATGTATTTTATTGCATAAGTTGGACTTGTCACCGTTACATCTAATTTTACATAACACGTCAGAATTTTCTTCTTTTTTATTTTTAATTTTGTCTTGCTAAATAGCTTGTTTATGGTATTGTGTGTTTTCTGTGCTAACTGGTATTTGTCTTTGTCATATAATTTATGTTAATATTAATTTTCTTAATTAATTGACTCATTTTTAAGAGTGGTTTCTACAAAGAAAATAATGGATTTAAGAAATTATTTAAACGATTGTAATGAAATGTATGAACGATTTTGAAAAATGCAAGTCTCCAAAGAGAATGTGGAATTCTTTTTGTTGAACATGGATTTGCCCCATTCTACACTACACTACCACCTCAATTTCTAAGCGCTGTAACTTCGGAAATAACTGGTTTTCGTAATGCGGGGACGCTTAAAATATTCTTAAAATTATATAGGATGTTTAGTATGCATTATTATGGCCAGAAAAGAAAAGTTAAGGAAGAGCATGAACGTATTTATTCACATTTGACAAGACTACTATGTCAATAATAGGAATCTGTAATTCATACAATGCAGGAATATCATAAGGAAAAGTGTAATTAGATCGAAAAGATCGGTCAGAATATATAAAAAACGCAAAACAATCTGTGATCGCCTGATTATTACAATATTTTAGTCATATTAAATCTCCAAATACTATCGATACACCGAAATCGATGACATCCTGCATTGTTTTGAAATCGATGCACAGAAGCATAATTCGTATGCTAGATATCAATATAAAGAATCTGAGGCCGTTTGGTGCATACCCAAACAGGAATAGTTGACACATTTCCCTCAAATGCAATCATTTTTTTCGTAAATGTCGTTTTTATTGAAGTGAAAGAACTTTCTTTTACTCGAAAATCACCAGAAATTTAATTTAAGGGAAAAGTAGAAAATTTCTTCCTTTATTGACACGTATTTTAAGTCGTTAAATCAAGACTTTTGCAAAGCAAGTATTTAATTTTTATAAAGTTTCACTAAAAATTCAAAATCCAAAATGATATTTCACTCCAAAAATGCATGGTAGTATAACATTTCGAATATTCGATTATTTGGTACGGATTAATCGAATTATTCGCTATTCGAAAATCGGCCATTTCTGATTATTCGAAGAAATATTTGATGTTAATTATTCAATTAATCGAATAAAATTTTATCGGTTGAATACCTTAGTACCGACACTACCACCTCAATTTCTAAGCGCTGTAACTTCGGAAATAACTGGTTTTCGTAATGCGGGGACGCTTAAAATATTCTTAAAATTATATAGGATGTTTAGTTTTTCGTAAATGTCGTTTTTATTGAAGTGAAAGAACTTTCTTTTACTCGAAAATCACCAGAAATTTAATTTAAGGGAAAAGTAGAAAATGTTTTATAGAAAACGTTTAAGAAGCTTTTTTCAAACAGTACTAAACAACAATCGATAAATTATTTTCCTCTTCCTTGAGATTCTGATTGATTTAATTCATTTATCCACTTTTCGATTTAATCCACTTTTTCAAAATCGTAACGATTTACTTTTGCTTTTTCAGCTTTAGAAAGTTTTACATTTTTTAGGAGTCTAGAAAAGTCATATTTTTGTATAATAAATGTCAGAAACATGAACTTTCCAGAAAATTGATAAAACCATATCCTTTGTCACCCCAATTATTAAAATTTCATAATTTTTAAACTAAATTGATTTACTCTATACTTGGATGGAGTAGTGAGGAGTAATGGGTAGTGATGGGCAATCCAGTGATTTTTGGTGAACGTCGGCGATTTTACAAAATTGATGTCAGTGATTTTCTGCAAATAGTGAAATATACTACTACTTTGCCAGTAAACGTTACTCGTCATATCCAATCACTGCAGTTATCCGTGATTTCTCAATCACGGTGATTGAATCACCGGTACGAGAATATCGCCCATCTCTATTATATGCCATCCACATCTTACTGTCAACAGTGCAGGACTCTGGTTCGAAATTTCTTTCAGAATTTTCACGGAAACTGTTCTGTTCATCGTCTCGTCAATGAACAATATATTGCCAACACTGACAACATGAGGTCCAACAATAGTCCAATACTAGTCTATCCGATCCAAAAATGTTTTATTTTGATTCATCCGAGAAAATTATATTTTCCCATAACTCATTTGTTTTTTATATTCCTTTGCGAAGTCAATTTCGATTCGCTAACGCCCGTTTTTTTCGTGCATTGCCAGCATTATACCCGGCACTCTTGATGCACCCACGTACAGTATCGACGCAAACATCTTTCCCAAATGATTTATTTAGCACTGTAGTCACTTTAGGTGCCCTTGTAAAGGAGTTTTTTATACCCTCCACCTCCAGGATGGGGGTATACTAATTTTGTCATTCCGTTTGTTTGTTTGAAGTATATATATTCTTAACCGTCATAAAATTCTAAGACGATCTTGCCATGTCCGTCCGTCTGTTGAAAGCACGCTAGCATCTAACCGAAAGGAGCTAGGAGGTCCAAAATTTGCATAAATACGTCTTATAGTCGTAGATCGGTTGGGATTGAAACTGGGCGAAATCGGACCAAAGGGAAAATTTTTCCCTCACAAGGACTGAAAAAACCCATAATAATCCCTAATATTTTAGAGGATTTAAGTATATTTTTCAATATGTCTGCTACTTACTTGATATTGGGTATGCGCATTCCCCCTATAACAAAAACGTGCTCCATAGAGTGATTTTTTTCGTAGAGGGTGAAATGGGACAAAAAGGGATAAAAATGGTACCTTTGAAACGGCAACAGCTAGAAACAAGAAATTGTATGTGTACATTCCTCTAATTGAATGGATACATAATATAAAAGTATTTTTCCAAATTCGTACTTTTAAGGGATACGAATTTGGAAAAATACTTTTCCAATAAAAAATGGTACCAACCAAACGGTTGCACCTAGAATAATGAAATTCGGTGTATACATTCCTCTGATTACGACACCTAAAATGGAAGAATTTCGACTTTTTGGGGTTCAAATGGAAAAGGGGATAAAATTAGTACCAACCAAATGACCACAGCTGGAGTTATGAAATTCGGAATATACATTCCTCTGACTGCGTAGACACGAAAAATAAAAAGTTTCTTCCAAATTCGTACGTTCAAGGGATATAATGGGTACAGAGGGATAAAAATAGTACCAACTAAACGAATACAGCTAGAATGATGAAATTCAGTGTGTACATCCCTCTAATAGCGTAGACACGTATAATAAATAGATTTTAGATAGTCTTGAGGGGGTAAAATTGGAAAAAGGGGAAACAAATGGTACCAACCAAATGGCCGCAGCTAGAATTATGGAATTCGGTGTATACATTCCTCTGACTGCATAGCCACGCAAAATAAGAAATCCAAATTCGTACTTTTACGACAAAAATTCAGCCGAATCATGAAGATAAGTTATTTTGCATTATGTACGTGAGATAATGGATTTTCAAAATCTTTACTTTTGGAATTAAAATAGAAACTGTAGAACCCATTACCTACCAATAAGCTTTTTATGAAAATATAAATATAAGAAGATTTATTTTTTGAATTGCTTGAAGTGTTGTTTCGATATATATAGTGTAAACGTATTGGTAGCCTTGTCGTGGGTTGAAATAATAAAAATATTTATTTATAAAATTATTTTTTTAATATTTGTTTTGGTTTGGCTATATTAAAAAAAATTTATTTTCCTGTAATATTACTGCACTTCTACGAAAATCGACAGCCTCTGTGGAATGCAATCTCTGGAGGGTATATAAAGTTCGGCCCGACCGAACTTAATGCCGTTTTTACTTGCTTTTTCTTAATAATGGGTTAAATTTTTATTTTTTGCTTCTACTAAGCTTTGGAGGACGGCCTCGTCATGGTTTATTTTCAATTATTTTTTCTGTGAACCGAATTTATAACTTTTGCAAAGATGATTTTCTTTTATCTACAATTTTAACAGTTTCTAAGTAAAATGTTTCCATTTCGTGACTCTTATTTTTCGTCCTTCTATTGAGAATTTTGCAAAATATCTAAACTTATCTTCTTACAATAAACAAATGACTCGTTTGCTTCTCTTCTTCAGAAGGGATATAAACAATGTCTAAGGGCTGTCCACAGCATTACAAAAATATTTTAGCTGATAAATTAAATACAAATCCACTTTTTTTAGTTAACAACTTTTATATAGTGAAATAAGAGAAATATTTTGTATGTTGTAGTATACACCAGAGAATGACAATATTATCGTTTTGGGTACACTTTTAGTATCAATGGCAAAACATGTATGGGTATGACATCAATCGATGTGTGCGTACCATACACAACCATCTTTGTATGATCCCAGCAAACCAAATCTTCAGATTTTTTCTTGAGTCAGATAATTCTGCACATTGTCTGGAGTCTTCAGACATATCCCGCAGATTTTGTTCAGAATTCTCAGCGAAATTTCAAGGGAATTTTTATTCTGCTCTGTTACAACGTGTGAAAGTTTTGTGCTCCGTTCTAATTTGAATAAATATTTGTTATATTGCATCCATAGCTATTTTAGTGCATCAAATTCATTACTAATACACAGATAAGTATTTTTGTGAATTAGTTTTACTTGTGGTATTGTATTTGTGTGTTTATTTTTTGATAAAAAATCGTGTCTTTGGCTAAGAAATATTTCTTGACCAAACAACAACAATTGTTTTGTGATTTCTGTGCACTTTTTTGTTATTGCTTGTAACGTTATTCTTGTTGTGCGTTCTGTCCATTTCGTTTATTTTGTTTTTCTGACTGAACAGTGTTGCAATCTATCGTTTTTTAAATTTATTATAGTGATTTTTTTACGCGATTTTACTTTTTTATTTTAACACAGTAAAGGGTGGTATTTTAGAAAATCATGTCGTGCTCGTTTGATAATTGTAAAATTGTTTCGGACAGTGAGCGTTCCATTGAATGCTGGTTGTGTACCAGTCAATGGCATGCTAAATGTGCCGGTGTAAGTGAAAGGGTCGTGGACGCATTGTACGGGGAGAACAATGGTCTACGTTGGTGTTGCACCAATGTGTAGAAAAATTGGTGTAGATTTTTACAATTTTTTTAGGACTTCTATGTCCGAGGTTGCTGAAATGGGAAAGGACCTCTGGGCTATTGATTCAAGATTAAGCAAGTGTGCGTCCAATCCGGATAAATACCCACAATTGGATGAGCTTGCTAAGTCTCCGGAAGTTTCAGGCCAGAAACGTAAGAGAACGGCGAGGACGGCGTCTGCTAAGCCCTCGTCTGTGAAATCTGGTACACTTAACACCATTGGATCCGATGGTGTTGTTTCGGTGGCCTCGGCTGTTCCTGAGGCTAAGGCTACTGTAGTCGGCGGGTCAATCACTGTGGACGGTGATACCCCGACTTATGCTTCGGTTGCTGGGCCGGTGCATGATCAACCGCAAAATCAGACGCCAGTTGCAGCGGGTCCTTCTCTGGCCCGTGTGAATGCGACTGGTTGGCCGTTGCTGTTGCCGGTGGTGTCCGTCCACATCGTTCTGGAGGAAATTCCAGTGGACTGTCCAAGGCTCCGGAAATGAAAATGGTTTTCGTTTCCCGTTTCGATCCGGATACGACCGTGGAAGATTTAAATGGTTTCATTAAGTCAAAAATTGAGGGTGACTTCCGTATAAAGACGTTTAAACTGAAGTCATCCTTTGCCCAAAGTGGGGCATCGTTTAAAATTGTTGTATCTAGGGCTTTTGTCAAAGAGTTTGTGGATAGGGTTGACAATCTGGCGCGTTTCCCATCAATGTCAGCCACTATTCCAAAAAACTAAGCAGCTCTTTTAGTGTTGGGTATCAGAATGTTAGAGGCCTAAATACAAAGTTAAATCGTCTATTTGTTGATAGTTTCGATTTTGACTTCTCGGCTCTAGCTTTTTCTGAGACCTGGTTGAAAGATTCAATTTTGGACTCCGAGGATTTATGTGGGAAATATGTTGTCTTCAGGAAGGATCGAGTAGGGAGAATTGGTGGCGATGTTCTTATCGGGGTTGCTAATGCATTCTCGTCCGAACGCTTTATTCTGCAAGGGTTTGATGACATTGAATTTATTGCAGTCCTTATTAACATGGGACATAGTAAGTTGTTTGTTACATGCTCTTACATTCCTCCATCATCCGAGTTATGTGTTTACGAGAGTCATTTGACTGCAATTGGTATGGTTGTCTCCAGGGCGAGTGATTTAGACCATACTATGATTTTAGGAGATTTTAGTTTACCCTCTGTATCGTGGCTTACCTTGCCAGATGCTGAGGCTTTAACACCGTTGACGTCAACTTTTGATAGGGATGATTGGCCCTCGCAAATAGTTGACTTTTTACTGATCTTAACTTGTCGCAGATAAATTATGTGGGAAATGTAAATGCTAGGCAACTAGACTTAGTATTTGTCGATGATCCCCATTACTTCGAAATCAGTAGAGTTCCTCCCATATCACTCCCGGAGGACAACTATCATCCTACCTTGAATATATCGATGTTGTACTCTGGTGAATCTTCTCCCTCTACTTCGCAAGATAATTGAACCTCTTTTTGTTTCAAGAGAACCAATTTCGAAAAGCTTAATTCACTTATTCAGGATGTGGACTGGAATTCTGTTTGTAGCTGTCGTCACTATACTGATCTTGACATTGTTGTAGATAGATTTTATCACATTTTGAATGACTTTTTGTCACAATCAGTACCGAAAACTCGTGTTGGGCACTCTAGAAGACTACCTTGGCTTTCACGTGAGTTGTCTAGCATAAAGAATTCGAGAAGTAGACTTTTTAAGAAATTTAATGGGACCGGTTTGAATTCAGATTATGTCAAATATTCCGTTGCTAGGTCGAAATATAGCATTGAGTCTCAGAGATGTTATAAGATCTACTTGGAAGAACTAAAGAATGATTTTAAAAAGAACCCTAGATATTTTTATGACTTTGTGAATTTGAAACGTAGATCCTCAACTAAGCCGACAAGGATTAGAATGGATGGCTTAGGGTTTGGTGATGATCAGGTGATTGCTGATTGTTTTGCAAATTTTTTTGCGACGACATACTCAGAGCGATCTTATGGGTCGAGTGACGCCTACCCTTATAATATTTCTGCATTGAGTCAATTAGAAATTCCTGTTATTGATTTACCCTTAGTTTTGTCGAGTTTGAATAATCTCAAATCCACAAATAGTGGATGGGGTGCCAAGTATAATTTTGAAATTCTGTGCTAGTGGTTTGGCTATTCCGCTAACATTATTATTTAATACTTCATTGCGTTTTGGATATTTCCCTTTGGCTTGGAGGAGTTCATTCATTGATCCCCTCCATAAGACTGGCAGTCTAATTGATGTTTCAAACTATAGAGGGATCGCTAAGTTGAGTGCTATTCCGAATGGAATGGATTTCGTAAGGGCTTTTCTACTGTGACAAATTTGATTCAGTTTACTTCTCACGTTATTGATGAATTTGTTCAGGGTAATCAGGCTGATGTAATCTATACAGATTTTAGTAAGGCATTTGATAAAGTGAACCACGAACTTTTGTTATATAAATTAGATCGTATAGGTTTTAGCTCTAACTTCTTGAAGTGGATATCTTCGTATCTTTCAAATTGCTCTCAGATTGTAAAACTTGGTAATTCTTATTCTAGACCAATTCTGATTCCATCGGGTGTTCCTCAGGGTAGTCATCTAGGGCCGGTTCTTTTCTTATTATACATAAATGACCTTCCGGGGTCTATCATTAATTCCCGACTTATAATGTATGCAGATGATGTAAAAATATTTTTTTCTTATAATTGGCCAGAATTTTCGAATCCATTGCAGGATGACTTAGATAGTTTTGGACGCTGGTGTGACATGAATTGTATGGAACTCAACCTAAGGAAATGCAGACACATGCGTTTCTTTAGATCGAATCCTAGATTTGTCAGATATAATATTAGAGGAACTGAGCTAGAGTTAGTTGATTCTTTTGTAGACCTTAGTATTCTAATGGATTCCAAACTGAATTTCAACAATCATATTATTACTATGGTTAAAAAAACATATGGTGTTATTGGCTTCATTAAGCGATGGGCTAAGGAGTTATCCGACCCTTACGTAACGAAGCAGCTATTTACATCACTTGTCAGACCTATTCTGGAATATGGTTCCGTAGTGTGGGATCCTCAGTATAGTATCTATATTGACAGAATTGAGTCAGTTCAGAAGCAATTTTTAATATTTTCATTAAGACACTTGCATTGTAATAGTGATTTTATTCTTCCCCCTTATACTAGTAGATTGAAGCTGATCGACTTGCCTTCCTTGAAAAGCAGATGTGTTATGTTGAACACCGTGATGGTTTATAAGGTTATAAATGGTGATTTCTCTTCTGACTATATTATTTCTAGGATTAAGTTTAACGTGCCATTTAGACCTTCTAGATACTATCAATTCATCCATATTGACTTTCAGCGTACGAATTACGCTTCCGCAGAGCCCATTCGCAGAATGTGTATTGATTTCAATTCATTGTGTCACATCATAGATTTCGGATTAGGAGTCGATATAATAAAGTCGAGGATTTTCTCCTGCTTGGATGTTTAGTTTGTTGTGACATGTTTACTTTACTTTAATATATTTAGTTACTAACTTTAAGAATAACTTTTATTTGCATGTGATACTAATATTTAGTTTAATATTTTTGTTATGCCGGCTGTTGATATTTGATCTGTAGCCGGTGTCCACCCTCTACTGCTTAGCCGCCATGGTTCGGACTATGGTGTGTACGCTGTCCCTACGTTATGGGGACGAGGCCCTCTCGGTCGGAAGGGGCGGGTGTGAGAGGCGTTGGGACCGTTGGTAAAAAAAAAGATTTCTTTAAAAATTCTGAACTTGAAGTCTGGGTAATTTTTGATTTTTTGTGTGTAGAAATGTCTTCACATATTATAAAAGATTTCTGGCAGAGGGTTCTGTGTTTTGGTATATTTCTTCATTTGTTGTGTACCAAATTTCAGATGCCGTTATTAGCAGTGCGACGAAAATTCGAAAAACAAAACAGTAAAATCAGTGTATTTAGAGAGTGAACACGTGAAGTTGGTGTACGTAATTTGTGAAAAAGTGGTAAATAAAATAATTAAAAATATAAATAATGTCGCGTCAAGCATTTCGGAAAAAAGTGAATCGAGAGCCAGAATTATTTGAAGAAACTAAAAATAACTCAGTACATTTAATTACATTTATGTTTATCATATTATTGCACCGTACGGCATTTTTTATAAACGTTACACTTGAATCGGGTGTTATACGTTTGAAACTATAGGCAAAATTAAGTTAATTGGCTTTCACAGTTTTTCATTTCCTCAATCTGTTGCCCCCTAAAAGGACTATACCGATATTAGTGTCAGAATAGAAAGGAAAATATCTGTTAAAAATACTTCAAATTTCGTTTTTCTGTGTGTATGAGTTTAGCATTAACACCATTTAATTTTTTTTAAAAAAGGTAAAATATGAACAAACTAAATGAATTAAGGGATATCTTCAAATGGTTATCAATGCTAAATTAATACACACAGAATCACGAAGTGAGATATTCTCCTCTTTATTTCGACACTGATATCGGTATCGTAGGGTATTTAAAACATTTCTTCGGAAAATGGGACTCTTTGAAAGTTTGTAACCCTTTTAAGGGGCAATAGGATGAGGAAATGTAAACACAAATTAACTCCATTTTGCTTATAGTTTCAGGCGTATATCATCCAGTTCAAATATAATATGGACTGTCGGATGGTATTAAGGATTAATTTTAGAATATACAGCGGCTGTGGATCTAAAAATATCAACTTTTTGCCTTTTAAAGTTAATAAATACTAGATGATAATACAACCAGAATTCTTAAATATTGTATTTCCGAACTCTGCAAGAAATCTGAAAGACAAATCTTCGACAACGACAGATTTTTAGTGCAGATTTCGGAAAAGATATTTCTGCATAATTATCAGATTTTCACATGATTTTTATAAAGATTTCGATCAGATATCTGCACGATATGTTTTCAAAAATATCAGAATTTCTGCAACTTTACGATCAGATTTCGTTTCGATGTGTCGACATCGTGTCAACCCTCCCATACATTGTCAGAAAGAATTCTGAAAGAAATCGATTCCGATTTCGGAAACTTTTTCGGACATTCGTAACGGATTCTTTACGATTTCGGGACATTTGGTTTGCTGGGATGTTGTGTGTAGAATTATAATGTGTGTCTGTCATACCCATATATGAACCATGTCATACTTAATGTCGCAGCGGCGGAATTTACGTGGCCTTCCAAATTTTAGGCATGTGGATTATTATTTGGCGAGGGCTTCCTTATGTAAGGCCTGCGAGAAACCATTGCAGGAAATTATTGTAGGCATGCTACTATCAGGCGTGTTGAAAAGCCTTGACATTGCTTTCTTTTTTTAAGAATATGTATTTTTGTCTCGTTCGTTCCTCTTCGCTTCGTTTTAGAAGGTCTATCGAAGGCCTTGCAAATGGAAAGCAAGTGGAATGGTTTTCCATTTTCTCTCTCTCATTCCTCTTCATTTCTTTTATAAGCTAATAGAAGCTATGGGGAAGGTGAAGACATTCCACTTCGCTTCTCTTTAGAATGTCTGTAAAAGGTGTATCATGTTTTGATATATCGTCTGTGTGCTGCAAAAATTTATCCCGTTATAAAAACTCGAACGTAGATGCAGGATTGTCAAAAATATTTTTCGGTATGCCCAACCAAATCAGAAATAGTCCCTAATAGCCTTTTCACACTAGATGGAAAATCAATCAATTTTAGCTCAAGGTCGATTTACAAATGTGAGATTCCATACAAATTTGATATTTGTAAATCGACTTTGTCATATCACACTCAAATCGATTGATTTGATGCAGTGTGAAAAGGCTATAAGTAAGAATTAAATTCAGTGTATGTTGTTGCATTTCAGTCCGAAACATATTTATTGATCTTCCGTTTACAATCCGGCATCTAGCACATACATATCAAATTCACATAATACTGAGAAGTTAAAGCAAAAGTGCACTAAAGTAAAATAGGTGTAAGTAAAAACGTTTGTTCCAGCAACTACTGGGTCACATCCACAGTTTTGGCAACCCTACATTGCCTCTCTTCGTGTTTCGGGAGGGGGAGTAAAACAAAAGAGCAAGTAAAAAACAAAACCAGATTTCATAAAACGCTATCAGTTTCTGTTGTCGTTCGGTTGTAGTTTCTACTTCTTGAGTTTTTATTATTTTATTTTACTTTTTATTATTTATATTATACTAAAGAAAAAATTGTTATCATTTTCAACTGTGTTGCGTAACAACTTCGAAAACCTTAAACAGGCCTTCTGTTAAGCCATTCTATAAGGCCTGTTTTTTTCTGCCATGCATTATGCATTCATTTTGGAAGGCCTTCTAATGTGCCTGTGGCTTCAGACCTTAAACAGGCCTTCACCTCAAGCCCTTCTGGAAGGCCTGATTTTTTCGGACATAATGTCTGCCTTCTTCATGAAGGTCTTATAGCAGGCCTGTGCCTCAAAGGCCTTCATCAGATCTTCTTTTCGATATCTTCTAGAAGGCCTGCTTTTTCCGACATGCATGGTGCCTTATCTAGGAAGGCCTTCCTGTAGGAAGCGAGCGTGGAAGGCCTTACCTCCCAATCTCACGCAATGTTAAAAGGAAAGGAAGAAGGAACGTCGATGGAAGGCCTCCGAGTGCTGTAGACAGGCCTGATATAAGACCTTCCAAATTTTAGGCATGTGGAAGGCCATATTTGGCGAGGGATTCTTTATGTAAGGCCTGCGAGAAACCATTGCAGGAAATTATTGTAGGCATGCTACTATCAGGCGTGTTAAAAGGCCTTGCCATTGCTTTCTTTTTTATCTTATTTCTGCTTCTATTAAGAAGGCCTGTTATATGCCCTTCTAAAAGAAGTCGTATGGATTTTTGTCTCGTTCCTCTTCGCTTCCTTTTAAAAGGTCTATTGAAGGTCTTGCAAATGGAAAGCAAGAGGAATGGGTTTCCATTTTCTCTCTCTCATTCCTCTTCACTTCTATTAAGATGGCTTGTTATATATCCTCTAAAAAGAAGCCATATTAATTTTTATCTCGTTCCTCTTCGCTTATTTTTAGAAGGTTATTGAAGGCCTTGCAAATGGAAAGCAAGGGGAAGGTGTTTCCAGATTCTCTCTCGCATTCATATTCCCTTCTTTTAAGAAGACCTGCTAATAGAAGCTTTGGGGAAGGTGTAGACATTCCACTTCGCTTCTCTTTAGAATATCTGTACAAGGTGTATCATGTTCTGATATACGTCTGTGTGCTGCAAAAATTTATGCCGTTATAAACACTCGAACGTAGAATCAGGATTGCCACAACTATTTTTCGCTATGCCCAACCAAATCTGAAAAAGTCCCTAATAGCCTTTTCACATTACATGTGAAATCACTCAATTCTGTGTATGTTGTTGCATTTCAGTCAGAAACATATTTATTGATCTTCCGTTTACATCCGGCTTCTAGCACATACATAGCATATCTGGCAACCCTACATTGTCTCTTTACGTGATTTGGGAGGGGGAGTAAAACAAAAGAGCATGTAAAAATAAAAACAGATTTCATAAAACGCTATCAGTTTTTATCAGTTTCTGTTGTCGTTCGGTTTTAGTTTCTACTTCTGGAGTTTTTATTTTTTTATTATTCATTGAACTGAATTATTTTATTTTACTTTATATTATATTATACTAAAGAAAAATCAAAATAAAAAATAAACATTTTTAAAAGAATAAATTAATATTTTTAAAAAAGTTTATATTGTTATCATTTTTAGCATTTTCATCTGTGTTGCGTAACAACTTCGAAACCTTTAACAAGTCTTCTTTTAAGCCATTCTGTAAGGCCTGTTTTTTTCTGCCATGCATTATGCATTCATTTTGGAAGGCCTTTTAATGTGCCTGTGGCTTCAGACCTTAAACAGGCCTTCATCTTAAGCCCTTCTGGAAGACCTGATTTTTTCGAACATAATATCTTTCGTCTTATTTCGGTCTGTAATCGATATTTGATTTGAACTAAAGCATTGTTCTGACTTAAGACCATTTTGCATCTATAATTTATAGAATGCAAATTTATTTACAAATGACATGGTGACATTTATTAATTGGCTGCACAATACCACTATCATGATTTCATCAGCCCTCTCGTTACCTTCGATCATACAATGTCTATCCGTGCAGATTCTCACGTTCCCATTTCTGCCTTGTCCATTTAACCACTTCACACACTCCGTTATTGCTTTAAGCTCTGCCCGAAAGAAAGTGTTTTGGTCCGTGAGGCGATATGATTTTTCTAAAGTGAAGTATTCTATATAGAATCCTAGGATTGTTTTCTGTTTTCCTCTCGTTACCTTCGATCATACAGTGTCATGGCACCCATATGATCTCTAGTTGTCATTTGGTGGAAAATTCGTTTATTTCCTCCTTACATTATATTTCGCGACATCACTGTGGATTTAGCGATCGCAGCTTGACTATCCATGCAGATTCTCACGTTCCCATTTCTGCCTTGTCTATTTGACCATTTCACACACTCCGTTATTGCTTTAAGAATGAAAGTGTTTTCATCCGTGAGGCGATATGATTTTTCTAAAGTGAAGTATTCTATATAGAATCCTAGGCCTGTTTTCCGTCCATTTTAGATCCATCTGTGTAGCAGTGTGTCCAGACGGAATCTTCTTCGTATTACAGTTCGTATAAAGTGTTGGTTACATACTCCGATTCAGAGAAACCTGTCAGTTTACCCACTATTTTTTTGCGATTCCAAATGAAATCCGATTGGATTCATTCACCTACAGCCTGTAAGCGTTTGATCGAGATCGCCGCCTCGTATTTGACCTGTATCTCTTTTGGGCGCAGTGACAGTATTATCTTCATTGTCTAAGTTGATGTTGTTCTAATGGTTCCGCTGATACTAAGGCATCACATTCATTGAACTTTTTGTAGTATTTTCATGTTACACTTAACTTCCATCGATGTCTACCAGACTGCAGAAGTTCACTCTTGTGTGAGGTTAGGGTAAAAAATAACTGATAAAAATATGAGCTCGATCGGTTGAAAATTGCCATGCCGCAAGCATGTTGATGTTTGGGAGGTCAAAATATTTTGTACCAGAAACAGCATTCATTTTTATTTTCAGGTTTATGTTTGACAAAATGGGACGCTATATAATCGAAGAAAATTGGGAAAAATTAAAAACTTATTTCCACAGTAGGTAGTGAGTCTTTAACGCAAACTGTAAGATATTTACGTGGAAAATTTTCGTATTTTCAAATGAAGCTCATTTTTATCTCTGTGGCTATGTCAATAAGCCAAATTGCCGCATATGGGGTTCGGAGAATCCCCACGTGACTATTGAGAAGCCAGTGCATCCACAACGAGTAAGTGTTTGGTGTGGATTTTGGGCCGTCGGCACCATTGGGCCATGTACTGAAAAATTGGGTTGCTTTCTTCTTCACAAAATGCGGAAAATAACAAACAAAAAAATAATAATTAAAAAATTATAAAGAACTCAAACCATGTAGTTCATTCTACACCCTGTACTAAGGATAGGTTTTCTGAACGTTCTAACAGTGTACAATTTTTGTTATTACAGATTAATGAAATACACACCAAAAATAAACTCTATTATTCGTCAGCGAAGTGACAAACTTAGAAGTTGTGATGGGCAATTAAGTTGAAAGTAAATATTTAAAAAAAATAAATGTTTACTCCTGAATGAATTGCAGTACTATGTGCAGTTTCCATGCAGTAATTCGATTTGTCTGCTAAATTACGCGTATTAGGGTTTTTGGGCATAGGTAAATAAACTCCTATTTCTATAAAATTTAGCATGAGGATAAAGGAAATTCACTCATATTTTTATCTGCGTACTTACTACTACTTTTCAGAAGTTAATGAGAAGAAAATGAGTACATTGTACAATGAGTTTTGGAACTAAAAAACTGAATTTTTGCACTAAATGTATCCTATCTTCCAAAGGGGCAACTTCGTGCCGGCAAAAGTAACACTAAAAAAACGGAGAACTCTTCAACCTTTCCAAATATGTATATATTTTGTTAAAGGCTTTTGAAGGAAAACAGTTGTGTTGGTCCAAAGTCAGACATTTGTTCAAAAAGGATATTTTTAAAATATTAATTACAAGCAAACTCATAATAAAGCTAAGAAACCACAATAAAATAAAAAAAATAATTTTCTTTAAAATCGAAAGTACGAAAAGTAGTCAACTTTGGACCGATTTTTAATATATACACGGTTGCTCGATTTTTATCGTTAAAATCTCAAAAAATTCTTGAGTCCTTTTCTAATAAGAGTCAATATAAGAGTCTTCTTGGTCCCTTTTGTTCAAAAGTGTTTGTGTTTTTACACAAAACAAAACAATTAAAAACGGCGTTAAGTTCTGCCAGGCCGAACTTTATATACCCTCCACCATGGATTGCATTCCACAGAGACTGCCGATTTTCGTAGAAGTGCAGTAGTATTGCAGGAAAATATAATATTTTTAATATAGCCAAACAAAACCAATACAAATATTGAAAAATTAATTTTATAAATATTTATATTTATTTTTTATTATTTCAAACCACGTTTATAATGCAATACATCAAGTCAATTCAAAAATAATAATAATCAATACTCTTAAATTTATATTTTCAAAAAGCTTAAATACCATAAATGTTGGTAGATAGTGGGTGTTACAGTTGGTTGTGTTTTCGTTCTATTTTAATTCCAAAAGTACAAATTTTGAAAATACATTATCTCGCATAACCTAACTTCATGATTCAACCAATTTTTGCCGTAAAAGTACGAATTTGGTAATTTCTTTTTATTTTGCGTGTGTATGCAGACAGAGGAATGTATAAACCGAATGCAATGATTCTAGCTGCGGCCATTTGGTTGGTACCATTTTTATACCCTCCACCTCCAGGATGGAGAAAAATATTCATCGGAGACCCCATAAAGTATATATATTCTGGGTCGTGGTAAAATTCTAAACGATATAGCCATGTCCGTCTGTCTGTCTGTTGAAAGCACTAGAGCGGCCGAACGAAATGAGTTAGGATGTTCAAATTTTTCCTAAATGTGTCTTATGGTTGCAGATCGGTTGGGATTGAAAGTGGGCGAAATCGGCCCAGAGGGAAAAAAATTTTCCCTCACAAGAACTGAAAATACCCCTAACATTTAGAGTATTTCAGCATGTTTTTTGATATGTTAACTTGTATTTACTTGATATTTGCAATTTGCATTCCCTTTATAGCATAAAAGGGCACCATAGAGTGATAGGGATAAAAATAGTACCTATAAAACGACACGAAATTTGGCGTGTACATTAGGGCGTACCTCAAAAAAAAAGTTCGCCGTACACCTTCGAATATGAAGTATTATTGAAAGGTAGTTTCAAAAAAAAAATTTTATTTTTTTATGCCGAACGTAGGGGTCGCGCTTTTACATTTTTCTATATAACTTCTGCATTTATAAACGGATTTTAAAGTGTGATACATCGATGTTATTGTCTCGACGAGGCCGATTTTTTTGTCTTTGAAGTCATTGAGCTCAAGCACCCCCTTCTGGTACTTACTCAGTTGCTACTACCCTAATGTACCACTCTAATATCAGAAAATTAAAGCTCGCATAAAATCATGAAACTCTTCCTAAGGAAGTATGTCGATTTTCAAAAATTTTGAAATAGTAATCAAATATAGTAATGTTCATAAACATATCACAATTTTCGTAATATGGTTCTGTACTTCTATGTCGACATCCTTTAATCTGCTGGTAATACTGTGGAATGCACTCCGTGGTGGAGGGTATATAAGATTCGGCCCGGCCGAACTTAACGCCTTCTTACTTGTTTATCCTCTTTTTCCTATTTTGCCCCCTTAAGGGTGGTTGTAATAACCACTTCTTGCACCACTGTTTACGCTGTTTTTTCTTTTTTGTAAAATTACAAAAACTAAACCGAGAGCGGCCAAACCGTCCTGCTCGTTCGAATCCATGTTAAAAACTGAAGTACTGAACTGGACATGTGTGTACATCTCAGTTCACAGTTTAAGACCGGCAACTCACGTACAGTTATAACTGACAGTTTTAACTGACAGTTTTAACTGACAGTTAAAACTGTACGTGAATGGGGGGCCTAAGAGTTCGACTTTCTAAAATCTTTTTATTTTACGTGTCTACGCAAATAGAGCGATGTACACACCGACTTTCATCATTCTAGCTGCAGTTGTTTAGTTGGTACTATTTTTATCCCTCAGTACCCATCGTATCGCTTGAAAGTACGAATTTGGAAAACCCTTTTATTTTTCGTGCTACGCAGTCAGCATGACTCTGGCTGCTGTCATTTGGTTTGTACTATCTTTAGCCGTTTGGTTTCCCCTTAAAAGTACGAATTTGGAAAAAATACTTTAATATTATGTATCTACTCAATAAGAGGAATATATAAACCGAAATTCGTGTTTCTAGCTGTTTTCGTTTAATAGGTACAATTTTTATCCCTTTTGCCCCATTTCACTCCCTACGAATAAGAATCACTTTATGGTGTACGTTTTTGTTATAAGTGGAATGCGCATTCCCAATATCAAGCAAATATAAACGGACATATTGAAAAAACATGCTCAAATACTTTAAATATTAGGGGTTATTAGGGGTATTTTCAGTCCTTGCCACTTTCAATCCCAACCGATCTACAACTATAAGTCACATTTAGGGAAAATTTGAACGTCCTAGCTCATTTCGTTCGGAAGCTAGCGTGCTTTTAACAGACGGACATGGCTATATCGTCTTAGAATTTTACCAATTATATATACTTTATGGGGTCTCCGACGAATATTTTAAGGTGTTACAAACGGAGGTTATAAAAATCAGCGATTAACGGGTCAAAATGTCCTACAAATTTAAGATTAATTATGTACTTTTTCCGAATTGGTGTTAAACTGTACCACAAAACTGAATTTTAGGTAGGTTGCTGTGAATGGAAAAAATATTCTATGGATTACATCAGTTGGCAACAGAGTGCGGTGAAGAAGGTGGACGATTTCATCACAGGTTTGAAGCAGGGTTGTGGAGTCGGAGCCGGAGTCTAAGAGTCGGACTCCGGGTAAATGTTTTTTCGTTATTAGAAATTATAATATACTAGCCGACCCGCCTTGTCCATACTTCAATTAGTTTGTTTGTGATCGGCGTGTCATTTTAAATTTTTAAGCAAATTTTGTTCTCAGTGATTATTGTATCGATTAACGTTTACTGGCATAGATATTTAAATTAATTATAAGATCTAATTCAGATTACGCCAATGGAAGTGTCTGTACGTTCGCTTAAGTGGATTTTGAACAATGTTTAGGAACACCTTTCGCATGCGTTAGATTTTTAATACTGTGAACTGGAAAAATCGACGGGGAATATAATGCAGAAGGTCGATATTTCCACGGTGATTTTGCAATTGACACTTTCAAGCAAGTGTTTAGAATATAATTGTGCAAATTTGTCGTTCTGCAACTCGAAACGTTTGATAGTACTTAATTTAAATGTCGTGATGTTTTCCACAAAAATTAATCTATGTAACACCTGTTATATCGATTTTTTAATATTGATATCATGAGAATCATTTGTGTGAAGTCGTCATTCAATTATAATCATCCTGTTGCATAAAAATCGCCTGTCTAGTCATTATTCGGTCTAATTTATGTAAGACATCGTATACTCATATCGAGCGATCAATTTACGTTACTGCAGAACCATGATCACCAGCACAGTTCTTCGACAGTTTGCACGTTGGAAGTTCTGTGATATGCGTATTCAACGGCAATTTGTTGTTCAATTGTTGAATGAGCTGTTCGGTCTTTTTCAACAATTTAGTTGCAATTTCAGATGAAGGAGGTAAATTTAAATTCTGCGAGAGAATCGTAGCCAAAATCTACACGTATGGCCTCTACGTGATCGTCCAGAGGATAATCACTACAATTCCATCGTTCAAAACTTTAATGAGTGTCGTACGTTAATTGCCGATTTAACAGCGGAGTCTGCTCGCAAAATGTCTCCATCTTCGTGCTTTCATTTAAGATGCGTTTCCTTAATATGCAATTCGTCAATTTCCAAACTTCCCAGTGTCATTGCAAAAACTAATCTGGTATTAACTGAAGATTCTGAGGCGATAGTAAGCGGTTGTCAATATAATTTTCTCTAGAAACAGAATCCCCCAATTCAATGTTTTTGGCAATTGGGGCAACGTACTGAAAATATCTAAACATCAACATTCCCAATATCAACAGAACTTTTCTAGTGCAAATGTCCAGCAATTGTTTTTAAAATACCCCAGATTGGCTGTTCCACGACACATTATTCTGTTCGTCGAAAAATCACCTTCCAACAGAATCATTGAACCGACAGTGCACAGTGGCCACATCAGATCTTTGAGGTTGAACGATGGAGTTTCGTTAATTTCCATATTCATCGCAACCTGAGTGCATTTCGGCAGTCTTAAAAGAACACAACTGAAATTCTTGATAAAGCAAGCATCCATTTAATTTTGCGAATTTTTGCCAAAATTAGTACGATCAAAAAAGATTTTCCGGTTTCACCGAGAGCGTCCAAGATAAAAATCACTATAGTTCAATCGTTCATAAGCCGCGTGTACCGTAAGCACCTTATACTCGCAATGTATTCACATTGTTTTTGCATTGCATTCAAATTCTTGATTAAATGCTTTGTGCATGGGATAGTGTGGCGCTGACATTCCTAGTTGGGCTAATTAATCACATGTCTTCATTCAATGCCTCATTGTGAATTTTCAGAAATGTCCTCTTTGTAAAGGGTGATTTTTTAAGAGCTTGATAACTTTTTTTTTTAAAAAAACGCATAAAATTTGCAAAATCTCATCGGTTTTTTATTTGAAACGTTAGATTGGTCCATGACATTTACTTTTTGAAGATAATTTCATTTAAATGTTGACCGCGGCTGCGTCTTAGGTGGTCCATCCGCTTAGTCCAATTTTGGCATTTCCACGTTTTTGAGTAACAGAGACCCAATTGGTGCGAACGGCGACGAATCGAAAATTGGTGGTCATCATTAACACTGGCCGATACAGCTGCGATATTTTCTTCAGTTCGCACTCTACGTAAGCGTGTTGGTGGTTTAATGTCCAACAATGTAAATTTGGTGCGAAATTTAGTCACAATAGCCCGAATAGCCGCTTCAGTGGGTCGATTAAACTGACCATAAAATGGAAGCGCGCAATGAACTTTCTTAACAGAGCACGCATTTTGATAATAAAATTCAATAATTTGCAAGCGTTGTTCGTTTGTAAGACGATTCATTATGAAATGTCAAAGCATACTGAGCATCTTTCTCTTTGACACCATGTCTGAAATCCCACGTGATCTGTCAAATACTAATGCATGAAAATCCTAACCTCAAAAAAATCACTCTTTATTTGGTTCATAAATCGGTGAAAATAAATGAAATACGTGTAGCTGGATTTCCCTGTTTATTTGATGACTTATTACGAACTGGAATTATAAACGAAATCAAATGAATCAACAAAATATGTCGTTCCTATCGTCAGTTCTGTCAAAAAGTGCATAAAATATTTTTTGCATTTTGTCCGAATTTTCTGAATTTTCTTTGTAATTATCTGAATTTTTGTGTTCTGAAAACTTTCGCGGAATCATAATGAAAATAACATAAAGGAATTTCGCATATCCATTGCTTGAATTTAGACTTATAGCCTTGAGTTCATTCAAAAATTCTATAGAAAAAGGCACTTTCAGTTTTTTACAAATATTTCTATTTTGCGGTCAACTATCCAAAAGTTTTTTAATCTTAAAACCCAGTTCGGACTACCACGAACAGTTTGTAGCAAAGATCAGTCAAATCTGTTCAGCCGTTCTCAAGAGATGCGATTACCAACGAACATCTCTTCATTTTTATTATATAGATTTCCAGAAAATAATATAATAAATAAAGGTTTTAAAATATTAAAATATTAGCCTGGCACATGTTCTGTGATCACAATTAGAATATTTAATAATTGTAAACAATTTAATGTAAAACTAAAGTTAATGTTATATTAACCATCAAGTTATGATCACGCTGTGGTGTGGAGCACATTATGTCAGCCCAGCGAAGTTCGTGGAGAAAATGTTGTATCGTGTTGAAAACCCATCAGCATACAGCAAATGGTAATGAGGAAGGCTTCAGGTAGAACACAACGCTCTTCAAAAACGTTTTGCGGGGGGGTTTCCGGGTGTATATATAATAAGCATATTGAGGAATTATATTCAAAAGTGGCTTTTAATAAAAACATAACTTTTTAGGAGAGCGAAAAAACTGATTTTCTCCTTAATTTAATTAAATATTCTTCTACAGTTTAATCTAAAGAGGATTACTAATTACTACTACTAAAAAGTTTTCTACATTTCCTACTATTCGCGGTTTTATGGTTCATATGCCATTTAGGAGTTTTTCGTGAAATGTTGTGTAGCAAACGCATTTTCTGTGATGTAAAAAACGAATTTAAAGAAGCCAACTTCATCCGTCAGATTTGTATTGTTTGTGGATATAACGGTAGGTCACGGTAAACAAAAAATACAAATTGCATATATTTGGAAAATGATTTTCTGGCATGACATTTTTTTTTTTTTATTTTCTCGCGATGTAGAAAACGGATCGGACTGAATTTTTGTTTGTATATTAAGAACCAGTCGCGAAAATCGCTGCAAGGACAATGAAATACGTATATGGTCAAATGTGTGTATGGTTGAGTGTAGGTCTCCTCCTTTCCATTGCCAAAATAAAAATTACCTTCGTAAGAAATCGAATAGTTGAAATTCGAATGTATAAAATTCAAAACTCATAGAAACTCAATCAATCGATCACTAATCAAACATCACAAAAACTAATAGTTATTACATATCTGTTTGTTTTATTTCCATAGTATTTTGCATAATGAATTAAATAAATACTTTACTTTACTTTTGAACATCTGGAGTCGACTCCGGAGTAGGAGTCGAAACATTATAAAATGCTGGAGTCGGAGTTGGAGTCGGTTTGAAGAACGCTATAAAAGCAAGAATATTCATTCTCTTATATCTGACATATGGGCATTGGTTGATAACGGTATAGAATTACCAAGAGCTAAAAGAAAGAACCTAGCACTCGATATTCGAGTGCAACATTTGTGTGAATTTAAATCTCGAAATGAATATATTTTTGTATATCAAATTGTTTGCAAATTGTTGCCCTTTAAAAGAGTATAGTACGTGTACAAACTACAACTATTTGGATGATATCATTTGTACTCCTTTCTTAATTTTCCCCCAAAAGTACAAAGTACTTAAAGTACGAATTTGTTGATATTTTTGAATATAGCTACAGCAGTTCATGAATTTTTGTCTCTTTATGCCCGTTGCACCTGTAAGTACGAAATTGAAAAATCCTCTTTATTATGCTCGCCAACACATTCCGAATTTCATTATTAAAGATTACAAAATATTAAGAACTACAAAAATCGTTTATTTTGCGCGTCTACTGAAGTGGAGTAATGCACGATGTCGAACATCATGATTTGTTCAGACAGATGGTACAATTTTTTCCTAATTTTCCCGCATTCCCTTCTTATCACCATAATTGCAATTGCAGGATTCAAGCTCCAGCCAATCACGAAATAGCACAAGTTTACATATTACAAATGGTCTTCGTTAAGTGAAAAATGTAATTCTGTACTTCTTTGGGGCAAGAGCTTTCCAATGATATATAATTTGTATATATAATTTATTAAGCCTATAAAACGCCGTAAAATGGTACCAAAAAAATGCCGTTTTAATATAATGATTTCTTGTTTGAATACCCAAATTGGTACTGATATTTTATGGGGGATGTCCATTTAAAATGCATCCAAGTGATCTGAAGCGACCAGCGGAATGTCATATTCGAGATCAAATTCGGGAAGACTGTCATCAATCGCAGAAAATCGTGCTTTATGCAAAAAGTTGATGAACTAATAGATTTCGACAGCTTTCATAGCTTCTGCATAAAATTTAAAATTTTGAATTATTCCTTGGTTCGCTTACTGCCGTTGTGTTTGGGGCAAAAACACAATTTTTATATTAGTTAAGTTTAATTCCCTTGGATGAGGTGCTGCCTGTATCCAAAAACAAGAGAATTTTTCGATTCTGGGTCCTCATTTTCCTATTGATACAGTCATTACTTCTCGAGCCATCCATGCTTTTTTCTTTGATTTCCAATCCACTGGCAGTTCCGACATTGGATCATGTTTGTGTGCACGAGAGCGGGCTGCTTTACCTATAACCAAAAGTAACTCTTTCTCGCCAGCGAGGTTTTCACAAAACAAGATTGTGAGTCTTTCCTTAGAGAATTTACCGCCAATGCATTTTTCTGATTTTAGAGCGAGAGTTCTGTCAGGCAATGCGCGAAAGAAAACTCCGCTTACATCTGCGTTGTAAATGACCAGAGGCTTGTATCCACTCAGTACAGATAGCAGTTTTGCCCTAAACTGCTCGACATCCTCCTGGTTTACATCTGCAACTTCTCAAGGAATGCACTTGAAAGAAACATTATTCCTTATGTGTCATCTGTTTAACCATCCATATGAAGCATTGAAATTAGTTACGCCTAATTTGACTGCTATTTTGGAATTTCTTGACTCCTAACCTTCGCTTCCCTTTTGGGAGCCATGTTATTATGTGTTTATAAAAACACAATTCACAAACTGAATGGAAATGACACCTCTATTTCACACAAACGGCATTAATGAGTACATACATGTTAAAAGGCAATCCAACAATCAATCTCGTTGTTATCAACACAAATAAGGTTTTCAGGTCAGGCGAATTTCGACAAACTATTTGGCGAAAGAGCGTACAAAAACCTAAGAAATCTGATCACAAATACGAAAGAAGTCTGTCTTGTGATGAAGTATAGAAAAAACCTTGTGTGGGAGCTATTTGGATTCTGTCCGTTTATGAGAGATTTTTTACCAAAATGGTTTGAAAAATAGTGTCAGCGTCCTGTAAGTAAGTAAATAAATTTATTGAGTCTTCTTCTTTTTGAGACACATGAGAATGTACATGCTTAGCGAATTGATAACAAATAAACTTAGAACTATCGTTGTCTTGTTCAATACACATTGATTGCATGTATATGCTACATGCTTACTATGACAATAGAAAAATGAAAAATGGTTAACAAAATGAGAACAAGGCTTGCTCGCGGCCTTTACATTTACAGACAGAGCATAAGAGTCTGTCAAAGACGAATAAATAATCAAAACAAACAACAAACTTAAAACGAAATAACAATAACAAAACAGTCTGTATGAACGTGAAAACAGACTTCATTAATATCAAACATAATGTATATTATGAATGAGTGTTTAAGTGTAGATATCACAGATTGAGAATTTAATTTAGTAAGTAAATGAATCGACAATTCAGGTACTATTGTATGAACTTAATTCTAATTAATAATGTGAATATCACAGTTTGTTGGCGTAATTATAAATAAATAAAGCGAACTTTCAGGTACTTTTGTTGTTGAAAAATGTTGACTATGTACGTTAGGGTGCACCTAACGCCCCACTTGATAGGGAATGTCTTGTCCCTAGTCTTAAAACATTACATTAGGGCTACAAAGATTTCTTGATTTTTTTTTTTCAGAATTGGTTTAGGTGGTCCACCTCATTCATGAACTTTCATGCTATTAACTTATAGTATAGGTATATACTATATACATAACATACATGTGCATGAATGTATTCAAATGGCAATTCACGCATTTTTTTTTCAAAACGAATATAATACTTTATGAATAAAATATTGAATGTGTTTGAATGCTTGATTGCTACAAGAAACGTACAGAGAGGTTATTGTCTTTCGGTTCCAATTTTTTGGAGCGAAAAATACAAAGTCTTCAAACAGAATCTCATACAAGACGTAAGATTTATTAAGAAATTGTACCAAATGGTCGATTCATCGTCCCGTTATCATTGAGTCGAAATGATACTGTTGTTGCAATACGTCCTTTATCAATACCTATCGGAACAAAGCTAAGAGACGAAAATGTTCTATAAAGCTAGCAAAACACTAACAACTACACCGCTGCCCATTTGCGCACCGGCATTTACAAAATATTGTTGTTGCAATACGTTCTTTATCAATACCGAGACGGAAAAAAGCTAAGGGACGCAAATTTTCTATAAAGCAAGCAAAACACTAAAAACTACACCTAAAAACTAACAACAAACACTTGAGTTATTGTGGTTCTAACGGGACATATCCATTCTTCAACTTGCGACTTGTCAATGAAAAGGGGGAGTTGAAGGAATGAGAGACTTCAAGCAGAAGTAGAACTAAAGATGAGATGAGTTATGTGAAGACCGTCGAAGTGTACGCTTGCTTTTCTTAAAATTTTTCGAATTATTGATTGGATTTAACTAAATTAACTTTATGTAAAACATAATATTAACCAAAACCCCTAAAATTATAACGTTTATGAAACGGCAAGTTTTTTGACTTTGGTAAATCTGAGGTAAGATCCCAACATGTATAGTATATAGCGCGCTGGTTCGGCAGATGTAAACAGTTAACTTTACAGTTAAGTTATTTCTGCAACTGAGAATTCCTTGCAAAAATAACGAAATTGGGGAAAATTATGACAAAATTTCATTTAAATTACCGATTTTGCACATTTTTCATCTTTTATTCTCTAGAGCGATTTAAAAATGGATAAGCCAAAAACAAGACTGTCCTCAACAATATTTGGCCTTGGTAGTGGAATAACAGACGAAGACTGTACAATTACTGGGTCACGTCTTCCAACAAATTTACAAGTCTTGCGCTGTTTGATGTACCATCTTGAAGAAGGTACTCACATCAATCGTACCAAATGGGAATCAGCCAAGATTGTCTTAGCAAAGATAACAGTCTTCTATGAAAAAGCAAACATTCCAATGATTAGTCAACGCAAGTCCTGTGAGAAAATGATAAAACTTCTTGATGACAACGCAAAGCTCAGGGCAATACCTTGCAATCGTAGAGCAACTCCAGCTTCACTCAATAAGGTCAAGCAGATGGAAGATCTCTTAACAAAAACATTTCCTATATGGCCTGTGAATGTGGAGAAGCTAATCAAGAATACCGAAGATTTGCATTTTCTACAATCTATGAAGGCTGACCGTACTGCAACATTCGGATCACATGACAAAGTACTGGCTGCAAAAGCCAAACGTCGTCAGGTCCGTGAGCAATTAGAGGCAAATCGGCATGAGAGAATGCAAAATGAGATGAACATCAGTACTACTTTAACAACCAATAGCAGTGATGATGAGAATCCTGGTGGTTTTGAAGATTCTGTAGATAATGTAGATGACGTAGATACTGAGCAACCATTTGTTGGTCCTTCAACGAGTAGTACACTACGAACTCATCATCGTACTGCACGCACTGGAACTACCGCGTTCATCCCACATGATATAATGCAGCGGCCGAAACTTGTTGCCTTAGCAACACGTTTGAAAATGACACCAACCCAGCAGGCCGCTTATACTAAAGCGTTCATAGAAGAGGGAGGTGGAGATGCATCTAAGATAGCAAATTCGTACACAACAGCAGATAAATACACAGACACAGAGTTGTAAAGACGATATCGAACACTAGTAAGGAAGAGTGGATTCCTCCAAAGTATGCAACACTTCATTGGGACTCAAAAATTATGCCATCATTGACTAACCAACATGTAAAGGAAGAAAGGCTTACAGTGGTAGTAGGGAATAATAATGAAATCAAGTTACTAGGTGTTCCAGCATATCAGCTAGGAACAGATGAAAGATCTGGAGATATAATTGCTAATCATACTCTTCCCTTGCTGGCTTATTGGAACTGTACCGATTCCATCATTAACATGACCTTTGATACAACAGCATCCAACACAGGGCACGTGACTGGAGCATGTGTAACTATTCAGAAGCAGTTAGGTCGGGCTCTTCTTTGGTCAGCCTGTCGCCACCATGTTGGAGAAGTTATCTTGTCACATGTTTTTGATGACCTTAATATTGAAGTATCGCGGTCACCAGATGTTACCCTCTTCACAAGGTTTCGTAAGAATTATTCCTTGTTGCAGATAGATGCTTGTGGTGACACTCGTGTGCCATTGTCACGGTTCGACTGTAGCTCATACAGTGAGAAGGTGCAACGCTTCATATGTGAACTGAGAGCCAGTGTTTTAGAGAAAACTAAATCTGTGATCAGTGAAGGGAAAACCAGAGAAGACTATTTAGGGTTTGTGAACCTGTGCAATCTTTACCTTCAGAATGAGTTAGATGGGCAAACCAAGCCATCCTTTAGACGACCAGGAGCTCTGCACAAAGCCCGATGGATGGCCATGCTTATATACAGCATTAAGATAAGTCTGTTCGAGCAGCAGATTCAAGAACTACCTATTGGGACAATAACAACTAAGCAGCAAGTTGTAAAGGTTAGGGAATTTGTGAATTTTGCCACCCTCATTTATAGTACCTGGTGGTTAACCTGCAATTCTGCTGTTGATGCGCCCTGGAATGACTTGCAGTTGTTCCACTCTCTGTTGAAGTATGAAGATGTAAATACTGTGATCTCCAAGAGTGCAGTTCGTGCATTTAAAAACCACCTTTGGTATTTAACTGAAGAGATGGTGCCACTTGCACTTTGGAGCACAAAGGTGCCGGCAGAAACACGAAAAGCTATCGCCGCCCGTATGCTAACTGTCAAGCCAGACACTGATCAGACCATACCGAACAATAGATTTGGAACGGAATTTGGAAAGCCGAAGTTTCCAACGACAATCACTTTGTCAACAATCCTTGCTTCTTTAGTTGGGAGAGACTCTTGGTTTTTATTTCACCTTCTGAAGTTAGATTCCCAGTTCTTTACAGAGGATGTTGAGATATGGCCAGAATGCGCTTCCTACCGAGAATCATTGATTAACATACAATCGTTAAATGTTGTGAACGATTGTGCTGAACGTCAGCCAAACCTGCGTAAACGCAAAAAAGACTCTGAATAAGTGTTTCAACCGAACTACTGATGCCATTTAGGCACCAGCCACATTAGCCAGTAATCTCACTACGATATGAAAAGATGTATATTAAAATGAAACAGTGTCTACATGTTGTTAGTAACCTTGTTGCGTCATTAAACAATATGAACATAAACGTCCTTTTGTCTTTTTTCTTTCGAAATTTCAAGTGGGTGGTGGACCACATAAATGATGTCCCAAAATTACAAATTTTGTTAAGCAATTCTTTTATAGTATATGTAACAAAATAAACATAGGGACAAACACTTCCTACAAACTTTTCAAAAAAAATGGGGCGTTAGGAGCACCCTAATGTACGTGAGTATTATAAATTATGTTAGTTATTAATAAATCTAATTAACTAAAATATATTTTTTAGCCTCTATGTGAACCAGGTACTGTTTTGTTATAAAATGGTGGCAGGATGAGACGGTCTGGAACGATGTCAGTGTGTTCGTTGATAATGCCAACAGGAGACAGGTAATCCGAGCCAGGCCAATGAATATTTTTCTCCAATTCATATATGTCTTTCATTAGGATGTTATCATGAGTGGCGAGTCTCTCTACAAATATCTTTTGCTGGTGGAACGCGTAAGTGCAGAGCGATTGAACTCCTGCTGCGACATATATGTATGCGTTTGAAAATGTTTTTGTGCGGGTTGCATAGTGTTTGTTTATGCACTTTCGCAAAAATTTTCGTTCAAAGATTTCCAACTCTTTGGCCACTATTGGAGATATAGTGAACCAGATTGGAAATCCGTACAGCAATACAGACCTGATTGATACTTTGTAGAGCAGCAATTTAGTCTTTTGATGCAAATACTTATTATTAAGTATATATGAAAACATCCTAGAAATTGTTTTCGCCTTCTGGAGAATGGATCGCGCATGTAAGTTAAATTTCATTAACTTGTCAAACTTGACACCCAAATATGTAATATTTTTTTTAAATGGAATGTCGATTTCATCAAGACAGAGACGTAGCGTTTTGCTTTGCGGTACCACAAATCTTGGACACTTTCCCGAGGCATTCCTAATGCAAATAGCCTGTGATTTTGCCACGTTGATTTTTATGCCCCAAGTCTTGTAGTACTCGTTAATGAGTCTGAGGTGGGAAGCAGCCATATTCAAAGCAATTGTAGGTGAAGAGCTATGGGCATATATCAGACAGTCGTCGGCATAGATAATGGCCTGGGAATCCGGAGTTGTGTGTGGAAAATCATTTAGGAAGAGATTAAATAAGTAAGGGGCTAGCACACTCCCTTGTGGAACACCACTATGTACCATTCCTAGTGTTGAGGATGCGCCACGTATGTGGACGGAGAATTTCCGGTCTTGGAAAAAGCTGTGAATTAGTTTCACTAAAAATGGGCCCAGATCTATCAATTTGTACAGGATCCCGATGTGGCAAACGGAATCGAAAGCCTTTTCAATATCCAAGGATATAGCCACAGTACAGATTTCGTTTCTCAAGTTTGCGGTGATATCACTGTGGAATTTAAGGAGAGCATGTTGGGTGGAGTTATGTTGTTTAAATCCGAATTGATAGTGGGAAATAGGATTTATAATAAACTCGTTTTCTATTTTTTCCTTCAATATATGCTCAAATATTTTGCCGATGTTGGACAGCAGTGAAATTGGACGGAAATCTTTTAGCGCCTCACTGGTTGACTTCTTTTTTATTGGTATTATTTTCGATAATTTCCAATTAGTAGGGAAATAGCCATTGTTGGTGCAGTTGTTATAAACGTACACGAGTAAATTTATAGAAGCTTCAGGAAACTTTCTTATGATGAAATTAGAAATTCCGTCAACGCTGCTTGACTTTTTATTCTTCATATTTTGAATAATATTTTTAATTTTTTCAGGCTCGGTAAAATGATATGAATCCGGATTTCTAATTGCATGGAAGTTATCGTCAAAGGTGTAAATGCGGCGAGGAATTTGGGTAATGTAAGATTATACCCTGGAGTCAAGGTCATCCACAGGATGTTCAGGAATTGTACGGTCGAAAATTGAGGAGTACTAAGATTGAAAGTGCTCGGCAATTTTTAGAACTATTTGTAATGACACTATCATTATGAATAATCTGTTCACAGAATGCAGACTTATTTTTTCCAGCTATCTGGAAGATTTCTTTGAAAGCGGAAGGACCTGGTTTTATATTTTTAATCTGTCATTAAATGCTTGAGCTTGCTCCAAACTTACAGATTCTTTAATTATTGTTTTTAGAAGCTGGATTTGTTTTGAAAGGATAACATACTCACGGCTCAGTCTATTACCAGTTCGATGAAATATCCTTTTAAGCTCCTTCTGCCATTGATATTTCACTTTAAAGAATTTCTTGGTCCTTTCGGAGAGTGAAAATTTGAAATTTTTTCGAATGGGCCTCGTGAATTGAGGTAAAAGTATTGTTGAATTCTCCGATTAAGGTATCAATTTCACAATTATCCAAATTGCTATTTGAAGGTGGCATTAAGCGACGCGCAGCAGCTTCCATGTCATTTCGAAAATCATTCCAATTAGTATTTTTGTACGATGCGAAAAATTGAGGAGCTTTCATAATAATTCCTGAACAATCAATTTGTATTTGCAGCTTAAGAGGGAAGTGGTCGGAGAAAGACGGCGTAGTTGAAATTTCAAAGTTGGGATTTATACTATTAATAAGGTGAGCGCTGATAAGAAAGTGGTCCAGAAATGAAGACCCATTTGGGTAAGATGGTGTGGAGTCACAAATACGAACGACGTCTAATATATTATCATCAAGCCACTTTTGAAGTATTTTTCCGTTGGAATTTTCGGACGAGTCACAATGGATTTCTTGAGTTAAGATCGCCTCCCAAAAGAAATCCATCAAAATTTCCACAGACTTGTAGAAGTTTGTTTAAGTCACTTTCCAGCCTTTGTGCAGAATAGTTACATGTTGTTGATGGATAAATCAATTTGGGCGAGGGAAACATTGAGTCCAACGTGATTTAAGGATACCCGGCTATAATGAATCGAATTTTTAATAACAATTGCAACTCCAACAGGTGAGTAGTCCCATATAAAATTATATCCATTAATTTTAACTTTTCTATTCCTCCGCAGGTGGCATTCTTGGATGAATCCAATGTCAATGTTGTTGTGATATAGCGTATTTCTAAGATCAACTTGGCGGCTTGTGTGCACAAGAGATCTCTCATTGAATGATAATAAGTTTATGGGTTTATGGACCATAACTGGATCTCACTTTGTCAAGAAGGCGCAAAAATTCAGTTTTGGCCTCTTTCTTTGTCATTTTGCTATAATTATTTAGAAATGCGCTGATTTCTTGCTCTAGAGTCAATTCCTCAGGTTCCAGGAAAAATGGGCAAATTTTAAAAATTCTTGCACGATGGAAGGCTTCTGCTGACGGGAGTTTTGAATAACAGGATGCTCCTGAAGGATGTTGGCGAATGTTTGCCCAGAGGTCACCATTGACATTCCAACGGCTCTGTGGACATTATTTTTGGCAGTAGCCTTTTCTTCGTGGACTTTGGCAATTTTTTTGTCGGGCGACTACATATTTTTTGTATGTGGGACATCCCCTCCAATTTGCCGGATGACCAGCCTCGTTACAGTTAGAACAGAAAGGGTCAGAGTCGTCGGTGCGAGTGCGTTGACATTCACCTGGAGCATGGTCAAAATTACATTTCACTGATTTATACGCCGAGTTGCAATTTCGTGAGATATGGCCCCAACGTTGGCATCTTCGACATTGAATGTCACCTTCTTTTCTTTTTGGTTTTTCCCATGTAATAATTTGGTGTAATAAACCACGAAGCACCAGAGATGTTTGTCTAAGCTCCTTTGGTGTGAAGGAGTAAGAATGGATATTTTTATCTCTAAGTATAGCCATCATCGAGGTATGGACAGTGGCGTCTTCAAAATAGAGTTTACTCTTATTTTTGTTGATGTTGTTAACTTTAAATTTAAAATCCGGGATAGTAACTTTCAACGTATCCACTAGCGTTTTTATATTAACATTGTACACAAATATTGGGGGGCACCATTTTGTTTTTAATTTAGTTGTAGTTTCCTCATTATTGATTGGGGCTTGGGAATTGCTCGCGGGAGGAGTGCAGCCGATGTCAATGTCAGCCAGAACGCCGAGAATGCCATATTTGTTCTGATCATTGGGTATATGGTTCGATAACCTTTCAGATAAATCTGAAATATCAACATTTATGGGAGACAACGCATTCTCCAACCTCTGCCGTTTGCGATCATTTGCTTTGTTTGCCGCTGTGTGTATGTTTGTGTTGTTATTAAATGCCACCGGTGGTTGATGATGTGAAGTTGACGCCACCACATCGACGACATCGCAATCCATATCGGGAGGTAATGGTGCAGGCATCATATTTGCAAAATAATGCAATTAGGATGCCTGTGGATGTTTAAATTTAATAAAATTAGAGAAAATTGTTCGCGCTTTAAAACAGTACGTCTTATCAGGTTCAGTGTTGCCACCTTTTGGTGTCAGCGTCCTGTTATTGACTTATGTGCGACAGTTCATCACCAGAGATACAAGCCGACCGATTTTAAGCCGACAAGCCGCCGCCGCATGTTTCCGCACGAGCCGCGCCGCCGCCGATTTCATCGGCTCAAATCGACTTCAACTACGCCGCCGATTTCATCGACCTCAACCACGCCGCCGAGATTTGACGAAGTTCTAACTCAGTCAAATCTTACTAGCAACACAGACAACCCACTTAAAATTACAAAAGAAAATATAAATGTCGACTTAGACAACCTACTGCTATGAAACTCTTTCTTTGAATTTGGTATCCCACTATATGATGACGGCTGTAGAAAATTGAATGATTGTATTTTGATTTGAAATATATAAGTCAATTCCAGTACGTGTGGCCATGTGTTCCTATAAATAACAATGAACAACAGCTCCTCTATTGTGCTTCTTTAGTGTGTCAAAGTAGGTATTATTCTTTGGAAGGATTACAATATTCAAGCCTCACATGAAAAGCTGTAATTACAAAAATATTTATTATTATAAATTTGGGGAATGGATTCCCACTCTCAAAAAATTATTGTATGGGATAACAATTACCCTAATTTACCCTAATTACCAACCGCGATTAATCGAATAATTTTTGTCAAATATTTGTTCGAATAATAAAAAATCATGAAGTCGAAAATAAACATACAGTTTTGTAATTTTTGCACATTTGCTAGACATACCATACGCAAAAAATAAAAATAAAATTGGGCCGATCGGACCACGCCCACTACCACCTCCCATATAAACTCAATATATAACCAACATAATTATCACCCTGTATTGGTACAGGGTGACCAAAAACAAAATTGTATGAAAGCTTAAAAAATGAAGAGTTGTTTATTTTGACGAAATGTGTTTTTCTAAACATTATTACAAAAGCAAAATATAGCATACAAATAGTATACTTTAATCTACAATTTAAATAATTATTTCAAGAAATGAAGTAGAATGTATACATGTGTACAAAAAGGTGAATGATGTTGCATACCATTTTAAAGATACTCTCAATACCTTTTATATAAAATATTGATGGGTCTCGTACACAAAACTAATTCAGAGATATAATCATATATATGTCTATGGCTAATCAAAAACTGTGCTAAAATAAAATTAAAATTTTTGGAGTTTGCCGAAAAATGCTGACGAGATATTAATTCCACCATAAACTACAACCTCAGACGAACACTTTCACATTTACACTTTGAGTCAAGTTGAGTCATACATATAACTTTTGGTCCACGACACTTATAGATTATGTTCTCTACAAATCACAAAATTACAATACCTATGAATACTTACAAGACCACAATAATCATAAAATGTTAAATATAATTTTTCAACTACTAACTCTTGCCGTCAATTTTCATAATATAGTCACTTTAATATTTTCTTTTTAAGTCTTGATTTTAATTAATTTGTAAAACTGCTTTATATCAAAATTAATCCCACTTTTCTGAACTGCAAAGTTTAAGTACCTTTCAGGCTTGTGGTATTGCCACCTATTTTTCTTGATTGCTTGGAGTGTTGCCATAAAGAAAATATATATACATTTACCACTTTCCAATTTTATTTTTTTTGAATTTCTGTAAAAAAAATGGTTTTGGGACCATAGTGCAATGGATTAATTCTGATATTGTGCTCATTTAAGGGAAGGTTCTTTATTTTGATAAGATATTAAGATTTTTGCCAAAGTTGATATACAATTTTTAAATAAAATCAGATACGTAATAAACGTTCAATATATAGTGGAACTACCCGTAAACTGGCGTGTCTTGTCTATATAACTCTTATTAATTATAGTTTATTTAAGTGGACAATTGTTCCATTAATCGGTTAATCGAATAACTCTAGACTTCATCATTCGATTAATTGGAATTTTTTTGTTTTCAAATAAACGATAAATCGAAAAAAAATCCCAATAATTGGATACCCTAATAACAATATTAAATTTTTGGAACATTGGCTAATATTAACGAATATTGAACTACTTGACAAAAAATAAAAGAAAATTGTTCCTTCCGTTTTCCCAAAATTGTCAAATAAATAGGGGTAATCGAATGACAGAACGAGCCGGCAAATCAGCCGAAAGCCGCCGCCGCCGATAATTATGGTTCGGCTTGTAACTCTGTTCATCACTAATTCGGAAAAATAATTTTAAGTTTTGCTTATTTCTGGCACTTAAGTTGAGTTTTGGTGTATTCAGAGACTCATGTTATAATATTTGCATACCCTCCACCTCCAGGATGAGGGTATACTAACTTTGACATTCCGTTTCTAACACCTTGAAATATCGACCTGAGACCCTATAAAGTATATACAGTAAAATCTCGGAAAAGTTAAGTCTCGAAAAAGTTAATCTCGCGGAAAAGTTAATCGAGCGGCTGTCTTCACGTGCCGCTCTAAAAAGTTAATTTTTAATTAACTTTTTTGAGCGTGCATAAAAAAAACCGAAAAATTCTGAGTGAAGAGAAATATTTTCAGTTACGGTACTTCACGAATACATATGTATTTTGTTTTTACTACGTATTGCACATTTGTTTTATGTAAAAATGCAATTCTTGTCTCACAATATTTTAAGCCTTTGTTGTGAAAAGAACGCGGTCACAAAAATTATTTAAAGTGCGTAGTAAAGTGTGTGAATAAAATGTCAAAAGCAGCAAAGACTGACTGTTCTACAAAAATCAGAAATTTTGAAAAAGACTGTCCAAGGTGTTAGTGGTAAAAGATTGGCATTAGATTATGGAGTAACAGAAGCAGCTATCTCAAAAATTAAAAAAAAAGAAAAAATGAAATATTGGAAGCTTTGAGTAACTCATATGAACAGGTACCAAGGAAAACTCTACATAAAGCAGAATATGTTGAGTTGGATAAAAGTGTTTGTGAATGGTTTTTAAAACAAAGAGACCGTAATTGTGCAGTAACTGGACCATTGATAAAAGCAAGAGCTAGAGTCGATTTCCAAAAGCTTTATCCAAATAAACAATTTAATGTGAGTGATGGGTGGCTAGCAAATTTTAAGAAAAGGCACGCTTTCTTAAAGTGTGTGGTGAAATTCTATCTAGCGATACCGCAGAAATAACACCTTTTATTCATAATTTACGGGCAAAATGTGCCCAAATGAAGATCACTGAATCACAAATATACAACGCTGACGAGTCTGGACTTTTCTACCGTTTATTACCCGATAAAACTTTCGTCGCAGCTACGGAAAAAACCGCACCAGGGAGGAAAATAGCCAAGGAGAGAATAACCTTTTTGTTGTGCGCAAATGCGGATGGTTCGCACAAATTGACTCCGTTGGTGATAGGAAAAGCAGCTAATCCACGTTGTTTTAAGGGATTTGAAAACCCATTGGAGTACGTTAGTTCACAAAAGGCATGGATGAATGCAAAACTTTTTTATAACTGGTTTCATAACTCATTTGTCAAACAGGTAAATTCAGCAATTCATTAAATACATGTGCATTTCTATAAGAGATAATAACTTTAAATTTTTACAGGTCCGCAAATTTTCTCATGAAAATAATTTGCCACCAAAGGCTTTGTTGCTCATAGACAACTGCACGGCACACAAGCCTATTGATTTACTGAAAACTGAGGACGGCAATATTATAGCAATGCTTTTTCCGCCCAACGTCACACCTGTTTTACAGCCAATGGATCAAAATCCAATAAGATTGGTCAAATTGGGCTATCGAAATAAACTTTTATGCAACATGCTTGCAGAGGAAAACATTTCAATTGACCGTATGTTGAAGTTACATACAATTCGACAAGCCATATTGATGCTTAAGGCAGCTTGGGATGAATTGTTGCCAAGTGTTCTCAGCAACTCATGGAATAAAATAAACAAGTGGGATTATGATGAATATCAAGACGAAGACAACATTCCACTGTCTGCGCTTATTGCACTGAACAGCGAATACAACAATTCAATTAACGAAGTTCAAGTTTTACTTTCGAAGGTGTCCGATAATGTGGATATCAACATAGATGACGTAGAAGGCTGGAATGAAGATCAAGCAACAGAGGATGTAGAATGCGAATTGTCTTCTGATAGCTCTGACTCAGATATCGAGCAAAGTAGCCCACAAGAGGAAGTTAGTTATAATTTAGCACTCCAAAGCTTAAATAATTTAATAAAATACTTCAAAAATGATGTAAAAGAGGTGGAAGACTTGATTCTCAAACGCACTAAATTAGTAGCAGCCTACCACAACAAAAGCAAGAAACAAACAACTTTAAAAAGTTATTTCACAACACCTAATACATAACTGAAATTTTTTAATTAATCATAAGTATGTACATATAATATTAAAAATAAATGAAATAAAAATATTATTTACAGAAATATATGCTTTAAGCTTTATTTCGATAAATTTAAAAAACCTTCGGAAAAGTTAATAATTCGAAAAAGTTAATTACCCTTGGGACATTTTGATTAACTTTTCCGAGATTTTACTGTATATATTCTTGATCGTCATAAAATTCTAAGCCATCTAGCCATGTCCTTCTGTTGAAAGCACGCTAGCATCTAAACGAAAGGAGCTAGGACGTCCAAATATTCCATAAATGCGTCTTATAGTCGTAGATCGGTTGGGATTGAAACTAGGCGAAATCGGCCCAAAGGGACAATTTTTTCCCTCGCAAGGACTAAAAATACCCATAACAACCCCTAATATTTTAGAGTATTTAAGCATATTTTTTCAATATTGATACTGATATTACTTGATATTAGGTATGCGCATTCCCCCCTATTCCAAAAACGTGCACCATCATAAAAGTAATATTTATTTGTAGGGGTAGGCAAAAATCAAACAACAGCTAGAAACACGAAATTCTGTGTGTACATTCCTCTAATTGAGTAGATACATAATATAAAGAATTTTTTTTTTTCAAAATCGTACTTTTAAGGGTAAAATGGGAATAGAGGGATAAAAATAGTACCATCCAAACGGCTGCACCTAGAATAATGAAATTCAGTGTACACATTCGTCTGATTGTGTAGACACGTAAAATAAACGGATTTTTAGAAATTAGTAGGGGTTCAAATGGAAAAAGGGGAAAAAATAGTACCAACAAAGTGACCGCAGCCAGAGTCATGAAATTCGGAGTATAGGTTCCTCTGACTGCGTAGACACGAAAAATAAAAGGTTTTTTCCAAATTCGTACTTTCAAGGGATACAATGGGGGATACAAAAGGGGGATAAAAATAGAACCAACTAAACGACTACAGCTAGAATGATGAAATTCGGTGTGTACATCCCTCTAATTGCGTAGACACGTAAAATAAAGAGATTTTAGAAAGGCGTACTCTTAGGGGGTAAAATAGGAAAAAAGAGATAAAAATGGTACCAACCAAATGGCCGCAGCTAGAATCATGGAATTCGATGTATACATTCTTCTGAATGCATCGACACGCAAAATAAAAATATTTTTCCAAATTCGTACTTTTTACTTTTACGGCAAAAATTGGTTGAATCATGAAGTAAGTTACTTTGCACTATGTACTTGAGATAATGGACTTTCAAAATTTGCACTTTTGGAATTAAAATAGAATAGAAATACAACCAAATGTAGCACCCACAATCTACCAATATTTATGGTATTTAAGCTTTATGAAAACATAAATATAAGAATATTTATTTTTTGAATTGACTTGAACTATTATTTCGATATGTAAACGTATTGGTAAAGGGACTAAAAGACTCCTATATTGAGGAACTAGAGGGTTAAAATGGTACACAAATATTTTCCTCGTAGCGTTTTAAAATATTGCTGAACACACCCTATACACAAAATGTAAGGGGTCACAAGGTTTCCTATTACATCATAAGAATGTACAAGGTGGGGAAATATTCAACCACCACACGTAAACTTTCAAAACGCCGATACAAGTATATTCGTTTTTACTCCCTCTACCAGTCTAATTATATTTTAATTATTTGTTCTTTTTTATACAATACTTATGTTCCTTGAAAATATAATAAGATAAATAAATTATCATTATATAAGTGAATATATATTATAATGGATGATCGGGACAGGAATCGTTGTGAATAATCGATTTTCCGGTTAATTGAGGTAAAATATTTTACTCGTTTTGACATAAATGTGTACATTGTAACCTGTTATTTTACATAACCCTTTACAAGTGTCAGTTTGGCATCACTGTCCTTATGACACTTGTGATATGTTTTGCCATTTTAATTATTTTTATTATATATTTATTTTTTATTGCTTTTGGTTATTTTATTAACCATTTTTTCATATTGAATATTAGAATAAATATTTGTGTATTTTTTTAAAGAATTTAATTTCAATTATTTACCTGACCATCTGTTCTACCAGTGCAATAAGGAGTACTGTAAACAGCAACTCTTGACTTCAATTGGGGCAGCTCCAAAGGTAGCGACAGAACTGCAGTACACAGACCTATGGAAGCTGTCGGAAAATCATTTGGCGCCGGAAAAGAATGTTTTGGTGACACAACATAAATTTTTATCGAAGTATCAGAGCGAAGGTAACCTAACCTAACCCGACGTGTTTCTCAGAGCGAAGCTAATTTACTATAATAGCATTATTCAATCAAGTACCTCGAAATTCGACGAAATTGTTCCAAAGGCGTTAGAGGCTGCGAAGGCCGACGCCATGAAATTGCCATAGGCTACTACAAGTCCACAAAAATTTGTAATAAAAGGAAAGTGGCGAAAGGGCTGGTATCAGGGCCGCATTAAACTCATATCCTTCAGAGACAAGCACTCTATGGAGTGTTACAAGGCAGCTCTGAAGATGATTGGCGAGGTCTGGCCTGGAGCGGCGCTATAACTTGTCAGCAAAGAGAATATCCCGTCGCCGCTTAGGGCGCACGCATGGATTCCGGCCACTCCCTCGGATAAGGAATATATTATTAACAGACTGAAAGAGTGCAATCCTGAAATTCCCACAGGTACTTGGAGGGTCGGTAGATTGGACGGAGCTCGTAGGCATGCGGTATTCTGGCTGAATGCTGAGTCTTTGCCTCATCTAAGGAAATCCGATGGCCTAGTGTCATATGGATTTAGTACAGTGCAGCTGAAGTTGTACAGGCGCGATATGGTGGATGTAACTGTGGATCCTGGATCGGGAAACCCTGACTCAGTGTCTGAAGAAAATGTCTGCCTACCGCAACTATCTGACAACCATCAGACAGAGGCTTGTGCCCAATTGACTGATACACAGCCAAATGAGAAGGTGCATGGAGGCGATGAAGCACCCCAACCCGAAGACTTGCCATCGGATGGCAACGGTTGTGAATCTGAGGGTAATGTACCTAGTACGCGGGTGCCTGTTACTCAGGTGCCTATTACGCGGGTGTCTGTTATTCAGGTGCCTATTACGGATGTACCTATTACGAAGGGTGCGCGTATTGAGGAGGCAGGAGATCCATCTAATTCAGACGTACTTGAACACGCACGGATGTTCTCTCCAACAGTTCCAGACAAAACCTGTGAGGATGAGTTCCTGGCGGATACCGATGATGAGGCTGATGTGACGGTGGTGGAGAAATATAACAATGGTTCGATTTCTTCAAATAAACCTTCATCGTGCTAAGGCTGCCTCGGCTGCCTTACTAGCCCTCCTTGCAGAAGGAGGTGTTGACGTTGTTCTGATCCAAGAGCCATGGCTCAATAGGGGCGTGATTCGAGGATTAAGAAATCGTGACTTTAAATTACTTGAAAGCGCAAGTGACGGTGGACCCAGAGTTTGTATACTTGCGAGAAATGAACTTAATATATTCCTACTGTCGGAATACAGTAACAGGGACATGATAGTAGCCAGTCTTGAAATAAATAACACCCAATACTGGCTGACATCTGTGTATACATGACAACGAAGTGCCACCGCCAGGCATGAAGACTCTGGTTGAGGCGGCAGAAGTCAAGAGTAAGAACCTCATTGTGTGCAGTGATGCCAATGCGCACCATCATATATGGGGAAGCACTGACATTAACGAACGGGTGAGACACTCATAGAATTTATTGTGTGTAATAACGTATCAATATGCAATAGAGGTAACGAACCAACGTTTGTTACTAAAACAAGGCAAGAGGTGCTCGATATCACTCTTGTTTCACAAAGAATTAGGCAAAACATAACTGGTTGGAAAGTTATGGATAAACACAGCGCATCAGATCACAGGTATATCGCCTTTGAGTTGCTGGAGAAAGTCGAGGACCCTGTCTTTCCACCAAATGTCAGGAAAGCGGACTGGACAAAATATAAACACACTTTCAAAAGGATTATTCCGAAAAATCCTGAATTGAGTGTGGAGACTAACGAGGACATAGACGAATGTGTGGAGCTCATCACCAAAGCTCTGAATACATCGCTACAGAAATCATGCCCTAAGGTCAAGCCAAGAGGCAAACAGCGTCCACCCTGTTGGTCTTCAGAGATAGTTGCACTCAGGAAACTCTGCAGGAAACTCTTTAACAAGGCAAAGTCCACAAGAGCTCCGCAAGATTGGGAGAATTATAAGGCAGAGCTCAGGATATACAAGAGTCAAGTGTGGAAGGCTCAAAACAAATCCTGGATCGACTTCTGTAGTAACGTGGAAGACACGTCAGAAGCATCTAGGCTAAGGAAGGTATTAGCTTCATCGCCATGTACACTGGGATACATAAAAAAGTCCCAAGGAAATTGGACGACATCCAGCGAAGAGTCATTGGAATTACTTTTAGATGCACATTTTCCGGGCAACACGACCGCTGAACAGACAACGGTGTCTACTGCTGACATGCGGCCGTCGGATATTGCCAGTAAAATTGTAACTGAATCTAGAATTTATGGGCCCTGAAAAGTTTCAAGCCATACAAATCGCCTGGACCAGACATGGTTTCTCCGGCTGAACTGCAAGCAGTGGCTAATAGGATAACTCCGTGGCTTAAGGAGCTTTATATTGGAGTAGTTAATCTTTCTTACATACCTACTAGGTGGAGGGAGACTAGGGTAGTCTTTATACCTAAAGCTGGGAAGCCTTCCCACACCGGTCCAAGAGACTTCCGGCCAATCAGTCTGTCATCGTTCCTGCTTAAGACGTTAGAGAGACTCATTGACAGCTACCTGAGAACAAGTATAGACCAAAGGTTGCTGTCAAATCGACAGCATGCATATTGTAAGGGCAAGTCCATTGAGACCGCCTTGCATGATCTGGTGAGTTTTATCGAAGGTTCTCTTGCTGTCAAGGAATACACAATGGTGTCTTTTCTAGACATAGAGAGAGCATTCAATAATGTTAAACCTAGCGCAATAATAATGGCCATGTCTAATCTTGGTGTAAACGAGAGCATTTGTAGACTAGTCGAAAACCTTCTCACCAAGCGACGAATCTCAGCTACTCTAGGGTCAACGCACCTCAAAAGATTTGTATGCAGGGGAACACCGCAAGGAGGTGTTTTGTCCCCTCTGCACTGGAATCTTGCCATGAATGGTCGTAGCATATGCTGATGATGTAGCAATAGCAGTTAGGGGGAAATTCCCAGGTACACTCAGGGATATCCTTCAGAGTGCGCTCAACATGACTGCTAGATGGGCAATTGAAAGTGGACTTGGAGTGAATCCATCAAAAACTGAGGTGGTTCTCTTCAGCAGAGAATGCAAAATGCCAACTGTGAAGACCGTATCGCTGGGAGGCATATCAATACCTTTTTCTGGCTGTGCAAAGTATCTTGGTGTTTTGTTAGACAGAAAATTGCATTTCAGGCTCAATATTCTCGAGAGAGCAAAAAAGGCTACGATAGCGCTATATGGCTGTAAACAAGTAATAGGCAGAACATGGGGCCTTAAACCTCGAATTGTACACTGGCTGTATACTGCAGTTGTCAGATCAGTAATGATGTACGGAGTTATTGTATGGTGGAGGGCTCTGGAAAAGCCCACTTATTGCAAATTATTAGACAAAGTCCAAAGAATGGCCAGTCTGTGCATCACTGGTGCACTGAGAACAACGCCATCGCATGCTTTAAATGTTATACTACATTTGCTACCTCTGGACATCGTAAGTAAAGAGTCTGCTGCAACCACGGCGGTACGTCTGAGGGAACTATCACAGTGGTCGGGAAATGACTTCAGACATAGTGTGATCCTATCAAGGATGCCTGAGGTTGCAGGTATCACGGACTACACCCTGTCCGAGCCACTGTTTGACAAGAGGTACTATACACTAATTCCCGACAGGGAAGAAGATGTATAGACTTCTATACGGATGGTTCCAAATATGATGATAGGGTTGGATTTGGAGTCTATTCAAAGGACTTGGAGTTGTCTATATCTCGCAGACTGCCTGATCACTGCAGTGTTTATCAGGCTGAAATTATGGCAATTGGAGAGGTGGCCGAATGGCTGAGATGCAATATTCTGACAAACATTGGTGTCAATATATACTCAGATAGCCAGGCTGCCATAAAGTCCCTGGATTCTATATTCCTGAATTCGAAAACTGCCCTCAACTGCCGCAGATCTCTTAACGAGATGGCTGAGCAGTTCAAAATACATCTAATATGGGTGCCGGGCCACAGGGATATTCCGGGGAACTGTAAGGCCGATGAGCTCGCACGACTAGGGACAACCTTACAAATTCCAGGGTCACTTGAATCTGTTGGCATGCCGCTAGCAACTTGTAAGCTCATTCTGCGGAATAGGTCTCTTGTGACAACTAATAATGTGTGGGCTTCACTCGGGAACTGCACACATTCCAGGAACATGTGGCCCAAGTTAATACGGTCCCAAGATCTGCTATCATTGTCAAGACGGGATGTCTCGCTGATCGTGTCAATCATGGCAGGTCACTGTCTGATTGGCAGGCATGCGGAGAAACTGAATGTTGCAACCAATGATCTGTGCAGAAGCTGTGGAAACGAGGAGGAGGAGGTATCAGTAAAACATCTCCTATGTGTTTGTCCAAGGCTTTCGAAAGAAAGGTTGGATACTATGGGCTCTTGTTCTTTTGTGGAACTAGCCGGTTTGGCAGATGTCAACATTGGTCATCTTTTGGCATTTTTAAAGAAATCAAAGTGGTTCAGCGAGAGGGACTAGATATATTATTAGTCAGTCCCCGTGGTATCACAATGGGTTATTAACCTAAGTGAGTCTGGTAACAGACTGCCACCATAACCTAACCTAACCTAACCTAAAGTGGCTAATCCTGGTAAAAATCACCAAGTGCAGCATAAACCGAAAATTAATTATGATCAATTGGGCATTTCGGGTTTATGTCTTCGTTGAGGAACAAAACTAAAACGCAATTTATGTGCAAAGCAAGGGCGTGTAGCAAGAGTCTGCATTGCTTCACTTTTGGCGGATGGTCCTAATGCCAGGCAAGAGGGAAACTACTCAGTACACAGAAAAATTCGGCAAATCGTGTGCATATTGAAGATTCTCAATACGGAATTTAGAAAGTCGTCGACATTTACCGCAATTATTGTTCAAATGCAAACTATAATCAATCGAACATTTCACAACTATCGTACAATCAACATTTTCCTAAGAAATGTTTAGATCTACAAATTGTAATTTTAAATAAAATAAAAATTAGAATTAAAATTTACTTTGTATTGTAGTTCATAATAAATAAAAAATATTATTTATATATTAGAAACATTATTTTTTGTAATGTAGAATTGTTACCTATAACTTCCAAAAATCCAGTGTAATTGCTGTTCATGTCTATTTCGCCATCATAAATTGAGTACACATTATCGGACTCCGAAAATTCAGTACTAGAATCTATTGACTGACGATTCTTGTCATTCTTTTCTATTACTATATGAGAATTCCTCCTCCGTCTTCTCTTCGCTCCCAAGATTTTTGAGGCTGCTTCGGTGAGGTTCCCAGCTTTACTAAGTTCTTCATGATGTCTATGGTCGATATCGCTATATATTTCTGTAATGGGAAGTGGGAATAACATGTATATAGTATTAAGTAGGTGTAAAAAATTTAACTACTACTACAACTTAATCAACAACAATTGAAGGGTAATTCAAATACCAGCAAATCAAATGATCCGACAGGTATAATTTTTTGGGGTTTGACGTATGTATGTTAGGCTGGGTCGCGCTCCATACAAATGGAAAAACAATTTCCAGTCACCCACGAAAATAAAATAAAGTCATGATTTGCAAAATATTTCGTCCCCAGATCAAGCCGTCTGTGAGCTAAACGCTTCTGAAAATACCAATAAAAATCATGTTTTCCCATGCAATTTTTTTGTGCTGCATTTTTGTCAATTTTTTTTCTGAAATAATAGACCCTTGAAAGCACTTTAAATATAAATGTTGATGCTTGTCTTAAAGTTATTTATTGGTCGAATTATTGGACCTTTTTAGTAATTTTTTCTGATTTTTCATAGTGACAATTGAAACATTTTTTCATTTTTGGTATTACTGATTTATAAAAAATAAATAGCGGCAGTCAATACATTTCACATGATGCCTAAATGATGAAAATCGGAAGGAAATTGAATTTTTGTAAAAAGAGTTTGCAAATTTTGGTTTAATATCCATCTCCTATATTCAATTATTTTACAAACATGCAGTCAGTGATGTCATTTTTGTCCATTATTCATCATTTAGGCACCATTCGAAATGTATTGATTCCTTCTATTTATTTTTCAGAACACCTCTTACAAAATGTTTCCAAGAAATATGAGTTTTTAGCTGTCACCTAGAAAAACCACAAAAACTCAATATAAACGTCCAATAATAAGACCAATTAGTTATTCTAAGACAAGAATAAAAAATTGTATTTAATGTTTATAAATTCAGAAAACAAATTTTGGACAAAAATCCAACATAAAAAATTACACAGGACATGATTTTTAGAGATGTTTTCGGGTTTTGAAGTTTTATCTCACAGATGACTTGACCCGATGACGAAATATTTGCAGATCATCATTAAACAATCCAATCTTCATTTCAGGGGGTGAACACTACAATTTATTTTCGTGACCCATCCTAATGTATGTGTGTGTTTGAAATTTTAACTTTTTGACACATATTTTGGTCTTTGCGTTTTGGCCCTTAGTGCATTGTACATCCAGAAGCAAAATGGCCAACATGGATGCAGCTGCATCTAGCGATGTAACTCGATTAACATATAAACATTAACCTGAACTAGAAATAATATTCAGACTATATGAAAAGGGCAAAAAACAGGAGTCATGTGATAATCGGAAATATACCGACTTCCTTCAGCATAAAAAAATGGACGAAGCAAGATTCGTTTAAACAGCTATAACAATAGTAATGTATCGGCACACCGCGCTTTTTTATGTTTTGCGTCTACTTCGATAAATGCAACACACTAGGCCTGTTCGATTAGTCTTACTATTTTATAAATTAACCCAAAGTTGACTACTTTTCGTATATTTTCGATTCTAGAGAAAAGTAAAAAATTAATTTTTTGTTTTTACGTTTTTAACCTTTTTCAAATTTCGAAAATTCAAAAAGCGCAATTACTTTTTTCGACTTTGTCGAACTGTTTTTCCCACATTTTAAAAGATTTAGCATTTGAATTTATTTTATTTGAAATTATGGTTTCTTGGTGTTTGTGCCAAATGAAGTTTGCTTGTAATAAAACTAAAAATATTTCTTGTGCGTTTGCAAGTAAGAAAAGCTGCTTTAGGGCGGGCCGACTATATTGTACCCTCCACTTACTGATCCATTAACATTTTTTATTACCAATCCTAAACTCAGAAAAAGTTAAAAAATGAATTAAATTTTCGGAAAATGAAAATGCGTATAGCGTATTCGATGTCTGTAGAGTATGAGTGGTCTTTGTTGGTAAAATTTAAAATGTATCAAAACATGGACGGACATAATCCACTTCCACAAAAGATATTCTTAGGTTAGTCAGTATCAGTTCATACAATATACGGTTACAATATGTGGCTGGACAAATCAGGAGGGACATGACATGGTAAATTATGTGTGTGATATTGTAAAGCTTGAAGTATTTAAATTATAAAAACTGTGTTGTGTCAAATTTGTTATTTGACTTTAAAATTTTCCCAATATTCGACTTTGTCGATCATCAGGGGTGTTACACTAAACAAAATGACAGAAATATCACAATTAATATACATAAAATTTACTAACTATAGATTATTACAATAATTACATTTTCAATAAAACTTAGCGATGAGTTTTGTTGCTCAGTGGTAACTAATGTGTATTTCCCTTTTTTATTTTTATGTACAAACTGTCTATATATGCCTGAGAATCCGTCTGTCTCTGTTTTATAATTGAGTTCCATCTCTACCGGGACTACGAACATATGTAGCATTTCTAGACTGTATCTCCTGCTGTAATGACCCGCCGCTGCTAATATGTTAACGTCACACAGTGCGAAATTTCTTGAGATTATTTTATATTACTTACTTAAACCAGTAAAATAGTTCTATTTGTTGGTATTTTTAAATATATATCTATACTAGCTGACCCGACAGAAACTTTCCTGTCCATATTTTAATCACTTTAATTGTGATTGTAGTTTAAACTGAGAACAATTTAATTCTCATTAGTCATTGTATGCATTAAGGGTTGCTTCTCACAGATATTCATTTTAAGGATACAGCCATGGAAAAAATGGATGCAGAAATGCCAACAGTGATTTTCCATTGACAATTTCCTGCAATTTTTTGAAAATAATTGTGCAGATTGTGTACAAAATATGGCGGTTTTTGCCACGCCCCTTCCATTACCTCCAATACAAATCACCCTAATCTACGTAAATTTAAAACTGTTATAACTTCTCTAAAGATGATCGGAATACTGTGAAATTTTATATTTGGCAATGCTTTTATAGAATTTCCATTCACAAGGAATATTGGCGATATTGTCATACCCCTTTTGGTACCTCTCACACAAAATGACATAAGCTCTGTTTAAAATAAAACCGATATAACGTCCACATCGTCAAAATCATTAGCAATTTGATATTTGAAAATCACATTAAATATCTACGCTTTACCCATGCCCGCTCAAGTACCCCCACACAATTGTCTATATCCTAGGTAAATTTAAATCTTCTATAACTGGTGCATGGAATCCACAATGACTTAATATTTGATCATGTTTTACAACTATTTTACAAATATGGAAGCTGGGACCATGTGCCACGAACTTTCAAGTGCCTTCTGTTTTTTATTATAAAAAGGCGTCTTTTACATTTAAGTAGTTAATAACAAGTTCCATTTTATTAGTTACATAAATGCGTATAACTCATGAAGCGCACACTGTGCGCTTGCACATAACAATACTGTGCGTAGAAGATTAAGCGTGCACGATTGCGCGTGGTAGTAACCACTGTCGAGCAATTCAACTTCTACAAAATTCGAATAATAGTCAACGACCAAAATAAACATCTTGCGTTGAAACTCGAAAAGATCACAGCCAACCTTATACCAGGGTACATCTATAATCTCGTATGGCATGAATTCCGGCCTCGTAACATTGTAAGCGCAGCATAAATTGCTGAAGCCTAGGAGGAATCTTATAAAGAGGCTTTTCGAAGAGACTAACTAAAGGTTTATGATATGTTTCCACCCAGGGCCGTGCGCAGGGGGGGGGGGTTTGGTGGTTCAAACCCCCCAGAGAGGTTTCGAACATATACTTTTTAAAACCTTCTAGACATTCTGAAGCAATAAAATATAGAATTTTAAGGTCTTTTTAAAATAACTTGTCTGAAATGGTAATTTTGCAGTAAAATCATGAAAACACATAAAAAATTACATAAAAAATCGGGGACACTTTCTTGAATTTCGGACAAAGGTTATGAAAACTAAACGAATTGTGCCAATTTCAAGATGGTGTAGTGCTAATTTCGCTAATGGACACCAAATTGTTCGGAAAATTTTCATTTTTATTAACCGATACCACTTCTTGACATTCGACTGGAGCTATATCTTATGAACTTTTAATTGTGTACTGCAGTAAAAGTTTGGAAATTTAATAACAAAATCGTTTAGTAATTTTAAAAAAGTGTAGATAAGTATCACTATGATATCATAATGAAATCTAAAATATTTTTAATAAAAGCAAATAATTTGCTTGATGCTTGTAAAGCGCTAAGATGTAACATTTCCGATTGGACATTTTTATGGAGCTGTATCTTAATCTGAGCCGATGTGTCCTATTTTCAACACATATGCAACAACAGCGGTTTCTGTTACTTCCAATGTTTTGGGAGTTTGCAATTATAACACAAATCCATTTCGACCAACGAAGAAAACTGTTTGATATACATAAACTTTGTTGTTCATTTACAACAACTGATGACGTGTTTACCGCAAACAAACTAATTTTTCCCACAAAAGAAACTCAAAAACGATGTTCACGTGTCTAAAATTTCGTTTCTACGAAATGCATTTTTTCTCTGCGTGTAGGTCTCTATTTTAAAATCTACTTTAAAGTTGCGAAACAATAAGAAATGAGTTTTAACTTACTAAATTTTTTGTTATATTTATCACTTATGTCAAATATTTTTCAGAGTTAGTATTTTTTTGTACATATGTAACAAGTATTATCCAAAAGAGAAACCACAAATTCAGTAACTTGGATCTACGTAGGAAACTCTAAAATACCAATTATTTGGTTTCTGGGAATTAACTGCCTGACCCACAATGTCGAAAGAAAATCTATGCGAACGAAAGCCAGTCACTCACTTTCGCATCAAAAAGCGACCCACTATCTTCTGACTTTTCGTGTTGTGAGTGAATGAAAATGTTGCCAGATCAAAAAATTCTCAAATAATCGCAAATATGCCAAGAAAAAAGCGTTAAATATACAAATTTTAATTTATAATAAAAAAGTTGACACAACTTTTTCTCAGCCGAAAAAACTGAAAACAAAATTCAAAAAAATAATGTAAACAATGTTTTTGTGTGTTGTCGAAAAATATAAATTTTTCCAACTCGCACATTTTTTGGAGGAATGTTAATTTCGAGATCCCCGACATTCGAGATCTCTAACATTCATGAGATGACCAAAAACCAATAAGAATACACTCATTTTACATGGAAATACTTATTTTACATGAAAATACCCCTTTATGAATACAAGGAACGTGGTTGAAAGACCCAGTGCACGGAGCAACGGAATGTGTAAATGCGTGATGTGTTCTCCGGTACTCAGAAGAGAGAGAGAGAGAGAAGTAGAGAGGATAACAACAAAAATATAAATTAAATTTATTTTGTGTTTTTATTTATTTATGAAAACGACAGACAAAACACAAGTGAGTGCTTTTGACATTTTCATTCGCACAGATGATAGAAAAAATAGTTAGTGGCCCCCGATTTTGTACTGAAATGCTTACGTTTTCGTTCGCATAGATTTTCGTTTGCTTTGTCGTTCTAGTGCCTGTTAGTGGGTCCCAAATCAGCTGTTTGTCGCATGAAAGGCATGCGAACGTTAACGTTCGACATCGTGGGCCAGGCAGTAAAAGATGTTTCTTCTTGCATTTCATCGAATACAAAAAAACTGTATTTGTTATTCGAATTTATACATATTTAAGATTATAAAAATGAAGAAACATTTCCAAATATTTTTTATTTAATCGCAATATGCGTATAAAGATTTTGAGTAAACATCCTGTTACTCATGTCCTATATAAATTAAAAACCCCAAAACTCTTTAGACATCCTATTTAGACCCATACTTTGTCAAAAAGCATATCCACTTTTCTGCATTTATCATAGAAAACATGCGGGACTGAAGGGTTTATCGCAGAGGAATTTGATCGTTTTTTGTGCAATATTTCTTCAAAATATATATCGAGGGCTTATATTTATTTAAATGTGGACATGAAGTTTTTGATGCCAAACTATTCTCAGTCATCTGTCATATAAATTTGTAATAGATTTTTTTCTAAAGCCATTTTTTTAATTCTCTGATTTGGCTATCCCCTCGTACGTTAGTTTGTGACTGCATAAGTGCTATGAACATAAAAATAATATAAATAAAATAGTTCAACACTGGAGCAGCATAAAACCGAAGGTTATAATTCGCGACAACGATTTTGTTTAGACATTTTTCTAGATTTAGGGCATATCGTACTATCAAATTCCATCATTTCGCGTTAATAGCATTTTGATTCCTAAGTTATCAGGCTAAAATAGGATTAATAGTGGTAGTAAAGTCAAAAATTGTGAAAAGTATCTTTAGAAAAACCCGCGTAACTTTTGATCATATTGAGAATACCAAAATATTTCTTTGGCATGTGATTGCTGACTTCATGGGGAATATTTGTGTATGAAAAGATTCAGAATTATGAATGAATTATGCTGCCTATCAGCAGACACTTTTCTGCTATTACAGCTGTTTTTTGGTATAACAGCAGTTTTCTGCAATCTTACATCACCATTCACACTGTTAAAGAGTTTGCAGTCTGCTAAAATTGGCTGTTGTTAATTAAAATATAAAAATAGATAAGCGTTCATAAGCGAGTTTAGCTCGAATTTCCTTTTATATTAGCTTGGGACAATATGCGTATCACATATATTGCTAAAAACAGCAAACAGCTGTTTACCATCTCAGCAGATATAAATTTGCTGTCTCTTTTTTAACAGCAGAGAATCTGCTCTTTTAGTAGACTTTCTGCTTTCTTTTACTGACATATTCCTTTGAGTGTACTGATAGATGTATTACTGAAATGCAATTTTGCCGACAATGTCTGTCGGACGAATGTATCAAAATATTTCTCGAAGATGCTGGCAATAAAATATGAGTGGTTTACAAACGCTCACGTAATCACACATAATCAAATTAGCGTCATTTATCATTGCGCTATAGACTGACTAGACTTAACGAGAAAAATTGAACATTAATTGTAAATTTACTAAAATAATTAACATAATCACCTGCTTTATTTTTTGTAAAAGTACACTCAGAAAAATAGCATTCCTAAATCTGAGTAAAATTCATACTACAATTTAGATCAACAATTTTACTCGAGTTCCGTAAAGACAAAAAAATCCAAATTTTTTGTATGGAAAAAATTCCATTTAGGAAATTTTAACTTAAAAATGTGTTTTTTCCTAAAATGAAGTTAAAATGTTTACTGAAATTTATGCCGAGTTCTTAATACATTTAAGTATTAATGAACTTATAAAAAACATTTGAAATTGTTTAAATAAATTAATCTAAGAAGCAATTCTCGTTCGTTTGCAGAGACTTATTTCTTAAATAATTTATGAATTATTCTAAACAACCACTGCGAAGGCGCCTATCTTGACTTCGCAACAATCATGAAGTAATAGCTCAACTCCTTATGGCAGAGGTATCATGAAACTTTTGAGAAATATTTCATGTTGTCATTTTTTGTATCAGTTTTGCATACTCTGAAGCAAAACAATTTGTTTGATTTTTTTAGTTAAATTGAACTTATTTTAATTTCACCTTTTTCCCTTGTATAAAATAAATTTTCCTCAGTTTAAGTAACAATTTACTCATTTTGAGAAAAAAAATCAGCAAAATTGTCCTCAGTTTGAGTAAATATTTACTTGCCAATAACTCCTTCTCAATTTGCGTATAATTTTTCTGAGTATCCGTCCATGATATGCACCCCATTGCTTATGCAACGTAAAATAGCAGCTCCTAGAGCAAATTTCGAAGCATCTACGGACAAAATTATTTCCTTCCTGTGGTCAAAATATGTGAGAACTGGTGCCATTGTAATCTCCCTCTTCAGATTATCAAACTCCGCGTCATGAACTGAAGTCCAATGCCATTGATTGCCATTCTTTAAAAGATCCCTTAAATTCTTATTCTTCAGACAAATTCTCAATAAATGTACCTAAGTAGTTCACCATACCAAGAAACCGTTGCACATCCTTGACATTTTCTGGCCTCGGTCTTCTCCTCATCGGCCCTTACGCCAGACTTGTCAAAAAAAAACTTTATCTCAGACTTGAAAAATCTGAATTTTGCCCTGTTAATCTATTGAACGTACAAAGCCTTGAAGATTCTTCACTCAATGGTATCATCCAAAACCCATTAGCATCCAATGATGAAAAGTAATTCGAGCCATCCTAGCCTTACATTCCTCAATATTAGGAAATTGATAGTGTGGCCTCAATATTATTATTGCATTATTCAAGTTCCTCGGGTCCAAACAAAGCCTCAAACTGCCGTTAGGTTTAGTAACGAGGACAACCGAATTAATCCACTCTGTTGGTTCATGCAATGGAACAATCACTTTCAAACTTAACATTCGATCCAATTCCTTTTTCTAATACTACTATCGTGCAACTTGAATGGTATTCTACGGGGGCTCTACAATTGGCACAACATCGTCTCTTACCATCAAATTACACTCATTTTGCAAACAACCAAGACCATTTAACACATTATCATACTTTTAATCAAGCCATTTTTTGAAATACTATTAAGTTTTTTTGATTAAATATTTTTACATTGTGTATCTACAATGAAAATCTTACTATAAATATCTTATTTTTATAGCTAACACCTATGTCTGTCATTCCTAATACTGGAATTTGTTCACCACTGAATGTACAAATTCGTACTTTGGCCTACTATTTGTAATTTTTAAAATGGCGGCTACTTCCGCCGACATAATGTTGGCCTGTGCTCCTGTGTCAATTTCGCATACAATTTTTTGGTTGTTAATGGTTACCTCACCATTCAACTCCTTTGCTTTTTTACCTTGTTCACGGCACAAGCTTCCACAAGCAGATCATCTTCTTCATCATCGGCAACAATTTGTTTCACAAATGTTTTCTTTAAGACACATCCAAGCAAAATGGTTCAAATTTCCACATTTATGGCACTTAACACCTTCTGCCGGAAATTTGAATTTATTGGGCAAAACACACTTCGTACAATTCACATTGTTCCCGCCGCTGCTATTTATTTTCCCACTATAGTTGCTGTTGCTTCTGCCATTGTAATTGTTGTTGCCGCTGTTGTTGAATTTTTGGTACTGCTCTTTGGTGCTTTTTTTGTGAGGACGCTTACAACACCTTCTGCTGCCATTTTGTTGCAACATGGACGCATTTTGTTTAGCAATCACCACATTTTTAGCAATTGTGACTGTCCTGTTTTGTGACTGGCCAATTTTGGATTTAAGCCACATCCCGTAACGCCTGTAACTCGCAGTCCAAGCTAATGTTTTTTTTAGAACGGTTACAAAAGGTAAAAAATTTGTGCCTTTCCATGACAATATTTACTTGGGGCACATAATACGACTTTATACTGCTCAAGTCCTCATATTTGACAGTATCAATATCTAGATTAAAAGAATTGAATATTTCCAGAGATTTGCTCCCCAAATAGTGCAACATCAAGGCAACTTTCCTCTGGTCGGGCTGCGACTCCAAATCAGAAGCTCTCAAAAATATTTTAAATTGAGTGTGCCACATCTTCCATTCTTCCGCCATGTTCGGTGCCCTTAAATTTATTGGCGATAATGTTGAGGCAAACAACTGACCACCACTTCGACTGCTCCCTGCATTCTCATTTTTCTATTCCAACATTTTCAAATTTAACTTCTTCCAAAATATATCAGAAATTATAAAAAGACGCCCTTGACATTTAAGTAGTTAACAACAAGTGTCATTTTATTAGCTACATCAATGCGTATAACATCCTGCTTGAAGCAGGATGGGTTATCTAGTTGTTATGTGCAAGCACACTATGCGTACAAGATTGTGCGTACGTTACTGCACTCATGTTTGTGCGCATGTGAATATACATATAACAACCAGTGTTTAAAATGCTGACGAGATTTCAGCTAAAACATCCAAATTATACATTTTCTTCAGCTTAAAAAAAATCTGAATTAAAAAGCCGACCTCTGCTGATATTAAAGTATCTTGCACATTTCAACAGCACTGGCACTTAATTTCAAAGGCAAAATAACAAAAAGCTGCAGTATAGCAAAGATTTAAAATTTTAACAACAGCAGTATATGCTAAAGTTAATGTTATGCTTTTTAGGCGAAATAGAAAATAACTGAACAGGAGAACACACAATGGCTTTCAGCACAAGATTTTTTGTGCTGAAGACAAAAACAAATTAAAGTGATTTTGTATGACGTAATTTCTTGTACCACATCATAGAAATAGTTTTCCCCATTCAAAATAATTCATATGATAGATATTCAAAATTAAGATCGGCATGTAACAACATGTGCTGGTTTTAAGCTTTCAGCCTTACACAGAAATTTCTTAATACTGCTTTTAGGTAGCAACAATATATAGCATATTAATAGCAAAAGGAAAAGCCCAAAAATTGTATTTGCTGCACTGCTGTTAACGCAGCCATTGATGCTGTCCTAATTGGAGTATAATCACACATTTAACAAAATAAAAGTACTAAAAATAAAGGCTGATTCTTTTGTTAAAAGTAAAAGCTAAACAATTGTTTTTGCTGTAACTTTTGCAATTATTTTGTAGCCGTAGAAAAAGCCAAAATAAAAATTTTTCAGCAGATTGCTACTTTTAAACACTGATAACAACTACACAACACCTTCCACACAAATTACCCTGCCCTAAGTAAAATTATTAATTCCTTATAACTTCCGCACATATGTTCTCTGAGACTGAGGAGATATAAGTCGTTTTTTTTTTTTCAAAAGTGTTTTAAAAACTGTTGGATACTTCTCAACATCATCTCGCCTATTAACGAAATTCATCGTTTCGATGGTTCGCAGGCAATGCAGCACGTTCGGCCAACCAAAATTGATTTTGCACAATGTTTAGGAACACTTTATGAGTACTGAGCTCATATGAAAAGCGTTTAGCGCTTTGGATCGGTGAATTGAAAAATATCTAAATATAATGCAGAAGCCACAATACCTATGGAATTTTTTTCTATTGTGAACGCCCCAAAAATTATTTTGATAAAATGGTCCACATTGGTCCTTCTGCAACTCGGACATAATTTGAGTGTCTTGGTGTTTTCAAAAAATATACTTTTGTTTGAAGGCTGCGTAAAATAAGACGGAAATAACCTTCGAACGTAATCATGGCACAACCACCAAACCGGTTTTGATCCCATTATATTCCGAACCTATCATATCTATGATAGTATAGCATATCGGATGTTTGAAATATTGCTCATTGGAGTTTCGTAAATATGCACATGCATCGCAACCTGAGTGATTTTCGGCAGCATTCCAACGATGCAGCTGCAATTGCTGATTCAGCAAGAATCAATAGAATTGGAATGGAAACATTAACTTATTATTCTACCTCAAATTATTTCCACATTAAATGCTTATTTTTGCATATTCTGCACATTCGATATTCAATAGAATGGTTTATATTGGAATGATAAAACTTCGATACAATGTTTGGTTCAATCGGATGAAAAAGTTGCAAAAATCCGATGTCTAATAATTATAGAAAGCAATTTTCGCATTTGATGGAATCAAAACATTTGTGGAATAAACATGAAATACCTGGAACCAGATTTCCCTGTTCATTTGATGATTGATACAAAGTATAGCATGCCGGCATTACGGTGTAGAGCAACATTCGGCCGAAGTTATCATTATGTCATTACATCATTAAAAAACTGGTCAATGTTTTAGACGATGGTCGATCAGCTTATTGTTATGCGTTTTGTAGTGGGATTGAAAGACGAAATAAAAAGAGTCAAACAAAAAGTGATTTCTGATTTTTGGTTATCAGAGCTAATATAAAAATATTTTGGAAGAAGTTAAATTTGAAAATGCTGGAAGAGAAAAATGAGAATGCAGGGAGCAGTCGAAGTGGAGGTCAGTTGTTTGTCTCAACATTATCGCCAATAAATTTAAGGGTACCGAACATGGCGAAAGAATGAAAGATGTGGCACCCCCAATTTAAAATATTTTTGAGAGCTTCTGATTTGGAGTCGCAGTCCGACCAGAGGAAAGTTGCCTTGATGTTGCACCATTTGGGGAGCAAATCTCTGGATTTTTTCAATACTTTTAATCTAGATATTGATACTGTCAAATATGAGGACTTGGTGAGCAGTATGAAGTATTTTGTGTATATAAACAACAAGAAGAGCAAACGGTGGATGAATTTGTAACCGATCTAAAAAACCTTAGCTTGAACTTCGAGTTTAAGGAGTTACGGGATGAATTAACGCATTTTTATATGTGACTTAAATCTAAAATTGGCCAATATACGTGAAAGATTGTTGACGGACAGGGCCGTGCGTAGGGGGGGGGGGGGGGGGGGTTAGGGGGTTCAAACCCCCCCCCCAGAAAGATTTCGAACATATACTTTTTAAAACCTTCTAGACTTTCTGAAGCAATAAAATATAGAATTTATAAGGTCTCTTTTAAAATAACTCGTCTGAAATGGTAATTTTGCAGTAAAATCATGAAAACACGAAAATTACATAAAAAATCGTGGACACTTTCTTGAATTTCGGACAAAGGGTATGAAAAATACAAACAAACTAAACGAATTGTGCCAATTTCAAGATTGTGTAGAGCTAATTTCGCTAATGGACATCAAATTGTTCGGAAAATTTTCATTTTTATTAACCGATATCACTTCTTGACTAGAGCTATATCTTATGAACTTTTAATTGTGTACTGCAGTAAAAGTTTGGAAATTTAATAACAAAATCGTTTAGTAATTTTAAAAAAGTGTAGATAAGTATCACTATGATATCATAATGAAATCTAAAATATTTTTAATAAAAGCAAATAATTTGCTTGATGCTTGTAAAGCGCTAAGGTGTAACATTTTCGATTGGACATTTTTATGGAGCTGTAGCTAAATCTGAACCGATGTGTCTTATTTTCATCACAGATGCAACAACAACGGTTTCTGTTACTTCCAATGTTTTGGGAGTTAGCAATTATAATACAAATCCATTTCGACAAACGAAGAACCCTGTTTGATATACATAAACTTATTTTATTTTCTTTGTTCATTTCCCACAAAAGTTTAGGTCTCTATTTTAAAATCTACTTTAAAGTTGCGAAACAATAAGAAATGAATTTTAAGTTACTAAAAATTTTGTTATATTTATCACTTATGTCAAATATTTTTCAGTACTTTTTTGTACATATGTAACAAGTATTATTCAAAAGAGAAACAACAAATTCAGTATATTGGATCTACGTAGGAAAACGAAACTCTAAATTACCAATTATTTGGTTTTGTGGAATTAAAATTTCTAGTTGTTTCTTCTTGTATTGCATCGAATACAAAAAACTGTATTTGTTATTCGAATTTATACATATTTAAGATTATAAAAATGAAGAAACATTTCCAAATATTTTTTATTTAATCGGAATATGCGTATAAAGACTTTGAGTAAACATCCTGTTACTCATGTCCTATATAAATTAAAAACCCCAAAACTCTTAAGACATTCTATTTAAACCCATACTTTGTCAAAAAGCATATCCAATTTTCTGAATTTATCATAAAAAATGCGGGACAGAAGGGTTTATCGCCGAGGAATTTCATCGTTTTTTGTGTAATATTTCTTCAAAATATATATCGAGGGCTTATATTCAAAAGTGGCATGAACCATTTTCTCGAAAATTAGTTTTTGATGCCAAACTATTCTCAGATTTGGATGTCATCTGTCATATAAATTTGGAAAACATTTTTTTCTAAAGCCATTTTTTTAATTTTCTGATTTGGCTATTAACTCACAGGTTAGTTTGTGACTGCAAAAGTGGCTATGAACATACAAATAATATAAATAAAATAGTTCAAAAATGCAGAAGCTATATGCCGAAGGTTGTAATTCGCTACAACGAGTTTGTTTAATGTGTCGATTATGGATGGCAACCAGAGTTTAGTGGCGTTGCTAGTTGCCAAATTTGCATTACGGATGGCAACTACGACCGACAGTTGTCAATTTCAGTTGCTAAAAAGGGGATTTTTCGGCAACCATTTATTTCTGGTTGCCTTGTAATTTTTCAAATTGGTGTGTAATTTTTTAAAGAAATAAAAGGTGAAAATAAGAGGTAATTTAATAATCTGGTTTTTGTAGGCTTCATGGTGGTTAAAATTACCACAAAGCAACAATTTGAAATCCTGGTAAACAAAATGGAACTTAACCATAACCTAGCTCGCGGTGTACGGGTTTCTGGTGAAACCAAAGCCACTACGGATGAAGTGTGGAAGGGAATTGCCGAAAATTTAAATAGCTATGGCCCACCTACACGTACTCCAGAAGAATGGCAGAGAGTGTTGATTCATTTTAAGGCAAAATTAAAAAAGAAACTGGCAGAAAATAAAAGAAACCTTAACACCACAGGTGGTGGGCCATCGCAAGAAGTGCCTTTATCGCCATTGGAGCAGGCGGCAGCGGACCTGTTGCAAGTTGATTTGGCTGCAACTCCAGTGGGTAATCTGTTTGGCGTTCTAGAGACATTGGATGCTTTTTCTTCCTCTGTTAATTTGGAAACAATCCAAATTTTACATAGCTTTTGCTCCATTATTTGGACAACTTCGCTCAAAACCACGGACAATGTGGGTTGAGCCATGCCGAGGTTGAAGTCATTGCCATGGGACTTCTGAAAACTTCATTCCGCAAAAAACCTCAAAGCAGCACACACTTGGAGGTATTGCTGTTGACCGGTAGCAATTTTTTTAATTCTTCCACTAAACAACAACAGCATCTTTTGGAAGTCGGAAATACGTCTTAAAGCAAAGACGAACAATTGTTTATTTGAAAAATTTTCAAGATAGAAACATCTACTCACAGTACAGATGGCAATTCTAAGGGATTAGAGCTATCTCTTAAATTCCTCCTAATAGATGCCACGTCCTGGGCATCTTCTTCCTCATCAAAAAAAGTTCCACTGAGCTAATCATTAAAAATTAAATTTTTATTGTTGAAATTTACTTTTTTGAGTTGAATTGTTTGTTTTGTTTACAAAATTTTAAGTTGCCAAAGTGTCAAAACACTATTATCGACGGCAACTGACAAAAGTTGTCATACATAATACTTATTTTTATTTCAGTTGCGTTGCCAGTTGACAACTCAACTGGAGTTTGGTTACCATCCATAATCGACCCATAAAGCATTTATCTAGATTGATGGCATATCGTACTATAGCATTCCATCATTTCGCCGTTAATTGCAATTTGGTTCCCAAGTTGTCAGCCTAAAATAGGATAAATAGTGGCTGTAAAGTGAAAAATTGTGAAAAGTTTCTTTAGAAAACCGACGTAACTTTTTATTATATTGAGAATACCAAAATATTTCTTTGGCATGTGATTGCTGACTTCATGGGGAATATTTGTGTATGAAACGTTTCAAAATTATGAATGACGAAATTTAAAATATAACGGCGAATTTTGGATTTTTCATCAATTGCAGCGATTTTCGCGACTGTATATATATATATATATATATATGTTAGAAGCGACCAATCTGACGGATGAAGCAGGAATCTCTAAATTCGCTATGTACATCACAGAAAATGCGTTTTCTATACAACATTGCCAAGATTTCATGAAAAAAGTTATGGAGTTTACAATAAATCTTATTCTTATTTCAACATTCATAGTGCTCAATTTTAAACATACAAAAGTGGCTATGAACCATGAAACCGCGAATAATAGGAAATTTCGAAAACTTTTTAATCGTAGCAATTAGTAATACTTTTTATATTAAACTGTAGAAGAACGGTTAATAATTTCTCTCCAAATTAAGAAGAAAATCAGTTATGTTTTTGTTCATAGCCACTTATGAATATAAGCCCTCGATATGTATCTATGTAATTTCAAGCAACTAGTTAAAAAAAAGAAGTTCAACACTCAGCAGACACTTTTCTGCTATTACAGCTGTTTTTTGGCATAACAGCAGTTTTCTGCAACCTTACATCACCATTCACACTGCTAAAGAGTTTGCAGTCTGCTAAAATTGGCTGTTGTTAATTAAAATATAAAAATATATAAGCGTTCATAAGCGAGTTTAGCTCGAATTTTCTTTTATATTAGCTTGGAACAATATGCGTATCATATATATTGCTAAAAACAGCAAACAGCTGTTTACCATCTCAGCAGATACAAATCTGTTGTCTCTTTTTTAACAGCAGAAAATCTGCTCTTTCAGTAGACTTTCTGCTTTCTTTTTTTTTGGCATATTCCTTTGAGTGTACTGATAGATGGATTACTGAAATGCAATTTTTTTTTTGCCGACAATGTCTGTCGGACGAATGTATCAAAATATTTCTCGAAGATCCTGGCAATAAAATATGAGTGGTTTCCAAACATTCCACTAAAAAATTCCTAAAAAATTGAAAAATGTACTAAGTATGAGTAAAGATTCCTTCTTTCATAGTAAATAGTTCATTTACTAGATAAAGGGTAGTAGATTTACTTAAAAACATTTCTTTGGATCTAATAAAAAATTCTTACAATTGAGTAAATTCAAACTTACGTGTAAGAATATTTTCAAGGTTTTAAGTGAGAAAAAAATCTGAAATTTTTTGTATGGAAAAAATTCCATTTAGGAAATTTTAACTTAAAAATGTGTTTTTTTTTCTAAAATGAAGTTAAAATGTTTACTGAAAATTATGCCGAGTTCATGATATATTTAAGTATTAATGAACTTATAAAAAACATTTGAAATTAAAAAAATATTAAATATTAATCTATGAAGCAATTTTCGTTCGTTTGCAGAGACTTATTTCTTAAATATTTTATGAATTATTCTAAACAACCACTGCGAAGGCGCCTATTTTGCCTTCGCAACAATCATGGAGTAATAGCTCAACTCCTTATGGCAGAGGTATCATGAAACTTTTGAGAAATATTTCATGTTGTCATTTTTTGTATCAGTTTTGCATACTCTGAAGCAAAACTATTTGTTTGATTTTTTAGTTAAATTGAACTTATTTTAATTTTACCTTTTTTCTTATATAAAATAAAATTTTCCTCAGTTTAAGTAAAAATTTACTCGTTTTGAGGAAAAAAATCAGCAAAATTGTCCTCAGTTTGAGTAAATATTTACTTGATTTGAGTAAACATTTACTTAGTTTTAGGAAATTTTCAGCAAAATTTTACTAAAATTTAGTAAAAATTTACTTAGTTTTAGAAAAATTTTGCTTAAATTTAGTACAAAAATTACTTGGTTTTAGGAAAAATTTACTTAGATTTAGGAAAATTTCAGCTAATTTCTACTTATATTTAATAAAAATGTACTTGGTTTCCTAAATTTTAGTTAATTTTAACTAATTATAGGGTTAACTTTTTTATGAGTGTAGATGAAAACCCCCCAGGGGAAAATCCTGCGCACGGGCCTGTTGACGGATATCTATATTTCTTTGGAGAGGGCTGTCACAATTGCTAAAAATATAGTGAAGGCTAAACATAATACGTCCATGTTGCAACAAAATGGCGAAGCAGAAGGTGTTGTAAGCGTCCTCACAAAAAAAAACGTCAAAGAGCAGTATCAAAAATTCAACAACAGCAGCAACAACAATTACAATGGCAGAAGCAACAGCAACTATAGTGGGAAAATTAATAGCAGCAGTGGGTTAGAATCAAAATTCAATAACTTTTGTTCTAGTAGACATATTTGAGTTCTGCAAAAAATCAAAATTAGACAAGGACCCAAGATATTTTGAGATATTAACATTAGAAATTAGAAAATTGGATATATTTTAGAAATCGGTCCAAAGTTGACTACTTTTCGTATTTTTCGATTTGTAAGAAAATTAAAATTTTTATTTTTTTTGTGTTTTTTTTTTAAATATTTTTACGTATTTGTTCATAATGCAAAGAAAAATTTTTATTTTTTTTGTATTCAAAATTTTTATTTTTTTGTATTAAAAAAAACGCAATTTCTTTTTTTCACTTTATCGAATAGTTTCTAACACATTTTAAGAGATTTTGCACTAAATTTTTTTATTAGAAATTTTTGTTTCTTAGCTTTATTATGACGTCAAAACTATGTTTGTGCCAAATATAGTTCGTTTGTAATACATATTTTATAAAATATTCTTTTTGAACAAATGTCTGAATTTGGACCAACACAACTTTTTTCCTTGAAAAGCCTTTAACGAAATGTATACATATTTGGAAAGGTTGAAGGGTTCCCCGTTTTTGTAGGGTAACTTTTGCCTGCACGAAATTGCACCCTTGGAAGATAGTATACATTTAGTGCAAAAGTCAGGTTTTTTAGTTCCAAAACGCAATTTAGTCATTTTCGTCTCATTAAATTGTGAAAAGTAGTTACGTAGATAAAAAGGTGAGTAAATTTCCTTTATCCCCATTCCAGTATTAGGAATGACAGACATAGGTGTTAGCTATAAAAATAAGATATTTATAGTAAGATTTTCATTGTAGGTACACAATGTAAATATATTTAATTAATCAAGTTAATAGTATTTCAAAAAGTGGCTTGATTGAAAAGTATGATAATTTGTTAAATGGTATTGGTTGTTTGCAAAATGAGTGTAATTTGATGGTAAGAGACGATGTTGTGCCAGTTGTAGAAAAAGGAATTGGATCGAATGTTAAGTTTGAAAGTGCTTGTTCCATTGCATGAACCAACAGAGTGGGTTAATTCGGTTGTCCTCGTTAATAAACCTAACGGCAGTTTGAGGCTTTGTTTGGACCCGAGGAACTTGAATAAGGCAATAATAATATTGAGGCCACGCTATAAATTTCCTAATATTGAGGAATGCAAGGCTAGGTTAAATGGCTCGAATTATTTTTCATCATTGGATGCTAACAGCGGGTTTTGGATAATACCATTGATACTTCAAGGCTTTGTACGTTCAATGCACCATTTGGTCGCTATCGGTTTTTAAGATTACCTTTCGGAATTAATGCGGCACCGGAAATTTTTCACGCAGAGATGATTAAACTTTTTGGTGATAGTCCTGGGCTTATCATTTATATTGATGATTTTTTGATATTCTCTTCTAGTGTGGAGGAGGATTTTGGAGAAGGTCCTTCAGAGGGCAATGGATGTAGGTTTAAGATTCAACAGGACAAAATGCAGATTTTTCACGTCTGAGATAAAGTTTTTTTGACAAGTCTGGGGTACTACAGATGCTGAGGTCAGAAAATGTCAAGGATGTGCAACGGTTTCATGTATGGTGAACTACTTAGGTACATTTATTGAGAATTTGTCTGTGAAGAATAAGAATTTAAGGGAAAATAGCGGATTTGAAAATAGCAGACACTCTTTCAAGAGCTCCGTTGAGGCACACTGCATTGTCTGAAGTGGATAGGGACATATCTCTACATTGTAATTTTATAGCATTACATATGGAAGTCCCACAGGATCAGACGTTCTTGAAGGTTTTTGAATATCTGAGCAATGTTTGGCCTCTGAAACGGAAGACGTTGAACAGGATGTAATGCCTTATTTTAGGATAAAGGATGAACTAAGCATAATGAATTATATTTTATTGAAGAAACATCAAATAATGTCTCCGAAGATTGGTGCTTAATAAATTACATGAGGGTCATATGGGTGTTCTGATATGTTAAAATTTGGCACGACAGACGGTATATTGGCCGAATATATACAATGATATTGATAATGTGGTATCTAATTGTGAAGTTTGTTTGAAGTATCAGAACTCCAACACCATACTCCAATGACATACGAAATTATAGATGTACCCTGGTATAAGGTTGGGTGTGATCTTTTCGAGTTTCAACGCAAGATGTTTATTTTGGTCGTTGACTATTATTCGAAGTTTGTAGAAGTTGAATTGCTCGACAGTGGTTATAGTAGCTCCCACGTGATCACGAGACTGAAGTCGATTTTTTCTAGACATGGGATTCCATGCATTTTTATATCCGATAATGGACCGCCTTTTAATTCCAAGTAGTTTACGATTTTTTGCAAAGAGTGGGGTATTGACCACAAAACTTCGAGTCCGTATTTGGCGCGATCAAATGGTTTGGCTGAACAAACTATCCAACCAGTTAAGGAGTTGTTGACCAAGTCAAAGGAAAGTAATTCGGACCCTTATATGGCATTGTTACACTATCGAACAACGCCTAAGGAAAATTTACCAAGCCCTTCAGATTTATTAATGTCTCGTTCCTTGCGTACCTTCGTTAATCAATAAATTGATGCCTAAGTTGGTTGATAAAGAGTATTATAGAAACAAGTTACAGTCGAACCTTAAAACATGCTCTGAATATTACAATAGAAAATCAAGAAAATATGAGGATGTTTATACGGGTGATAAGGTCATGTTTAAGAAAATACCAACTAGCCTGGGGAAGTTGTTGAGATTTGCCAAGAGACAAGATCATTCGTTGTATTAGATGACAATGGATCCTTTCGGAAAATCATAATCATATTGATGAGAAAGCCAATGAAAATAATAAAATTGATGATAATTGTGAGAACAACAATAGTAGGGAAAGAGAGGGAGAAGCAGTAGATCAAGATGCTCAATACGCGGATCATAATGATCAATATGTAACGCAGAGAGGTAGAATAATAAAACAGCCTAAAAGGCTTGATTTGTAAATTATACTGTATTCACTATAATTTATTATTAAAATTATTTTACTATTAGTATAATTAAAAAATCTTTATGTGTAGTATTTTACATTTTAATTTTTTTATTTTTTTTGTAATTTTAAATTTATTGAGGCTTTTTTGAAATCATGTATGTTATATATAACAATATATAATGGATTTTCTTAAAACATAATGTATTGATTTAATTACAGTTAACAAATTTCAGCATCTTGCTTTATCTTAAATCGTTAAAACATATACAAATATTTCAAGAGGTTTAGTGTCCGTGTTTGCTCCCGACACTAACGTATACGTTTTAATATACATATTAATTTGTATACTTTGTAAAGCGAGATGTTGTGTAGTTGTTATATGTATACTCACATGCGCACAAACATACGTCCAGTTATGTACGCACAATCTTGTACGCACAGTGTGCTTGCACATAACAACTCATGAAGAGTTACACGCATTGATGTAACTAATAAAATGGAACTTGTTCTTAACTTCTTAAATGTAAAAGACGTCTTTTTATAATAAATAACAGAAAGCACTAGAAAGTTCGTGACACATGGACCCAGCTTCCACATTTGTAAAATAGTTGTAAAACATGATAAATATCAAGTCATAGTGGATTCCATGCACCAGTTATAGAAGATTTAAATTTACCTAGGATATAGACAATTGTGTGGAAGTACTTGAAGGGGTTTGGATAAAGCGTAGATATTTAATGTGATTATAATAACATTTTTAAATATCAAATTGCAAATGATTTTGACGATATGGACGTTATATCGGTTTTTTTTAAACAAAGCTTATGTTACTTTGTGTGAGAGGTACCAATAGGGGTATGACAATATCGCCAATATTCCATGTGAATGGAAATTCTATAAAAGCATTGCCAAATATCAAATTTCACAGTATTCCGATCATCTTTAGAGAAGATATAACAGCTTTAAATTTACGTAGATTAGGGTGATTTGTATTGGAGGTACTGGAAGGGACGTGGCAAAACCAGCCATATTTTGTACACAATCTGCACAATTATTTTCAAAAAATTGCAGGAAATTGTCAATGGAAAATCACAGATGTCATTTCTGAATCCATTTTTCCATGACTGTAGAGGGATAGCTAAGTTGAGTGCTATTCCGAAGCTATTTGAGAAATTGGTTACTGAGGTGGTATCTCATAGGGTTTCTTCTATATTGAGGCCATACCAACATGGATTTCGTAAGGGATTTCTACAGTGACAAATTTGATTCAGTATACTTCTCACGTTATTGATGAATTTGTTCAGGGTAATCAGACTGATGTCATCTATAGATATTTTAGTTAGTCATTTGATAAAGTGAACCATGAACTTTTGTTCTATAAATTAGATCGTATAGGTTTTAGCTCTATCTTCTTGAAGTGGATATCTTCGTATCCTTAAATATCAATCTCAGATTGATTTTTATTCTAGACCAATTCTGATTCTATCAGGTGTTCCGCAGGGTAGTGATCTAGGCCCAGTTCTTTTCTTATTTTTCATAAATGACCTTCCGGGGTCTATCATTAATTCTCGACTTCTAATGCATGCAGATGATGTAAAAATATTTTTTCTTATAATTGGCCAGAATTTTCTCATCCATTGCAGGATGACTTGGATAGTTTTGGACGCTGGTGTGACATGAATTGTATGTAACTCAACCTAAGGAAATGCAGACATATTCGTTTCTTTAGATTGAATCCAAGATTTGTCAGATATAATATTAGAGGAACTGAGTTAGAGTCTTGGCTTCATTAAGCGATGGGCTAAGGAGTTCTCAGGCCTATTCTGGAATACGGTTCTGTAGTGTGGGATCCTAAATGTGGTATCTATATTGACAGGATTGAGTCAGTTCAGAAACAATTTTTAATATTTTCATTAAGACACTTACATTGGAATAGTGATTTTGTTATACTAGTAGATTTAAGTTGATCGACTTGCCATCCTTAAAAAGCAGACGTGTTATGTTGAACACTGTGATGATTTATAAGATTATAAATGGTGATTTCTCTTCTGACTGTATTATTTTTAGGATTAAGTTTAACGTGTCATTTATACCTTCTAGATACTATCAATTTCTCCATTTTGACTTTCAGCGTACGAATTATGCTTCCGCAGAGCCCATGTGTCACATCATAGATTTCTGATTAGGAATCGATATAATAAAGTCGAGGATTTTCTCCTGCTTGGATATTTAGTTTGTTATGACACGTTTACTTTAATATGTTTAGCCCCATGGTTCGGAATGTGGTGTGTACGCTGGTCCTACGTTGGCCGACGTGGCCCTGTCGGTCGGAATAAAAACGTTCGTTAATAAAAAACAACATCGCATTATATTTTCATGCCTCGAATATCAAGAGTATCTGATTGCTCATTATCCACACCGTTCATTGAAATCGACGAACCCTTTGGATCAGTGAATCGCTTGTGAGGCAACTAGGAGCACTGGGTCTTACGTGCATTAAAATCTACTCTGCTTACTCGACCCCAATCGGAAATTGCCACCAATCCTGGGGGGTTACTATGTAACTCGATTCGAAAGTTAAATATTACGAAAACGGATTTTCCCTACCAACTAACTCGAATTCGCAAATACATTTGCTACTTTCGATTTGCCACATCCGATTATCGGATACTCATACTCTACTTTCGTATGTGCATCACTATGTATTTCGAATTTAGATGTCAAAGTCGCTCAAAAGTAAACATTTCTACTCGTTTGATATTATGCTAACGGAAAGAATTAAAATATTAAATTATTGACACCAAACGCATAAAAATGTAAGTATTTATTAAATTTATAGATATATCAGTAGATTTATATTTATAAAAATGTTTTTTAATAGGGAAAATCCAACAAAAAGTGTAAACACCAAACAAATACAGTTTGAGATCATGCTAAATTTTATGAAGGATCATCCGCAGTTGGCTAAGGGTTATGTCAAAGCTCCGGAAGCCAAACAAGCCACCAATAATTTATGGTCTCGATTGACAGAAGAGCTAAATGCAGCCGGTCCACCAATGCGGGAAGTGGTCGGTTGGAAAAAAGTATACAAGTGATAGTTTGCCCATAAATGGAAATTAATTATTTCTTTTTAGGATTGGGCAGATCACAAGACCCATCTTAAGGCCAAACTGCGAAAGAATCGAACTAATTTTTCGGGCACAGGCGGTGGACCGGCAAAATTGTGTTCATTCACGGCGCTAGAAGAAGGTGTCATAGAGTTGCTGGATATGCAGAAGGCGGTGGACGGTATGAGAGGTGTCCGAAAATTTGGGATTACCAGCGACGACACTAGTACGGCCACAAGCAGTAAGGTCACCGAGGAAGTCGTCGCAAATATGCTCAACTACATCACAAATAATCCGAGTGAGACGGATGTGTTAGTGTCTGCACCGTCCCCACCGCGTTGTTCATCAGCTCGTACAGCCACCACACCACAATTGTCCTTTAATCGTGCTGCTCCAAAAATTGCATCCGTTAAGTGCATAAAATCTACACCATCGCGTAAGATTCTGCGTTCCATTCGCTCGTCTTCATTTTCCATCCAAAGGGCAACCGAATCCATTTTTGTAACACACAAATATTATTTACTTTTTATTTTGTTTTGACATTTCATGTAATAAATGTTGCCAACTCTGAATAATACATTCGAAAGTACTGCCAAAAATGTTAAGAAATAGTGGCAGCACTTTTCACTCGATTCAAAACTCTTACATGGTAAGAGTATAAATTCGGATCGAATACAACTTTCGAGCTGTTCGAACTTTCGAATCGAGTTACATAGTAACCCCCCTGGCTAGTGACTCATCCATCAATCGTCTTATATCCTCAATTTCTTGACGACTTGCTCTATGATCGAATGAGTATGAATTACAGTAGATTGGAATGTGAGTGAAGATAAATTCCGAATTTAAGTCCTAGAGACACAAACCACTGTTAAAACTGCCGACTGTTAATGACTTAACAGAGCTATGTTAAGCCGTTAACAGAGATCCTAAAAACTTGAAGAGGTGAATTTGTGCGTCCATTGTGGCCAAATGGAGATACTTTAGTTGATGGTGTTACCATCAAATTAAAGGCAATTCCGTCTAGTTTCACCGTGGTAAGGCCAAAATTCTGAAAAAAATCTTCAAAATATCAATTTTTAGCCAAAAACCTCCAAAATTTCTGGAGAGGATGATTAGTGCGTGATTAGTGCGTCCATTGTGGCCAAATGGAGATACCTTAGTTGATGGGACTACCATCAAATTAAAGGAAATTCCGTCTAGTTTGACCTTGTAAAGGCCAAAGTTCTGAAAAAATCTTCAAAATATCAATGTTTAGCCAAAAACCTCCCAAAATTTCTGGAGAGGATGATTAAATGCGTCCATTGTGGCCAAATGGAGACACTTTAGTTGATGGGACTACCATCAAATTAAAGGTAATTCCGTCTAGTGTCACTGTGTAAATGTCAAAGTTCTGAAAAAATCTTCTAATAATCAATTTTTAACCAAGAACCTCCACAAATTTCTAGAGAAACTCTTGTGTGTGTGAGCAACTGTTTAGTCGCATGAAACACTTCAAATCACAAGAGTGAAAACGAATTACTGATGATCATTTGGAAAACTGTTTGCGTGATAACATCTATTGAAATTAATCTTGATGCACTTGGTTCTACAATTCAAAATCAGTTGTCTAAATTTTTAATATTTTGTAAGCGCCTCGCAAAATATTAGCGTCTGAGAAACGTGAATAGTATTTTTTAACACAAACAACTAACTATTAGAATTTATTGTCTTATTATTATGCCTTTGTTAATTTTCTAAGCTTTAATTTTTTATTTTCATATACCCTACAAAAAATTAAAGTAAACACATAATGCTGAATTAAAAACTTAATTAAATTGTCACTAGCCATGACATTTATTTTCCCAATTTTTGCAAGTATTTTTTTAAAATGTTAGCAATCGAAAACGCGAACAAATTCAACAATGTAACAATTTATTTTCTTCAAAAATGAAATGGACTGACAGAATATATTATTTCTTAACTTTGGCCCGCCTGCTGAAATGGTTAGCCACCCCTGCTTTAAACTTTTAAGCGCCTTGGAGACGATCAAATAATTCCATCAATCGCGTGCATATGTATTAGTGTGTGCCTTCGTGTTTTGCCCGCAAACGCACCACAAAATACGGCAATCATCACTTTGTGTTTGACTTCGTTGTGTTCGGTTGAAACTTTCATACTACTTTTGCTGCACTCCGCTAACATCACTCCCGTCGGAAATTTGTCCGTAGAGAATTAATTTTTTTTAACATCATTAACTGTCCCATTGGGATACTCCTCATTAAAAACATCCAGCAGTAGCTCATACTGCTTCCTTTTTTCCTCCCTGTTGCTGTAGGCATCCACTTTGGTGTTCCACAGAGCTCTCATAGCATTCTATAAATTTTAAAATGATTTTTTTTCACCCGCGCACGTCCATCTCGCACAATTTTTTAATACTAAATGAGTCATGATTGACAATCGTAACTGGAGACCATCAACGAAAACGCCATCGACGAAAATATCAAAAAATTTTGTTTTTTATGTCAATCATTGCCGACGTCGTGTACGTGTAGCCGACGAAACCCGATTAGAGGCACACACACAACCGATTGATGGAATTATTTGATCGTCTCCAAGGCGCTTTAAGAGCGTCAGATGTTATCATTGCACTATAGGTCAAATGACCCATTTCAGTGGCCAAAAGTCAAAATTCTAACATAGTACAACCGCTTTTATGCTGATATAATTTAATAACTAGTAAATCAAAAAAAATTTTTTTTTTCAAATCCATGCTTTATGCAAGCAGAATTCTATTGGGCCTAGAAATTCTTTTTTAGTTATCTTTTGTAGAAGGAAAAATTACTGCAAAATTTCAGTTTTTTTATCTGCCATAGAACGGCATATATTCGAAAATGGGTTTTAACTTCGTATGGGAGGTGCCACGCCCACATTTCCATTACCGCCCATTTTTGTCACAACTACGCACATTAATGCTAGATGCACTTACACAAAATTACAGTAGGTGTAATTTTGGTTTTAACTTCATATGGGAGGTGCCACGCCCACTTTTGCATTACCGCCCATTTTAGGCGCAACTACGCACATTGATGCTAGATGCACTTACACAAAATTTGAGCACTATACGTGTCATAGAACTGACACTATTCGATAATATGTTTTAACTTCGTATGGGAGGTGGTACGCCCACTATTCCAATACCGCCCATTTTTGGCAGAACTACGCACATTGATGGTAGATACACTTACACAAAATTTCAGCACTCTAGGTGTCATAGAACTGACAATATTCAATAATAGGTTTTAACTTCGTATGGGAGGTGCCACGCCCACTTTTGCATTACCGCCCATTTTAGGCGCAACTACGCACATTGATGCTAGATGCACTTACACAAAATTTGAGCACTATACGTGTCATAGAACTGACACTATTCGATAATATGTTTTAACTTCGTATGGGAGGTGGTACGCCCACTATTCCAATACCGCCCATTTTTGGCAGAACTACGCACATTGATGGTAGATACACTTACACAAAATTTCAGCACTCTAGGTGTCATAGAACTGACAATATTCAATAATAGGTTTTAACTTCGTATGGGAGGTGCCACGCCCACTTTTCCAATACCGCCCATTTTTGGCACAACTATGCGAATTGATGCTAGATGCACTTACACAAAATTTCAGCACTCTAGGTGTCATAGAACTGACAATATTCAATAATAGGTTTTAACTTCGTATGGGAGGTGCCACGCCCACTTTTCCAATACCGCCCATTTTTGGCACAACTATGCGAATTGATGCTAGATGCACTTACACAAAATTTCAGCACTCTAGGTGTCATAGAACTTACAATATTCAATAATAGGTTTTAACTTCGTATGGGAGGTTCCACGCCCACTTTTCCAATACCGCCCATTTTTGGCACAACTATGCACATTGATGCTAGATGCACTTACACAAAATTACAGCACTCTAGGTGTCATAGAACTGACAATATTCGATAATAGGTTTTAACTTCGTATGGGAGGTGCCACGCCCACTTTTCCAATACCGCCCCTTTTTGGCACAACTATGCACATTGATGGTATATGCACTTACACAAAATTTCAGCACTCTAGGTGTCATAGAACTGACAATATTCACTAATAGGTTTTAACTTCGTATGGGAGGTGGTACGCCCACTATTCCAATACCGCCCATTTTTGGCAGAACTACGCACATTGATGGTAGATGCACTTACACAAAATTTCAGCACTCTAGGTGTCATAGAACTGACAATATTCAATAATAGGTTTTAACTTCGTATGGGAGGTGCCACGCCCACTTTTCCAATACCGCCCATTTTTGGCACAACTATGCGAATTGATGCTAGATGCACTTACACAAAATTTCAGCACTCTAGGTGTCATAGAACTGACAATATTCAATAATAGGTTTTAACTTCGTATGGGAGATGCCACGCCCACTTTTCCAATACCGCCCATTTTTGGCACAACTATGCGAATTGATGCTAGATGCACTTACACAAAATTTCAGCACTCTAGGTGTCATAGAACTTACAATATTCAATAATAGGTTTTAACTTCGTATGGGAGGTTCCACGCCCACTTTTCCAATACCGCCCATTTTTGGCACAACTATGCACATTGATGCTAGATGCACTTACACAAAATTACAGCACTCTAGGTGTCATAGAACTGACAATATTCGATAATAGGTTTTAACTTCGTATGGGAGGTGCCACGCCCACTTTTCCAATACCGCCCCTTTTTGGCACAACTATTCACATTGATGGTATATGCACTTACACAAAATTTCAGCACTCTAGGTGTCATAGAACTGACAACATTCAATAATAGGTTTTAACTTCGTATGGGAGATGTCACGCCCACTTTTCCAATACCGCCCATTTTTGGCACAACTATGCGAATTGATGCTAGATGCACTTACACAAAATTTCAGCATACTAGGTGTCATAGAACTGACAATATTCAATAATAGGTTTTAACTTCGTATGGGAGGTGCCACGCCCCTTTGTCCAATTGGTCAAATTTTTCCATTTCCTTGTATTGTCATCGAAAATGATTAAGTGTGCAAAATTTGAGCAAAATTGGTTGAGAAAAAAGCTTTCAAAAATTGATTTCAAATTTTGTGGCACACAAACATATATAGAAAGTAACCTTATATAAAGCATGGAAAAAAAACATCACAGTAAATAAAAATGAATTTGGTTTTTCCAAAAACAAAAAAATATTCCCTTAGTGTTACATGATGTCAAAGTTGGCAATATTAAGGTGTCAGTATAAAACTGTTTATGCGGCATTTTTGATTATCAATTTTGGAATGTGCGTTGATATATTTTGCCAAAAAATAATATGAGGTAAAAGTATAGAAAATGCAATTCTAAATATATATTCAATATTTTCAATAAAAACATTTGAAATTTGTATTGGTGTGTACAAAAAATAAAGAAGTTCAGTGCAGCCTTAGAGTGATTATAGTAAATTGCAAATATATAGTAATTATGTAAGCTTTTAAAAACTTGGCAAGGTTCGGCACGAAAATGTAAAACGGAAAATAAAATGTCGATTTGTTATGAATGTATTTAACCACATGTGGATTTGCACTTTTGTGTTCTTTTGGTTAGCGATAGAATTGAAGTGAGACAACTCAGTCTATACTGTGTCAATATCCTAAAAGACTTGCACATAGAAAACGATTTAGACTTAAGTTAAATAGATTATAAGCAAATCTATTAAATAAGGTTAAAGTAGGGTAGAACCGATTATACGATACACCATACCACTAACACATGGACCTATATCTAGGCCATCTTGATGAAAATAAGAGTAATGTGTCAAATTTGACCAGAATGGGGGAAATTTATATGGGGACTATATCTAAATCTGAACCGATTTTTTCATTAACAGTTCATGAAACTATAAACTCCCATCCTGATCTTATACCGCACAAGAACCATATATCACAATATATACTCGTATTGTTTCATATCACAATTCAACAAGGAGAAATTATGGCAATAGTGGAACAGTGTGGTAAATTTCCTGATATTATCAACATACAAAAATATCTCTTCCGATTTGACTTCTTTGCATATAACACATGAAAAATATAGAAACAATTTGGTAAAAAATTCATAATATATACATTAAATTTCATTAATGCAAAAATGGATAGGAACATGTCTTTATATTTATATGGTCCACAAATTCGCGGATTTCAATCATGCAGAGGCTTAGAATGTTGTGTAGGGTATAATATAGTGACCTACGTTCCAATTCAGCCTTTTTTGGTTATTTTTAATTATGTGATGTTAAAAAACTAAATTAACTTTTTTTGGTCCCAAGGGCCGTGAATTTCATTGGCGCTCCGAAAGATTTAATTTATTTACGTAATTCTTCACAATTTACATTTTCCAAGCTATCTCTATACATTTTTGTTAAAATAATATCAGACTTTAAGTTTTATGACTTTTAGTCAGTGAAATAGGTCATTTGACCTATAGGGCATTGGTGAGTCTATTTTTTTAATGATGATGTCCGAAGTCGGTTCTTCCTTCCACTTTTGGAAAATGCAGTTATATGAAATTTACAGTCATTCTGAAAAATGTTTAATTGAAAGGAAGAACGTAAATATCATGTTTTGTGTTCCCAACGGTGCATTTGAAAATGACTTTCGAGGAAAATAATGAACAATCGTATGCGTTGCAAAAATTTAATATAGTTCCGCCAAACTCCCTAAATGTTCAAGGTATTTGTCTTTATCATAAAGGCCATAGTATAGAAATCCCTCTGTAAATATTAGAACACTAGCTGACCCGACAAAAATTTCTCTGTCCATACTTCAATTAGTTTGTTTGTGATCGTCGTGCCATTTCAAATGTTTAAGCAAATTTTGTTCTCAGTGATTATTGTATTGATTAACGTTTACTGGCATAGATATTTAAATTAATTATACGATTTAATTCAGATTACGCCAATGAAAGTGTATGTACGTTCGCTTAAGTGGATTTTGAACAAAATTTAGGAACACCTTTCGCATGCGTTTGATTTTTAATACTGTAAACTGGAAAAATCAACGGGGAATATAATGCAGAAGGTCGATATTTCCAAGGTGATTTTGCAATTTTACACTTTCAAGCAAGTGTTTAGAATATAATTGTGCAGATTTGTCGTTCTGCAACTCGAAACGTTTGATAGTACTTAATTTATTGTTGTTCAATTGTTGAATGAGCTGTTCGGTCTTTTTCAACAATTTAGTTGCAGAAGGAGGTAAATTTAAATTCTGCAAGAGAATCGTAGCCAAAATCTATACGTATGGTTTCTACGTAATCGTCCAGAGGATAATCACTACAGTTCCATCGTTCAAAACTTTAATGAGTGTCGTACGTTAATTGCCGATTTAACAGCGGAGTGTGCTCGCAAAATGTCTCCATCTTCGTGCTTTCATTTAAGAAGCGTTTCTTCAATATGCTATTCGTCAATTTCCAAACTTCCCAGTGTCATTGCAAAAACTAATCTGGTATTAACTGAAGATTCTGAGGCGATAGTCTGCAGTTGTCAATATAATTTTCTCTCGAAACAGAATCCTCCAATTCAATGTTTTTGGCAATTGGGGCAACGAATTTTTCTAGCGCAAGTGTCCAGCAAAATACCCCAGATTGGCTGTTCCACGACACATGATTCTGTTCGCCAGAATGACATCGCCCGTAATGTAAATCGAAAAATCACCTTCCAACAGAATCGTAGAACCAACAGAGCACCATAGTACACTCCTCCGGACCGATCAAAACGTTGGCCACATCATATTTTTGAAAGGTTGAACGATGGAGTTTCGTTAATTTTCATATTCATCGCAACCTGAGTGCATTTCGGCAGTCTTAAAAGAACACAACTGAAATTCCTGATGAAGCAAGCATCCCTTTAATTTTGCGAATTTTTGCCAAAATTGGTACGATCAAAAAAGATTTTCCGGTTTCACCGAGAGCGTCCAAGATGAAAATCACTATAGTTCAATCGTTCATAAGCCGCGTGTACCGTAAGCACCTTATACTCGCAATGTATTCACATTGTTTTTGCATTGCATTCAAATTCTTGATTAAATGCTTTGTGCATGGGACAGTGTGGCGCTGCCATTCCTAGTTGGGCTAATTAATCACATGTCTTCATTCAATGCCTCATTGTGAATTTTCAGAAATGTCCTCTTTGTATTTGGTTCATAAATCGGTGAAAATAAATGAAATACGTGTAACTGGATTTCCCTGTTTATTTGATGACTTATTACGAACTGGAATTATAAACGAAATCAAATGAATCAACAAAATATGTCGTTCCTATAGTCAGTTCTGTCAAAAAGTGCATAAAATATAAAGATGTTTTGCATTTTGTCCGAATTTTTTTAATTTTCTTTATAATTATCTGAATTTTTGTGTTCCGGAAACTTTCGCAGAATCATAACGAACATAACATAAAGGAATTTCGCATATCCATTGCTTGAATTTAGACTTATAGCCTTGAGTTCATTCAAAAATTCTATAGAAAAAGGCACTTTCAGTTTTTTACAAATATTTCTATTTTGCGGTCAACTATCCAAAAGTTTTTTGAAGATATGCAATGGTTTATGTTTGAGTCAAGGGAAAAATATTTTTCCACCGAAGCACAATTTTTTTCTTAGAATTTGCATAGTAGTAGCAAACTTTTATAAAAAATGGCAATCAGTGCATCAAAGGATGTATTGACTTAGACCACTTTCATTCGACTCAAAATTGAAACAATTAAACAAAAATATATTATGTATTTTAATTCGAAAAAGTAATAATTCCTTAAAGAAAAGACAAAATATTTTATTTCAAAAAATATATATTTATATACATCGTCGCCGTCGTAGCAAAAGTAGCTATGTGTAATTTTTCGAGAAAAAAATATTGTTGCATTTGAAATCTATTCTCATTTTACGTTTACCACCAAAGCATTTTGCGATATCTTAATTGGTTCAGATTTTAGCAAAAGTAGCTATCACATATTTTTTCCTTTTGAAGAATAAAATACATACAGTTTCATCCTTTGTCCGGATTACTGACTACAGCACGAAATGCTAAAGGTCTAACGGGGGTCTTTATTTTTTAAGACACTTTATATGTAATTCAACATTTTCAGCATTGCAAAAATTAGCAGAAGGATTAAGAATATTAAGAAATGCTATTCATATTCTGACATGCCGGATCTATCACTCTTGATTGAACAAGTGGTGTCAGCAACAAGTACCTCCTTTAGCAATAATGTTTTTGTTAATATCTTGGCAAACGTATTCCAAAAGCAAAACAGCATTGCAAACATTTAACGCTGGTTTAAAAAATCTTTCTGCAATATTTTCTGAATTAATTTCAGTTCCATTGCCGTGTGATTCAATTTCTATTGGGTGCGAAGGTGCAATATCCAATATCAAAAGGTCCTTCATCGGCTTGTTTGCATAGCTAGAGAGAATCGATTTAGCCATGTCCGTCTGCCTGTCCATCAATTCTTGTAATCACGATACAAGTCCCAATTATTGTCCGAAGCAAATCGGTTCAGATTTAGATATAGCCCCATACAAATGTTGCTCCCGATTTGATCTTTCCTGCTCTATAAACCACATAATTTAAGCGATTTTGATCACATTTTGCACAACACCTTATATCTAAGTTAGAAACATCTGTGGTGAAAATGGGTCTAATCGGTTCAGATATACATATAGCCACCATACAAATTTCGCTCACGATTTGAGGTTAACCGCTGTAGAAACCACATACCTTAACCGATATTCTTCAAATTCGGAAGGACAACTTATATATACACTAGAAACATATATGGTAAAAGAGGATGAGATGGGTTCATATTTATATATAGCTCCCATACAAACCCAACCGACTTTAGCGTTTCCTTACTTCTTTTTAATCTTTAAAAATTGTCTCCCACTTGTCTTATAGATCTAGCACATTCATTTGCGTCAAATATTCCGCAATAGTTATTGTTTTTAGGCTAGCGGTATAATAAGGTTAATTAAGGTTAAAATTGATGTCCGCACTACCGAGGTAATATTGGATAGTCTGTATAAGCGAATGTCCATTTAAGAGAGGTTATACTGTATTTAGAAAGGTTTAAGGGTTTCCCGTTTTCTCCTCCACGAAATATCACCCTTGGATGATAGGATACATTTAGTGCAAAAAGTCGGTTTTTTTAGTTCCAAAACTCGAATTACTCTTATTCTATCAATTACTTTTGAAAAATAAGTATGCAACTTATGAAAATTTTATGCCAATCGTAGTTCATTTGACGGAACTATGCCAAAAACCCTACTAATACCTGTTTTGCGGACAATTCATACAGGTAAACTGAACACAGGTAATACTGCAACTCATTCAGGAGTATGTAGATGTTCTTTTAATGTTCGTATATATGAATATCAATTGAGTTTACCTCAATGGATCTTAAAATCGGCTACATTCGTTGTATTTTTATAACCTTTTAACAACTTTACACGTAAAAATTACATCATTTTAACCCGATAAATCAACATTTGGTTTCGTCTTTTGCTGTGATTTTTTTCTTTTTTCAGTATTATTTAATATTATAAGCTATCCTATCGACATAATTATTCGAAGCTGTATTTTCTTTAACGAGCGCTTACAACAATGAAAGAGAGAACCAACTCATGTTGCAGTTAGTACGAATGGGATTCTGGATTCCAACATTGAAGACCAATGATACGTTCCTGCAGTGTGTGTACTATACAAACGTAAAAAGGTGTCGTCTTACCACGTGGGTGTCGAATGAGTAAAGACTATGTATTGATCTTTGTCGTCTTTTTCACCAAAGCAATTCACTTAGACGCGTGATATGTCAACACAAGTATTTCTTGCTGGGTTCTCTCGTTTCATCTCCAGACGACATTTGTCGGTGCAGCTAGAACACTAAAACAGCAGATTTTTCTGCGTTCTTTAAGAAACGATCTAGTCACCTCTATTTATTCCTCCAGAGGCCATCATATGTTCGGCTTGAGGGAAGCTGGCGTTAAGAGCTTTGAGGCTCATTTGATAAAGATAATACATTTACAAAAGACACAATTGAGGAATTCAGTATTTAAAGGAGCTCCAACGCAGCTATAAGTGACAATACACCGACAGAGACGTTTCCCCTGCCGATTTAATAGTTGTACGACAAGAAAACCTACCACCCCACCAATGGAGATTAGGGCGAGTACAAATGAAATGCTCGAGTTCGTGTTGAAGACATTTTGACAACTAGAGGTTTAATAACCCGCTCAATAGTTAAGTTGGTTATTTTACGCCAACCACTAAACCTTCCAGTTTCTAAATTAACAATGATGTCCATTCCATATTATAATTATTTATCATTTCAGAAATGTTATCAAACGTGCGCTCTGACATTCCGCCGACCGACTACACATTTTTCCATAGTCAAACAATGTTTCTTTCTCAAATTGTTTTGCCTCTACTCACCGTACAAACAAACCCCACTAAATGCCAGGAATGTAAACAACGGCACCATAGTCTTCTTCATATGGACCCATTGCAAATAGAACCTCACATACCAAGTCCCTGCCTCTTCTACAAAAGTTTATAACATTGCATCCTATAGTTGCATTATTGGAGGTATGTGAACCACAAAGTATCATCGCAGCATGGTTAGTTGAAAATATCACTTTAAAGAGGTACCCAGGATATTTGCACTTTTGATATCATACTACGTTCAAAATCGGATTTTACCATCAAGATCAAGACTAAAGATTCGGATGTCTTACAACACGAACCACCATCACATGATATTGATCGAAATGTCACATCCAATTATTCTAATCTGACATTAGTTTTTTGAAAGAGTAGCGTCTATGAGCAGATATTTTTCCAATTAACAAAATAGAAATTAAGAAATATGAAAAACAACCAACAACAAAATATCGCGCCGCGCCGACCAAAACAATCATCCAACTACCTAACAATAGCAGCAACTGCATCAGCAGAACAACAACAAAACTCAGCCACTCACCACTGACCACTGTCCGCTCCATAGTGTGTGCGTTGTCCCCTTCCCCTCCCTCCCCCCATCCCATTCGTGCAGTGCAGTTGGCACTCTTTTCTTCTTGTCGTTGTTCGCCCAATGCTTAAGGCATAACACTGAGCATTGGGTGAATACAGCAACGGCACGGAGAGGAGTTTGGCAACTGTAGCTGCATATTGACTTTGTTTTGTTTTTTTCTTTTTGTCTGTTCTAATGTTTGGTAAGTTTAAAATACAATTTGCCAACATACGAGGGCTGAGAGCGAATTTTTTTGCCGTGTACGCTCATGTACATTTCCATCGGCCTGATGTTTTTGCTCTTTGTGAGACTCAGGTGTGTGAGGGTTTTGATCCACAGGATTTTCACGTACCTGGGTATCACATCCTTTCCCTCTTTATTCCCCACAGAGGTCTTGTGGTTTACGTACGCAATGACATAGTGTTCCAGAGCCAGCAAGACTTAAACTCTGAAAATCCAGAATTTAACTCCCTTTGGGTTAAATTCAAGATTATAACACACGTACTACATTTCGGATTCGTGTATAGAAGTCCAAACGCGGAAAGGGAGGTATCCCTAAATGGCTTTGACGCCCTTTCCGATTCAATTACAAAAATCTTAGAGGATTGTCCTGACAGTGAAATTGTGGTTGCTGGCGATTTCAATGTCCATAATACCTCTTGGTTTGCCCATTCGAGTCACTCAACACCGGAGGGTCAATACGCCGAGCTTTTTGCCGCGCATAATGATGATGATAATAATGATTTGACGCAACTAGTGAATGAACCGACACACATTCCGTGTGTCCAAGGGCAACACTCTAATATTCTTGATCTTTTCTTAACATCACACCCTGAAAAGTATGAAGTTAACGTTCCAGCACCTCTTGGTAATTCGGATCACTGTACTGTTTCAGCCTTCTTTTCGTATTCCGCTCTTCGTGTCACTTCGACCGCAGCCCCAAAGTGGACAATATATATATACGAAAAGGCACGTTGGGCCGAGCTCAACAACTTTTTCCAGCATTTCAATTGGAAACTTTGTTTTCTAAATAGCAATATAGATGCTACGGCTGAAATGATTGAAAATATTATCTTGATTGGAATGAAGTCATTTATTCCAATTAAAGTTATTTCGGATAAACCATCTAATAAAAGTTGGTTTAACCAGACATGCAAGACTGCTGTCAGATCCAAAGAGGAAGCGTTCAGGAAATGGCGTTTGAATAAAAATGCCACCACTGATCTGCTACGCAAGCAGACAAGAACCATGTGTACCAGGGTACTTAGACGTGAAAAGTTTCTATACGAACAACGTCTTCGAGCCAAGGTTCTTTCTTCTCCCAGGGGAAATAAGAGCTTTTGGTCATTTGTAAGAAGAGTAAAGGATAACTCCTCATCAATCCCAACTCTTGTTAAAGATGACCAGATATTCACTAACCCGGTTACCAAAGCTAACCTATTGGCTGAAATGTTTGCAAGGAATTCATCCTTGCCGGAAAGCAATCAACCACTCCCCGTGATCGAAAATGTATCAAGTTCCATGCCTCAGATATTTTTTCGAACACGTGGAGTTAAAAGGGTTCTGGCAAATCTCGACGTAAATAAATCTCCAGGCCCGGATGGCATTTCAGCACTGGTCCTATGTAAGTGCTCTTCGACGCTTGCCCGTCCCCTTCGTAATCTTTTCAACCTTGCATACCGTTCAGGGGTTTTCCCAGCGCGTTGGAAGATTGCGAACATCCAGCCCATCCCTAAAAAAGGTGAGGCTAATAATCCTGCTAACTATCGACCGATCGCGATTTGCTCAGCGCTTTCGAAGGTTATGGAGAGTATGGTTAACCACCATCTTGTGAGGTATTTAGAAACTAATGACTTACTTAATGACCGACAGTATGGCTTCCGTAGGAATCGATCTACGGAAGACCTGATGACACTGCTATCTGAAAAGTGGAATCGATCTATTCACAAGCTTGGTGAGAGTAAGGTCGTTGCTTTAGATATCTCCAAGGCCTTTGATAGAGTTTGGCTGCTATCTGAAAAGTGGAATCGATCTATTCACAAGCTTGGTGAGAGTAAGGTCGTTGCTCTAGATATCTCCAAGGCCTTTGATAGAGTTTGGCACGGCGCACTCATATCAAAGCTTATCGCTTTTGGTGTTGGTAGTGACTTCTCTCGATTTATATAGAGCTTCCTCAGAGATCACACTATACGTGTTGTTGTAGATGGGTTCTCATCCGATGAGCATAGGTTAACCGCAGGAGTTCCACAGGGGTCTGTCCTTTCCCCCTCCCTTTTTCTTATTTTCATCGACGACCTCTTGGATCGGACTGTGAATCCAATATACTCATTCGCGGATGACAGCAACCTCTGCCATTCATACTCATTCGATCATAGACCAAGTCGTCAAGAAATTGAGGATAAAAGGCGATTGATGGATGAGTCACTTAGCCAGGATTTGCTGGCCATTTCTGAATGGGGTCGAGAGAATAGTGGACAATATATAGCCCCAAGTGGACAATATATATATACGAAAAGGCACGTTGGGCCGAGCTCAACAACTTTTTCCAGCATTTCAATTGGAAACTTTGTTTTCTAAATAGCAATATAGATGCTACGGCTGAAATGATTGAAAATATTATCTTGATTGGAATGAAGTCATTTATTCCAATTAAAGTTATTTCGGATAAACCATCTAATAAAAGTTGGTTTAACCAGACATGCAAGACTGCTGTCAGATCCAAAGAGGAAGCGTTCAGGAAATGGCGTTTGAATAAAAATGCCACCACTGATCTGCTACGCAAGCAGACAAGAACCATGTGTACCAGGGTACTTAGACGTGAAAAGTTTCTATACGAACAACGTCTTCGAGCCAAGGTTCTTTCTTCTCCCAGGGGAAATAAGAGCTTTTGGTCATTTGTAAGAAGAGTAAAGGATAACTCCTCATCAATCCCAACTCTTGTTAAAGATGACCAGATATTCACTAACCCGGTTACCAAAGCTAACCTATTGGCTGAAATGTTTGCAAGGAATTCATCCTTGCCGGAAAGCAATCAACCACTCCCCGTGATCGAAAATGTATCAAGTTCCATGCCTCAGATATTTTTTCGAACACGTGGAGTTAAAAGGGTTCTGGCAAATCTCGACGTAAATAAATCTCCAGGCCCGGATGGCATTTCAGCACTGGTCCTATGTAAGTGCTCTTCGACGCTTGCCCGTCCCCTTCGTAATCTTTTCAACCTTGCATACCGTTCAGGGGTTTTCCCAGCGCGTTGGAAGATTGCGAACATCCAGCCCATCCCTAAAAAAGGTGAGGCTAATAATCCTGCTAACTATCGACCGATCGCGATTTGCTCAGCGCTTTCGAAGGTTATGGAGAGTATGGTTAACCACCATCTTGTGAGGTATTTAGAAACTAATGACTTACTTAATGACCGACAGTATGGCTTCCGTAGGAATCGATCTACGGAAGACCTGATGACACTGCTATCTGAAAAGTGGAATCGATCTATTCACAAGCTTGGTGAGAGTAAGGTCGTTGCTTTAGATATCTCCAAGGCCTTTGATAGAGTTTGGCTGCTATCTGAAAAGTGGAATCGATCTATTCACAAGCTTGGTGAGAGTAAGGTCGTTGCTCTAGATATCTCCAAGGCCTTTGATAGAGTTTGGCACGGCGCACTCATATCAAAGCTTATCGCTTTTGGTGTTGGTAGTGACTTCTCTCGATTTATATAGAGCTTCCTCAGAGATCACACTATACGTGTTGTTGTAGATGGGTTCTCATCCGATGAGCATAGGTTAACCGCAGGAGTTCCACAGGGGTCTGTCCTTTCCCCCTCCCTTTTTCTTATTTTCATCGACGACCTCTTGGATCGGACTGTGAATCCAATATACTCATTCGCGGATGACAGCAACCTCTGCCATTCATACTCATTCGATCATAGACCAAGTCGTCAAGAAATTGAGGATAAAAGGCGATTGATGGATGAGTCACTTAGCCAGGATTTGCTGGCCATTTCTGAATGGGGTCGAGAGAATAGTGGACAATATATAGCCCCAAGTGGACAATATATATATACGAAAAGGCACGTTGGGCCGAGCTCAACAACTTTTTCCAGCATTTCAATTGGAAACTTTGTTTTCTAAATAGCAATATAGATGCTACGGCTGAAATGATTGAAAATATTATCTTGATTGGAATGAAGTCATTTATTCCAATTAAAGTTATTTCGGATAAACCATCTAATAAAAGTTGGTTTAACCAGACATGCAAGACTGCTGTCAGATCCAAAGAGGAAGCGTTCAGGAAATGGCGTTTGAATAAAAATGCCACCACTGATCTGCTACGCAAGCAGACAAGAACCATGTGTACCAGGGTACTTAGACGTGAAAAGTTTCTATACGAACAACGTCTTCGAGCCAAGGTTCTTTCTTCTCCCAGGGGAAATAAGAGCTTTTGGTCATTTGTAAGAAGAGTAAAGGATAACTCCTCATCAATCCCAACTCTTGTTAAAGATGACCAGATATTCACTAACCCGGTTACCAAAGCTAACCTATTGGCTGAAATGTTTGCAAGGAATTCATCCTTGCCGGAAAGCAATCAACCACTCCCCGTGATCGAAAATGTATCAAGTTCCATGCCTCAGATATTTTTTCGAACACGTGGAGTTAAAAGGGTTCTGGCAAATCTCGACGTAAATAAATCTCCAGGCCCGGATGGCATTTCAGCACTGGTCCTATGTAAGTGCTCTTCGACGCTTGCCCGTCCCCTTCGTAATCTTTTCAACCTTGCATACCGTTCAGGGGTTTTCCCAGCGCGTTGGAAGATTGCGAACATCCAGCCCATCCCTAAAAAAGGTGAGGCTAATAATCCTGCTAACTATCGACCGATCGCGATTTGCTCAGCGCTTTCGAAGGTTATGGAGAGTATGGTTAACCACCATCTTGTGAGGTATTTAGAAACTAATGACTTACTTAATGACCGACAGTATGGCTTCCGTAGGAATCGATCTACGGAAGACCTGATGACACTGCTATCTGAAAAGTGGAATCGATCTATTCACAAGCTTGGTGAGAGTAAGGTCGTTGCTTTAGATATCTCCAAGGCCTTTGATAGAGTTTGGCTGCTATCTGAAAAGTGGAATCGATCTATTCACAAGCTTGGTGAGAGTAAGGTCGTTGCTCTAGATATCTCCAAGGCCTTTGATAGAGTTTGGCACGGCGCACTCATATCAAAGCTTATCGCTTTTGGTGTTGGTAGTGACTTCTCTCGATTTATATAGAGCTTCCTCAGAGATCACACTATACGTGTTGTTGTAGATGGGTTCTCATCCGATGAGCATAGGTTAACCGCAGGAGTTCCACAGGGGTCTGTCCTTTCCCCCTCCCTTTTTCTTATTTTCATCGACGACCTCTTGGATCGGACTGTGAATCCAATATACTCATTCGCGGATGACAGCAACCTCTGCCATTCATACTCATTCGATCATAGACCAAGTCGTCAAGAAATTGAGGATAAAAGGCGATTGATGGATGAGTCACTTAGCCAGGATTTGCTGGCCATTTCTGAATGGGGTCGAGAGAATAGAGTAGATTTTAATGCACGTAAGACCCAGTGCTCCTTGTTGTCTCACAAGCGATTCACTGATCCAACGGTGTCGTCGATTTTAATGAACGGTGTAGATATTGAGCAATCAGATGCTCTCGATGTTCTTGGCATAAAAATACAACTTGATGTTCGTATTTGATGTGTCGAAAGATGCCTTCAAATGTTTAGGCTTTTTAAAAAGATGTAAGAAATATTTCACACCCTCTGATCTTCTCAATATCTACACTACCTACATCAGACCAAAGATGGAATACAACTCCCATATATGGTCGGGTGCTCCAGCTTCATCACTGGAGCTACTTGACCGTGTCCAGAGGAGGGCGATGGTGTTGATAGGTGACGGTAGGATATCCAATTCTATTGTCTCCCTTGAACACCGTCGTAATTTTGGTTGTGTGTCATTGTTCTATCGATACTTTCATGGTGTTTGTTCTTCGGAAATTCGTGATCTTATACCGCCCGTGAGAACGTTCAGTAGAGATACGCGACTCTCCAGGAACGCTCACCCATTTGTTGTCGATTGGACAACCGACCGCACTACACATTACAGAATAAATTCGTTCTTCGCCCGTACTACAACAGACACTACTCCCTCTTTCCTCCTTCCAATACCTGATCTTCCTTCCATCAACGCAATGCACTGCATTTATAGGGGACAACCCCTGAGTGTTGGTTCAGTGAAAAAAAAAATAGTTGTACATCCTGGCATACTTCTCTCAAAATACCTTGTAGGCCCTTATTATATTTATATATACAGTGGTGGCCAAAACATATGCAACTAAGGATGACTTACTTTAATAGGCTCTGTAAGTTTGTAAATTTTAATCACAAAGAAAACATTGTTATTTAAATATACATTACAGATTAAGACTTCAAAAAATAAACAAAATACTCATATTCTGTTAAAAAAATTTTGTTAGCGGCATTTTTAAATATAATATTAAATAAATTAAATAATCATATGCAACTCAACAATTATGTTTTATATAACGTCATTTTTGAAATTTATTTTGATATGTCGTTGTTCGTATTAGTAAATTATACATATAAAAGCCTGTGTAAAGAAATTTTTAGGAATATTCAGTTTTATGTTGTTATTTTATTTTTTGAAGTTAAAATAGATTTTTTCTTGAAATAGCTTACGAATGAATTGTGACTTTTTACTTTTGTGGAATATATATAATGTTCATAAAATTTCAATATTTCGCATTATTGCTATTTTTTTTTAAATAAATCACAAATTTCGTTATACACCAAAGTTAAAGTAAAGGTTTAATTTTTCGCTTCTCCATATTTTTGGAGATTTTTCTTTTCAAAATTTTGGAGCCTCATTCCAATATTTTTTGGATAAATTCAAACGTTTAGTTTGGTTGGTTTTCGAGATGCATGGTTTTTACGTGGTACTCGTCCGTGTAACTCATTATTGTGCAGCGATCTTCTAATGGTGCTTGCACTTACTGATTTTCCGCACTTACTGCGATTTTTACTGATTTCCTTCTCTGGCCACAGCTCTTATTTCTGTGTATATGAGACGCTTTGGTCGCCCTGCCACAGGTAAATTTTCTAATGTGTGATGTTTGGCAAATTTGTCCACTATTTTTTTTACAATGTTTTTTCCAACAATTTGATCTATTTCACACAAAGATTTGCCTTTTGATGCAAATCTATTATGATTTTACGACTCTCCGTCCACTGATGTTTGTTTTTCCATCGTATTTTTTTCTATTTAATGATGAATTTAGATTTTAACACTAAATTGCACTAACTTACCTCTAATGTAAATGTATCTTCATTTGAAGACAAGCTAAAGTAAATAATATATCTGAATTCGTATCTCATAAATTTCAGTGCAACTACAAGGGGCGGAATGTTTAGGCAAACTTTTTATATACTAGTTGTTAATTTAAGTTTCTTTTATTTACATTTTCTGCTTTTATTCCGCAATCATAAGAGCTAAGTGACCCTCTCTTCCATTCCATTTCGTTGATCATACAAGCGTAAATTGTGAAAAAGTCGTTACTTTTTGAGAAAAGAAACAAAAAACAAACATGTGAAGTTTCTGGAGAATAGAAACTGTTATGAACCCAGCATACTGCGTTGATGGCGAGTATGTCTGTGTGATAAGAGAGAGCATTGAACAATAGTTTATTAGTGTAGTATAAACGCTGACACAAAGCTGAAGTGCAGCATGACGTGGCAAGTCGAAAAAGAAGAAATTTATGTAAGAAAGAAGCGCTGTTGATACTGGGAGAATACACAACGCTGAGTGAATGTTACTTTAGATTCTGCCTACTGCTGTTCGTGACGATTGTTTTGTTGCTGTTGCCAACTGAGTGTCCGCAAGTTGCAAGTTGTGGTTTGCATTTCTGGTGGAGTGTAATTTACTGAGTGTTGTCGAAACATCCGTGGATGGTGCAAATACTGTTGTGGTTGGTTCTGATGTGATGGACAGAGCATTGTTACTGTGTGAAGTTGAATGATTTTAGGCTAAGAGAGCATTTCAAACTTTTGTATGGTGAGAGTATTCATTCTAGTTGGATTGTAGAAAGTGTTATGAGTTTGAATGTTGGATTTCTGATGGATAAATTAAGGAAGCTAAAATTATATACGCAGGGATTAAAAACAGACTTGCAGAGGCGACTATTGGAATATTATGAACTTGATTTTGTTGACGCTGATGGTGACAATCGGTCCGGTGACATTGACGATGTTTCTGTATCGGCGAAGGCTCCGATTCATGGCTATGGTCGATACGATTTTGCAATGAGCGGTATGTACAACCTTAAAGACGTAGAAGATAGTTTGACGGTATTCAATGGGACTGGTTCACCTGACGTTATTCAGTGGTTGATCGAATTTGAAGAAATGGCTGATATTGTGAAGTGGTCGTCATTGCAGATGTTCGTTATGGCAAACAGCTGCTGATTGTTCATTAAAAGCCAGAATGTAATTCAATATTGGAATACTTTAAAGACTTCTCTTATATCAGAATTTGGTTCTACCTTGTCGGCGGCAAAGGTTCATATCCAATTACGTAACAGATGTAACAGGTTGCAGAAAAATGAAACTATGTTTGAATACTTGTACTTTTTGATGGACCTAGGTAAACAGGTGGATGTAGACGAAAAGAGTGCTGTAGAGTATTTCATTGACGGTATTCCCGATTCGAAGACTGGTAAAATGATTTTGTACGACACCTGAGATATTAGATGCCTTAAGTCTCAGATACAAATATATGAGAAGATTCGACGCAATCCCCAATCGGCATATAGCGTAAGAAAATCGAATTTCCCAAGTGGCGCCAAGGCGGTTCCAGGTAAGAACGAGAAAGTTCAGGAGTGCAGAAAATGTTTTAAGTGCGGCGATAAATCACATTTTGCTAAGGACTGTACCGAAAAACAGTAAATGTTTTAAATGTCAGAAGTTTGGTTATCGTTCATTCGATTGTAAATGTTCAGAGGCCAGAGTGATAGAAATCAGGCCAATATGGAAACATTCGAATCTGATTTTCATGGACGTGACTATTAGAGATAAGACATTGTCGGCTCTTATTGATACGGGATGCCACATTTGCATTATGCTCTTTGACACGTTGTTCCTTTTGGGTGAGGTGAATTTCGTGCCTGAGAAAGTTGTTTGGCAGGGCATTGGTGAATGCGGATTAGTAACTATGGGTCGTGACTATCGATAATTTACAGTTTAGCGTAATTTTATATTTCGTTGCTGAACATGACGTTACCTCCCATATTATGATAGGTAATAGTTTGTTATTAAGAACTGTGATGATTTTGAGAAATGGCGAGGTCACTTTCCGAGAACTCGGGCAGAACTGACAGAAGTGTCAAATATTAAAGAAGAGTGTGTATTCGTATGAGTTAGAGGTGCTGGCGATACAGCGATTGTCGAAGCTCTTTTACCTTTTACAATAGTAACCGACTGTAGCGCCTTTAGAATGACAATGCATAAAGCGGATGTTTCACCAAGAATATCGCGATGGGCCATTTTTAGAGGACTTCACGCATGAAATCGAGCATAGGCCTGGTACTAGGATGAAACACGTAGATGCCTTGAGTAGAGTGTCATGTTTGCTTGTGAAATCAGTTTAACCCATCGTCTCAGAGAAGATCAGATGGCAGACGAATGGACTAGGGCAGTTAGGGCTACATTTGACAAATGGCAATATGACGAATATTATATTACGAATATTACTTACGGGAACATAGAAAATACTTGCGTTAGAATTAAGAAACTTGACGGCACAAGGCTGACCACTGTCGCTTTGTACCGAAGGCTCCAGTCTGTACCGGACTGGAAGGACTTGGACCCTTTGCAACATATGCTAGGTCATGGTGATGTTTTGGTTGGGGGCGATCTGAACGCCAGACATCCCAATTGGGGCGGTGACGCCTACAATCAGGCGGGCAATACTTTGTACAATTATCTAGTGCAATGTCCTGCCCTCCGCATTGTGAATACCGATGGACCCACAAGATACGGTTGATACGAGGTTGAAGGCATTGACCTCAGAAATCTTGAATATGAATCTGACCACAGGGCTGTGGAGATCATAATGACTGGTGATGGGCTCGCGTCAGGCAATAGTCGACAGACGTTTTTTGACTTTGACAAAATGGACATTAATAGGTTTAACAATCGACTTGAACGGAGACTGCGGACTACCAGTTGACCGAAATGTTACTACTGGTGAAATAGACCAGTGTGTGGGCGTCATGACCACGGCATTTCGTGATTCTATGGAAGAGATTCCCAGGTTTTCCACTGGGCATAAAGGACTCCGACGACTTCCACCGCATATATTAAATTTTATACGGGAAAAGAAGCGTCTACGACGGACTTTGCATAGATCAGAAGACCCTGGTCAGCACGGCATTCTCAAGGCTCAGATACGCAACTTGGATAGAATTATCCAGGGTGCTATCTCTGAGTTTGAGAAAGTTCATTGGACTCGTTATCTTGAGGATATACGAGTTGACAATCGAACATTCCGAAGGGTAAAAGCGGCCGCTGGTATAAACACCAGAGAGCCTATTTCGGATCTATTAGACACGGACGGTGTGTTAGTTCCGGACGACTACGGTAAGGCAAATCTCTTGGCAGACGGCTTTCGGCTCATTTGCCGGCTCGTTCTGTCATTCGATCACCTCTATTTATTTGACAATTTTGGGAAAAGAGAAGGAGCAATTTGTATTGGGTTTTCATACCTTTTTTTATTTTTTGGTAAGTAATTCAATAATCGTAAATATTAGCCAATAATTTTATACTATTATTCCATACAATTATTTGTTTGGAGTGGGAATCCATTCTTAAAATTTATAATATGGATGAATTTAATAAATATGAGGCATATTTGACCAGACATCTTGAATATCATAATCCTTCCAAAGATGGAAAAGCTCTACCTACTTTGACACATTTTGTTTTTATAGGGACACATGGCCACGCATACTGGAATTGACTTATATAAATGCGACTTTCAAATCAAAATACAATCATTCAACTTTCTATAGACGTCATCATTTAGTGGGATCCCAAATTCAAAGAAAGATCCATATATTTACCACAGTAGTTGGTTGTCTAAGTCGGCAGTCATCTAGTCGATGAGCCGATGAAATCGGCGGCGTGGTTGAAGTCGATGTGAGCCGATGAAACCGGCGGCGGCGGCGCTCGTGCAGAAACATGCGGCGGCGGCGGCTTAAAATCGGTCGGCTTGTATCTCTGACTGGCAGGATCTTGGATTTGTGACGCCACAGGACGTAGGTGAGGCCTTGAGGGGAAACCCGAACCGTAGGTCTGCTGGTGTGGACGGTGTCCCGGACATAGTCTTGAAGAAGACGGGCTTAGTGGTTTGGACATTCATGTCAGTGATCTTTAACCACTGCTTAAACTTGGGTTATTTCCCGGAGGCTTGGAAGGAATCTCTAACGGTTCCTATCTTAAAACCCGGTTCTGATCCCAAGCGGACTGGTAGCTACCGACCGATATCCCTTCTATCGGCTTTTGGTAAACTTTTCGAGCACTTTGTGCTCTCCAGGATTAGGGAGACAATCGAGGACCGAGGATACTCTCGGACAGCCAGTTCGGGTTTCGGAAGGGACACTCGACGTCACACTTTCGGTGCTGTCGAACTACGTTACCAGGTCATTGAACAAGAAATACGCTACCATGGCTGTCAGCCTTGACTTTGCCAAGGCTTTTGACACTGCAGGGCACGGCGGTATCTTGTACAAGATGCTGACAGTAGGATTCGGTGGTAACACCTGTAGGATTGTTGCGGGCTTCCTCAGAGGCCGCACCTTTAAGATTAAAGTAGGGGACCAACTTTCGGGCAGTAGAGACGCTGTGGCAGGGGTGCCACAGGGCTCACTTCTGGGACCAGTCATGTACAATATACTTTTATATGACATTCCGCAACCACCCCAAGGTGACTTGCTGTTAGTTTATGCCGACGACATACTTATTGCCTCATCGGGGCCTGTAGCTTCTACCGCTAACGCAAGACTGAATGACTATCTTTCAGAGTTATCGACTTGTTTCGACAGATGGAAACTGACGCTGAACATAACAAAATGTGACAGCATTATTTTTAAGTGAAAACGGCGATTTCTTTACCCAAATGTCAGTGTCCTGACATCCGGATAGGGAATAGCCCGATTAGGACCTCGGACACAATTAAGTACCTTGGGGTCATTTTCCAAACCAATTTTGAGTTCACATATTGACCAAGGTTAAACGAATTTTTTACCTCTATCATGCGACTTTACGACGTAGGAGGGGTCTTAGTACCGAAGTTAGGCTGCTGATCTATAAACAGATCATAAGGCCTATATTGACCTATGCTTTCCCCGTCTGGTTTGGAATCTCATCCGCCCAAATGGAGAGACTTAGGAGGTGGGAACGGCGTACTGGTATCTTGCCTGTGTTTGCACGCACGATTGCTGAGGACGGAACTATAAGAAGACCTTCTTGTAGAACCATGTACAACGCGGCCGGTTTCGATCGGATTGACGTCTTTTTAATGAATGGGGCCTTTCGGCTCCTAGATAGGTCTGCCTCCTTGGATAACAGACTGGTTAGGGATAATCTTCACCTAGATACCAATCTGCTAAGACTACTAGAGGATAACTACCGACCACCTATCGGTCTTTTGACTCTGGAGAGGGAGGGTATTTTATATAGAGATGGTAAGCTCCTATTCTACCATCGAAGGTTAGGTAGTTTTGACTTGGACGATCTCGTATACAACACATGGCAATAATTGGAACAGACAATGGTAAGTAGAAGTTATAAGTGATAGTGTTAAGTGTTAATTTAATTTTTATATATAAAAAATGATGAGTAATTCCTTTTTTAGTAATTCGTATTTTGGGGGAATTTTTTTATATATTATAGATTTAGTATAAGTGTCATGTATGTATAACTACAACATATAAACGTTAAATATATAGTACTAGAAAAATACTTTAAGTATGTTAGTAATAATGTAAGAATGACTAATGTTAGCTCTTGACCGCATTTAAATATTGTATTAAGGACATCGAATTCAATAAAGCAAGCAAGCAAGAATCCAGATGCTGAACTGGTAATGGTGCCCCGCCAAATGGATGGCACATAGGCCAGGTCACTTCGGAAATGCGAAAACTCAAGATTTAGTGCAGAGACAGTATTACATATGTATCGCTTATATGCGTTCCCAAAAATGTTCGATTTAAAGTGCATATAAGCGGGAAATGCATATATAAAAACTCGGTTAGATGCACAATCTGTGCATATATAAAAACCGGTTAAATACATCAGAGGTGCATGGCTCCATGAATATATATATTTTTTTTGTACATACATATATGTTACAATATTTTGTTTCAAACTAGTTTATTCAATTTTATTGAAGGAAATTCATAAGAATATGTACATACGTTTGAAAAAATATTTGAAAATAAGTGATCACATTTAACTCATTTGTTTTTTAGGACATACATAGTTTAAAACAAAAATTAAAAAATTAAGAGATATCATTGGAAATGGAAAAATTACGCACAAACCGTGCTTTATCGATAATTTTTAAAATATAATCAAAGAAATTGGAGCTGCATTTATCCGATTTTCTTCTCATGGGATTTCTTTAAATTCTCCAAATTCCTGATGCATAAAAGCGAGAAATGTATATAAACGAATGCTTATAAGCAAAAAATGTCCGTGTAGTTATAATGACAAAATGAAATTGCACAAATTTGGATGCATATAAGCGGGAAATGCTCATAACCGACGTGCATATAAGCAATAAATACTGTACATAGTACAACTCGCTTCGAAGGTGCCGAAGATTGTTAGAGGTTGCGTTCAGTGCATCATAACTGACGCAAAGTGTGGCATGTAGGAGGGTTATTCGTACCCCATCAATAAGGAAGACAGACCATTGGGGACATACCACATCGACCAAGTTGGACCCATAGAGATGATGAGCAAATCATATAAATATAGCCGTGGTAGATGCTTTCATGAAGTTCGACTGATATTATTGATAGTTTGGAAAGACAATCGTCAATATTTGAGAACCCTAGTAGACTGATTACTGTCCGGGGAACTGCATTTACTTCTCACAATTTTGCAAAGTATTGTGAAGATGCCGGTATTCAACATGAAGAATGCATATAACGATTGTACCAATGGTAGCAAAATACTGCCAGGAATATCTGAAAAGCTGGTGTAAACACATGAGAAGAGTGCAAAATGATGATTCAATCCCTTCAAGGAGCACAAAAGTATCACCATTTAAATTACTGACCGGCGTTGAAATGAGAATTCCAGAATATCCTGATCTCTGCGAGATCCTTGAAGCTAAAACAATTAAAGAATTATTTACCCAACGAGACGAAGTGCGAGCAACAGCGAAGGAAAATATTGCTGCGACTCAAAGAGAAAACTGCAAATCTTTCAACTAAAAGCGAAGTCCAGAAACGACGTAAAGGATAGATGAATTGCCAGCCATCAAGCGCACTCAGTTTGGGTCGGGCTTGAAATTGAAAGGCAAGTATATTCGTCCCTACAAGGTTGTACCTGTGATGAGTCGTGGAAGATACGAGGTCGAGAAAGTCGGTGACCATGAAGGACATAACAAAACGTGCACCACTGTTTGACTGTTTTTATATATTACACAGTGCAACACGAACAAAAATATAACGATATACGGACACAACTACGTGATAAAAGGTAAAAAAGACCCGTGTCTCCCAGTTTTGCCCGAAGTCATGTACTTTTTTATGGGCCCCAAAGATTTGGGGTCTCGGTGTCATTTTTGCAAAAAGTGATAATTTTCTCAGTCTCATATCTTGCAAACCGTTTGGAATTTTGATTTATATATGTTATATGGTATAAGTTATGGTTATATTTACATGACTTAAAAAATACACGCAGTGTTATTCGTACTATTGGACGCCCACTGTATAAATATTTGAAATCACTTTTCCCATTAATCTATATATATAAAAATCAATGTGTGTCTGTATTTTACGTATAGGACGCTAAACCGGTGGACCGATTAGCTCGAAAATTTTACTGTATCTAACTTCTGGGCATGGGATGGTTCCTGGATATACTAGGACATGATAGGACAAACGATATTTTAAAACTATGAAAAATTATTCATTTTATCTTCCAAAGCATACGAACTGGGGGATTAGGGAAGAGTGAACCGGCGCAACGGTACTAAATATTAGAATAATATAAAAATGTACATAATTTTCTTTACAAGGACTCGAAGCTATGATATTACTTGCAACACTTGCTTTAATAGTGCTAATGGAACATTGCTGGATACCAAAGAAATATAACGTAGAAGAAAATGAGATAATAATAGGGTTTTGGGGTCCGGGAATTCCCGAAAAAATTTTTCCCGGGAATACAGGAAATATTAAAAATATTTTATTGATTATTTTGAGCACTAATTTAGTTATACTATATAAAAGGAAAATTGCGAAAGCCAGATAGGGGAATACACATTTTTTGTGAAGATATTTGCAAGATTTTTATCGTGAAACAAAAACATCATACTGACAATACTATGGCCGACATTAAATTGCTTGTTTTCCAAAAAAAAATCGGCGAAATAAATAATGAAAATCTCCTCAAAGAAGAATTTTCTTTACATGTGAAACCAGTAAGAAGTGGTCTAAAAATAGGGATACAATTTAAAATTGTTTACATGGAAACTTCCAAGAGAAATATTTAAATGACCATTTGTGAGAACTAAGGACTGCACTATTTCAATGTTTTTATTTCTATGAATTTATTTAATTAATATTATCATTTATTTATGTTTCTATTGCTTCTACAGTTTAGAATATGTTTCCTCTTTTTCTGTAATATATTTTCCTCTCTAGACGAATCACGTCATAACATTCTTTTATTTTTTTTTTAATTTTGAATCTAGTGTAGGTGTCAGTCCGTTGTGCTTGTGAATTAAATGTCCAATATTAGGACTCCTCCAATCTGTTCTGATATGTGTAGAGAAAAATATTTTTAAAATGGAAAATAATTTCTTTAATATTTTAGCAAAAACGTTCGGTTTTAATTTGTAATATCTCAATATTTTAACACTAAACCCTAATGTTATTTTCCGTTATTAATTATCTTTTCAATTATTTTCGTAATAACTACTACAATAATAAAAAAATATTTATTTTTAGAAATTATTATTAAATTATTTTTTTCTGTTCTTCCGGATCCCTTGTGCCATATAGTTTTATTAGGAATTGCATTCATATTGAAAATTATCAAAAATGTACGAAAACCTTTAAATAGTGTACACGGACGTGTACGGTGTACTTCAATGGGTTAAAAAAGCACACCAATATTGATATTTTAAACCATATTGGACGCACCTAAAGTAAATTATGTTTTCCCGCGAATTCCCTGGGAAACAAAAAAGTCCGGGAAACCCCAAACCATAGATATCATATAGCTGGCTACAAACTGTTCCGCTACAGCAATAGAGGAAGCCTAAGGTTCAGTCAATCCAAGAATAAGCTAAGGAAAATAAATTAATGAATGTCTCCAATAATCTAGAATCGTGGAATGCCAGAGAAGATTGTATGTTGTCGAGGATACTATGACCAAACTTGACACCGAAGAAATCAAAAATGACGAAACGTAGGGTGAAATGTATGAAACTGTTTTCAATTACTAACATCACTGATTCAATGGGCTAAAAAATCAAAGAATGCAAATTGCAATTCAGATTTATATACAATTTAAATCACATTTGAAGAGCAGAACAGTGCCGAATAATTATCAAACTGTTTCTGCGAGAATAAGTAAACTTATTATTATTACCCTCATTTTCTCCAACTCTGTTTACAACAATTATAAACGTAAAACTCCGTACAACAGATGTAACTTTTTGTTAGAACTGTAGATTAACAAGACTGTGAAAATGAGAATAAATGGTAAATACAAAAGCTATGAATAAGGAAAAAAATAAATATAATTACTTGATGTGTTTCTCGGAAATGAAATTGTGGCATTATTAATCACAATATTCTCGCCCTCCATACATTTAAGGCAATACTTATCCATGTCAATAACATTATATCCACTGTTTTCAAAATATCGCTTTCCATCTCCAAGGAAAATTTCTGGTTTAAAGTTCTTTCCAGAAAACATTTCAGCTAAATATGCACCACCTATTGAGTTATTAGGAGCGTGAACATCGTGGTATGTAGATATGTTTAATTTACTAGGCGGGGGTAGTTCTACATTATTGTCTTTCATCCTTATCAAATACAACCTGTAACAGCATATCGGGCCATTCCTTTCACTCACTCTAGGTATAAAAGCTTTAAACACGCATTTATCTTCATTCACTCGCACTTTAGTCCACGTTACTCGACTAATGACATCAGGAACAGATACAGGCATAGTGCATTTAGCTGTCGCTGGTTCCCCATTTTTACGATGACGGGTAATTGCTGATACCGTCACAGTATAATTCGTGTTTGGAATCACACCATCGTAACTTGTGTGAGGTTCATCTATTCGCCTAATTTTCGGTCCCCAGGTTTCGCTTTGAATTTTTCCATTAAGATTATATGAGGATACCCCTTCTAATTGAATTTGATATGAAACAACTTTGCCATTTGGTTTCTCTGGAGCCATCCAAGCAATATCAACTGTGTTAATTTTCGATATGTTGTTATGAATACATGCCACTTTGAGATTTATAGGTTGTGACGCGACGCCATCCATTGTAGTACCATTAACTACATCCGACCATGGACCGCAGAATTTCGTTAGATCACTGCAAGCTCTCACCTTAAACTCGTACTCTGTAGCGGTTTTCAAATTATCAAACATATAAGGCAGATTTCTGGAATTTTGTTGGTATACTGTTTCTTCTACGATTTTTGGAATTTCGCCGGCTTCTGATACAACCAGCTCATAATATTGTACGTACGGAATCAAGTGTGTATATGGAGGATCCCAGCCTATTGTTATAGTTGACGCGGTACTTCCTGTAGTTTTAACTTTTGGAATAAATATTGGATCCTTTTCTAATGTATGTACCGCTGTTGGATATTGGAAAGGAGATCCATTTCCGATGCTATTTTTTGCTGACATTCTCAACACATAACTTGTGTTCGGTAAAAAGTTTTCTAGTACGTACGAAGTATTTCCTCCTCCAATCACGTCCTTATAATAGGCCAAGTCTGGATTTCCCTCTTGTAAATATTGTATAAAATACTTTTGGACAGGGTCGTTGCCATCATTTAGCGTCCAATTCAAATAAATTTTAGTGGCACCCACAGCCTTAACATAGTCAATACTGACTTTTGGTACGTCCATAACCAAAAGAGCTATATTATTTCTTACTATTTCTTCACCACTTATTGCATATATGACACAAGCGTACGACCCATTTTCTTTTTTGTAGACTTCCGTCAATTCTAGCGTATAATTGACATGTGTCGAATTCACGTGATCAATACTAGAAGATTGGTCAAGAAAATTGAATGCATTTTCATCCTTTAGCCATTTCACTTGTTTCTGCAAAGTATCATTTTGTGGATATATTTCAATAACACAATATAATTTAACTGGATTGCCACTTTTTTGTTTTACTTTTTGTCCATTAGTATTTACGACTCTAGGCGTTATATAGGGTTGAACAAACGTCTTTTGAAGGAGTAGATTTTCTATGGATTCACAGGTGTAGATGCCTTCATCGGCCATTTCTATATCAACTATAGTTAATGATATTTCATAAATTTCTTGCATTTCGGAAATCTCATTCGTGTTATTATCTGTCTTATCGATGCCAATAAAAAACCTAAAAATAGATAATGGATTTTCTTTTTAGTTATTATTATTTCCTGGATAAAAGTAAAACTAAATAAAAACATAATTTAATTTTCTTATCGATTAATTCAGCTTGAGGCCATGAAAAAAACTGGTGGTGTTGTTTTATTATTTATTTTTATTTTATTTCCACGGAGAAGAAGATGAATTACAAAACAGACACAGAGAATTGCGCGAAAGCTTATCGACATATAATACAAAAATGTGTTTATAACACCCAAAAGGAGCCGATATATCATTATCGTTCATTATACCGATCGACATAAAATCACTTTTTGAATCGATTTAACCATGTCCGTCTGTCTGTCTATCTATCTATCCTTGTAATCACGATACAGGTCGCAATTATTGTCCGATTCTAACGAAACTTGACACAAACGATTTTTGCATGCTGAAGACGGACGCTATTTAATTTGAAGCAAATCGGTTCAGATTTAGATATAGCTCCCATACAAATGTTGCTCCGGATTTCACGCAACGCCTTATATCGAAGTTAGAAACATATGTGGTTAAAATGGGCCGAATCGGTTCAGATTTAGATATAGCCAACATACAAATTTCGCTCCCTATTTGAAATTTTTTATCCCAGTTCAAATCAAATTTTCCGGTTTAGAAATCGTAAATTTAAACAGATTATGTTCAAATTTCGCTTTACACCTTATATTTCAACTAGAAACATTTTTTGCGAAAAGTCAAATCGGCTCAGATTTATATATAGCCCCCATACAAATGTCGTACCCGATTTGACTTTTTTTCTCTAGAAACCACATAATTTAACCGATTTTGATCAAATTTGGTACAACACCTCATATTTTAACTAGAAACATCTGTGACAAAAATGTGTCAAATCGGTTCAGATTTAGATATAGCTCCCATACAAATTTCGCTCCCGATTTGAGGTTAACCGCTGTAGAAACCACATACCTTAACCGATTTTCTTCAAATTCGGCAAGGCTTTTTATATTTACACCAGAAACATCTATGGTAAGAGTGGATGATATCTGTTCATATTTATATTTATGGATCCCAAAGATTTGTGCCTCGGTGTCATTTTTTGCAAAAAAGTGATCATTTTCTCCGGCTCATATCTTGCAAACCGTTTGGAATTTTGATTTACTCTCTGAACATATAAAGGGTGTTTTTTATTGGGGTATAGAACTTTAAGTTGGCATCACTTTTTTAACTGGCGGCCATTTTGTCACCTGTCAAGTGATTAATATTTAGTTTAGTTTGCCATTTCATCATGAACAGGTTGACAAAAGAACAACGCTTGCAAATCGTGCAAATTTATTTCGAAAGTAATGGTTCAGTTAGCGAAGTTCACCATTTTATGGTCGACATAATCGTCCATCAGAGCAATTAATTCGGTTAACCATGGATCGTTTTCGCACTACGTTTACTCTATGTGATAATACGCATCCGCAGAGACGTCGAACAGTGCGCACCGAAGAAACAATTGCCGCTGTAGAGCAAAGTGTTGAAGAGGACCCGAATGAATCGATTCGCCACCGTGCACAGCAATTGGAGAAAGTGGTTGAAAATTGGACCTGTAGAATTGGCTATATTCGAGCCAGCCGCGGCGGCCACATGCCCGAAATCATATTTAAACATTAATGGCATAAAATTATCCTTCCAATAAAGCCAAATTGATGGACATTAAAACGATTTTCTTGTGTTTTATTTCAATTCGAAGTTCTATACCTCAATAAAAAACACCCTATAAAATCAAAAAACTTCATCTTCAAGGTCAAAATCGCAAATGTCGTCGAACAGCGTATACGTGCTGTTGAGTAATGATAACATACGCACTGTAGTCGGACTGACCATTAACCATTTCTTCATACAATTGTCGTTCACATTTTTACCGAATTGAAATGTAATGTAGTAGAAAGTGTAGGGTATTATATAGTCGGCCTTGACCGACTTTAGCCTTTCCTTACTTGTCTTAACGTAGGATAGTGTACAGGATTTCGCATACTAAAATTGTTCTTTATTTATTCATAATCGATACTTATTAGTCACAATATCAACGACCGTATATTGCATAAAGTGTTTAATACGCTTATAGTCAGACAATGACACAAGTAAGTTAAAATAGGTCTGTTAGCGACGGTTAAAGACATACTAATACATTTACGCTAACTAGACATTCTTATGAAGTAGGTGAAATGCACACTGGATATAAAATCAAAAAACTTCATCTTCAAGGTCAAAATCGCAAAAAAACTTAAAAAATCGATTTTTTTAACCAACATCTTTCTAGAATGATTCTGAACACCGCTTAGGTATAAAAAATATATCTTGCAAGACTGTTTCTGTTAATGGTTAGTCCGACTACAGTGCGTATGTTATCATTACTCAACAGCACGTATACGCTGTTCGACGACATTTGCGATTTTGACCTTGAAGATGAAGTTTTTTGATTTTATATGTTCAGAGAGTAAATCAAAATTCCAAACGGTTTGCAAGATATGAGCCGGAGAAAATAATCTCTTTTTTGCAAAAAATGACACCGAGGCACAAATCTTTGGGATCCATAAAAAGTGCATGACTTTGGACAAAACTGGGAAACACGGGTGTTTTTTGTCTTTTATCACGTGGTGGTGTCCGTACATGGTCATATTTTTTCGTGTTGCACTGTGTCATTCATGACTCTGGAAACTTCAGGTAAGGTGCTAATAGACTCAATGGATTTGAATCGGACATATGATGTGTACAGAATGCTCGAGGTGCTGTACTGGCCATGTATGGTGATTGTATTGTCCTTAAGAACGCAGTTCAGTTCTAAGTGAAGTCTGCTAGATTCGCTTATTGTCAGTTATGTGATTTCTGTGCCGCAAACTACTGATACTTCGGTGCCGTTAGTGATTAAAAATTTCCATGAATGTGTGAATTTATTACTTCTGTCTGTAGATATGACAAATAACTGTCCACTTCTTGATAAGGAAATCGGTATCAACTTAAATAAGTCAAAGTGTTGTTGATTCACCAATGGCTATGACTATGATGGAAGCCACATTTCCTATTATATTAAACTCGGCTCTTTTGTAGCGAGAAGTTAAGATTATTCCTTTCTGGGAGAGGTTTCGCAAAATTGACGTTTAATCGTGTTTAATGCTGCCGAGAAAGCGTCAAATTCTGCCCAGAACGGCCTTAACGCAAAATATGCTACGATTTTCCATTCTACCGTAATAATCTTTGTTTTACAAAATCCTTCCAAATAGATGGCTGGATTGCTCGCAAATTTCTGAATCTGGATGCCGTTGCTAAAAACGGGTGGCAGCAGGAAAAGTGTGATAACTGCTGTAAACAACAACGAGTTGCTTGGAGCTTTACGTCGTTTTGCTGGACACGGTCCAGGATCATCAGTCACACGTTTTGTTCAATGACTTTAACTGGTTGGCTATGGATCGGTCGTTTAACCACTCCTGAAGCCTTTTTAACGTTGACGACTAGTTATATTCCATCGTTTCCCTGGTAAGTCTTTATGATTCTACCAATAGCATATTACCATCGCTCTGGAACTGTTGACTTCCATTGTAGTCTCTTTCTCACTTGACCAGCGCCTTCAAAATTCGTGCTTTAATTGGGACACCAACGTCCATCTTGTCACTAGTTCAGCTGCAGGAATCTTAAGCTTTGGAATCGACTTGAGCCGTAAATTGTTCGCGATTTAGACTTCCATTTTTGTCTCTCCAACTCTATCTTGTTGCCAGTGAAGCTGCAGGTTCTTTAGCTCTAGAATTGGCATGGGCCATATGTGATTCGGCAATTGGAAAGTGGCCAAACCGTTTGATTGGTTGATGGAATTAATGACCTCGAGTTGAGAATCGCTTCTATTTCTATGACCATAGTCTCAATTTCTTCGTTGGTCAATGAATCGGTTGAAGAAGAAGGAGTTTGGAAGATTTAACGACAGCTTCCCACAATCCACCAAAGTGTGTTGCCCTTGGTGGAATATACTTGAATTCGATTTATTCTATGTTATATGTACCTCTGTTGCAAATACTTTTTTCTGCAGTTCATATAACTGTTTTTTGACAACAACAATGTTTGTTGTGTTGTCAGAGTATATGGTCTGACTCTTCCAGCGTCGAGCAAAAAACCTATTTAAAGCGCCGAAGCGTCGCAAAACAGCAGACAACAGCAATATATACTACACTAGCTTGTAGTATACAGAGAAGGGTCCTCAATAGTCCACTCCAGTTTTGATGAATGGTTTCGCAGGTGTAACTCTGCTGGTATAACCTTAGTCTTGCTCACAATTTTGTACAAAATTACGTGCCATCGATTTTTCTTTAAAATATAGCACAACAAGCACTAAGGTGGAATCTACAAGGTAGTCGGCGACCCGGTGCTCTCGCTTAGACATCGAAGATGAGCTGAGCGCAGCAAATTATAATTGCCTTTAAGCAGAATTGATCTGATCTGGAAATCCACTAGGAACTTTTGGGGCGTGTTCTCAAAATCTAGGTTAACTTCTCGATCGTCCGGGGTATTCCTTGGGGCAATGTGGGTGGTTTACGCACCATTTCCAAAGTTTACAACCTGTCTATTGGTTCAATGTGCTGGTTCTGTATGTCTATGGCTGTTGTAACTATCTAAGTCATGCTTCAAAACTGAGGTTTCTGCTAACTGCTGCAGGCACTTGATGGCAAAGCTGAGCTGAAACTGTCCCGGTGTTTAACACGTAATATTCGATTTTTTTCGCCAGGAGCATAAATAAAATAAAATAAATTAACTGTACGGATCTTTAAGTCTGTATGGATGCTATTGCAGGAGTCGTCCTTGCAGATTGAGAACCAACTTATTGGACTTTTAATTTGCTATTATTTGTGTGAAATAGCGTGTTATGCTTCGATGAGCATTTCGTGCATGATCTCATCGTACATAATTGGCAGGATGGTCTGATTTAAAGTAACTAATGAAGAAATTCTTCTTCAGAACCCATCTTAATACATCCCATGCTTTCATTTGTAAAAATAGCGTCCTTGCCTTTTTCCTTGTTTCTTTCATGATGTTTGAAAAAACCTCAATTGTCAGCAATTTCCTGGGGTCGCCAAAGGACTGTTCATTGTCGATCTAACTTCCTTATAAATTTCTGCAACAGATGCGATGCTACCTAATGGTATCAATCCCAAGTTGCTTACCCCATCATGAAGTTGGTGAATGCAATGCAAACGCGAATGTGAACTCGAATGCGGAAAAATTGTATAATTTAAATCACTTGGTATGTTCGTTCCGAATTATTTTTTTTATATTTCTTTTGAAATTTTAAATTATACCTGAAAGCACGAGTGGTTAATTATTTTCACAATAAGTATCCTGTAAATATCCTCAATAATAATTACTCTCTAGTTAATAAATTGGGGAATGAGTGAATTTAAACAAGTTATGTTTATAATAAACAACCCCTTATCGAACATATAACCCTTGTCGCCGGACACGTTCGCCTTTAAATACCACATTTTCTCAGCCGGTGGTAAAAACTGAGCATGTATCATTTCTGTAAACATGTCTGAAAATGTTTATCATTTCAAATAATCCCCGTCAAATTTCGGGATTGTCATTGGGAGTTGAACATTTGTATTCAACATGGTTGCCTCGGATTTTGCTGCAGCCGGCTTGCTAATCTGTGCAACTGATTTCTCCTCGTTGTATTTTAATACCAGGCCTTCAAGTTGCACATATTTTGCGACGTCGCACCCTTCTGTCTCTGGGTCGTCACAGATTACATGTATCCTTAACTGAATATCCTCGATGTTGTCCCATAACTTAATTAACCCATTAATGGCCATGGCGATTTAGATAGATTTAGAAGTCTGAAATTTTGGGCATATAAACTAAATAAAATTTAAAAAATGCTCAGATTGGCTTTCTTGAGCCGTTACGTATCTGTAAGACATACGTAACTACTCCCTAGCACTTTTAAAGAAAGACAAGAGTTTATTCATGAATTCATTACACTTATGGAACTTAAATCAAAAATAAACTGTTATTATAGCAATAAAAGTATTTTAATGGTAAGCAGAAAAAGAAATAATTTAATTAATTTGATACACAAGCCGACATCAAATTTTAGCACATAAGTGAAACTTAAAAGTGAACTTAAAATAAGTTCAATTTAACTAAAAAACCAAACAAATGATTTTGCTTCAGAGTATGCAAAACTAATAAAAAATGAAGGCAATATATGCGCCTTCGCAGTGGTTGTTTAGAATAATACTTGAAGTATTTAAGAAATAAGTATCTACAAACGAACGAAAATTGCTTCCTAGATTAATATTCAAGAATTTCCTAAACAATTTCAAGTGATAAGTTCATTAATACTTAAATGTATGAAGAACTCGCCATAAATTTCAGTAAACATATTAACTTAATTTTAGGAAAAAACGCTTTTTTTCGTTAAAATCTCCTAAATGGAATTTTATCCATACAAAAAAAATCAGATTTTTTTCTTACTTAAAACCTTGGAACTATTCTTCCACGCAAGTATGAATTTACTCAATTGTAAGAATTTTTTTATTAGATCCAAAGAAATGGTTTTAAGTAAATTTACTACCCTACTTCTAGTAAATGAACTATTTACTATGGCTTTGAAAGTAGGAAACTTTACTCATACTTAGTTAATTTTCCCACTTTTAAGGACATTTTTACTGAACTTAAAACTGAAGTAAAATTGTTAAACTAAATTGAAGTATGGATTTTACTCAGATTTATTTTAGTGCATACAAAAAAATATTTAACAGCAACGGGGGGAAATATTCTAAAATGTAAAAGCAATAGAAACATTATAAAAAATTAATATTAATTAAATAAATTCATAAAAAATTAAAACATTGAAATAGTCCAGTCATTAGTTCTTACAGAAGGTCATTTAAATATACCGTAGGATATACATATTTCTATTCCTATTAGATTTCTCTCGAAAGTTTCCAGGTGAACAATTTTAATGTTTTCCCTATTTTTATACCATTTCTTACTAGCTTCATATGTAAAATAAATTCTTCATTAAGAATATTTTCACCTTTTATCTTGTAGATTCTTCTGGTAAAACAAGAAATTTAAAGTTAAACCAGATAGCACGAGGGGTTAAGTATTGACACTATGTCAGCCATAGTATTGTCAGTATGATATTTTCGATTTATAAAGGGTGATTTTTTAGCTATTATCTTTTTGGCAATACTGGTTTAAACAGCTGACGCACGTTTCGTGTTTTGTTTCACTGTCAAACATCTTCAGTTTGGTCTATAATAATAACGCTTGCAAATTATTGAATTTTATTATCAAAATGCGTGCTCTGTTAAGAAAGTTAATCGCGCGCTTCCATTTTATGGTCAGTTTAATCGACCCACTGAAGCGGCTATTCGAGCTATTGTGACTAAATTTCGCACCAAATTTACATTGTTGGACATTAAACCACCAGCACGCTTACGTAGAGTGCGAACTGAAGAAAATATCGCAGCTGTATCGGCCAGTGTTAATGATGACCATCAATTATCGATTCGTCGCCGTTTGCAGCATTTGGGCCTCTGTTACTCAAAAACGTGGAAATGCCAAAATTGGACTAAGCGGATGGACCATTTGAGACGCAGTCAAGGTCAACATTTGCATGAAATAATCCTCAAAGATTAAATTATATGGACCGTACTATCGATTCAAATAAAGATTTCATGCACTTTTCTGAATTTTATGTGTTTTTTGAACAACTTTCCTATAGCTTTTAAAAAATCACCCTTTATTAAAAATCCTGCACATATCCTAATAAAAAGTGTGTATTCCCCTAGCTAGCAAAAAATAGCGACTTAGCGAATTTAAAAAGTTTTTTGCAGTAATATGATGTAAAGAAATGTTCATTACTATTGTCAATAATGTAAATATATGAATTTAAAATATAATTAACTATATAAAATATAATTAAATATATAAAAAATAATTTCCCAATTGTACAGTAAAACTAAATTAGTGGTCAAAATAATCAATAAAATATTTTTTAATATTTCCCGTATTCCCGGGAAATTTAAAATTTTTCCGGGAATTCCCGATTCGTTTTTCCCGGGAATTCCCCCAAATACCCCAAACCCTAATCAAAAGAAATTTTCAAAAAAATATTTTGTGTCGACTTTATTGGACATAGCCTCGATATCCATCATTTTGACTTACACTGGATAATTATCCAGGCTAAATCAAAAATTTTTTACACAAAATTATTTTTCCAAAACACATTGATTGATATTGCTTTTGGCGACAATTTTAAAAAAGATTTTTTTATTTTGAGTGAAATTTTAACATTTTACTTAGATTTTTGTTATCGCAGCTTAGTTATCCAGTCTTAAAGAAAAATAGCCATAATATAATAATAATCTAAAAATAAATATTTTTTATTATTGTAGTAACAAATAAATTGGTCCTTGTCGATTCTTCTAGGAAACCAATAAATTTAAAGTTTAACCAGCACGAGGGTATAAGTATTGACATTATGTCATCCATAGTATTGTAGGTATGATATTTTTGTTCCACAATAAAGATCATGCAAATATACTCACAAAAAAAGAATTTAAAAAGTTCTGTTTGAAGTATTAAACTAATACCCATTATTATCTTCAGTAATGTAAATATAAGAATTTGAAATATATCTAAAATTTCCAATTTACATAGTAAATCTAAATTAATGCTCAAAATAATCATTCAAATATTTTTTAATATTTCCCGTATTCCAGGGTAATTAAAATGTTTTCCCGGAAATTCCCGGAAAATTTTGGACGGGAAAAACGATTCGGGAATTCCCGGACCCCAAACCCTAGTAGTCACATATGACTATTTCCCGGACTACACCGGTGACTCTGTTTAACAATAACTGTAGCATACACGTCCCAGCAAGAGATTAATGGGTGTCTAAAAAATACGGCTCCATACACATCCGTCGGTCAATTTCAGATCCTTTGTTGTTGTCATTGAATCTAAGATAGGTCATAAAATAAAATAAATAGGTCATAAAATAAAACTTCGTTTTTCTTCATTTCATTCAAGGTTTCGTCAATTTTTATTGACTTCCTCAGGAGCAATCTTACATGCATATTAATTTACGAATGTTACATTTAGTTTAACCTTACATTTAAACATATAACAAGTAAGAAAACGTCAGCGGGTTAAACCGACGTATACGTACATATATACCCTCACTCTCATCGAACATATGTATGGAAGTTATAAGGGCTTAAATTTTACTTAGGGCCGGATGATTTGTTTGTAAGGTACTAGAAAATTCGTGGCACATGGTTATAGTGGATTCCAGGCAACAGTATAGAAGTTAAAAAGTGTGTGTGGTACTAGAAGGGTCGTGGCAAATGCATAAATATTTTATGGATTTATAGTGATTATAAAACATTTTCAAATAAAATAAAATTGCAACTGATTTCGACTATACGTATGGAAGTTATATAAGTTTTATTTTAACCACAGTTCTGCAGAAAAACCTGACTTTATTTAGCACAATAATAAAAAGTTAGAGCCAACTTTAAATTTTCTGCAAAGAAGGAATCAAATGTGGAAACGCTAAAGTCGGTAGAGAATGACTTATGAATCATCCACTTTCTACACCATTACAATTAAATTCGGCGAAAAAAGTGAAATCGGAAGCGATTTTTGTATGTGTCCTATATCATTGAATAATGTGACCCACTTTCGCCATATAAGTTTATATGTGAAGTATGACACGTTGTCAAAGTTTGACCAAAATCGGGGCTATATCAAAACATGGAACGATGTTGCGCACTTACAATATATGTGCTTCTAGTTGAAATATATGTTAAATTTTAAGAAAAAAAGGTGTAAATTGTAATGTACTTTGATCAAACACTCCGTTTCAATATTATTTATTAGAATCGTAATTCCATGTTTCGAATGTTGATTGGAAAAAATAAAATGAAAAGTCAATTTATTGGCAGCAGTATTACAAAATATGTGCTTGTAGATAAAGTCAAACCGGTAGCAAAATTTGTCACAACAGATGTTTCTAGTTGTAATATAAGGTGTTGTGCCATGTACCTATTTTCCTCAAAGTAAATTGCGTCCGTCCTTGACCCGCAAAAATCTCTTGTTAGGATCGGACAATAATTGCGACCTGTATTACAAGAATAGATGGACAGACGGGGGTGACTAGCTCGATTCAGAAAGTCGTCAAATCGAGAAATTGAATTATTTAAGAGATGAAGTGGCACGACAATGATATACCTAATATACAACTTAACTTTAAAGGACACTGTTTTGGAATATACAATCTAAAATATTTATTACTCAAATTTATTTCTATTCTACTCGATTTGATTCCCTTTTTATTCTACGCCACTGGTGATGTTTTATCATTTATCGCTAACTGTTATACCATAAGCTTCTATTGAATTAATAACTGACAAACAGTACAACGACAAAGCATTGCAAAAGAACATCGTACGATTTTATACCTACTATGGTGTTACAGCTGTTGTTGTTGTATTGTTTTGTCTTGTCTACATTTAAGCTGCATTTGCTTCTTGCATTATAATTGTACTTGCATATACCGTAGTTATTTGGTGATCTACATAAAATCAAAACTTTACTTCTGCTTTGATCACTGGATTATCAGCAACATCAAAAAATTAATTTATAACGAGGAAAAACTAAATACAGTCCATTCATTTATTTCAATTTGGACTTAAACATTTTAAGTTCAATTCTACAACAGGCACTTTAATATATTTAGATTTGACTTTACTCGGACTAATAATAGTCCGTAATATCATAGAAACGTTCACTATATTGTAATACTGTAGCTGATACTTATTGTTTGCGGAAAAAGTATACAAATAAATAAAATTGCGAAAAATTTACTATTATCAAATAAAATGCAAATTAGTTTATTTTCGTAAAAAATATTACCTTTTGAACAAAAGTTTGTGAGGATGTTGTATGGACGAAATCCAATGAACGATTGAATTACGGTGTAACGAGTAATTAAAGCAAAGCTTAGGTGGAGAGATGTTAGTGGGATTTCATACTAGGAGATATTTATTTGACATTGTGGTTGTTAATTTGAACTTAAAAGATTGAAAAACCCTCTTCCCAGAAGTCGAAGTTCGTTTTGTGACATGGATAAAATTTTGTCAAAGTAAAAATGGTCCACCAGACGGAAACGCCATTAATGGGAAGGCTTTAGAAATTGCTACATCTCTCAAAACGTCGCTTGATTTACCTCTTTAAGTAGGACAACAGACAAATTACCTGGATAAATGGGAAACTGGCTTAGTGGTAAACCTCTATAAGTGGGAATAAACTGCCTGTCCCCTGAGTTCCACTTATCCAGGCTATTCAAAGTCGTATGGTTATCACAAAGTCGTGTGGAGAAAGTAGTATATAAAGTCCAACACTTCATTGCGAAGAAAAGTCTGACAATAGAAAGCATGCAAATTCAGCAACGAATAGACAGAACAATGGACCTAAAGGAGGATACAAATGACGTAAGGTACAGTACAGGTACAGTGTTGTAATATAATGAACTTTAGTAACATTCTTAAATATGTACAGTTCCGAGCAAATGTTTCGGAATTTAATCCAAAAATTCAGTGAAACTTCAAACATTTTATTCTATGAATACATTTTAACAAAAATACCACAAAAAATAACTTAAAAAAGTAATATACGAATGAGAATAGGTAAGAAACTTAAAAAAATCACTATGTGCTCAGATTTGCATGTTTCGCATATATGCACATAGATGCACTTTTACGCAGAGAAAGTGTATAAATATTTACCGTTATTGGTTCTGCATGCTTTGATCGCTTTGATTGAATTGAGAGAATGAGGAAAATAAGTGCCGAATTAGAAAATAGCATCCAGGTTTTGATGTAAGGTAGACATTCCTCGAGAAAAAATAGCCGAAAGATCAAATATAAGCTAACGCAATGTCCAGAAGAACCGAAATATTCCATGTGTTGCAAATGTTGGAGGATGGCCTATACTATACTATACCAAAAAACTGCTGCAAAAGTCACTTTCGTGGAGCTTTGACGACGGGTGATTTGGTCGGACGAAGTGAAATTTAACCGATTTCAGTCTGGTGGGAAATCTATTACTGGCGTCGACCTAAAGAAGGTCTTCAAAGACATAATGTAAAACAAAGTGTAAAATATGAAGGAGTCAGTTTGATGGTGTGGGGTGGCGTGATGGACCACTTGTTAAAATTATTGCTATAATGAAGAACCTGAACATACTGCCTATTAATTTGCCTTACTTCGTATATTTGAGCGCCTACCCCAAGGAAGAAGTCGTTTTCAAACACACTGAACAAATTTTCTTTCATAATACTTATGAAGCAATTTCATAAAAGGTTTTTCATAAATTTAGTGATTTTTTTCTTAATATGTATGAAAAATTAAGAAAATAACATGAACATTTCATAAAACAAAATTGTTAAATTAGTGAAACTTAGTTTCATAAGATCAAAGAAAGATTTCATAGTATTAAAGAAACAATTCTTAACCAAAAAAATATTTGTGTTATGAAATGTCTTTATAAATATAATGAAGGATTTCATAATTTTTATGAAATGTTTCATAACATACAACTACGTATTTAGTGTTAACTCTGACATAATTATTTGGTCAAAGACAAACTCATTGCAAAGACTCTCGCAATGATAGTGAGTGTTGATTAGTTAGTCAACAAGTCAGTCCCTTTATTGGAAACTTCAGTATAAATTATTAATATTTATGAAACTTTTTCATAAAATTAATGAAGTTTCTTTATAAAATCTTTGAAAATTTTTATAATATTGAACTAATGACAAAAGTTCATAGAGTTAAGAACTGCGTTTCATAGTTTCTAAAAAATGTTTCATAAATTCTATGTCATTTTTCATTTATTTGTGCTTTATGAAACATGTTTCATACATTTTATGAAGTGTTTCTTTGGCGACTTTTTAATGAAAATTTTCACTGAGGTTAAGACAAAATCATAAATAGTAGGAAGATAATTATTTCAGTGCAGGACGGGAGGGAATCAAAAGCACACCGCAAAAATTGTTAAAGAATGACTATCCCAGCAAAATTTTCAGGTAATGCAGTGGCCTGCGCAATTTCGCAGATCTCAATCCAATTGAGAATTTGTGGGCGACATTGAAAAGACGCTTAGGAAAGTATCAAAAGGATCCTGAGAACATGGCCAAGCTATGGCATCGTTTGCAATATGAATGGAACCAAATTCCTGGCAATTTTATTAAAAGTCTTGTTGAGAGGAGTACGCCTAAACGTATAAAAAGAGTCAACAAAACTAAAGGACTGTGGACCAAGTATTAGGAACATAAAATTAGCAGAACGTGCAAAACTGAGCACATAGTCTTTTTTAGGTTTATTATGTTAGTTTTTTAAGCTATTTTTGTACTATTTTTGTTAAAATGTATTCAAAGAATAGTGTTTCAAGTTTCATTGAATTTGGTTACGTATTAATAATTCTACGTGCTCCAAAGAAAGAAAGATTCCGGAACATTTGCTCGGTTTTGCTCGGTACTGTATGTAAGTTATCTGTCTCTGTTCGGATATGGCTAAAAGACGTTTAATGGAAACTGGGTTCTGAGGGTTTCGGCGACTCGACCAGTAAGAGCCTGTTGTATCACAATGGACCTCTTCTGATCTAAGTCAGCCAGATGCTTATTTTCTAACTGCCAGCTTAACCTAACCTAATCTGAGTAAGGGTTTCATTATCGGTCAAATTCAGTATTAAAAAGTACGCTGATACAATCGCCGTATTTATTGTGACCGTATAATTATTTATCATTATTGCAAATTGCATTATTACAATGTGGACCAAAAACATTTATATCTCTTGTTTTATGGAATGTTTGTCAGAAATAAATCGATTAAATTGGCTGGGCTTTCGGTAATAAATATTACCCGGAATTCCAGCACCACCTGACGGCGTTGAAATCGTATATTACGCTGATGATTGTACGATTCTGGCGTCGGGCCCCTCAATCGATGACATATGCGGAAGGTTAAATGTCTACCTCGCTGATCTTGCCAATTTTTTCACTGCGAGGAAGCTGAAAATTTCCGCCACCAAATCAACGGCCACACTCTTCACTGCATGGACAGCGCAGGTGAAGGAGCAATTGAACGTGATAGTCGATGACACCATAATTCCGACCACCAATTACCCCAAAGTTCTTGGTGTCACGTTCGATAGCCTCTTCAGATCTAGCGCGCATGCCACAGCTATCTGCAACAAGATGAGAAGTAGGAACAAGGTCCTCAAGTCGCTCGCCGGCAGCACTTGGGGAGCTGACAAAGAAACCTTGTTGACCTCTTATAAAGCGATAGGCCGGTCAGTGGCCAACTATGCAGCACCAGTGTGGTCACCGAATGTGAGCGAGACGCAGTGGAAAAATCTACAGACCTGCCAAAACGCCGCCCTGCGAACTGCAACAGGGTGCCTCCTCATGTCTCATGTGGACCACCTACATGAGGAGGCGAAGATCATACCCGTGCGACGACACAATTTCCTGTTGTCGAAGCAGTATCTGCTTGGATGTTACCGCCGTAGCCACCCCAATCACCACCTCGTGGACAGGCTACCTCCCCCCAGGCAGATAAGGAAGGATCTTCATGATCTAGAGCGCGAGGTCCAACGTTATAAAAGGGAACCTCTAGATCAAAGTGCATACCAGGCAGGTCTTAATGGTATTCACTCTGATGCAGTCGTCGAAGCCGTTAACAATTACAGAGTGAATGTCGTGCTAGGAGAGCATCCCCCATCAGTGGCTTCGGAAGAAATGGATCTGCCACGACAGACAAGAGTGGTTTTGGCACAATTGAGATCAGGCTGGTGTAGCAGGCTCAATTCGTATTGGGCGCGAATTGACGCAAATACGTCGAATTCCTGTCCCGCATGCAGCCAGGGACCACACGACACCCTACACCTGTTCAACTGCCCGGCCAAACCCACTCAACTCGTTCCCAGGTCTCTTTGGACTCATCCAGTCGAAGTAGCCACCTTCCTTGGCCTGGAAACCAACACAACAGAACACACAACACAGGACGAATCAAACAACACCTAAATGGACAACATATTCGCCAGTGCTGCTACAAAAACAACAACAACCCGTGTTTCGTCTTCTCCTAACTTTTCTTAAAGTATATTTCCCCAAGTATTGTTTTTCTGTCACAGTTCCAGTAGCTGTGCCCGCAGTTTATATCACCTCCCTCCAGCAGGAATATAGAATTTTCATCTATATAGTTTTTTTATACAAATATTTGCTATTAACAATATAACGATTCTCTTTTAAGAATCGGATAAGGATACTTCCATCTCCTCGGATATGGATTGCTACACCTCCTCTTCTACCACATTGACGGTCACATCTATAACAATAACTAGTAAATCAAAAAAAATTTTTTTTTTCAAATCCATGCTTTATGCAAGCAGAATTCTATTGGGCCTAGAAATTCTTTTTTAGTTATCTTTTGTAGAAGGAAAAATTACTGCAAAATTTCAGTTTTTTATCTGCCATAGAACGGCATATATTCGAAAATGGGTTTTAACTTCGTATGGGAGGTGCCACGCCCACATTTCCATTACCGCCCATTTTTGTCACAACTACGCACATTAATGCTAGATGCACTTACACAAAATTACAGTAGGTGTAATTTTGGTTTTAACTTCATATGGGAGGTGCCACGCCCACTTTTGCATTACCGCCATTTTAGGCGCAACTACGCACATTGATGCTAGATGCACTTACACAAAATTTGAGCACTATACGTGTCATAGAACTGACACTATTCGATAATATGTTTTAACTTCGTATGGGAGGTGGTACGCCCACTATTCCAATACCGCCCATTTTTGGCAGAACTACGCACATTGATGGTAGATGCACTTACACAAAATTTCAGCACTCTAGGTGTCATAGAACTGACAATATTCAATAATAGGTTTTAACTTCGTATGGGAGGTGCCACGCCCACTTTTCCAATACCGCCCATTTTTGGCACAACTATGCACATTGATGCTAGATGCACTTACACAAAATTACAGCACTCTAGGTGTCATAGAACTGACTATATTCAATAATAGGTTTTAACTTCGTATGGGAGGTGCCACGCCCACTTTTCCAATACCGCCCCTTTTTGGCACAACTATGCGAATTGATGCTAGATGCACTTACACAAAATTTCAGCACTCTAGGTGTCATAGAACTGACAATATTCAATAATAGGTTTTAACTTCGTATGGGAGATGCCACGCCCACTTTTCCAATACCGCCCATTTTTGGCACAACTATGCGAATTGATGCTAGATGCACTTACACAAAATTTCAGCACTCTAGGTGTCATAGAACTGACAATATTCAATAATAGGTTTTAACTTCGTATGGGAGGTTCCACGCCCACTTTTCCAATACCGCCCATTTTTGGCACAACTATGCACATTGATGCTAGATGCACTTACACAAAATTACAGCACTCTAGGTGTCATAGAACTGACAATATTCGATAATAGGTTTTAACTTCGTATGGGAGGTGCCACGCCCACTTTTCCAATACCGCCCCTTTTTGGCACAACTATGCACATTGATGGTATATGCACTTACACAAAATTTCAGCACTCTAGGTGTCATAGAACTGACAATATTCAATAATAGGTTTTAACTTCGTATGGGAGATGCCACGCCCACTTTTCCAATACCGCCCATTTTTGGCACAACTATGCGAATTGATGCTAGATGCACTTACACAAAATTTCAGCATTCTAGGTGTCATAGAACTGACAATATTCAATAATAGGTTTTAACTTCGTATGGGAGGTGCCACGCCCCTTTGTCCAATTGGTCAAATTTTTCCATTTCCTTGTATTGTCATCGAAAATGATTAAGTGTGCAAAATTTGAGCAAAATTGGTTGAGAAAAAAGCTTTCAAAAATTGATTTCAAATTTTGTGGCACACAAACATATATAGAAAGTAACCTTATATAAAGCATGGAAAAAATCCACTTTATTGATGTATTTATAATTAAATTACTAAACGTCAAAAAATTAATATTTCTTATTTCGAATACCACGGGCATTCTAATTGGTTTGTCAGAACCACAAATTGGTCTGAACTTTGATGTATTTGAAAGAAAAAAGGTCTTCATTGCTTGAATTTCCATTTGTATAGGAATTGAATTTCCATTTGTTCAAATTTGGCGTCACATTTTGTTTTATAGAATTTGGAAAATGTTGACCCAACTTTCCACTAATGAACTGTGTAAGGTTGCTTTGATGTTTGGGTCGTGCTGTTTGAACACGTTCACTTATATTCAAGTAATTTTCCTACTTGGACAGTTGGACGACATAGATTTATTATAATTCCATTTCAACGATATGATGTTTGACCACGACCGGATCCATTTTGTATAGTCCTAAAGCACGACTTTATATGGCTTATACGTCTTAGAGACTTAAGTAAAAAACTAAACTAAAAATGTTGACTAATTCATCAATTAGTCCTTAATTATAAATTTAAATATTACCTTTTATTTTCCATGTCTAGATTCCGGTCTTTAAATTTCCATGTTACATTTTTGTTACTGGTATAACACTTAATTGTAACATTTCCACCTATATTGACTTCAAGTAGACCTAAAAATAGAGAATAACAAAAATATTTTCAATGGAAAATCATACGTAACTTATTCTGTATTTTCTTACAAATATTATCCCCAAATCCTTTTGTGTTTTTTACACACTATCTTACCGGCCTAATACTATTTTCAATGCAACTTAAGCACGTGTTATATAATAATCTATGGCAACGTTCACACTGGGATTTAAAATGTGATCTTTAGAGCTTTTTACGACGATTATGACGCTTTGAAGGTGGACAAACTCATTAGACGTTATCCTTGATATAATAGACTATACTCGCAATCATACTAAAATATGATTAAAATAAGATCTTAGAGGAAAAATATTGGAAGAGTAATCATGGGGTTTGATAACATTCACCCTTTTCCGGTTGTCGCCATCTACACAAAACGGCGTGGTCTTGTGTAGTCTGTAGTAAATTGGTATTAACGTTGTCAGTATTGACATTTATCGATAAACGGCGACATATATTTGATATTCTGTAAGTTATTGTATCTTTGATATTGTGTTGAATGTGTCTGATTTTGTCATCGTTGTTGTTGTAACTAGTTCAAAATGAATCATACATCCAAGGGAATTCATTCTAAATGGTTTCTAAATTGTAAATATATTTGTCATCAAAAAAGTATTTCAAAAACACTTCAAAAAATGTGTATTTCCAAATGAATGACGCAATTCAACAAATAAAGTATAATGATCTCTTTCAGTAGAATTAAGTTGCACATATATTTATTTATCATTTATAGTCAATTTAATAATCAAATACAAAAATTGCTTTTCTGTTGCGTGGTGTGTTAAATGACACTTTATGGTTTGAGTACTCGATTTTAGTAATCTGGGTAGAATGGAATTATTTATTTGATCTTTTTTAATTATTGTACTGATGAATCAAAGTGTAACATTTTTGGAGCGGATGGATAGTGCGGAAATAGCTCGAAGAACTAAATCTAAAGGTATCTCAAGCTGTTATGTTGTGTTATGGTACTTCAAGTCATCAGCCGGTGCTGGCAATGTAATGTTCATTGATGAGACCATGAACAGAACAGTTTCCATGAACATTCTGAAAGCGATGGTAAGATGTGGATAAAAACACGCTATTTGAACCCCATTGAGAATTTGTGAGATCATTTGAAAAACGCAGCCAAAATCGAACCACTTCCAACAAAGCTCAGCTAAAAAAATGATTTGGGTCAACTACCACCGACCCGATTGAACTAGGTTCTAAGACATCTGAGCTATCCAACTAGGTACAAAGTAAATCAATTCAGTTCAAAAATTATGAAATTTTAAGGAAGATTTTTTTAGTATATAAGTTGGCTCAAAAAATAAAAAATAGTTTCATGTCATTTCCGTATTTTTTTGAGAAATTACCACATAGTTTTTATTTCGGCTGGGGTAACATAATTTTTGCTGTTCAATGTATGTAGGTGTGCCTCAGGGAGCAGCCCACCCTGAACCACTACCTTCACAGGTATACTTGCCTTTGCATGTGGGGATGGCAGTCCTTGACCAGCTCCGGGGATGTCCTGGATTGAGATAATTTCTTATGCGGACGACTGCTCTATACTGGCGAGAGGACATGCCCTAAGTAATCTCCGCAATAAAATCAAAGCTTATCTCCAAGATCAGACCGCGTTCTTTACATCGAGAAACCTTAAGTTATCCCCCGCAAAATCCACAGCGACGGTTTTCACCACCTGGGCGAAAGAAGTGTCTACAGTGCTACCTATTGAAGTCGATGGCGTAACAATTCCGACAGTTACCCACCCAAGCTACTGGGTGTAACACTAGATAGCCTACTTTCGTCCTCCGCGCATGCCACGGCAACCTGAAATAAAGTACGTACCCGTAACAAAGTTCTCAAGTCGCTTGCCGGCAGCACTTGGGGAATGGACAAGAAGACTTTGTCGCAAAGTACAAAGCGATCAGCTTGCCCGTGGTAAACTACGCCAACGTGGTCACCTAATGTTAGCAAGACACATTGTTTTAACTAGACAGCGGATTTTTTTTTTTTGCAAAATCGTATTTTGAATGGATGGTTATAATTGAATGACGTCTTCACACAACTGATTTCACTTATAAAACATTTTAATAAACCGATATAACCAATTTTATGTCAGTATATCTTGCATAGCAAGTTGCATATTTTATATACTTGAGTATTAAAAATGGAATTTGCATAAAAATCCGCTGTCTAGTTATAAATTACAGGCCTGCCAAAATGCAGCCCTTCGTACCATAACAGGCTGCCTCATGATGTCGCAGACAGATCACCTGCATGAGGAAACCAAGTTATTGCCAGTGAAGCCCCACTGTGAACTCCTCACCAAGCAGTTCCTCCTGGGATGTAATCGACGGAGCCACCCAAACTACACACTAGCGAGTTTGGAACCTCCGCCGAGGCATGTCTGGAGAAGTCTGTGGCAATTTGAGGAGTAGATCCGTCATCACCTCATGGATCCTTTCACTGACTCCTCATACTTGACGGGTCTGGGGCAGATACACGCGAACGTAGTTGAAAATGTCACGTTCAACTACATGGCTAACATTGTTCTTGGAGGACGCCCTCCACCTCACTAATAACTAAACAAACTAATAATCTTTATACTTGCAGGAGCAACCGTGGCTACAACAACAACATGCACAGCGTGGTGCACAATGTCACGGCTTCGGCCAAAATCGAGAAAAAATTTAATAATTTTACAAATCATCTAGTAGAATCTTCAAATTCTGTGTCCAGGACAATCGGTATTTCCAATACAAGAATAAGTTGTTCCAACAAAAGCGTGACACCCAATGGGATCATCGGCATCACCAATCAATGCCTACACAACATTGATACTAAACCTATGTGAATATGTGTTTTTTATATTGGAATTTTACAAAATGTTTTATTTATTGTAAAAATGGTATCTTATCTTACAACAACACAACAACAACCATAAAAAGAATGGGAAAATACATTTTCCATTCTTCTTATTGTTCTGTTCTTTTGGTTTCAACAACAAAATTACACTGTTGGCAACTCTGCTCTGTTACAACCTGTAAAAGTTTTGTGCTCCGTTCAAATTGAATAAATACTAGTTATTTAGCATCTGTTGGTATTTTAGTGCATCAGATTCAATACTAATCCACAGATAAGTACTTTTGTAATTTAGTTTACTTGTGGTATTGTGTTTGTGTGACATTGAATTTATTGCAGACGTAGTAAGTTGTTTGTTACATGCTCTTACATTCCTCCATCATCAGAGTTATGTGTTTACGATAGTCATTTGACTGCAATTAGTATGGTTGTCTCGAGGGCGAGTAATTTAGACCATACTATAATTTTAGGAGATTTTAATTTACCCTCTGTATATTGGCTTACCTTTCCAGATGCCGTCTACTTTAAGATGGTATAAAGAATGCATAATTCTCCTGGTAGAACAAGAATGTTGAAAATATCAAAAGAATATTTTGAATATCCTTACAAACCGTCATCTGGATTTTATGGAAAATATTTTCCAAAAAATCCACCATTTTCTATAAAACCTGTCAAAATTTCAGGATGGGATCAGAAGATATAAATATTTTTGTGAGGGGTTGACTATTTTATTGTTTTTGACTTAATGCAACTTTTGTAACATTAATATTGTAAAATAAAATATATTGAGAGATTTTGACAAATTTCGGTCTTCGTACTCATCTGGACATTTGGATAAAATACCAGGATTGAAACTAACCTAGTGTATAATATAAAAGTTACCTAACCTTAGTTGGATCGATATGATTTTTAATGTAGACATACATATTTACAAAGGTGAAGTACAACAACTTATGTATTTGTTTTTTTCCAAAGTTCTATTGATTTATTTCAAAATATTATATGTGTTGAATTCCATTGACTTTGAGAAGTGTCTAGTCTGCAATGCCGAGTGGACAGATTTGGTGAACAGATTGCGTTTTTGTAACAGGTTTCAATTGCAGACACATTTTGGTAAGTTTTTCTTCTTCCTTTATGTACTCTTCATTTGGAACGAAGATAAAATTCATATTTTTAATGTTTTCTGTTGCCCAATTATACATTGAAGAGTATGAATTAATGGTACTGTCGATACTCTGGATACTTGCCCTTGTTACGCATACGCATACATTTTTACCATGACACGTCAGGTTATATAAATTATTTTTGTTTTTATATTGACTGGCTGATCCATCGAAAAAGTAATATACATACTTTAGAAGGCGTTTTTATACGTTCTTTTATGAAACTTATGAATTTTTCTGACTATATTATTTCTAGGATTAAGTTTAACGTGCCATTTAGACCTTCTAGATACTATCAATTCATCTATATTGACTTTCAGCGTACGAATTACGCTTCCGTAGAGCCCATTCGCAGAATGTGTATTGATTTCAAATCATTGTGTCACATCATAGATTTCGGTTTAGGAGTCGATATAATAAAGTCGAGGATTTTCTCCTGCTTGGATGTTTAGTTTGTTGTGACATGTTTACTTTACTTTAATATATTTAGTTACTAACTTTAAGAATAACTTTTATTTGCATGTGATACTAATATTTTGTTTAATATTTTTGTTATGCCGGCTGTTGATATTTGATCTGTAGCCGGTGTCCACCCTCTACTGCTTAGCCGCCATGGTTCGGACTATGGTGTGTACGCTGTCCCTACGTTATGGGGACGTGGCCCTCTCGGTCGGAAGGGGCGGGTGTGAGAGGCGTTGGGACCGTACGAAAAAAAAATTCACTGCAATCGCGTTATGTTTCATTATATCACTTATTATTATACAATTTGAGAATTCTGTTTGTTCTTCACTTCGATAATAAATACCGAAAGGGTGAATTGTAGCTTGGTCGTTCTTCCAGTGGAATGATTGAACTGCATCTTGAATGACAAAACTGTAATTTTCGGCAAAGTCTAAAACAACCAACATTGAAATATTCATTTTGTTGTTTTGTTATGAATGAGTGCTTTAGTAATTTAGGAAATCGGTCTAAAAGACTATCTATAAAAAATTAAGCCAGTTGTGGTAATCAAAGTAGTTTTGAGAATCGTAATCTTTTTTGAAAACGCCTTCACACATTAATTTTACATTCTGGTGGATTACACAAACACATACTGAGTGAGTTCCGGTACTACCAGCTAACACACATTGCTTTGGTCGCAATGAAGCAAATTTGTCTGGATGATGTTCTTTAAATTCAAAATATAGTTCTTTCAAATACATCAGGAACACACGCTTTTGGATTCCATCAATCTGAATGAATTTATGTTTTAAAAATATATTAATATTCCCAAAGATGCCATTCCACGAAATAGTATTTAATTAAGTTTGAGTAAACGTAATTAGAAACGGATCCTAAAAGTAAGTAGTGAAGACTTTTGGTTTAGCCTTATTTCCAATATTACATGGTAATAAGAGTTTTTGCTGGGTTATTATGCTTTTTTAAGTTTTTTTTTTGCATACACAGAAATAGACAAGTTTGTGAAATCGCCGGTTGTGATTCAAAAACTGTGACGCCGACGGTTGAGCGTACGACACGAGTATTGGCGAACCTGCTGCTCCAGCTGTTTCGGTTGATGGGACGTTAATTCGACCTATGGTACAGTAGATCGGCAGGTTGTACCGTTAGAGATCCACCGCGGGAATTTGTGCATGCCTGTGCCTGCTGCACGTCTGCAGTCCGGTGGTATTTCCGGTGGATTGGCCATGGCCCAGGAGCTGAAAAGGTCTTCGACTCGCGGTTCGCACCAGTAACCAAAGTTGATGAGTTCAACAGTTTCATAATATCCAAATTTGAGGGTGACGCGAAAAATAAAAAGATTTTTCGATATTCGTGCCTTCATGATCTAACTGGGATCCAATTTAGCACCAATCAAGCGGCTGTACGTAGTATGATGATATTTTACACTCGTCTGACTGCATATATGCGGAAAATAAGAGGTACGAATTTTTCTAAATTCGTTCTTTTAGGGTCAACATGGAAAACATGTGTATATTCCACTCTGAAACATATTGGATCTTCAATATTAGAACTTTTCCTATCAAAATGGTACAGATATTTAGGCTGTAGTTGGAATCAATAAATTGCAAATGGGGAAAATCGAACTTGATGGATTTCTAGTGCACATTTTCAAGGATTGCTGCTAATGTTCATTTAGGACCAATGTTTTTGAAGTTTTATATTTAGATATAGTAGCGGACTATTAATATTATAATAATGAAGCATAACAATTTTCCTAATATGGTCGTGTACTTCTATCTAATGTCCACAGCCTCTAATCTGCCGGTAATACTGAGGAATGCACTCCGTGGTGGAGGGTATATAAGATTCGGTGCTTAACGCCTTTTTACTTGTTTTAATTTTAATCGTGAGAATCATATATGAGAAGTCGTCATTCACATATATGATTAATCGGATGTCTAGTCATTATTCGGTCTAACTTCCCACAAGACTTCATGTGAACCATCGAGTACTGTACAACCTTGACCACCGGCACAGTTCTTCAAGAGTTTGCACATTTTAATTTCTTTAATCTGCATATTCAACTAATCTAATTTTAACTGAAGATTCTGAGGCGATACTCTGCGCAAGTACAGTGGGTTTAAAAAATCGGTCAACATAATTTTCACAACAAACGGAATCCTCCGATTCAATGTAGCATGTTCTCTACAAACACAATTTTGAGCAACGTATGGGAAAACGAACTGACAAAAATCGATATATAATGCAATATTCGCAGTATCAACCGCGAATGTCCAGCAAATGTTTTGGAAATACTTCATATTGACCGTTCCACAACGCATGAATCTGTTCTTCGGCTAAATGCGTCGTGGATCGGATAGTTGGGAGCTGTCATTCCAATGCCTCATTGTGAATTTTCAGACATGTCATCTTTGTATTTGGCTAACAAATAATTCCGTTACGATTGGAAACATTTTGAGTTAATTATGGAATTAAATGAGCATTTGACGGAATCAAAACTTCTGCGATGGTGTAATCCCAATAATGCATCGGTGAAAATACATGACATACCTGTAACTGGATTTCCCTGTTTATTTGCTGACTGATTACGAACCGGAATTACGATCAAATTGTTACGGATGATTTACATTTGCCGACGTACGTCAAACGCCACACCGAGCAGTAATTAAATGATTATAAATTATAAATCAGATGATCTTGTAATAGATTGACATTTCGAAAATAGATGTTGTGGTAGCACTGGGGAAAAATGCCAAATTCATTTCTTGTAATAATTCGACAAATTGCACAATGGAATAAAATTGCACTCTTTTTAAATTAAACCGGTGACCACATCGGTCACAGCTAGAATCAAAAGAACTTAAAATGTAAGTATAGTGCAACAGATATAATTTGGCGTTAGTGACAGTGCTTCATCCCCTACCGGAGGTAACAATCTTGTCGCGATGTAGGGGCTTAAATGCAGTCGTATTAATTGGGGTGGTAGTCCGATTGTCCGTCTGCAAGACCAAAGGTTACCTCTTTCCTTCCTATGCTACTGGAATAGTCGTAATTCCTTAGCTATCCTAGTAAGACGGAAGGTATAACAAAAACCTTCCCTCTGTTCGATCCTCTGGAGAAGACCATATAAGCCCACGACGGTACCCCTATAGGTGTTTGTTGTGCACACCGGCTGTACTTGAATCTATCTAGTCCTAGTCACCTAGGACTTACTTACATAGATCAAATACACACAATAAAAGCATACAATAAATACAATTATCTATGGGATGAATAATTATAAAGCAAAAAAGTCGGAGGTGGTAATATACACCCCAATGTCGGAAGGAGCAAAGGCGGCGACTTCCGGCGGGCACGGTGGAGACGTCTACGTGTCGCCAGCGGCCTTACTGATCTAGGAACTTTGACTAAGGAATGCCCACGGACTACTCTTAAAGACAAGGAACGAAATATGACTTCCAATGAGGAAACGGGCGACTCAAGCTCTCGAACAGGTATCAGGTTCTATTTTGGAGCAGCAGTCTGAACTCCAGCACCAACTAGAGGCTGAATGTGAGTTCTTCCTGGGATTGCTCAGTGATCTCAGCGACACCATAGGAGGTTTCGACCAGCTCTGGATACTCTCGGAGGAGCTTGATGTCACTTTGACACAATCTCCAAGAGACATTCGGACAGGCCGGAACCTTCTGACGGAGTCGCTGATATCGATGAGACCCCACAGACGGCTCTTGTTTTACCTGATGTCAATGAGTCGACAAGAGCTGACCCGCCACGGACGGAAGCAGCGGCCACTCTGTTACGACAGAACGCCATGGACCTAGGATCAGATGAAAAGGATCTTAGCGTAACCACCGGAGATTCCTCCAAAGACTCTAGTGCTCTAATAAGGACGGAACCTAAAGGCGGTGAAACTAAAACCACTTTAGATGATGCGATGTCCACGGGCAAGTCTGAACAGAGCAAAGCTGCAGAGCTGAAGGCCAAAAGCGGCTTAAGACGCTCCTGTGGTATTTTGCGAAAATTCGTAGGACGTGACTTTGCTCTGCTCACTGACAGGGAAGGGGCGGTACTTAAGAGACATCGACAGTACGTGGCTAAAGTCGGAAGGATTTATCCACATATCACTGTTGATCGTCTCTTGATTAGAAGCCTCCCCTCGTGCATGACGCACAAGATCTCGACCCAGTCCAAAGTCGAGACAGACCCCAAGTTAGACGCACACAGAAACAATACAAACATCAACGAAACCGACAAAAACAGCACACACATACACAATAACACAGAACCTGCTTCTCCTTCTCCCTCCACTGGAGCGATCAAGACCTGCACCTCAATTGTGGGACCCTCTATCAGCCAACCGGCTCTTAAGTCCTCTGCTGGTGGACTGGCTCTAAAAAGAGTGAGATCAGGGGATGAACTTCAGGTGGATGAAAAGAAAAAAGCAGAAGAATACGGAAAGCTTCCAAGATCCTTCGGAACTACATGTAGCAGTCATCGACAGGTCGGATCCTGATGGCAGGTAAACGCTGAAAGATGGCTGCTGCTGGAAACGCTGCTATTGAACGAGATGCTATCGGAGAAGTGGTGAGATGACGAGGTATCCTTCAGGGGAGCCGAGTGGATCAAGGGAACCAAGATTGTGAATTGCGGCAATGAAAAGTCTCTGACCTTTCTAAAATCCGTGATTCGTAATCTTGCCCACCATGGCCAAACGCCGCCCTTGAAGTGTTACCAACGTCAGCACTGAGAATATGTAACGTAGGTAATACCCCAACTTTCAGAACTAAGGTCAGGGCAGAAGTTTTAGATTTAACTCTGACAAACATGTATAGTACCTTCATTACACATTGGCGAGTATCTAGTGACCACTCTTTTTCTGATCACAAAAGAATACTCAGGGGGAATCTTATCTCCTCTTCTGTGGCTTCTTGCTGTCAATAGTATCCTCAGATCCCTTTCTGATGATGCTAACATAGCAGTTGCCTTGCAGATGACGTTGTCATATTGGTAGGAGGATGTAATTCTGCATCATCCATCTCTGGACCACTTTACAGAGATGATTGCTGCCAAGTGCGCTATAAGACTCAAAGAATCGGGATGCTGGAAAAATAGACCATATGGTCACGCAAGAATAGTTAAAGGAAACAGATTGAGTGTCCACGAATTGGTTATCAATGGAGGTACAGACTACATGGTACCGGTTCTGGACTTCTCACCCTTACCACAGATGATTATACAAAAGAGATCAGACTGGGACAATGGAGAGCCCTTCACGGGGTTGTCGGTCTACGCTGATGGCTCAAAGATGGAACAAGGCACAGGTGCGGAATTCTATATTGAATCACTACAGATACGCAGGTCCCTCCGACTGGACGACAACTGCAGTGTTTTCTAGGCAGAATTACTGGTAATTGAGAGGGCAGCAAGATTTCTATCGAGTGAGAACATTCCGGTCTAGGATGAGGACGAGGAAGAATCAATTGAACACATAATCTGCAGATATCCAGCGCTATGTGTACGCAGAAATAAATACCTATGAAGTTATTTTATTAGTAACATAGAAGATATTGCAACCAGCACCATTTATGACCTTTTGGGATTATCAAAAGGTCTAAATCGGATCAGGGGTGGCTTCTTAGGGACAAGGATGTAACCACACAGACAGATGACGGCTAATAAAGAAAGAGAACCATAAAGGCATACCATCAACAGTATACCGGATGACTCTCGACTTAATTTTCTTACCTAGTCGTCAACTATTAAAACACACCCACACATAGAAGAAAGAGAATCTAATACACCCCCATTCCACCTTTCTCCCCATACTTCCTTCACTCTACACCTCTCCCTTATCTATCTCCAACCACCACTTACTCCCTCCCAAATTCCATCACTCCCTATCCCTCTCCTATAACCTTATACTTTTCAGGAAAAAAGGATTTGCACAATGGATCCAACTGGATCTCCGAGTGTTCCAAACCAAAGACAGTGCTTCATTTATTTTAGTGGAAAAGTGTTAATTCCTAGACACCTAATACCGGCATATAGGAAGCCCTGTGGCCACATACAAGGAAGATTATATTTTATTTGCAACTTCTGCCTGCGGTGCTACTTTCCAAGGATATATCTTGATGTTACAACAACAGCCTGTTTTACCAGTGGCAAATCGCCGCTAGGCAACAAAATTCTACAATTTTTCGGTGTAGCCGTGAATACCAACGGCATCATTGGCAGATAGTTTTTACAGCGGTGAACCTTTTTCGGTGCAGCCGCGAACGCCAACGGCATCATTGGCAAACAAGACGGCCTCATCAGCGGTAACCAACTGGAGTTGCTGGAAGCCGTACCTGAATTTGAGGTTATACATCATCTCTCAAGTGCAGTGAGAAAAATAACATAAGATAAGTCAAAATAAGTAGACAGTAGTGCCTTAAATGTTATACATGTAAGTGTGGATGCATATGTAAATCCATGTATGTATGTACTTAAATGTATATAGTGTAGTGTCATTTGGTAATATTTACTTATATACATTTACATATTTTCTAATTTTTTTATTGCGACATGGGAAAGGTTTAACATCGAACATTTTTTAAAACATTTAACCGGTCAAAATTTGAAAATGGATTTTCTAGAGCTCTATGTATAGGTAGGAATTCGAGCTAGATCAGTGTAAAATTCGCTCTTTAAGCAAATAAAATTTTTGGTGTGCATAGTGGTTCGCTTAATATAAATTCCGATGTCGACTTGTTTTTGAATTTTGGGTGGGTTCAAAGTATGAAATTTCGGTGTTGAATTTTTATAATGTAAAGAAATTCCAAACGTTTAATTTTGATTGCGACTAATAATTGTACATATACATTGTGATTTTATTTATTTGTTCAGCTGCGTTATTCATTTTAACTTTGAAATTACAAAGATTAAAAATAAAAATATTTAAGTGTGTTTAAACCTATAAGTTATTTAATATATGTTTATTAATTAACTTATTTCTGGTTATAGAATTTCTAATATCTAACAAATACAATGACAGTTGGTTAAGCGTTGATGGTACAGTAATGGCCAGGGAATATTTGCCGTAATAGTTCCTGTAACTTGGAATTGTATATCGTCCTTCTGTTTTCCTTCTTGTATTTTGTTGATGTTTTGTTCGTTAGAGATAGTTTGTGTTATCAAAAAATTCTTTGGTTATTGTCGTTTTGTACCGACTTCTTATGTCTAGGATTTGTAGATCTCTGTATAGTTGTTTAATGTTTTTTGATGTTCGTAATGTTATTTTGACTATCTATATTAATATTTTGACGATTGTTGTTTGTATTTGGATGAAAATTGTGTTTTATGTGCGTTGCTGATTTTTGTTCAAAAGTTTTACGAGTTTGTCCTGTGCCAGCTGGAGTGTCCTGCAGTATGCCGCATTGCCCCATGCAGTTATCCCGTGCCTGAGGTAGGATTCCGATAGAGCAAAATACGCTTGCTTTAGTACGAAATACGGAGAGCAATTACTTAGGTGGTACAGCGCATATCAGAGTTACAAGCCGACCCATAATTATCGGCGGCGGCGGAAGTACCCAAAATGGGTTGGCGGCTTTCGGATGACTCGTTCTATCATTCGATCACCCCTATTTATTTGACAATTTTGGGAAAATGGAAAGAACCATTTGTATTGGTTTTTAATACCTTTTCTTTTATTTTTTTTTGGCGAGTAGTTCAATATTCGTTAATATTAGTCAATATTAATCATAACCATAACTTAATATTATTATCCCATACAATTATTTTTTGGAAGTGGGAATCCATTTATAAAATTTATAATATGGATGAATTTAATAAATATTTTTGCAATTGCACCTTTTCATGTGAGGCATATTTGACCAGACATTTTGAATATCATAATCATTCCAAAGAATGGTAAAGCTCTACCTATTTTGACACACTAAAGAAGCACAGTAGAGGAGCTGTTGTTTATTGTTTTTTATAGGAACACATGGCCACGTATACTGGAATTGACTTATATAAATACAACTTTTCATAGACGTCATCATGTAGTGGGATGCAAAATTCACAGAAAAATCCATATATTACACAGTATTAGGTTGTCTAAGTCGACAGTTATATTTTCTTTTGTAATTTTAAGTGGGTTGTCTATTTTGGTAGTAAGATTGGAATGAGTTAGAACTCCGTCAAATCTCGGCGGCGCGGATCGTGCAGAAACATGCGGCGGCAGCTTGTCGGCTTGTTTCTCTGGTGTATATGACGATTTTCGCAGCTTTTTGTGCGTTTTCCATTTAAAGATGGTGTGTGGAATATAACGGGGTCTTACGTGCATATTTTTTGTTTTTGTAGCGTTTATGATTAACCCACTATCATGACACCATCTTGTACAACTCGTTTTGCATTGTGTGTGTGTTGCAGCGTGTATGCATTTATTGGAGACAATTATGGAGGTATCATCGGCGTACGTGAATGCTGTGCTATCTTTTAATGTTTTACCATTTCATTAGCGTAGATTATAAAAAGGATTGGCCCCAGTTTAGATCCCTGTGCTACGCCATATTTTGAGGGTATGTTACTGCTCGTACTATTTGTACACGATATCTACAGTGTAGGTAATTTTTGAACCAATTTAAACTTTGACCTTTTAATCCAATTTTTTCCGTTATGTTTATTAATTTTTCATAGGACAGGGTATCGAACGACTTGCTAAAATCAACAAAAAGGGCAAGGCAGTTATTTTGGTTACTTAAATTTTGATTTATATGATTGGAAAAGTGTACTAACAGCTGGTTAATATTTTTGTCTTTTGAGCCGAATGGATCAAGGGAACCAAGATTGTGAATTGTGGTAATGAAAAGTCTCTGACCTTTCTAAAATCCGTGATTCACAGTCTTGTCTCCCCATGACCAAACGCCGCCCTTGAAGTGGTACCAACGTCAGCACTGCCACTCCGTGCAATAGTCGTAGTATGGTTTCCCCCGCCAGTACTGGAGGAGGAAAAGATACTGCGACTTATAGCTAAACAGAACAGAGGTCTCGATACTGGGTCCTGGGAGGTTCTGACTTCCACCAGTAAAAGAGACTTCGGCAAAGATCTCCGCCTGGTGATAAGCAAAGAATCGACAAACTATATTAAGGAAAGGAAAGGCAACATTAATTTCGGGCTTGGCTCCGTCAGATACCGCATACCTGACGCTGAGGGCAAAAAAGCCGAAAAGAAAGAGGATCAGCGTGGTGCAGATTATTCTGCATCACTGCCAAGCCGCTGCTGCCGACCTACTACTTAATATAGCCGAAAACGACATAGACGTAGCCCTAGTCCAAGAACCGTGGATCGTTCACAACAAAGTGAGGGGACCAGCGGCTACAAAAACTACACGGTCATAACACCAAGCACGGATGAAAAGGTAAGAACATGCTTAGTAGCTAAGAAAAGTCTTGGTCTAATCTTATCTACGAGCTTTAGTTCTGGTGATGCGACAATGGCGTGTTTGGAGTCAACCATCGGGGAGACCTTGACTTTTGCCTCCATATACATGAACAACAAAACCCGCCGGGAATCAACACAGAAGAACTCACAGCATACGCATCAAACAACAAATGGAAGCTGATCCTGGGTTGTGATTAGAGATGGGCGCGTGAGTGATTATTGGCTCACGTTCACGCACGCTCACGAAGGAAAAAAATTGAATCACGCACGTTCACGCACGAAGATTTTTTCGTTCCTCACGTTCACGCACGCTCATGTGAGTACAATAAATTTTGCTCACGATCACGCGTGATTCACGTAAATCACGCAAACAATTTCCACAAAGAAAATAATATATGCTTTATCCCTCTTATTTCCTATTCTAAATCGAAGTGAGTAACGCCTCTCAAATCCGAAAATTATATTATTTAAATCACTGAGGTTTGTCTTAAATTCATATTTTTAAAGTAGTATTAAAACTTGCAGACCTAAAAAATAGGACACTGACATAAAATCCAATTAGAAAACTAAGGGGGTATCCCATATAAATGCATTGCATAGTGTTGGCACAAGCAATACTTGCTTAAATAATAGAAAAATTAGAAATTATTCGTGCATTGAAGCACTTTGTTTTAGAAATAAATATATGTATATATATGAATTTTATTTTGAATGGAAAATTTCGGATTTTTAGACGAAATAAATATGTGCCACTCACGAAAAAATCACGTGAATCACGCAAAAAATAGACTCACGCACATTCACGCACGAACATTTATTCGTTGCTCACGTTCACGCACGCTCACGTAAGTAAAATAAATTTTGCTCACGATCACGCGTGATTCACGCAACTCACGTGAGCCGCGCCCATCTCTTGTTGTGATGCTAATGCTCACCACACACAATGGGGCAGCAAAGATATAAACGACAGAGGTGAGTCAGTTTTTGAATTTATTACATTATCCTGCCTTAGAATATGTAACGTAGGTAATACCCCAACCTTCAGAACTAAGGTCAGGGCAGAAGTTTTAGATTTGACTCTGACAAACATGGATAGTACCTTCATTACAGATTGGCGAGTATCTAATGATCACTCCTTTTCTGATCACAAAAGAATACTCTTCGCAGTTAATGTAGAACAAAGTAATACAAAACCATATAGAAACCCAAAGAGAACAAACTGGTCAGCTTTTCACCATTACGTGGAAACAGATCTTACTGATCTACAAACTAGTACGTTCACAGGCAAAGATATTGACAAGTATGTCAACAACCTAACATCAGCACTGTCAAACAGTTTCACTAAGTCTTGTCCGAAAACCTTTCCAGGAAAAAGAACACAACCGTCCTGGTGGACCACTGAGCTGAGGGAGCTAAGAAAGATTACTAGGAAACTGTACAATAGGGCTCAATGTACAAGGAGCAATGATGATTGGAAAACTATAAGATTAGTTTTAACAAACACAAGGCAGAATTAGAAAAGGCAAATAGAACATCATGGGTTGCCTATTGCGAGACAATAGATAACGTAAATGATTGCGCGAGATTTTGAAGAGTCTTGTCGAAGGATCCGAAACCTCTAGGACACATCCAGAAAACGGATGGCATCTGGACGGCATCGGGCCTAGAGACACTTAGCCTCTTAGCAGCATCCAATTCTTCCCTTTTTGATGAAGCTATCATAAATAACATAGTCAGTGAAGATATAGTCAAATGGGCAATTGATACTTTCCAACCCTATAAATCTCCGGGAATGAATGGTGTATTCCCAGCCATGCTACAGCATACTACAGATGTAATTGTTTCACATCTAGTCTGTGTGTTCAAAGCATGTCTGCGCCTAAAATGTATACCAACGAGCTGGAGGGAGGTGCGGGTAGTCTTCACACCCAAAGCAGGCAAACCAAGTCACTCATCCACTAAGGACTTCAGACCAATCAGTCTGTCATCCTTCTTTCTTAAGACAATGGAACGAATCTTAGACATTTATCTAAGAGGAAGCATAGACAACAATCTTATAAGCGACGCTCAGCATGCCTATCTCAAAGGCAAATCTACCGAGAGCGCTCTTCATGAGGTCGTTGGTTACATAGAGAGGAACCTAGAAAGTAAGGATTATACTCTTGCAGCGTTTCATATATACACATTGAGGCCAACGCAATTAGTAATTCATTAAGGGATCTACATGTTCCAAACTTCCTGACTGAATGGATTGACTCGATGCTACGACATCGAGTCATAAATTCAACCTTGGGAGCTGGAACTATAAGGAAATTGGTGACCAGGGGAACGCCACAGGGGGAGTTTTATATCCTCTTCTGTGGCTTCTTGCTGTCAACAGTATCCTCAGATCCCTTTCTGATGAGGGTAACAAAGTAGTTGCATATGCAGATGACGTTGTTATATTGGTAGGAGGAAAATTTCTACCAACAATCAGCGATCTGTTGCAAGGAGCACTGAAGAAATTATCTGATTGGGCTAGAGACAGTGGCCTGGGCATTAATCCTAGGAAAACTGAGCTAGTCCTATATACAAGGAGATATAACATAGAACCATATATGAAGCCAATCCTTGATGGAACGGAGCTCAACCTCTCTCAGGAGGCCAAATACCTTGGTGTCATCCTAGACCGGAAGTTGAATTGGAATAGGAACACTGAGGAAAGGTATAAAAAAGGTCTAAATGCACTCTACATGTGCAGGAACTCCATAGGCAAGAGCTGGGGTCTGAAACCAAAAGTTGTAGACTGTATCTACCGATCGGTTGTTAGACCCATTACATTACTATACTACTATGTCTGGTATGGTGGGGCGCAATGAGAGTGAGTAAACTCCGAGCAAAATTAATGAAAACGCAAAGGCTAGCAGGACTGAGCATTACGGGAGCCATAAAACAGCACTCCACAAGCAGCAATGAATGTAATTCTGCATCACCCATCTCTGGACCACTTTACAGAGGTGATTGCTGCCAGGAGTGCTATAAGACTCAAAGAATCAGAATGCTGGAATAATAGACCATATAGTCACTCAAGGATAGTTCAAGGAGGAATACTGGGTGTTCACGAATCGGTCATCAATGGAGGTACAGACTACATGGTGCCGGTTCTGGACTTCTCACCCTTACCACAGATGATTATACCAAAGAGATCAGACTGGGACAATGGCGAGCCCTTCAAAGGGCTTTCGGTCTACACTGATGGCTCAAAGATGGAACAAGGCACAGGTGCGGGATTCTATATTGAATCACTACAGATACGCAAGTCTCTCCGACTTGACGACAACTGTAGTGTTTTCCAAGCAGAATTACTGGCAATTCAATCGAGTGAGAACATTCCGGCGAACACGGATATAAACTTCTACGTAGATAGTCAGGCAGCAATGAAATGAATCATGTCACACACTGTAAAATCCAGGCTTGTGCTGAGTTGTAAACGCTCACTAGATAACCTCAACGACCATGTCGTCCGTCTCTGCTGGGTTCCCGGACATAGCAATGTAAAAGGAAACGAAATAGCAGATGAATTGGCTAGACATGGTTCGTCCTTGGAAATCGATAGAGCTGACAACTTAGCAAAACCACCGATTGGCACGTTTTATAGACTGATTGAAACAAGGAAATGGTCACAGATGAACGAAGCATGGAATAGTTTGTCAACCTGTAGGATCGCCAGGGCCACATGGCCAAAGATCGATAGGGGCAAAACCAGAACTCTATTAGAGCTAAACAAGGCAGAAATTCGAACTTTGATAGGTATCTACACAGGGCATTACTGCACTAGGAGTAGGATCTCAAGATGGCAGTTGGACGTTGAAGATCACTGTCGATTATGTGAGGATGAGGAGGAGATAGAATCTATTGAACACATAATCTGCAGATGTCCAGCGCTTTGTGTACGCAGAAATAAATACCTAGGAAGTTATTTCATCAGTAATATAGAGGATATTGCAACCCGCACCATTTACGACCTTTTGGCATTCTCAAAAGGACTAAATCGGATCAGGGGTGGCTAATTAGGAACATGGATGTAACCGCATAGACAGTTGACGACTAACAAAGAAAGAGAGCCATAAAGGCATACCATCAACGGTATACCGGATGGCTCTCCACAAATTTTCTTACTTAGTCGTCAACCATTGGAAAAAAACCCCACACACAGAAATACTAAAACACACCTTCATATTCTCCTACCCCCACATCCCTTTCCAATATCCCCTATCTAACACCAATCACTCCTTCCTAAATCCCATCACTCCCTATCCCTCTCCTATAACCTACAAGCTTATACTTTCAGGAAATAAAAGGATTTGCACAATGGACCCAACTGGGTCTCCGAGTGTTCAGAATGCAGGAGCATTCTGGTCCTTTAAACCAAACCATTGTTTATAATGTTATATTTCATTAAAAAGCTGTTCAGTCTTCTAACCACAATTTCTTCTAAAACCTTTCCCACTGTTGACAGGATAGCGATTGAACGTTAGTTGTTATATTCTACTTTACAACCATTTTTATGAATTGGTCGAATAAGGGAAATTTTGAGAATATCTGGAACTATTGACTCGCACATGCTACTATTTATGAGCTTCGTGAATATTGACGTTAGGCGATTCGCACTGTTTCTGAGATCGATAGATCTAATGCCATCGGCTCTTTCGCGTATTGAGATTTTAAAATATTATATACCTAAAGTTCGCTTGTGTAATCCATGTACATTGAGTTCTGTATATTTATTTGTGGATTTGTGATTGTTTTTATTTCACACGTGTGTACAATATTAAGGGCATTTTGATTAAATTTTTGAGCAAATTTTTCTGTTACTTCACGCATTTCTTTACCGATTTCGTTTAATTGTTTCATCAACGTTATCGTTTTGCTTTCCGGTAATTTGATTTATCAGTTGCCAAGTTCCACGAATATTATTTCTAGTTTCTAAAAACTTTTTGAAGTTGTATGAATTCTTTGCGTTTATTAATGTTTTATTTAATTTATTACTAAATGATTTGTAAATTTTTTCATTTCATTCATTGATTTTGTTTTTTAACCACTTTTTGTGGAGTTTATCCCTGATATCACAACATTTTAAAAGTTCCTCGCTGAGCCACCGATATTGATTTTTCTTTTTAATTTTAGTTCTGTATGGTTCTTCAGATTTTTTGTATATATCGCAGAATGTTTCATATATGTTGTCGAACAATTCATTTGTGTTTCTCGATTGATTCGCCATGTTGTCCCACCTTGTGTCATTAATTAGGTGTTTAACTTTTTGATTACTAATCTTTACTGTTGCAGTACGCTGTATATCTTGTTGTTATTACAGCGGCATGTGCGTTCCCCTTACTTTGCTACATCTCACAAACATGTGATCAATTGCTGTGCTCGTGTTGTTGTGGTCATATTCTCTTGTCTTCTCGTTAACCATGCAGTTTAGTTCGTTTGACGAAAGCAAGTCTAGGTATTTTGTTGTTGTGTGCTTATGTCGATATTCATGTCTCCCACAATTATGATCTCTTGTTTCTTGTGTATGCTGTTATTGCAGTGATCTAGTTCTTGTAAGATCGTGTTGATGTTCTGACTAGGCGGACGGTTAGCGGAGATGACGGTGATGGTTGTTCTTGTTGTTGTAATATCAGTCCGCACTGTTTCGAAGGAATGTGTGTTTGTAGGTATTTTTATACATTGCATGCTCTCATTAACATAAGTTAACACCTGATACATTCTTGCTTGACAAAGATGTTGCAATCGAAATAATGCTGACGATATGTCTACAGTATTAAGCGTGTGGAACTTCCGTTCCTATAAAAGCAACACAAGTCAGCTACAACGGATTCCCGGAATTAAATGAAGCAACACAAGTCAGCTACAATGAATTCCCGGAATTAAATGAGGTGATCGTTGGCAAGTGCATAGTTTATAAGCATTTATCAGTTGATAAATAAAGACGGATTTTACTCCGATATAAAAGAAAATACTTTTTTTAATCTAATCAACCCAATAAAAGTTAATTGGCGCCCGATCAGCAGCAATAATCCAGCGTACCTGGAAGAGTGTTGGAAAAGAATTCCTGGTGTTAAAAGATAATCTCTATCGGTGTCCCAATTGTCCGCGCGGTTGGAACTCCCGCGAAAAAGGTTGTGAAGAACGAGGCCCCTAAGTACCTGTCGAAAATAGGAAAAAGGACGGTGTTGCACATCAGCCGCTTCACTGGACATAGTAGTTAAGTGATTTAGTAGTGTATAAGAAACAAGTGAAGTCAAGTAAAGTGACAAGAAAAATGTCTATATAAAAAAAACTAAAAAGAAAATATAAATATAAAAGAAAAACTGATCCAATTAATAAAAAACTAAAAAGAAAATATAAAAGAAAAACTAATACAATTAACAAAAAGCTAAAAAGAAAATGTTAATATAAAAAAACTAATACAATTAAGAAAGAACTAAAAAGAACAATAGAAATATAAAAGAAAACTAAAAAGAACAATATAAAAAATAAAAGAAAAATTAGTGCAGCTAAGTCCAAATAAGTAAACAACAGACATCAGCAGTCAACAGAGACAAAGAAGCAGCATCAACAAGGAGTTACAAGGATCCGATCAGCATGTTCCAGACAATTATCGCATTGTAAAAATTACATATTTTTAATCATATCATTTTATCATAACGATATTATTTCTTTATACAACAAAGTGCAAATTGATATAAGTAAAATTTGTAAAATATATAAAATACATATTCCTGCATTTAATAAAATTTAATTTTGTTCCTAACTCATTAAATTCAAGACCAACCCCTAATCCCGCTATAGCTGCACCATCCGTTCAAACCGTAGAGAACATTACACCGGACATAATAGAGACACAATTTCAGGGTTTATTACAGGGAAACTCTCAACAAATTTCGGATTTTGCAAATTTCTCAGATTGACCCTTCCTTAAATAGCAATATCTCAGACTTTGACAAAATTCCGGATGTGGTTAGATGCTTGCGTGATTTTTCAGGAAATCCGGGAGAATTTAGCTCATGGAATAAAAGCGTAGATCGAATCCTTCAGATCTACGAGCCCATAAGGGGTACTTCCAAATATTATGGCATCTTAAATATCATTCGTAACAAAATCATCGGCAATGCGGATATTGCGCTCGAATCATACAACACGCCGTTAAACTAAAAAGCAATCGCGAAGTGCCTGACATTGCACTACGCCGATAAAAGTACGAATATGTACTTTGGAATATCAGATGATATCCTTAGTGCAAGGTAATCAAATTGTCCAAGAATTTTATGGACAAGTATATACTCAATTATCACTCATCCTAAATAAAATCGGTTGTATGGACTTAACTGATGAGCCGTTGAAGCTTTTCAATTAATCATATCGAGATAAGGCACTCGACACATTTGTTCGAGGTCTTAATGGCGATTTATCGCGTTTACTAGGTATGAAGGAACCAGTCGATCTGCCACAGGCGTTGCATCTTTGCCTCAAGTTGGAAAATCAGAATTTTCGTTCTGATTTTGCAAAAATATTTCTAACGGAATCTTTAACCATCAAAATAAAGAGCAGAAACCGAGGTTCCAACCAAAAAATAATCAGAACCAATTTCAAAATAATCAAAAACAATTTTACCCGAACCGACCGAAACAGAATAATTTTTCAGGCAAGAGGCCACCACCGGCACCATTCCATGTCCCTACAAACAAGGTGCAAAGGAACTTTTATCTGGACGCTCACAATCATGCACCAGATGGAGCATACCATGAAGAACTCCCGCCAGAGGAAGGCGAAGTCGATACCAGCTCTGAAAATGGTAATTCGGACTACTCGCGGGAATATTACCAACAGGTTGCTTACGAAATACTTGATTTTGCGAACCAAGAAGAACAACTAGTCGACACTAGCGATTTACATTTTTTAGGCTAACGGATTCATCGTTACCTTATGTACGATGTAAAACAGAAGATGGAAACATTTTGAATATATTAATAGACACAGGATCAACAAAAAATTAAATCAGAAAAACTTCTTTACGAGATCAGTAGCCGGTGATATAGAAATCACAAGCCACACATTTCTTAATCTTTTCAACATTAGAGACAAAAAATTCAAATTTTATATCCTTCCAAACTTAAAATCTTTTCATGGGATTTTAGGTAATGATAGTCTAAAGCAATTAAGATCAGTTATTCATATCAGAAACGGGTGCATTTTGCTCGAAAACGGAGCTAAAATAAAAATTCACCAGATGAAGTCAGAAACAGTAAATCTAATTGAACTAAAGGATGGCCATATGACGGATAAGCAGGCCAAGATAATTAGAGAACTGACAAGAAAAATACCAAACCTATTTGCGGAACCAGATATGAAGTTAACATACACCACTAGGGTAGTAGGTGAAATCCGAACAAAGGATGATACACCGGTATATACTCGATACTATCCGTACCCTGTGGCTTTGAAATCGGAGGTGGAAAAGCAAATTCAAACGATGCTTAATGACGGTATAATAAGACCATCCCGTTCACCTTATAACTCGCCAGTATGGATTGTTCCAAAGAAACCAGATTCAGCTGGAAATAGGCAGTATAGAGTTGTAACGGATAAATATCCTATCCCAAATATTAATGAAGTTCTTGCGCAGTTAGGGAATAATCAGTTTTTTCAGTAAAATTTCATCAGTGCGGATTTCATCAGATCCCGTTAAAAGAATCTGATATAGAAAAAAATGCCTTTTCCATCAACAATGGAAAATATGAATACTCAAGGCTACCGTTTGGCTTAAAAAATGCCCCTTCAAAGGTCACTTGATGATATATTACGCCAATGTATCGGAGTGTGTTGTTTCGTTTATATCGACGACATAATTGTCTTTAGTCGTAACGAGGACAATCATGTCCACGATTTATTTAAAGTTTTCAAAACTCTTGAAAGTGCCAACATGAAAGTCCAATTGGACAAATGTCATTTCTTTAAAAAATCTGTTGAGTTTCTAGGTTTCGTTATTTCTTCTGACGGAATAAAAACAAATCCCAAAAGAACAGAAGCTATTTTTAATATTCCACAACCAAGGACATTAAAATAGTTAAGATCATTCTTATGTCTAACAGGATATTATCGTTGTTTCGTTCAAGATTACGCGAAACTCGCTAAACCCTTGACATCCCTTTTAAGAGGGGAGGAAGGACGCGTGTCCAAAAATAAGTCCCCAAAAGTTAAAATAAACTTAAATTCAGAAGCCATTTCAGCTCTTCAGCTAATCCTGCTTAATGATTACAATGATACCATATTGATCGATGAAGTTACTCACCATTTGTCAGGCACATTTTTGATAAAATTCTCAAACTCTACAATAATGGCACAAAATAAAATTTACCGCAACTTGGAAGCCCCACAAATCAAAACTGTTCCTGCTGTATTGCAACCTACGCCATCAGAAAAAAAACTGGAGAACATTCTGACTATTGAAAGCCTAAGGGAATTACACCTTAATAACACCCACACAATTGGAACATTAAGAATGAGAACTATTATAAATGGAGAAAGAGAACTAAATAAAAGCAACACAAGTCAGCTACAACGGATTCCCGGAATTAAATGAAGCAACACAAGTCAGCTACAATGAATTCCCGGAATTAAATGAGGTGATCGTTGGCAAGTGCATAGTTTGTAAGCATTTATCAAAATGTAATAATTTTTAAGTTCAGTTCCACTTTTACAGTTGATAAATAAAGACGGATTTTACTCCGATAAAAAAGAAAATACTTTTTTTAATCTAATCAACCCAATAAAATTTAATTCATATACAGCGATGCCTCCTCCTCTGCCTTCTCTGTTTAAAAAGGTCGCTTTGAAACCATTTATGGTGTGCAATTGATTTTCATCGTTTGTTATACTAGTCTCTGTTAGAAGTATTAGGTATATTTTGTGTATAATATGTCTGTTTTTCTTTAAGACTGTATAACTAAGCTGCGATAACAAAAATCTAAATAAAATGTTAAAATTTCACTCAAAATAAAAAATTATTTTTATTTTATTTTTAGTTCATTTTTAGGCGATATAGACTCACTAATTGTAAAGTTTAAATTTAAGATTTTTATTTCTCTAATTGTTTTTGTTTCGTTTTTTTTTTATAAAAAAAATAGTAAAAAATATGAAAATATGTGCTTTTGGGCTTGGCTTTTGCTTTACTTTGGAATTGTTTTTTGTATTTAATTATTTACTTAAATGTCATTGTTTATGGCTTTCATGTCTTCTTCATTGCTTAAAATAATGTGGACGAGTCTTCATTTTTTATCATATATGTGCCCTTTTTTGCGACCAGATTTCCAGCTACTTTCTTTGGCTTTTCTTTTAGCCATCCAGAAAACACACCTATTGTGCGGCGTCAGCTCATCATTAATGTAAATGTATTTGTTCGTTTGGTTGTTTCTCTCTCACTAGCTTCAATCCTACATCCCTTTATTTTCCTCATTATTTCTTTCTTTTTTTGTAATACTTGGGAACCGAACAATGATTTTGTTGTTTTTTTATTCAACTCCTACCGATGCCGATATTGTTTTTATAACCGTCACTGCTTCTAGTTCTGCGTTAGTCACATTATTTATTTCAATATTATTGCATATTTAGAGCTGATCTAGTTGTTGGATTCTCTTGGAGTTCAATGACTTTTTCTGACAATGTAGATAATGATTGTTCGATTTTGGAGAGAACAGTTTTTAACTCCTCCTCCATTTCTTTACTGCTAGCGGCAATTATGTTAAACTCTTCTTTCATTGCAACTTGCCGTAACGTCGTTTGTAGTTCAGACATATCTGCCTTTATCTCTGCCAAATAGGATGGATGATTTGTTGTGTTTGGTGTAATGTTGCTGTTGGGAGTAACCTCGTTCTCAGTTGATGAAGACATTCTAAGTATTTACACTAACAATATAATTTTAATTTTTCGCAATTGTCCGCGCGTCGCCGAAACACAACCGTTCGCTTTGATGGTTACAGCTGAAATTGTGATTATTCCTAATTGTAATTGTTCACAATCGTAATTATCCCTAAATCCTAATGATGTTCTAGTTTTATAATTATTCCTAAATATAATTAATTATTCCTAATTATAATTTTACTAAATTATAATTATTCCTAAATTGTAATTATTCCTAATTATAATTTTACTAATTGTAATAAATCCTAATTATAATTTTCCTAAATTATAATTATTCCTAATTATAATTATAAACATTCTCCACTTAAATTTAATTCTTTTTATATTATAATTATAAAGTAATTATAATCTCATGTTCTCTAAAATTCAATTTACAAATATAAGGTTCATTTTTTAAAGAGTGTGAAGATAAATTCGTATGTTAAATTCGTACCACACCAAAGACACAAACCAATTTAGCTTGTGGAACGTATTTAAAAAAATATATTTTTTCATAAAAACACTTAAAATAATAAAAATAAAACGAATTATGTAATTATTTTTTTAACAATATTTTCCGTTCCAATTATTTGAATGCATCGAATCAGTCAAAAGTACAAAAACTATACAAAATAGGCCATGTTAGCCCATGTATTGATCTGACATTGAAGAGCCGATATCTCGAAAACTAGAATACATAATTGGGGAATTCCAAAGGCAATTAGCCCTTGGTAAGTAGAATAATTTCCAAAAAAGAGTTGGTCCAAATCAAAAGGAATCAACAAAATATGTCCTTCCTATCGTCAGTTCTGAGAAAAAGTGCATAAGATATTACGATTTTTTTGCAATTTGTCCGAATTTTGTGACTTTTCGTTCTAATAACCTAAATTTTTGTGTTCTGAAAACTTTCGCAGAACGAACATGAATTGAGATTTATAACCTTGAGTTCATTCAAAAAAAACCTGCAGAAGAGGCACTTTCAGTTTTTTTTTAATTTTTCCGACATCTTAAAATCTAGTTCGGAATACTACGACCAGTTTGTAAAATAAATCAGCCCAACCGGTTCAGCCCTTCTTATGTGGCGTGATTACCAACGAATATCATTTCATTTTTATTATATAGATAATGTATTGTTTTTAGTTCACAAATTGTAGAATTACCCCTTATTGTGTTTGTAATGTAATATTATTGTTTTTGTTTAATTTATTACCAGGTAATTTTATTTAACCCTCTACCGCTTGTCCCCAATAGTTCGGACTGTGGTGTGTACGTTGTCCTTACGTTATGGGGAAGAGACCCTCTCGGTCGGCAGGGGCGGGAGTTTGTTAAGAATTGAACACACAAAAAAACTATTGATAATTAAATCAATATTCTTATCCATAATGTTTAAAAGATTTTTTCTTTATTAATCCTCATGCCTTATAATGTTTGGAATTATTATCATAAACTCTTTATAAATGGATGAGGTCGAGGAAGATAGTTCGTGCTGGAAGAGAGAGAGAGATCTGGATCGCCATAGTTGAAAATTGGAGTTTTTACTGTAAGGAACACGTTAGAAAAACTTGTCTTGAATATGGAAAAAGTTCTTTGCTGGGTCGTGGGACAATTCGCATATGTGGCGTAAGGTGTTTAATCTTGGGTGTATTGGAGAAACGCTGAACTTAATGAATCTGTTATAGAGTCAATAGCTACGAATCATATAACTATGATGTATTTAATGTTGATGGATTTATAGAAAATCCCGATTAATCTTTATCGCAGTAAACTCTATTAAGTCAAATGCTACAGGGTATGACATATTCCTATTCCTTTCTTCTCCAGGTAATAATTACTATTTTCACTGCGTCTGTTTTTCCTACTGCGTGGAAGCTGGACGTGTTATATCAATTTCGAAAAGAGGACGTTGTGATAACAAAAATTAAAGACCCATAAGCATATTACCGGCATTGACTAAGGCATTGAAAAATGAAGATACAAATACTGTCACACTTTGATTCTCTCTTATTCACCTGAAGCAATATGCCAACGCCACATTACTACTTCTCTCACTTATAGATTCTGTCAAAAAACTAGATAGTCATATAAATGACACTGCAGTTTTTTAGATCTTACAAAGGCTTTTACCGAATTAATCATTTTGTTCTTATGAAGAAAATTAAAATTAAATTTTTCTAAAACGGCCTTAAAATTAGTTCATTCAATCTAGTTGTCGGGACACAATATGTTTCTTTATATGGATTAAATACTCAGACATTCTTAAATGATGGTATTCCAGAAATGAATAGTGATTTTTGTCGATTGTATGTATTTGCGGATGATATATTTTTGCTATATGCAGCGGAGCCTAGACTAGTTGATAATTTTGAAAAATGTATTCACAACATCTTCTTCAGTTCAAAACAAAGGCCACACATTTTCACGCACAAACCCGTAATATTTTACATCATACGATTTTTATAAATGGACAGGGTATTGACTTTGTTGATTGTCATAAATGCTTTGGTGTGATTCTCGATACTAATCTAAATTTTGATCATCATGTCAATTCTGTTGCAAACTAATTTTTTTCTTTAAGAAGTTTGTCGGCATGTATGATATCAACAATATCATACATACCGAGGCACGTAAGAAATCGCTCTAGAAACCACATACTTTACTCGATTTTCTTAAAATTTTGCAAAATACCTTATAAACATCTTAGGTGAAAGTGAATCAGATCGGTTCAGATTTATATATAGCTCCCACACAAATTTCGTTCTCGATTTTACTTTTTCTGGATATTTTAACCTATTTTCTTCAAATTTGGCACAACATCTTATATTACAACTAGAAACTTCGATGGTGAAAGTGAGTAAGATCGGTTCAGATTTACATATAGCTCCCATACAAATTTCGCTATCGATTTGCCTTTTCCGCTCTAGAGACTACATATTCAGTACCCATATCAAAATCGTTCCCGATATCACTCCTTTCTCCAAATTCAATTTTAATGGGGTAGAAAGTGGAGGAGGAGGTATAGTCGGTCTCGCCCGATTTAGCCTTTACTTGCTTGTTTTCTTTTGCATTTGACACTGAAAGAATTGTGTCGTCCGAAATTAACATTTTGTTTCTTTCGAATAAAACGAACGAATTACATCAAAGTAAATTATTTTATTTCCCATTCTCCGATTTTGATTAAATTTGCAAATACATTCAACTAGTGGACAATGATAAAAGCAAAATATTTTGGGAGATCCCGTGAAAGAAATGAATCTTTCACTTTAGTGTGAAACATCAACAAGCCAATATAACGAAAAATGTTGGGCTTGCTAAAAGAACGCAATACTTTGGAAAAACAGCAGTAATCTCTTAACCTAACCTGCAGCGCCCCTAGTAGAGGACATCAACCACTTGCAACTCTGCTCTGTTACAACGTCTGAAAGTTTTGTGCTCCGTTCTATTTTAGTGCATCAAATTCATTACTAATACACAGGTAAGTATTTTTGTGATTTAGTTTTACTTGTGATATTGTATTTGTGTGTTCATTTTTTGACAAAAATCGTGTTTTTGGCTAAGAAATATTTCTTGACCAAACAACTACAATTGTTTTGTGATTTCTGTGCACTTTCTTGTTATTGCTTATAACGTTATTCTTGTTGTGCGTTCTGTCCATTTCGTTTATTTGTTTTTCTGACTGAACAGTGTTGCCATCTATCGTTTTTTAAATTTATTATAGTGATTTTTTTACGCGATTTTACTTGTTTATTTTAACACAGTAAAGGGTGGTATTTTAGAAAGTTATGTCGTGCTCGTATGATAGTTGTAAAATTGTTTCGGACAGTGAGCGTTCCATTGAATGCTGGTTGTGTACCAGTCAATGGCATGCTAAATGTGCCAGTGTAGGGCAATGGTCGTGGACGCATTGTACGGGGAGAAATGGTTTACGTTGGAGTTGCACCAAGTGTAGAAAAATTGGTGTAGATTTTTACAACTTTTTCAGGACTTCTATGTCCGAGGTTGCTGAAATGGGAAAGGACCTCTGGGCGATTTATTCAAGATTTAACAAGTGTACATCCAATCTGGATAAATACCCACAATTGGATGAGTTTGCTAGGTCTCCGGAAGTTTCAGGCCAGAAACATAAGAGAACGGCGAGGACGGCGTCAGCTAAGCCCTCGGCTGTGAAATCTGGTACACTTAACACCATTGGAACGGATGGTGTCGTTTCGGTGGCTACTGTAGTCGGCGGGTCAGTCACTGTGGACGGTGATACCCCGACTTATGCTTCGGTTGCTGGGCCGGTGCCTGATGTGGCTGATCAGCCAGTTGCTGTTGCCGGTGGTGTCCGTCCACATCGTTCTGGAGGAAATTCCGGTGGATTGTCCATGGCTCCGGAAATGAAAATGGTTTTCGTTTCCTGTTTCGCTCCGGATACGACCGTGGAAGATTTAAATTGTTTTATTAAGTCGAAAATTGAGGGTGACTTCCGTATAAAGACGTTTAAACTGATGTCATCCTTTGCCCAAAGTCGGGCATCGTTTAAAATTGTTGTGTCGAGGGAAATTTTCGACAAGCTAATTGTCCCCTCATTCTGGCCATCTAGGGCTTTTGTCAAAGAGTTTGTGGATAGGGTTGACAATCTGGCGCGTCTCCCATCAATGTCAGCCACTATTCCAAAAAACTAAGCAGCTCTTTTAGTGTTGGGTATCAGAATGTTAGAGGTTTGAATACGAAGTTGAGTCGTCTGTTTGTTGATAGGTTTGACTTTGTCTTCTCGGCTCTCGCCTTTACTGAGACCTGGCTGAAAGTTTCGATTTTGGACTCTGAGATTTTATGTGGGAGATATGTTGTATTTAGGAAGGATCGCGTAGGGAAAATTGGTGGCGGTGTTCTTATCGCTGTTGCTAATGAGTTCTCATCCGAACGCTTTATTCTACAAGGGTTTGATGACATTGAATTTATTGCAGTCCTTATTAATATGGGACGTAGTAAGTTGTTTGTCACATGTTCTTATATTCCTCCATCGTCCGAGTTGTGTGTATATGTGAGGCACTTGACTGCGATTGGTATGGTTGCTTCGAAAGCAGGTGATTTGGACCATGTTATGATTTTGGGAGATTTCAATTTACCCACAATATCTTGGCATACCTTGCCTGATGCGGAGGCTTTAACTCCGTTGACGTCAACTTTTAATTCCGATGATTGGCCTTCGCATATAGTTAGACTCTTTACTGATTGAAATTTGTTTCAGATCAATTATGTGGGAAATGTAAATGTTAGGCAACTTGACCTAATATTTGTCAATGATCCCCATTTCTTCGAGATCAGTAGGTTTCCTCCCATACACTCAGAAAAAAGTATGCCACGGATTAAATAAATATGTACTAAAACTGAGGAAAATTGAACTTCGTATAGCGCTAAGGCAAAATTTGTTCACATCAAGTACAAACTTTTCCTTGAAAATAAGACATGCTTTGAACGTGATCCCAGTTCAACTTTTCCTCAAAGCAAGTAAAATTTACTCAAACTGACGAAAATTTTTCTTCAAATCAAGTAAATCTTTACTTAATCTGAGGAAAATTTTTAAGAAATTTTACTCAAATCAAGTAAATTTATACTCAAACTGAGGAAAATATTCCGATTTGTTTCCTAAATCCAAGTAAATTGTCACTCAAACTAAGTAAATTTGTAGTCATGCCAAGTAAATTTATACTCAATCTGAGGAAATTTTTCGGAATTTTTTCCTTAATTCAAGTAAGTTTGTACTCAGCCTGACTACGACTATACTTGCTAATTGAAATAAATTTTTTCGCTTCAGAGTATGCAACACTTATATGAAAAATGACAGCATGGTATAGTTCTCAAACGTTTCATCTTACTTATACCATAAAGAGTTGAGATATTTCACCATGACAGCTGCGGAGGCTAGATAGGCGCGTTCGCAGTGATTGTTTTTGAGTAATATTTGAATTACTTATGAGGAAAGTCTCGGCTAACGAACGAGAATTGCTTCTTAGTCTACTATTCATGTATTTTTCTAAACACTCTGAAGTATTTTTTATAAGTTCATTTATACTTGAATGTATGAGGAACATGGCATAAATTTAATTACATTTATTTACTTTATTTGAAGTAATAAACACATTTTTAAGTAAAAACATCCTAACTGGAATTTTTCCGTACAAAAAAATTCTGCATTATTTTCTTTCTTAAACGCTAGTAAATTTTCTTCCGCACAAGTATGAATATACTTAATTGTAAGAAGTTTTTAGTAGATCCAAAAAAATGTTTTTAAGTAAATTTACTACACTATTTTGAGTATATGTACTATTTTTCTGGCTTTGAAGTAAGGAAAATGTACTCATATCTATTTAACTTTCCTTCTCGTAAGGAAATTTTACCTAATCTGGAGTAAAATTGTTAACTCGATGGGACATCGAATGGCTGAGTAGATGGGCATGGGCTGAGTAGATAAAATATCTTGAAAAGAAGGTATCGTATATGGAGTGTCGTCGGTAGAGGAAGTAGCTTGGTCAGATACTGCTGTTTCTTGTAATATTCTAGTCTTTCTTTCTTTTCTACCATTTGTTAAATATTCTTTCGCAATTCATTTTCGCTGTTAGTAGATGTTTATTTCATTATTATTATTTTATTTATGTACATACCAATGTTTTTTTCACAAAATTATGATGATTTTGAAATTAATAATTTTTTGAAGCGCGAATTTGTATCCGGTTTTTGTCATTTTCACTTTCAAAATTAAATGATTGCGATTACTCGATCATCACTACATATGCAGGTACTTCCTAAATTTAAAAGTCTAGCGACTGCGGTGATATGTCAATTCGATGATTGCAAGTGAGATTGATTAGTGGGAATTTTTGTTTTAATTTCACTTGTCACTTTTTCTGATAAAAGTGTCATTTATTAATAATTTATTAAGATATATATTTTTGTTCTCAATTTATAAAAGTAAATATTTTAGATAAAAATTTAACAAATAAATAATTCTCTCATGTCCATAAGACAGATTATTAAAATCGATTACAAAAACCACAATGAGTCATTTAACACTCAACGCCGCAGTAATATTCTAGTCTTTCTTTCTTTTCTACCATTTGTTAAATATTCTTTCGCAATTCATTTTCGCTGTTAGTCGATGTTTATTTCATTATTATTATTTTATTTATGTACATTCCACTGTTTTTTTCACAAAAATATGATGATTTTGAAATTAATAATTTTTTTGAAGCGCGAATTTGTATCCGGTTTTTGTCATTTTCACTTTCAAAATTAAATGATTGCGATTACTCGATCATCACTACATATGCAGGCACTTCCTAAATTTAAAAGTCTAGCGACTGCGGTGGTATGTCAATTCGATGATTGCAAGTGAGATTGATTAGTGGGAATTTTTGTTTTAATTTCACTTTTTCTGATAAAAGTGTCATTTATTAATAATTTATTAAGATATATATTTTTGTTCTCAATTTATAAAAGTAAATATTTTAGATAAAAATTTAACAAATAAATAATTCTCTCATGTCCATAAAACAGATTATTAAAATCGATTACAAAAACCACAATGAGTCATTTAACACTCAACGCAGCAGGATTATTTTTTTGATTTGTATATATAACCTTATTCTATTCTAATTTATAATTTATTCCCAGCAAAAAAACTTGGAAGTAGTTCAACATAAATGACATTATCATTACTCCTAAACCATGCAAAAGCACTTCCAAAAAAATTGTTTAACACTTATCCCAGCAATAAAATGGAAGTATTTCCAAATGAATGACACATTCATTGCTAATGAATAAATTATCAATTAGTATTATCTCTGTGAGGTGTGATCTCGCCGATGCTTTGGAACCTGGTGATAAATGAAATCCTACTTGACCTCAACAGAGACGGAATTAAGGTGACGGCATATGCCGACGACTTAGTACTGCTGGTCCGAGGTAAATTCTTACCAACGATTAGTGAGGTCATGGAAAGATCACTAAGGAAGCTTCTAAGATGGGCGACAAGAAATGGGTTAAGCGTTAACCCAAGGAAAACAGAGTTGGTTCTGTTCACAAGAAAATATAAAATTCCGGACTTCGACCTCCCCAGCAAAATACCTTGGCATAATCCTGGACTCGAAACTTTCTTGGAAATGAAACACAGAAGAGAGAGGAAGGAAAGCACTCTGCGCCTTTTATACCTGCAAAAAGATGTTCGGGAAAAGATGGGGACTACAACCAAAGATGGTACACTGGCTGTACACGACAATAGTAAGGCCAATACTCACCTACGGGGCATTGGTCTGGTGGAGCGCCGTAAAAAGAAAATCACTCCTAGCAAATCTCAACAAGGTACAGAGGATGGCAGGCTTGGGCATTGCTGGGACAATGAGATCAGCTCCTCAAGCCGGACTAGAAACTATACTCAATATACAACCCGTGGACATTTTCGTAAGGAGATGTGCAGCAAGGGTAGCATTGCGTATCAGAGAACTCGGTATGCTGAAAAACGACACGCGTGGGCACAGCTCCATTTTAGGAGCTACTGAACCATACGGGAGGCTAGATAAAAATTCAGATTTTCTCAAGCCCAGTATGCACCTACATAAGAACTTCAAATTGGTAATACCCACCAGAGAAGAATGGGCATCCAACATGGTCATGACCGACGAGGAAAACTCAATCTTCACTGATGGCTCAAAAATGGAGACAGGTACGGGATCGGGAGTCTTTTCTGAACCTTTAAACCTTAAAATATCCGTCCGACTGCCAACCACTTGCACAGTCTTTCAGGCAGAAGTATATGCCATCAACATAGCCGCGAGAAATATTCTGGAACGGGACATCGATCCATCAAAATTCAGAATCTATTTGGACAGTATGGCAGCCCTTAAAGCCTTAAACTCCAAGACTATAAGATCAAGATACGTACATGACTGCTTAGAGTCTCTGGACCGACTCCAAATGCATGACGTCACACTTGTATGGGTACCGGGTCACACGGATGTACCTGGAAACGAAATGGCAGACGAATGTGCACGGAATGGCTCCAAAGAAACGGACGTTCCATGTAATACGAACATACGCACTCCTTTCATCGAAATACTCAATCAAATAGACGAAATAGCAGACCGAGAAACAAAGTTGCGATGGGACTCCGTACATAACTGCACAATAGCACGCAACTTATGACCGAAAATCAACCCTAGTAGAACAAAGAAACTACTGGCACTCGGCAAAAGAAACACAAGCGTATGGGAATCCCTCATATGGACTACTGCAGAAGCTGCCTCGACGAAGAAGAAGAGGAGTCGGTGGAACATCTGCTATGCTCATGCCATAGACTGCAGGAGCTCAGGCTACATTATCTTGGAAGCAGGTTCTTTAGCAGTCTGGCAGAAGTAGCAAATGTTCCTCTAAAACACCTATATAAATTCATAGACAAGGCCAACTGGTTCTCCAGTAGAAACACCAGGCAATCTAATAACGACTGACACCACAATGAACCCTCCGGACTTTCCTTGCTATCAACTTCTCTTCTCCCACTATAATCCTCCTCCTCTATTCATTAATACATTTCTTCCATAAGCATCTATCAAGGGTAGCATAATGGACAAATAGTCTCCGAGTGAACTTGCTTGGTTGCGTATACACATGATGTTGTATATACTACCAGCGGGCAACCCTTTCAACCTAACCATTATCTCTTTCAATAGAATTAAGTTTTTATTTCACAGCTTAATAATCAAATATGGAAAATTAATTCTGTTGCCTTGTATTTAATGTAGTATTAAATGACTAATTATTGTTTGTGTAATCGATTTTAATATGGCTCTTATGGGTAATAGCCTTGTTACACTGCATGCGAAATCTAGCTGAAATGACATAAGGTCGATTTTCAACGGTCAAAGTTGTGTGGGATTCACTAACCAATCTCACTTGCAATCATCGAATTTACATACCACCGCTGTCGTTTTTAATTTATCACTAAATTTTAAAAGTGGAAGTAACAAAAAATTACGAACTCGCGCTTCAAAAGATTTATTAATTTTAAAATTATCAAAATTGGTATTGTATCAACATAAATAACATAAAAACAATTAATTAATAATATTGAAATAAAAATCAACTAGCAGGTAAAGTGAGTTGCGAAAGAATATTTAAAAAATTTTAGAAAAAAAAGAAAGATTAAAATGTTACAACAAACAGCAGCTAACAGGCCAAGCTACTTTCTCTACCGATAATACTTTCAATGAAGGCCTTACTTTTACCCAGGAATCATAAGGAACGAAATTACGAAAGTGGTTTGTGGACTGCATCCCATCACCTGAAATCCGAAATATGTATGTCCTATCGCATGTTGGCGTCCACGTGCAGCAGAATATCTATGGACCGTTGAACCTGGAAACATATTTAAAGCACAAAAAATGTGCCGACAGAAACTTTACTGTCCATATTTTAATCACTTTAATTGTGATTTAATTTGAATATATTTCAAATGTTTAAACAAAGTTGAACTGAGAACAATTTATTTCTCATTAGTCATTGTATGCATTAAGGGTTGCTTCTCACAGATATTCATTTTAAGGATACAGTCATGAAAAAATGGATGCAGAAATGTCAGCAGTGATTTTCATTGACAATTTCCTGCAATTTTTTGAAAATAATTGTGCAGATTGTGTACAAAATATGGCTGGTCACGCCCCTTCCAGTACCTCCAATACAAATCACCCTAAACTCCGTAAATTTAAAGCTGTTATAACTTCTCTAAAGATGATCGGAATACTGTGAAATTTGATATTTGGCAATGCTTTGATTTGTGAAATGTGAATCATGGAATATTGGCGATATTGCAACACCCCTTTTGGTACCTCTCACACAAAGTGACATAAGCTTTGTTTAAAATAAAACCGATATAACGTCCATATCGTCAACATCATTTCCAATTTGATATTTGAAAATCACATTAAATATCTACGCTTTACTAAAGCCCCTTCAAGTACCCCCACACAATTGTCTATATCCTAGGTAAATTTAAATTTTCTATAACTGGTGCATGGAATCCACCATGACTTGATATTAGATCATGTTTTACAACTATTTTACAAATGTTGAAGCTGGGACCATGTGCCACGAACTTTCTAGTACCTTCCACACAAATTACCCTGCCCTAAGTAAAATTATTAATTCCTTATAATTTCCGCACATAAAAAACGTTTGGATAGATACTTGTCAACATCATCTCGCCTATTTGTCGTTTCGATGTTTTTCGCAGGCAATGCAGCACGTTCGCTCAACCAAAATTGATTTTGCACAATGTTTTGGAACACTTTTCGTATGAGTATCGAACTCATATGAAAAGCGTTTAGCGCTTTGGATCGGTGAATTTAAAAAAGATATAAATATATAAATATAATGCAGAAGCCACAATACCTACGGCAATTTTTTCTATTGTGAACGCCCCAACAATTATTTTGAAAAAAAAATGGCCCACATTGGTCCTTCTGCAACTCGGACATAATTTGAGAGTTTATCGGCTGTGTAAAATAAGGCGAAAATAATCATGGCACAACCACCAAACCGGTATTGATCCCACGACTTGATATATTCCGAACCTATCATAGCTATGATAGTATAACATATCGGATCTTTGAAATATTACTCATTGGAGTTTCGTAAATATGCATCGCAACCTGAGTGATTTTCGGCAGCCTTCCAATGACGCAGCTGCAATTGCTGATTCAGCAAGAATCAATAGAATTTGGAATGGAAACATTAACTTATTATTCTACCTCGAATTATTTCCATATTAAATGCTTATTTTTTCATATGTTTCTGGCAATTTTGCATTTATATTAGAGATGGGCGCCACTCGCGTGAAATGCGTGAATCACGTGATTCACGCGTGAATGCGAGCAAAAATTTATTTTACTCACGTGAATCACGTGATTTTTTCGTGAGTCGCACATATTTATTAATTCTTTTATTTTCATTTAATTTCGTTTAAAAATGTGAAATTTTCCATTCAAAATAAAAGTCATAGACACATTTATTTCTAAAACAGAGTTCTTCAGTGTAGGTATAATATCAATTGTTTCTATTATTTAAGTAAGCATTCCCTGCACCAACACTAAGCACTGATTTTATATCCTTAGTGTTAATTCAATTAAAAAAACACACAACTGGTATCGGGGTATATGCTGTGTTTTTTACTTGGATTATATGTCAGTGTCCAATTTCTAACTATACGTTATTCCACACTGTAATATTGTATACTATTTTAAAAATATGAATTTAAATCAAACATCGCAAACGTAGAGTGTTTTATATATTTAAATTAAATAATTTTCGGATTTGAGGGGCGTTACTCATTTCGATTTAAAATGTATATCTTTGTGGAAATTGTTTGCGTGATTTACGTGAATCACGCGTGATCGTGAGCAAAATTTATTTTACTCACGTGAGCGTGCGTGAACTTGAGTAATGAAAAAATCTTCGTGCGTGAACGTGCGTGATTCAATTTGTTTCCTTCGTGAGCGTGAGCCAATAATCACTCACGCGCACATCTCTAATTTATATGCAATAGAATGATAAAACTTCGATACAATGTTTGGTTACAATCGGATGAAACAGTTGCAAAAATCCGATGTCTAATAATTATAGAAAGCAATTTTCGCATTTGATGGAATCAAAACATCTGTACCTGTTCATCTGATGATTGATGCAAAGTATAGCATGTCGGCATTACGGTGTGGAGCAACAACAACAGGTTATTGTTATGTGTTATGTAGTGGCATGGAAAGACGAAATAAAAAGAATCAAAAAAAACATGAATGAAGAAAATATGTCGTTCCTGCCACTAGTTATAGTGGTTTTTGCAGTTTGTTCAAATTTTCTTTAAAATAACCTACATTTTTTGTACTGAAAGCTTCCGCTGAATCGTAACGATCAAAACACAAAAGAATTTCGCATATTAATTGTGTCAATCGTGACATATTGTCTTGAGTTAATTCTAAAATCCTATAGAAAATGGGCTCTTTCAGTTTTTTACAAATGGTGCAACTTTGCGGGATACTATTCAAAAGTTTTTTCATCTTAAAACCTAGTTCGGACTACTACGAACTTTGTAACAAAAATCAGCCAAATAGGTTCAGTCCTTCTTAAGTGATGCGATTACCAACGAACATCATTTTTATTATATAGATGTATTTTATAAATTATCCCATATTTAATGTTAAATCGTATTAAATATTAAAGTTCTGGGCAAAACATTGAGAATGATATACTGAAAAGTATTTTAAATCGGAGAAAGAAGAATTCGAGAACACTTCTTTCAAAGAAAATACAACATGTGTTCAAAAACTACTATATAAGTATATAACTTAAAAGTATACATATATTTTTAAAAATACTTATATTTTTAAAAATATTTCTGTTGCTTTTGAAATGTGATCAAAAATTACCAAATACCAAATACGCATGTCCAGCTAGAGTTTTATTAAAAGTAAAATTAAACCGAAATAATGCAAAATCCGTTTTAAGAAGGATTCGTAAAGGAATGATTCATAAGAACTCCCGCAATGTATCCAAAAAGGAAAACTTTCACCTATGAAAAATGTCATATAAGCATTGAACATGCAGTGCTTCTAAGCACTCATTCGAACGAAGTGACGGGGATCTGTAAATGAACCCAATGACAAGCCTATGTTATGTAGATATGCACTTTAAATCAACTATATATAGAAAATTACCGTATTGAAGGTAGCTGACACATACGTATCTAATTAAGTGATATTTCTTAAATTATTTTGCTATTTTCTTAGCGATGAAATAGGTTGTTGTTGTTGTAACATCTGTTTATGTATTCGTGTTTGTGTTTTGTCCGTTTATTCGTCTTCTTGTAGATCTGCTACGTCTGTCTCTAGGTTTAGGAAGGCCACCTGCTTCGGGTGCGTCCAAAGTGACCTGGGGACCAGCTGAGTTGGTTTGGCTGGGCAGTTGAAGAGGTGTAGCGTATCGTGAGACCCCTGGTTACATGTTCTGCACGTTGCCATCAATTCGTGTCCAGTACGAATTGAGGCGGCTACACCATCTCAGCTGGGCCAGTACCGATCTTGTTCGTCGCGGCAGCTCCTCTTCTTCCGATGAGATGTCTGGGGGATGGTCTCCGAGAACGATATTCACGGCGTAGTTGTTGACTGCTGCTTCGACTGAATCTCGATGAGTATCATTCAAACCTGCCTCATACGCGCGCTGATCTAGAGGTTCTCTCTTATACCTTTGGACCTCTCTCTCTAGATCCTGGAGGTCTTTCCTTACCTGCCTGGGCGGAGGTGGCAGTTCCATAAGATGATGGTTGGGATAGCTACTACGATAACATCCAAGCAGGTACTGCGTAGACAACAAAAAAATTGTGTCTACGTACGGATATGACCTATGACTCCTCATGTAGATGGTTGATGACATGAGGATACAGCCTGTTGCTGTTCTCAGGGCGGCATTTTGGCAAGTCTGGATATTTTTCCACTGCGTATTACTCACGTTCGCTGACCACACTGGCGCCGCATAGTTTGCCACGGACCAGCCGACTTGAGGACTTTATTTATACTTCTCATTTAACGCAGATAGCAGTGGCATGTGCAGAAAATTTACATAGACTATCGAATGTGACCCCTAGAATCTTGGGGTAATTTACGGTCGGGATTATCGTGTCTTCGACTCTCACATTCAATGTCCTCCTGACCTCTGCGGACCATGTGGTAAACAGTGTGGCTGACGATTTTGAGGCGGATATTTTCATATTCCTCGCAGTGAAAAAACTGGTAAGATCGATGATAAAACTATTCAGCCTTTCGCGAAACTATTCAGCCTGTCACGATTTCGATACAGTCAGGGGGTTGTGGAATACCAGAAAGGTTGAGGTTAAACAGTGCCTGAGATATTTTGAGGATATTTCATATTCCTCGCAGTGAAAAAACTGGTAAGATCGATGATAAAACTATTCAGCCTTTCGCAAATGTCATCTGTAGTTGGACCGGACGCTAGAATCGTGGAATCGTCGGTGTATGTCACGATTTCGATGCCGTCAGGGGGTTGTGGAATACCAGAAAGGTAGAGGTTAAACAGTGCCGGAGATGTCACCCACCCTGGGGAACTCCCTATTTAACTCTACGGGGTTTTGACTTCCGGTTTCTGAATTCCACATATGACTGGCGTCCACACATATAGTTGATGATCCAACGTTTGGTGCTGGCCGGGAGGGACGTGTTGCCGATGTCCTCAAATAGTGTGGCATGGCTCAGAGATACAAGCCGACCGATTTTAAGCCTACAAGCCGCCGCCGCATGTTTCTGCACGAGCCGCGCCGCCGCCGATTTCATCGGCTCACATCGACTTCAACCACGCCGCGGATTTCATCGGCTCATATCGACTTCAACCACGCCGCCGTGAAGACGAAATTTACAAAAGTCGAAAATTACAAAAGAAAATATAACTGCCGACTTAGACAACCAACTACTGTGATATATATGGATCTTTCTTTGAATTTGGAATCCCACCAAATGATGACGTCTATAGAAAATTGAATGATTGTATTTTGAATTGAAAGTCGCATTTATATAAGTCAATTCCCGTATACGTGGTCATGTGTTCCTATAAAAAACAAAATGTGTCAAAGATGTCTAGTCAAATGAGGCTTATTTATTAAATTCATCCTTATTTTAAATTTTAGGAATGGATTCCCACTCCAAACAAATAATTGTATGGAATAATAATATGAAATTATGGGAATATTGGCTAATATTTACGAATATTGAATTACTTGCCAAAAAAGTAAAGGTATTAAAAACCAATACAAATTCTTCCTTCTCTTTTCCCAAAATTGTCAAATAAATAGTGGTGATCGAATGACAGAACGAGCCGGCAAATGAGCCGAAAGCCGCCGCCGCCGACCAATTTTGGGTAGCGCCGCCGCCGCCGATAATTCTGGTTCGGCTTGTAACTCTGGCATGGCTGACCGTGTCGAATACGTTCGAGCTTTCGCGAATTAAGGCCTCGGTGTATATGTGTGGATATAGCGAGCAGTCGATGTACCGTGCTGCTTACGGAATCCATGTTGATGTGTTGCAGTTGGGAAATTTCCAAAAAGGCTCGGGAGGAGAAGTGCCTCAAGTGTCTTCGCTACTGGTGAGAGGAGAGAGATAAGCCTGTACGACTCTCCCTTACTCGCATCCTTGCCTGGCTTCAATAGCGGTATCACTCTGCCAATTTTCCAGGCTTCGGGAACTATAAGAGTGGTCAACGACAGGTTGAGGACTTTTGTCAGGTACTCGACTCCAGATTCATCCAACTGTTTCAGCATCAGCATAGAGATTCCGTCAGGGCCCAGCGCTTTAAATGGTTGAGCGCTACGGATGACTTGTGCAACTTCGCCAATGGTAAACTGTGGTGGTGCCTCCTCGACTCGAAGACATGGTCCTCCTTTTCGTCTTATCACATTTGGGGTGCGCAATAAACTGCCGGTTAAAATAACTAGCGCACCTCTTAGGATCATTTAGCGTCCTGTCACCAAAAGTGATAGCGATCTGATCATCTCGCTTGGTGGGATTCGAAAGTGATTTAACCGTTGCCCACAATTTACCTACTCCAGAACTTAAGTTGCACTGCTTCCTTACGTAGGGTATTCGACCAGCAGGAATATCGCGAGCGGCCGGTGCGTTGACGATGACCCGGAAGTTCTTTCTGCTACCCTTACATCGAATGGAATGGGAAGAAGACTAAAGCGGCGATTGGTGAAATCTCTGAACCTGTTCCAGTCCGCTTTCCTCTGGTTGAGAAAAGTACGGCGTTCAGAGACGATGAAGACCGATGGTCGGTCGATGGAGATGATTATGGAGAGGTGGTCTGATCCCAGTGAAATGACAGATCGCCAAGTAGTGTCATTTATCAAACCAGGCGATGTGATGCTTATATCTGGCGAACTGTGGCAATCGCCCATAATCCGTGTGGGGGCATCCTCATTCACTGTGCAAAACGTGGAGTTGTCAATCTGTTCCGCAAAAGCTCTGCCCCTGGAGTCGTCACCTAGGAGAGAATGTCATAGCTCATGATGCGCATTAAAGTCTCCCAGAACAACACGATGCGGGGCTGTACCATACACCAATGACGATGTAGACGACGAAGAAGACGACGACAGCGATGAGCTGGGTAAACTACGTTGTAAATTTGCACAGCATGCTGCAGCGTAGTCGTCGCAATACTCCCTGATGTGACCGAGGCCAGAGCAATTCCGGAAATGCACCCACTCCAGACATCTATTGCACCTTACTGATGTTTAACGGTACATACAAGTGGAAAAACAATTTCCAGTCACCCCACGAAAATAAAGATTGGATTTTTAATGATGATTTGCAAAAAATGATAATTTGCAAAAAATGATAATTTGCAAAAAATGATGATTTGCAAAAAAGCAACACAAAAATATACATGATACAGCTTGGCCGAGGGACGAAATATTTTGCAGATTACTCTTAAACAATTGTCAAGCACACATATACGAGCATGACGTCAAGCATTTTGACCGTGTCAAGGCCGCTTTAGATATTTGGAAGTTTTTTTTTTGGTGTAAATGCCAATTATGGTATACAGTGGCCGACAAAATTTTCCCGGACGAGTCAGAAGCAGTATGAAGAAATGTAGTGATGCAGTTTTATTTGAAATCTCTTTTACCAGCCGATGCCTCATTTCTTATGTCAAAACCATTTATATGATTTGAACTAACTTCAAGAGATTTGATATTTCATCAAAATATTTTTTCTCACTTCGCGGTTTACAAATAATTTTTGAACATTTCGAGAATGCATTGACAAAAATCTACATACGATCCACATGTCATGCTTCATTCTGCAGGGTAATAGTGGAAAAGTAACTTCTTTTATTTTCTAATTTAGCGCTACGTGTTAGACTACGTAGTTTGTTACTTGAACTGATGAAAGTTTGAAATTAGATGTAAACCACGGATATGAGAAATAATATTTTGGTGAAATGTTGAAACTCTTGAAGATATGTAAATCAACATTTTAAACTGTATTTCAGATATTTATCTTTCGTTCACTTTCGATTTTTTTCACTTTTGAAATTATTTTTGAAATTAGCAATACGGAGAAATATTGAAAGTTTATGAACAATATATTTGTTCATTTGGAGTGATATTTAACAAGAATAAACAGTCACAATTCGTAGGGACAACTGTGGCGGACAAGCAGTAGAGGGTGGAATACCGGCTACAGATTAAATATCTTCAGTCGGCAAAAGTCTAACAAAAACAAACTACACTAAAGGTTAATGCTAAAATTCATAATCTCTTGTATCCCATTTACCATATTCCTACTTTATTTTTTTTCTGAATTAGTTTATGTATATTTTCTTTATTTTATTCTTTGTCGAGCGCATATGGTATTAGTCACCCCTTTTTATTTTTTATAAATTTAAATTTATATTCCAAAATAGGCCTAACGAAGACCTAGCGAAGTAAATAACTGTTTCGTCACATAGGGATCAGAGAATTCTTTAGCCTAACGTTTAATGAAGCCAAGAGCCCCATACGCCTTGTTAACCATGGCTATAATATGATTGTTGAAATCAAGATTCGAATCCATCAGAATACCAAGATCTACAAAGATTCAACTGTCTCTAACTCAGCCCCAATAAGATTATGTCTGACAAATTTCGGATTCGATCTAAAGAATCGCATTTCCGTAAATTAAGTTCCATGCAGTTAATGTGACACCAATATCCAAAATTATCTAAGTCGGCATGCAAGTTATGAGAATGGCTGTTTATAAGAAAAAAATATTTTCACATCATCCGCATACATCAAAAGCTAGAGTTTATAATAGACACCGGCAGATCATTTATAAATAATAAAAATAGTATAGGCACAAGATGACTACCTTGGGGAACTCCCGATGAAACCCGAAACAAGAATTTCCGAATTTGACAATCTGTGAACGATTATTCAGATAAGAATTCTCGAGAAGACCAAGTTAGTTTTTCAGATTGCCCAATCCGAACTTTCGGTACAGATAGTGTCCGAAAGTCCCTAAGAATTCGATAAAATTTATCCAAAACATCGTCAATATCCGTATAGTGGCTACAACTACAACTGTAAGATTATCATGGGAGGTAGAAGAATGAGATTCATTGGAGTACAGCATCGATAAACCTAGGGTAGGATGATAATTGTCCTCTGGGAGAGATATGGAGAGAACCCTACTGATCTCAAAGTAATGAGGATCATTAATAAATGCTAGGTCAAGATGTCTTGCACTTATATTCTTCACGTAATTAATCAGGAATAAATTAAGGTCAGCAAACGATAAAGGCAATGCTGTTAAAGCCTCCATGTCCGGCAAGGCAAGCCAAGATACGGAAGGTAAATTAAAATCCCCTAAGATTAATGTACGGTCTAAGTCACCTGACATTGAAACAATCTTACCAATCGCGGCCAAGTGACTTTCATAGACACATAATTAAGACGATGGAGGAATATAAGAGCAAGTAATGTACAATCTATTGTGTCCTAAATTAATAAGAACTGCATAAATTCGATATCATCATGCCCGTGGAGAACAATAAGTTCTGATGGGAAAGAATTAGTAACAGCAATAAAACACCGCCACCAATCCTTCCTAAACGATCCTTCCTGAATCTATTACAAAAAATCTCAGAATCTAAAACTGCTCTTTTAACCAAGTTTCAGTAAATGCTATAGCAGAGAAATCAAAATCAAAGCTATCAACAATTAATTGATTCAATTTCGTATTCAAACCTCTTGCATTTTGATACCCGATATAGAAGAATTAATTAGTTTTTTGGGACAGCAGCTGACCTCCAAGGCAGACGAGCCAAATTGTAAACCCTATCCACAAATTCCTTAACAAATGCCTTGGTGGCCAGAAATCAGGGATCATTAATCTGTCAAAGATTTCCCTTTTCGTAATAATCTTAAATGAAGCTGGACTTTGATAGAATGACGACTTCAACTTAAACGACCTAAGGTAAAAATCACCCTCAATTTTGGATCTCACGAAGCTATTGAAGTTATCAGCTGTGGTATCTGGTGCGAACCTCGACACGAAGAACATTTTCATCTCCGGGGCCATGGCCAATCCACCAGAAGTACCACTAGACCGATGTGGACGCACGTCTGCAACAGGCATAGGCAACATCCAAAAGCTGAATCCTCGGCGTCACTGATTTTGAGGATTTCTTCACCGTTCTTTTGGGTTTCTGTCCCAAAAAACCGATGATTTTGCAAACTTATCTATTCTAATTCAAAAATATCACCGAATTTCGAAAACCGCGTATAAATCGACCAAATATCCCTAGACATCTCGGTAACCTCAGTCACAGAGCCCTTAAAAAAGTTACAAAAATTCACGCCCACTTTCCTAAATTTAGTGCAGCACCACCTAAGACGATTGTTGTCCTTCATAGCCCAGTGGAAGTGTGCGCGTTTTGCAATCTGAAGGTGCTGGGTTAGATTCCCGGCCGGCGCACTGGTAAAATTCAACACCAACAAAATTTTCATTTTTCATCATAAATAAGAGTTTCTGCAGCAATTTTCTTATCCGGACTTTGACATGAAAATTGTCCATTCGATTGCTCCAAGGTCCAGGGAAGAAACAAAAAGCAATACATAACATGGCTGTTAACATAAACAGCAGCACCTCTAGTGGAGGATAGTGGTGTAACTCGATTAACATCCCATTCCCTTAACATTAACATCAACCTCGAAGAAGATGCAAAAATAACAGCCGGACAACATGAGAACGATGATGAACAAGGTTCCTGCGATAATCGGATACATGCCGGAACGAAGTCTAGTACAATTCAGACTTAAGGATTATCACCTCAGCTCCCTCTAAAGCTGCTACAACAACAACCATTGTTGTCTCCGTACAGAGCATCCACAATCCTTGCACTAATGCCGGCACACATGTTACAAGCGACATTGTTTCTTAATACAAAAGTTCAGTCGGATCCGTTGGCTAGATCGCAAGAAAATCATAAAACAAAATTGTCATACATGAACATCATTGTAGTCATATTTTCCGTAAATATTGAAATTTTCCAAAAATATCCAGTTTGTATTTTTCGAAAAAAGTTTGGAAAAAGGGATACAAATCTAACGGATGAATTCGGTGTGTACATCCCTGAAAATACGTTTTCTACACAACATTGTCGTTAACGAGTTTACAATAAATCTTATTTATATATTTGGGCATTAATTACTACGTGCTTATTTCAACATTCATAGTGCTCAATTTTTAAACATGTAAAAAGTGGCTATGAACCATAAAACCGCGAATAATATACAATTTTCAAAAGTTTTTAATCGTAGTAATTAGTAATCCTCTTTATATTAAACTGTAGAAGGCTGTAGTAGTCCATTTTGAAGTAACGTATTTTCAGAAAGTAATAATGGCAAGTTGTAGCCAACACTTTAAAATGACAAAATATAAAAATTTGGAACCAGGTGGCAATTCGTTTTTTCAAAGCATGCTACCAAAGTTACTACTTTTTCTCTTGTTTCATTTTTAATATATCAACCTAAAGTAATAACGAAAACATATCTGCTGTAAAACGAAAAAGCACAAGCTACTAATTTTTTTGTAAATTAGAAAACACTAACACAGATATGTAAACTAATCAAAAATTAAAAAAATGCAATAATGTTATTGCAAAACGCAATACACTACGATAAAGTGTGTTGTGTTTTTCGTTTAAGTTTACGAATCGTTCCAGTATTTCTTAGAATACAACTTTGTTTATCCTGACGTATCCGCTGAACCACATATATGAGAAGAAAGGTTAAAAGGTGCACTTTAATATGGCCGTAAAATGGGCTGCAGCAAACTGCCATAAATTATGAAATTTTTTTATTTAAAATTATAAGTAAGTTAAAAATGCAGATATTGTAAAACTTCGGTTAGAAAATGGTCGAAATGCTATTGATCTCTGCAAAATTTCACAGAAGTGTTTATAATTAAAGTAAAGTCAAAAAGTAATAATGGCAGCGTGTTGCCAACAATTTAAAATCACCAAAATTGGAACCAGGTGGCAACTCGATGTTTGAAAGGGTTAGAAACCATCATGATTACTGCAATACATTTCAAAGGTCAACCTGTAAGTGGGCTTTACCAAATATCATCCCACTGTAAGTGGCCGTAGCAGTAGGTTGAGAAACTAAATTTTTTCTAAGCAACTTTTGTAAGCAGCATATGTTTATGTACGAAATGTAAAAGGTGTACCTGTTTCCTAAGGTATATTTTCTCAAAAAAAAACTACTACCACCCCACTGTAAATGGAAACTTGAATTTTTCTAAACAGCGTTTGTAAGCAGAAAAAGTATATGTATGAAATTTAAAGTATTTTGCTCAAAAATCTACTACCATCCCACTGTAATTGGGCGTGGCAACTCAAAATGACTTATAGATGACTTTGGTAAGCACCAAAACTACATGTACGAAACGTCTAAAGTGTAGCTGCCTCCAATTCTTTTTTGCCTCTAAAACTGGTCATCTGCCCCATTGTGCGCTGTGGTAAATAAATGCTACTAAACTAAATCCCATATTTTTGAACCTTTTTTGAGAATTTGGGTATTCCATTATGTTCGGAGAAAATTTTTCTACATAATTTCAAAATTTTGTTATGATCCCAGCAAAACAATATCATGACGGAGAAGTGGTTAAACATGGATTCAACTGGTGAAAAGGTGATATCTATTTTGATCGAATCATACATGATTTTAACATAGAGTTGTCATTGGGAGGAATGGGCTCATTTACAGATCTCCGTCACTTCGTTCGAATGAGTGCTTAGAGTATTGCATGTTCGATGCTTACATGACATTTTTTCATACGTGAAATTTATTAATTTTTGGATACATTGCGGGAGTTCTGCGAATGCAGTGAAACAAACTCCTTTAGGAATTCTTCTTAAAACAGATTTTGCATTACTTCGGTTTAATCTTACTTTTAATAAAACTCTAGTTGAACAGGCGTAGTTTGCGTATATGGAGTATCGTCGATAGAGGAAGTGGCTTGGTCAAATACTGCTGCTTGTTGTAACATTCTAGACCTTTATTTTCTAACATTTTTTAACGGTCTTCTGCAATTCATTTTTTCCAGCTAGTTGAAGGTATTTCATTACTAATGATTTATTATTATTATATTATATATGTCCATACCCAAATGATGATCATTTTATAATTAATAAATCTTTTGAAGCGCGAATTTGTATCCATTTTTTAATGATGTTATTACTAGCGATTACTCGATAATCACTACATAAACAGTGACTTCCTAAATTAAAAACGCTAGCGACAGTGGTGGTATGTAAATTCGATGATTGCAAGTGAGATTGGGTAAAATAAACACATAAGATTAAGATATATATTTTGTTAAAAATGTAAAAATGTCACCAAATTTCATATTCTTACAATGTTCTCAATTTAAAACAAGTAAGGAAAGGCTAAAGTCGGGCGGGGCCGACTATATGATACACTCCACTTGCTATCCGAATACAATTCAATTCGATAAAAAAGTGAAAAAGGGAAAATGTGTCAAATCGAGTAGAATGTTTGTATCGGGGCTATATCCAAACATGGAATGAAGTGACTAACTTTCATAATCAATTTGAAGAAATTCGGTGAAAATATGTGGTTTCTGGGGCGGAAAAAGTCAATACGGGAGCGAAATTTGTATGGGAGCTATATGTATATCTGAACCAATCTTACCCATTTTCACCATGGCTGTTTCTAGTTGCAATATAAGATATTTTGCAAGATTTGAAGAATATCTGTAAAAATATGTGGTTTATAGAGTGGAAAAAGTGAAATCGGGAGTGAAATTTGTGTGGGAGCTATATATAAATCTGAACCGATCTGACCCATCTGCAGCATGGCTGCTTCTAGTACAAATATAAGATATTTCGCCTAATTTGAAGACAATCTGATAAAATATGTGGTTTCTGGAGCGGAAAAAGTCAAATCGGAGCGAAATTTGTATGGGTAGCTATATAAAAATCTGAACCGATCTGACCTATATTCACCATAGGTCTTCCTAGTTTAAATATAAGATGTTTTGCAAGATTTGAAGAAGATCTGTAAAAATATGTGGTTTTTAGAGCAGAAAAAGTCAAATCGGGAGGGAAATTTGTGTGGGAGCTACATAAAAATCTGAACCGATCAGACCTATTTTCACCACAGGCGTTCAAAGTTTAAATATAAGATGTTTTGCCAATATTAAAGAAAATCTTTGTAATATGTGGTATCTAGAGTGAAAAGAGTCAAATCGGGAGTGAAATTCGTATGGGGGCTATATTTAAATCTGAACCGATTTTCTTCAAATTAAATAGCGTTCGTTCTTGTCCCGAAAAACTTCGCTGTGCAAAGTTTCGTTTAGTTCTGGCTACAATTGCGACCTGTATCGTGATTACAAGAATAGATAGACAGACGGACATTGCTAAATCGATTCAAAAAGTGATTCTAAGTCGATAAACAATGGGTCAATCTCGCCTCCTTTTGGGTGTTACAAACAAATGGGCAAACTCGTGGAGTGTATAAAAAGCATTCCTTCTTCATATACAGTAGTACAGTATTTTTATGACGCACCAATATTTTTTTCGAACGGTCCCAACGCCTCTCACACCCGCCCCTTACGACCGAGAGGGCCACGTCCCCATAACGTAGGGACAGCGTACACACCATAGTCCGAACCATGGCGGCTAAGCAGTAGAGGGTGGACACCGGCTACAGATCAAATATCAACAGCCGGCATAACAAAAATATTAAACAAAATATTAGTATCACATGCAAATAAAAGTTATTCTTAAAGTTAGTAACTAAATATATTAAAGTAAACATGTCACAACAAACTAAACATCCAAACAGGAGAAAATCCTCGACTTTATTATAACGATTCCTAATCCAAAATCTATGATGTGACACAATGAATTGAAATCAATACACATTCTGCGAATGGGCTCAACGGAAGCATAATTCGTACGCTGAAAGTCAATATGGATGAATTGATAGTACCTAGAAGGTCTACATGGCACGTTAAACTTAAGCCTAGAAATAATATAGTCAGAAGAGAAATCACCATTTATAACCTTATAAACCATCACGGTGTTCAACATAACACGTCTGCTTTTCAAGGAAGGCAAGTCGATCAACTTCAATCTACTAGTATAAGGGGGAAGAATAAAATCACTATTCCAATTTAAGATTCTTAATGAAAATATTGAAAATTGTTTCTGAACTGACTCAATTCTGTCAATATAGATACCATACTGAGGATCCCACACTACGGAACCATATTCCAGAATAGGTCTGACAAGTGATGTAAATAGCTGCTTCGTTACGTAAGGATCGGAGAACCCCTTAGCCCATCGCTTAATGAAGCCAAGAACACCATATGCTTTGTTAACCATTGATTGTTGAAATTCAGTTTGGAATCCATTAGAATACCAAGGTCTACAAAAGAATCAACTAACTCTAGCTCAGTTCCTCTAATATTATATCTGACAAATCTTGGATTCGATCTAAAGAAACGCATGTGTTTGCATTTCCTTAGGTTGAGTTCCATACAATTCATGTCACACCAGCGTCCAAAACTATCTAAGTCATCCTGCAATGGATTCGAAAATTCTGGTCAATCATAAGAAAAAAATATGTTTACATCATCTGCATACATTAGAAGTTTAGAGTTAATAATAGACTCTGGAAGGTCATTTATGAATAATAAGAATAAAACAGGCCCTAGATGACTACTCTGAGGGACTCCCGATGGAATCAGAATTCGTTTAGAATAAGAATTTTCAAATTTAACAATCTGTGAGCGATTCGAAAGATACGAAGATATCCACTTCAAGAAGTCAGAGCTAAAACCAATGCGATCTAATTTATATACCAAAAGTTCGTGGTTCACATTATCAAATGCCTTACTAAAATCTGTATAGATGACATCATTCTGATTACCCTGAACAAATTCATCAATAACGTGAGAAGTAAACTGAATCAAATTTGTCACAGTAGAAAAGCTCTTACGAAATCCATGTCGATATGGACTCAATATAGAAGAACAATATGAGATACAACCTCAGTAACCAATTTCTCAAATAGCTTCGGAATAGCACTCAACTTAGCTATCCCTCTATAGTTTGAAACATCAATTAGACTGCCAGACTTAATAATGTTAGCGGAATAGCCAAACCACTAGCACAGAATTTCAAAACTATACTTGGCACCCCATTGTGGATTTGAGATTATTCAAACTCGACAAAACTAATGGTAAATCAATAACAGGGATTTCTAATTGACTTAATGCAGAAATATTATAAGGATAGGCGTCACTCGACCCATAAGATCATCTGAGTATGTCGTCGCAAAAAAAATTTGCAAAACAATCAGCCTGATTATCACCAAACTCTAAGCCATCCATTATAATCCTTGTCGGCTTAGTTGAGGATCTACGTCATAAAGTCATAAAAAGATCTAGGGTTCTTCCTAAAATCATTCCTTAGTTTTTCCAAGTAGATCCTATAACATCTCTGAGACTCAATGCTATATTTCGACCTAGCAACGGAATATTTGACATAATCTGAATTCAAACCGGTCCTATTAAATTTCTTAAAAAGTCTACTTCTTGAATTCTTCATGCTAGACAACTCACATGAAAGCCAAGGTAGTATTCTAGAGTGCCCAACACGAGTTTTCGGTACTGATTGTGACAAAAAGTCATTCAAAATTTGATAAAATCTATCTACGACAATGTCAAGATCAGTATAGTGACGACAGCTACAAACAGAATTCCAGTCAACATCCTGAATAAGTGAATTAAGCATTTCGAAATTGGTTCTCTTGAAACAAAAAGAGGTTCGATTATCTTGCGAAGTAGAGGGAGAAGATTCACCAGATACAACATCGATATATTCAAGGTAGGATGATAGTTGTCCTCCGGGAGTGATATGGGAGGAACTCTACTGATTTCGAAGTAATGCGGATCATCGACAAATACTAAGTCTAGTTGCCTACCATTTACATTTCCCACATAATTTATCTGAGACAAGTTAAGATCAGTAAAAAGTCTAACTAATTGCGAGGGCCAATCATACCTATCAAAAGTTGACGTCAACGGTGTTAAAGCCTCAGCATCTGGCAAGGTAAGCCAAGATACAGAGGGTAAATTAAAATCTCCTAAAATCATAGTATGGTCTAAATCACTCTCCCTGGAGACAATCATACCAATTGCAGTCAAATGACTCTCGTAAACACATAACTCGGATGATGGAGGAATGTAAGAGCATGTAACAAACAACTTACAATGTCCCATGTTAATAAGGACTGCAATAAATTCAATGTCATCAAACCCTTGCAGAATAAAGCGTTCAGATGAGAATGCATTAGTAACTGCGATAAGAACACCGCCACCAATTCTCCCTACTCGATCCTTCCTGAAGACAACATATTTTCCACATAAATCCTCGGAGTCCAAAATTGAATCTTTCAAACAGGTCTCAGAAAAAGCTAGAGCCGACAAGTCAAAATCGAAACTATCAACAAATAGACGGTTTTACTTTGTATTTAAGCCTCTAACATTCTGATACCCAATGCAAAGAGAACTATTCAGTTTTTTGGAATCGTAGCAGACTTTACTACTTACGCCCAGATTGTCAACCCTATCCACAAATTCCTTGACAAAAGCCTTAGATGGCCAGAACGAAGGGACAATTAATTTCTCGAAAATTTCCCTTGAAACTATAATTTTAAATGAAGCCCGACTTTGGACAAATGATGACTTCAATTTATAAGATTTCAAATAGAAGTCACCTTCAATCTTCGACCTAATGTACAAATTCATATCATCTACGGAGGTGTCCGGCGCGAAACGGGAAACGAATACCATCTTCATTTCCGGAGCCATGGACGATCTTCCAGAATTGCCACTAGAACGGTGAGGGCGGCCACCACTAGTAGCATTCACTGGGTCCGGCAGACCAGTCGCGTCCAAACCGGCAGGAGAAGAGCTCGCCAAAACCGGGGCTTGATTATGCCGCGGCTGATCGGCAGCAACAGGCGTCGGCCCAGCAACCGAAGCATACGTCGGATTATCACCGTCCACTGTGACCAACCCCTCGACTATAACAGCCGGAGCCACCGAATCGGCTCCAGTTGGAGCCACAGAATCAGCCTGGGCCGTAGAAGCAGCCAGGGCCACAGAAGCAGCCGTGGCCACAGAAGCGACACCATCCGAACCAATGGTGCTTGAAATCCCGGATTCATAGCTGAGGACTTAGAAGATGTCGTTCTCGCCGTTCTCTTGCGTTTCTGGCCTGAAACTACCGGCGACTTAGAATTTATCCAGATTCGATGTGCATTTGTTAAATCGGGTATAGATCGCCCAGAGATCTTTACCATTTGTTAAATCGGGTATAGATCGCCCAGAGATCTTTACCCATCTCAGAAACCTCGGACATAGACGTTCTGAAAAAATTATAGAAATCTATACTTACCTTCCTACATTTGGTGCAGCACCAACGTAGACCATTGTTCTCCCCATACAATGCGTCCACGACCCTCGCACCAACACCGGCACATTTAGCATGCCATTGACTGGTACATAGAAAGCATTCAATGGTACGCTCCCTGTCCGATACAATTTTACAGTTAACAAATGAACACGACATGTCTAAAAATTCCACCCTTTACTGTAAAATAAATAAATTAAAAAAACGCGTAATTAAAAAGCACTAAAAAGTTATAAAAACACTAGATGGCAACACTGTTCAGTCAGATAACAAATAAACGAAATGGACAAAGCACACAAAAAGAATGACGTTATAAACAATAACAAAAAAGTGCACAGTGAAATCACAAATAGTTGTTGTTGTTTGGTCAAGAAATATTTCATAGCCAAAAACACGATTTTTTATCAAAAATAAAACACACAAACACAATACCACATATAAACTAAATTACAAAAGTACTTATCTGTGGATTGTAACAGAGCAGAGTTGCCATATGATTAACCAATAAAGAAAATATTTGAGATCGAAATTGATGATTGATAAATATTTCTATCCTACCCATAAGATATATTATTAAAATCGATCACACAAAGCACAATAAGTCTTTTAACATAAACGCAACAGAATTACTTTTTTTTTATATTTGATTATTTTACATTTTTACGTTGGTGTTGCACCAAGTGTAGATTTTTACAACTTTTTCAGGACTTCTATGTCCGAGGTTGCTGAAATGGGAAAGGACCTCTGGACGATTTATTCAAGATTTAACAAGTGTGCATCCAATCTGGATAAATAGCCACAATTGGATGAGTTTGCTAAGTCTCCGGAAGTTTCAGGCCAAAAACGTAAGAGAACGGCGAGGACGGCGTCTGCTAAGCCCTCGGCTGTGAAATCTGGTACACTTAACACCATTGGATCGGATGGTGTTGTTTCGGTGGCCTCGGCTGTTCCTGAGGCTACGGCTACTGTAGTCGGCGGGTCAGTCACTGTGGACGGTGATACCCCGACTTATGCTTCGGTTGCTGGGCCGATGCCTGATGTGGCTGATCAGCCGCGGCAAAATCAGGCGCCAGTTGTAGCGGGTCCTTCTCTGGCCCGTGTGAATGCGACTGGTCGGCCGGACCCAGTTGCTGTTGCCGGTGGTGTCCGTCCACATCGTTCTGGAGGAAATTCCGGTGGATTGTCCATGGCTCCGGAAATGAAAATGGTTTTCGTTTCCCGTTTCGCTCCGGATACGACCGTGGAAGATTTAAATTGTTTTATTAAGTCGAAAATTGAGGGTGACTTCCGTATAAAGACGTTTAAACTGAAGTAATCCTTTGCCCAAAGCCGGGCATCGTTTAAAATTGTTGTGTCGAGGGAAATTTTCGACAAGCTAATTGTCCACTCATTCTGGCCATCTAGGGCTTTTGTCAAAGAGTTTGTGGATAGGGTTGACAATCTGGCGCGTCTCCCATCAATGTCAGCCACTATTCCAAAAATCTAAGCAGCTCTTTTAGTGTTGGGTATCAGAATGTTAGAGGTTTGAATACGAAGTTGAGTCGTCTGTTTGTTGATAGCTTTGACTTTGTCTTCTCGGCTCTCGCCTTTACTGAGACCTGGCTGAAAGTTTCGATTTTGGACTCTGAGATTTTATGTGGGAGATATGTTGTATTTAGGAAGGATCGCGTAGGGAAAATTGGTGGCGGTGTTCTTATCGCTGTTGCTAATGAGTTCTCATCCGAACGCTTTATTCTACAAGGGTTTGAGACATTGAATTTATTGCAGTCCTTATTAATATGGGACGTAGTAAGTTGTTTGTCACATGTTCTTATATTCCTCCATCGTCCGAGTTGTGTGTATATGAGAGGCACTTGACTGCGATTGGTATGGTTGGTATGGCAGATGATTTGGACCATGTTATGATTTTGGGAGATTTCAATTTACCCACAATATCTTGGCTTACGTTGCCTGATGCGGAGGCTTAAACTCCGTTGACGTCAACTTTTAATTCCGATGATTGGCCTTCGCATATAGTTAGACTCTTTACTGATTTAAATTTGTTTCAGATCAATTATGTGGGAAATGTAAATGCTAGGCAACTCGACCTAATATTTGTCAATGATCCCCATTTCTTCGAGATCAGTAGGTTTCCTCCCATATCTATCCCGGAGGATGACTATCATCCTACCTTGAGTATATCAATGTTGTATTCTAGTGATTCTTCTCCCTCTGCTTCACAAGATAATCGTACCATTTATTGTTTCAAGAGAACCAACTTAGTAATGCTAAATTCTCTTATCCAGGATGTTGATTGGAATTCTGTCTGTAGCTGTTGTCACTATACTGATCTTGACATTGTTGTAGATAGATTTTATCAAATTTTAAATGACTTCATGTCACGATCAGTACCGAAAATTCGTGTTGAGCACTCTAGAAGGCTACCTTGGTTCTCACGTGAGTTGTCTAGTATGAATAATTCTAGAAGTAGACTCTTTAAAAAATTTAAGAGGGTTTGTTTAAATTCTGACTATATCAAATACTCCGTTGCTAGGTCGAGATATAGCATTGAGTCTCAGAGACTATAGGATCTACTTGGAGAAACTAAAGAATGATTTTAGGAAGAACCCCAGATCTTTTTATGACTTCGTGAATCTTAAACGTAGATCCGCATCTAAGCCAACTAGGATTAGAATGGATGGTTTAGAATTTTGTGAAGATCAGGCGATTGTTGATTGTTTTGCGAAGTTTTTTGCGACGACTTATTCTGAACGATCTTATCGATCGAATGACACTTATCCTTTTAATGTCTCTGCATTGAGTCAACTGGAAATCCCTGTATTTGATTTACCCTTGGTTTTGTCCAATTTTAATAATCTCAGATCCACGAATAGTGTTGGCCCAGATGGGGTGCCAAGTATAATTTTGAAATTCTGTGCTAGTGGTTTGGCTATTCCGCTAACATTGTTATTTAATACTTCATTGAGATTTGGATATTTCTCTTTGGCTTGGAGGAGTTCATTCATTGACCCCCTCCATAAGTCTGGCAGTCTAATTGACGTGTCAAACTATAGAGGGATAGCTAAGTTGAGTGCCATTCCGAAGCTATTTGAGAAATTGGTTACTGAGGTGGTATCTCATAGGGTTTCTTCTATATTGAATCCATTCCAACATGGATTTTGTTAGGGCTTTTCTACTGTTACAAATTTAATTCAGTTTACTTCTCACGTTATCGATGAATTCGTTCAGGGTAATCAGACTGATGTCATCTATATGGATTTTAGTTAAGCATTTGATAAATGGTTCACCAAGAACTTTTGGTATATAAATTAGATCTCATTGGTTTTAGCTCTGACTTCTTGAAGTGGATATCTTCGTATCTTTCGATTCGCTCACAGATTGTTAAATTTGGAAATTCTTATTCTAAACGAATTCTGATTCCAACGGGAGTCCCTCAGGGTAGTCATCTAGGGCCTGTTTTATTCTTATTCTCTCTCTAAACTTCTAATGTATGCAGATATAAAAATATTTTTTTCTTATGATTGGGCAGAATTTTCTTATCCATTGCAGACTGACTTGGATAGTTTTGGACGCTGGTGTGACATAAATTGCATGGAACTCAATCTAAGGAAATGCAAACATATGCGTTTCTTTAGATCGAACCCGAGATCTGTCAGGTAATATTGGAGGAGCTGAGTTAGAGGTAGTTGATTCTATCGTAGACCTTGGTATTCTAATGGATTCCAAACTGAATTTCAACAATCATATGATTACTATGGTTAACAAAGCATATGGTATGAGAATTGAGTCAGTTCAGAAACAATTTTTAATATTTTCATTAAGACACTTGCATTGGAATAGTGATTTTATTCTTCCCCCTTATACTAGTAGATTGAAGCTGATCGTCTTGCCTTCCTTGAAAAGCAGACGTGTTATGTTGAACACCGTGATGGTTTATAAGGTTATAAATGGTGATTTCTCTTCTGACTATATTATTTCTAGGATTAAGTTTAACGTGCCATTTAGACCTTCTAGATACTATCAATTCATCCATATTGACTTTCAGCGTACGAAATACGCTTCCGCAGAGCCCATTCGCAGAATGTGTATTGATTTCAATTCATTGTGTCACATCATAGATTTCGGATTAGGAGTCGATATAATAAAGTCGATTTTCTCCTGCTTGGATGTTTAGTTTGTTGTGACATGTTTACTTTACTTTAATATATTTAGTTACTAAATTTAAGAATAACTTTTATTTGCATGTGATACTAATATTTTGTTTAATATTTTTGTTATGCCGGCTGTTGATATTCGATCTGTAGCCGGTGTCCACCCTCTACTGCTTAGCCGCCATGGTTCGGACTATGGTGTGTACGCTGTCCCTACGTTATGGGGACGTGGCCCTCTCGGTCGGAAGGGGCGGGTGTGAGAGGCGTTGGGACCGTTCGTTAAAAAAAAATATATGATTCAGGAGTAATGTAAGTGTCATTCATTTGGAAATACTTCCATTTTATTGCTGGGAATAAGTGCTAAACTATATTTTTGGAAGTGCTTTTGAATGACTTAATTAGATGACAAATATATTTGCATTTGAGAAACTATTTAGAATGAATTTGTTTGGATGCATGATTTAGGATTAATGATAATGTCATTCATTTTTAACTACTCCCAAGTTTTTTCGCTAGGCGATTATTGAAAATTTGGTATGTAATTTAAATGAGTTTTGTTTTTCAAGCTGATCGCAACTTTCCATTTTCGTAAAGTGATAAAAATGGCCAAAATAACGAATTTCAAAGGATTTGAAGGAACCCATAATGAAAAAAATCAGTGCGAAATATTGGGAAAATAGTTAAAAAAACATAATAAAAACATACAACAAAAATAAGTCTTTCGAAATACCTAGCGGAAGTGGCCGGCCAAAGAAGATAAATACGCCCAATTAGAACGCAGAATAGTAAATTTTGTTAAAAAAAAATCAAAAGCAAATATAGTTAATGTCTCTCCACAAACCATAAGAAATTTCTTGGATTCGAAAGAACTGTATGTTTACGCACCTAGAAAAAAAAACACTTCTGTCTAAAGAAAATATTAAAAAGTGATTGGACTCTGCTAATCAGTTTATAGAGGAGGACCAATCGTTTATTTACCTCTGATGACCGATATTATGTTTGGAGAAACACAGGAGAAGCTTTAAATCCGCGTAACGTTACACATACTGTTAAATACGGAGGTGGCAATGTGATGGTCTGAAGTGCGATGGGTGCAAATGGCGTTGGAAACCCTGTATTTGTGACAGGAAACGTGAATAAAATTGATTATTTTAATATTCTGAAGAATAATTTGGTTCAATCTGCGCAAATAGGGTCTGTAGGATAGATTTGTGTTTGTCCAAGACATCGATCCTAAGCACTCGACGCATATTGTTAAAGATTGGCTATTATATAATATTAAAAAAGTATTGTCTCACCCTCCCCAGAGTCCGGACTTGAATCCAATTGAGCATCTGTGGGCGTTTATGAAAACAAAATTAAAAGACTACCATACTTCTAACAATGAACCCCTCAAAAAAGCTCTTATTTGGAATTTGGAATTCAATACCGGTAGAAGTGACCAAAAATCTGGTCCATACGATGCCAAATAAGCTCCAAGCTTTAAGAAATGCCAAAGTCCAACATACAAAATACTAAAAACGCATAAAGATTTTATGTTTATTTGTATAACATTTAAGTTTTCTTAGTGCACAAGTTTTTTAGTGAATTTGACTTTTTTGTTTTTGTTTAAATTTATTTGATTTCGGTAAGTGTACAACTTTTTTGCTGACTGTATATAGTTTTTTGAACACATGCTGTGTTTTCTTTGAAAGAAGTCGGTCTGGAACATGCTGTTCTGCGGCAGTTTTTATTTTTTTGTTGTCGAATTCTTCGCAATTCTTAAGACATCTCTCCGATTTAAAACACTTTTCAGTATATTTTTCTCAGTTTTTTGCCCAAACTTCAAACTTTTTGTTAAACATGTAAAAAATGTCATCAACATTTTATATTCTAAAAATGTTCTCAATTTATAACAATCGTCAATCGTCAACTACGAAAAATGGTCCCATTACTACAGAATTTTTATAACGATCCAACAGTATCTAATAAAAAAAATGAGATCGAAATTGAACAAATAAATATTTCTATCCTACCCATACTAAGATTATAGAAACCACAAGTAGTCATTTAACATACAACGCAAAAGAATTAATTTTTTCGATATTTTATTATTTTACATTTTCTATATTGAAGATATGAATGAAAAACTTAACTTAATTCTATTGAATTTGAGAAGCTATTTACAATGAATTATTTTGGATGTATGACTGAGGAACAATGAAAGTGTCATTCATTTGGAAATATTTCCATTTTATTACTGTGAATAAGTGTTAAACTATTTTTTGGAAGTGCTTTTGAGACTTCATTAGATGACAAATATATTTGCATTTTACAATGATAATGTCGTTCATTTTAACTACTTCCAAGGTTTGCTGGATTACAATATGTTATATAAATATTTTTTATAACGAGTGTATTTTTTCTACTTTATAATTATAACAAGAAACCCCCTCGTGTCACGTATAATCTTCAGTTTTATATCTTTTTGTACAATGTTTTAATAGTATCCCTTTTAATACGTAAAGTAACGTATGTGACGTACTGTCTTTTACATAGAATTTGTATTTTGTTTTGTTTGACGTTTATTGATTTCTTTTTGTGAATTGTTACCAACACGCTCTCATTGTATGTGTTGATCGAGGAGTTTAAGTTTAGCGCTCAATCGAATCAGACGTGGAAAATTTAAATAAAAGTTCGATTTTATATTTTAGCACATGAACAAAAGTGTTTTTATTCTCGAAAGCTATCCTGTGACAACTTCAGAAGTGCGATAAGCCCGTTCCTAACGAAAAAGGAAAATCGCGTCGTGAAATAATAATTTATTTGGTATTAGAACAAGTAATTTTCTATTGTTCATGTGCTCGTGTGACTGCGTGTGTAACACGACGAATTACATACACGAACGAGTCAGTGAAAAATTTCGAGAAAATGGAGTCGTTAAACAAATTGAAATTGGACGATTTAAAGAAAAAGTGTGAAGGCCTAGGATTGTCGACGAGTGGCAAGAAAATAGACCTAATCGAAAGAATATACGTTTACGGTTTAAAAGAAAAAGATCAAGTAATACGCGAAATGTCACAAAATTCGATTCACGATAATTCTTTTCGGAGCGTAAATGGACAAGACGAAGAAACTCCATTGAGTGCATCATCGCCGGATTTTGTTGGATTTGACAATGCGACGAGTAATACTTCATTAATAGCGACATCAGCGGAAAGCATTGTGGGAGTTTCTACGACGGTGTGTAGCATTCCCAGTACTTCGAATTATGGTGTTCGACGACAAGTTTCTGTTCCAGTATCGACGGTGTCCAGCGGTGTAGGGCGCAATGTTTACTGGGCAGATGAACGAGTAACTTCAGAACTTCGACAAGCAACGAGAGAAAACACGAATTCCATCTATACAAATTGTATTCCAATTCCGTCAACAATTCGACAAAATAATGTACAGCATAGTTTTGTACCATTTTCAACGAGTGTATCGCAACAGTTTGATCAACCGTTACCTTACGTGCAAAGTCATGTTCCATACCAACAAAAATATGTTCCAACAACGTTTAACGTACAACAACAATTCGTACCAACACAACCGTCGTTTCAGCAGTGCATGTACGCACCAATACAACCACAACAAAGCTTTGTAACGAATAATGTGAAGGACGTAATTTCGATATTACCATCATTTGATCCAGCTGATAAGTCGATAACTTCAGTGAAGTTTATCGGTCGTACCGAACATTTACGTCAATCGTACGGCTGGGATGATAAGGTACTCTTGTTTGCAGTACAGACCAAATTGCAGAGTGTTGCAAAATTGTGGATAGATTCTGGGGCTGATGTTTTTACATCTTGGCAGCAATTCGTCGACGCGTTCCTAAAAGAATTTCCATCAACTGTGAACGTTGCAGAAATTCACATTCAGCTAATGAATATGCGTCGCTCTTTCGGTGAATCGCCTGAGATGTTTTATTACAAGATTTTGTCAATCGCGAGAAACGGATGTTTGGACGACCAGTCCATAATAAAATATGTCATAAATGGAGTGAATGACAATGATATGAGACGCGTTTTATCGGTTATGAATTTCTCATCGTGTTGTGAACTTTTAAAGGCTATAACGAACTATAGTAGCTACAATAGTAGTTATAATCCGAAAGCAAATAGCTTGAACAAGAAAGGTTTTGATCGGATTAAAGACAATTTATCCGCGTGTGCAAACAATACTGTGGCCAAACCGGGAGCCGATATAACTTGTTATAACTGTAGGAAAACTGGACATATATCTCGTAATTGTCCCGAACCGCAAAAACGTGCTCGTTGTGAAATATGTTCGCGTACAGGACATACCTCGGCAATGTGTAAAAATAATGTGACCCAAAACGCGACGTGCAATCAAATAGATGACCCAACAGGGGGGTTAAGCTACAAAACTGTAAAGATTGGAGATATACTTGTGAATGCTTTGATAGACAGTGGAAGTGCCCGTAGCTTAATCAGAAAATCTATTGTGGTCGAACATGATGAGAAAGAAAAGTGTTATATTCGTCTGATCGGATTTGGTGGCGGTCAGTATGAATGTTTCGAGAAGATAAAATTGAAAATGAAAATTTACGACGTCGATATGGAAGAATATGTTTTGATAATCGAAGATGATAAACTTGTATACGATATGTTGCTCGGTAGAGATATTTTGTGCTCGAAGAATATACGGTTCGTGATGGACGGCGATAATTGTTACATCCAGACGAAAATAGTGAATAACATAAATGATACATTATCGACCGAAATAACCGACAACTTAAACGATGTTCTTAAACGATTTGAAGGCCGTTTCGGAAAAGACATAAAGACAATTGGAAAGTGTAATATCGTTAAAATGGACATCAAACTTACAACCGAAGAATCCATAAGTATGAAACCTTATCGATTACCGTTCGCCCGTAGACCAATTGTACGTGAAATGATTAAAGACATGCTTGACGCGAATATCATCCGACCATCATCTTCACCATTTGCTCCGCCCATAGTCATGAATGAAAAGAAAAACGGAGAGTTCAGAATGTGCGTTGACTACAGACGGCTAAATAAAGTGATGGTAAAACAACCATTTCCAATGCCCATTATCGAGGATATTTTGGCACAGCTCTCGGGAAACAAATATTTCACGGTATTGGACCTGAAAATGGGTTACCACCAAATTGAAGTAGAGGAGGCAGCGAAACCAATCACCGCGTTTATTACTCAAGATGGTCACTACGAGTTCAACAGGATGCCGTTTGGGCTAGTAAATGCTCCATCCGTGTTTCAGGAAACGATGAATAAAATAATTGACATGGCCAAACCGGATGTAGTAATAGCCTACCTAGATGATATTGTTATACCAAGCAGAACAGCGGACGAAGGTGTTAGGATATTGGAAAGATTTTTGAAAATTTTGGAACGATGTGGATTAACATTACGATATGACAAGTGCAACTTTTTGGGAAACGCGATTGATTTTCTTGGCCATCGAATAGACGAACGTGGAATAACACCTGGCAGAGCCAAATTGATTGCAATAGAAAAATACAAGGTGCCAGAGAATGCAACTGAAGTCCGAAGATTCATGGGTTTGTGTGGATTTTTCCGGAAATTCGTAAGGGAATTCCAAATTATTGCAAAGCCGCTCACTCAGTTGACAACGAAAGCAGCCCAGGGGAATTTCAAGTGGGGACCCGAGCAGGAAAGTTCATTTTGTATATTGAAGAGCAAACTTTGTGAAGAACCGGTACTGACCTTGTATGATTTCAATGCCCTACACGAAGTTCACACGGATGCTAGTAGCGTTGGACTAGCCGGTATTCTACTCCAATCGACCGACGAGGGACGTTCGTGGAGAGCGGTAATATATTTCAGCAGATTGTGTAGTGAAGCGGAATCACGTTACCATAGCTACGAACTTGAGGTCCTCGCTGTTGTTGAGTCGCTTTCAAGATTCAGGATCTATTTGCTGGGAAAACCATTTAGAGTTGTTACCGACTGTGCAGCGATTTCGACAATAAGGGCTAAGACACAACTAATTCCGCGAATTGCCAGATGGTGGATGAGTTTAATGGAGTACGATTTCGAATGCACCCATCGAGCTGGAAGCCGTATGTCTCATGTTGATGCCATTAGTAGAGCACCGGTGGAGGAACAGGTTGCACAGATTTCCATCGACACCGCAGACTGGCTATTGACAATGCAGTTACAAGATGAAAATTTGGCGAACATAATAATGGTATTGAGAGGGGAGCGTAAGTCTGAGCAGGAGAATCAATTTCGAAACGACTACGAACTGGAAAAGGAACGGCTCTATAGAAAGGTAAATCGGAAATTATTATTTGTCGTACCTAAAGCAGCCCGCTGGCGTGTTGTTAAACATTACCATGATGACATGGGTCATTTTGGCCTTGAGAAATCTATCCAGCGGTTATCACAACATTTTTGGTTCCCTCGTATACGCAAATATGTTAAGGAATATATTGCTGCTTGCGTCGAGTGTTGTTTCAATAAAGGGAAGACTGGGAGACCCGAAGGAGAAATGCAGATCAGCGAAGGTAGTCCCGTCCCGTTCCAAACCCTTCATATAGACCATTTGGGACCATTTATACGCAGTAAGAAAGGGTACGTTTATATTCTTGCTATCAGCGATGCATTTACCAAGTTTTTGATTGTGAAACCTGTCCGAAATACCTCCACGTCTCCGGTACTACAGATATTGACGGAAGTTTTTGGATATTTTGGTTTACCGGAACGGATAGTGTCAGATCGAGGTACCGCTTTCACTTCCAAGCAATTTGAAGCGTTCTGTTCTGAGTTTGACATCTACCATATAAAAACAGCCGTGAGAACCCCCAGGGCCAATGGACAAGTTGAAAGGTCCAACAACCTAATCTTGAATTATTTGCGAACGTCTACGACAGATCCGAGAGATTGGGTTTCTTATCTTCTTCGTGTTCAATGGACTGTGAATTCCCAAAAGAACAGTACCACTGGATTTAGTCCACATGAGTTGGTGTATAATTTTAAACTAAGAGATGTTATAAGAAACCGTTTATTAGCAGCGATCATCGAACCCAACGTAGAAGTACCAGTTGAAGAGAATCAGAAGGAGGCTCTACAGAATATGCAAAAATGCAGACAACAGTGGAAAGAACGTTTTGATCGACGGCATGATAAGCCCCAGGTGTACCAAATAAACGATTTGGTCGTTATCGAGAGTGAACTCCAATCGACTGGCGAATCACGAAAACTGGCTCCACGTTTCAGAGGGCCCTATGTAGTTGCTAAGGTTCTCGGTAAAGATCAATATCTTCTGGAAGATATTAAAGGCATGCGTATCAGTCAGAAACCATTCAGTTCCGTCTATACAGCTGAGAAGATGAAAAGATGGTGTGTGTTACCCCCAGATGACGAATTGACTAACGAAGATGACATCGAGGCGATGTCAGGTCAGGAGAGGCCGAGCTGTCACGTATAATCTTCAGTTTTATATCTTTTTGTACAATGTTTTAATAGTATCCCTTTTAATACGTAAAGTAACGTATGTGACGTACTGTCTTTTACATAGAATTTGTATTTTGTTTTGTTTGACGTTTATTGATTTCTTTTTGTGAATTGTTACCAACACGCTCTCATTGTATGTGTTGATCGAGGAGTTTAAGTTTAGCGCTCAATCGAATCAGACGTGGAAAATTTAAATAAAAGTTCGATTTTATATTTTAGCACATGAACAAAAGTGTTTTTATTCTCGAAAGCTATCCTGTGACACTCGTTAAGTGAAAACGCCGTGGAATACACACAAATATGAGGGTACAAATAGTTAAATTAGAAAAATATTAGCATATCGATCATTCCATGAAATTTTGTACGATAACTAAACTTTATAAAATATTTGATTCGTAGAAGACGAAAAAAAACGAAATTTTTTTTCAAAATTTTAAAAACGTGTGGACACAATTCAAAGAATGATGGCTTATTTTAAAGGTGATTACAAGTACTTTTCGCCGGCGTTCTTGGCTATTGACTGCTACTGCCAACAATTTTGTGTATTTCTGACTTTTCTTCTTCTTTTGTATTTTTCATTATGAAAACACCAACCTAAAAATTCAGAAAAAATATAGGCATATATTCTAAACAAACGCTAAAAAATTCAGCTTGGAGAAATAACGGTTTGTATTTAAAGAAAACATTTACTAAATACAGTTGCCCGAAAAAAGTATTTTCTGAACGATTGTTCATAAAATAACATACACACACGTAGTTTGTGTATGCTTAGCTGACGGGAGTACATAGGGCAGAGCTCAGGCTACTATGGGGGTCAGCGGATGGCGGATAGCTGGACGGCCTGCAGATATGCAGGTTCGCTGCGACTAATAAGCAGTCCCCGACCAAGAGCGGCAGAGTCCCAGGACAAGGACTCTGCGACATGGCGATTGGGTACCGCCATTTAATAAGTATCTCCCACATGGGTGCCTTCAGGAAAGGAGCATCTGATGCCTCCGTGGTTCCCCAGTCCACTAAAATCCAGAAGCGTCTGACCCAGAGTGGGCGGCTCCCTGGTCAGCGTCTGTTCCCCAGGTTAGGGGCGGCTGAGTTACAACACCTGGCGGTTAGGTCTAAAACGCTATGGGTAGGGTCCCAACAAATAAAACAAAAATGAATAAGTTAGATAGAGAGAAATTAGTTACGGTGCAGGGAGTAATGACCTCAGTGCCGGCGACTTTGGGTAGTGCGCGAGCAGGCTACAAGTCGTCGTTATCCAGCGCCTGCAATGCTACTCCGGTAATCTTGGCTGGGGCAGCAGATACTGCTACAAGTAAAACAGATGAGAAGGAGCAAAGTCCCTTTATCAGAAGCTCGGTAATAAAAAGGACACCACCACCGGCCGCTAATGCAACCATTTCTGCAAACAAGGAGGAAACACCAACGTCAGCGACGGAAAATAAAGTAGAAGATACGTTTGTCGTATTAGGGGAAATGATAGTCGTACTTATGGACTATGTTAAAAGCAGGAACAATGTCCACCATGCTATTAAGGAACAGGTGAGGGCAATAAGAGCCAAATATAACAAAGTACGCGACGAAAGGAGTAACGAGGGAAATAACATCACTCGCGAGAATATCAATAGTCAAACCAAGAGGGAAGCAAAGAGGAGCAGAGACCCGACCGATGTAATACCGAGTACGGAGACACCGAAAAGGGCAAAAAATCGTTCACCAAAACAAAAAGAACATATCTCCACACAAGTAGTAAACGCATCAGAAAGGCCCAGTTCAAGTGAGAAGGTCCTAAAACCACCTATTAAGTGGGAAAAAGTATTAAAAAAGAAGAGAATTCGTAAGGCCAAACCGGATACAATGGTAATAACAGCCAAGGGAGATATCACTTACGCGGACATCCTACGGAAGATCAGAACCGACCCAGAATGGTCTATGTGCCGTATAAGGGAGACAGTGACTCTTTTCAAATGCTTCAAATGCCTAGAATTTGGTCATATGGCAAAGCTCTGCAAGACCGAAACGGACAGGTCTCAAAACTGCCGAAAATGCGGAACAATAGGTCACATCTCGAGAGACTGCAAAGACGAGCCAAACTGTATGTTGTGCAAAGCGGGTGGAGGGTTAGATCTTAAACACATAGCCGGAAGCTATAGATGCCCTAAACTTAAATGAGATTTGTTCAAATTAATCTTAACCATTGCGAAGCAGCTCAAGATCTCTTAACACAGACTATCTGCGAATCGAAAATAGACGTTGCAATAATAAGCGAGCAGTATAAAGATATAGAAAAGAACGTATGGGAGAAAGACTCGTCCGGTAGAGCTGCCATATGGGCTTGCGGAAATAAAGCGATTGAAGAGGGAATGAAGCAGCAATCTCAAGGGTTTGCTAGGATGAAAATCGGCGGTGTATATGTATATAGCTGCTATATATCACCAAATATACAACTAGAGGAATTTGAGAGGATAATTGATAACCTGGTACTAGATGCAAGCCAACACAACCCAATCATTATTGCCGGAGATTTTAATGCATCAGCTGTAGATTGGGGCTGCCAAAAAACGAACAACAGAGGTCGATTACTATTAGAAGCCTTCTCGTTACTTGACCTCGTTCTACTAAACCAAGGAAATGCACACACCTTCAGGAGAGCCGGCTACGGATCCATAGTTGACATTACCTTCGCCAGTACCGGACTAGCTAAAGACTCAAAATGGCTAGTAAGCGAGCACTACACCCACAGCGACCACCAAGCTATACTGTTTACAATAAACAAAGGAGAGCCCACACGGACACCACGACAAAAAGCTACCTTCCAAGGCTGGGCGAGCGACAAAATTGATTCGGCGACATTTATAGATTTGTTTTCAAATCAACATATTGAAGATGGAACAGTCGATGACATGGCGGAGGAATTGGTGGAGGCCCTGAAGGCGGCCTGCGATGCCTCAATGCCTAGAAGAAGACAAATCGAAAGAAGGAAAGAAAACTTCTGGTGGAACAATGAAATATCAGCCCTCAGGAAAGAGTGCCTAAAGGCTCGGCGCAGATACGAACAAGGACCGACTTCGAAGCAAAAAGAGATACGTATCACAGAGCCAGACAATACCTGCAGAAAGCGATAAGCAGAAGCAAATCGGAATGTTTTAAGAAACTTTGTAACGAAGCTGACTCCAACCCATGGGGCAGTGCATATCATGTTGTAATGTCAAAGATAAAAGGATCAAAATCGGCCAAAATAACGTGCCCTGACCTAGTCAGCAAAATAGTAGCTACACTATTTCCAAAAGGAGAACCGTACACGGACGATCTGGGTATCGATAGTATATCGGACCAAGTACCAATAACTGAGGACGAAATTCTAAAATTACTCCCTAAAATAGGAGACAATAAAGCACCAGGGCTAGATAGTATCCCAAACAGATCACTAAAGATTGCGCTAAAAACAATGCCACATCTGTTCGCAAAAGTATTCAATAAAAGCCTGAAAGATGGTGTATTTCCGAAAGAATGGAAGAAACAGAAGCTCATCCTTATACCTAAACCAGGTAAAACACTGGGAGAACCTCAGTCGTATAGACCAATATGCCTCCTGGATACAATAGGCAAGTGTCTGGAGAGGTTAATATATACTAGACTGCTTACTGCGGTCGAAGAAGCCGAAGGTATCTCACAAATGCAATATGGCTTCCGGAAAGCGAGGTCAACGGTAGATGCCATAAATTTAGTGGTGAATGAGGCGAAACAGGCAATCCAAAGCAAAGGAAGCAAGCGGAAATACTTCGCTGTAATTACATTGGACATCAAGAACGCTTTCAACTCAGCGGGATGGAGGCACATAATAGTATCGCTGAGGAAACTTAGAGTGCCGGAGTACTTAATTAAAATTGTGAAGGACTATTTCACAAACAGAACATTGTGGTATACAACAGATAATGGTATGGAGTCCTAGAATATTACGGCCGGTGTCCCAAAAGGATCGGTACTATGGAACATCATGTACGATGGAGTGTTCAGGCTTAAAATACCGAAAGAGGCGAAATTTGTAGGCTTCGCGGACGATATCGCAGTGATAGTCCAAGCTAGATATCTGGATGAAGTACAGCTCTATGCAAATGAAGCCATCCAAACTATTAAGAGCTGGTTGGAGTCGGTGAACTTAAGCTTAGCTGAACACAAGACAGAGGCGGTGTTGATAAGTAGCAGAAGAACAAGCGAGATACTAAGAATTCAGGTTGGAAGAAGTGAAATTACTTCCACCGAAGCAATTAAATATTTGGGGGTGATGATCGATAACCGTTTATACTTTAAAAAGCATACTGATTACTCGTGCCAAAAGGCAACCAATGTGGCAAACGCGTTGGCCAGGATGATGCCAAATGTAGGAGGTCCTCGGCAAAGTCGAAGAGTATTGCTGTCACGAGTGACAAACTCAATACTACTTTATGGAGCACCTATATTGGATAGATCACTGAGGTGTACCTTCAGAAAGGATATGTTGTCCATCTTCCGACGAAGCTGTCTTCGTGTCTGTAGTGGATACCGCACCATATCCCTGGAGGCATCATGTGTGGTAGCGGGTATGTTCCCCATAGACATAACCGCTAGAGAATATACGAAGATATATGAAGAAAAAAACGAAAACCCCGAGATGGATTATAGATCTATCCGACAAACAGTACGAGGAACGTCAGTTCAAAAGTGGCAACGAAGTTGGGACAACTCTCGCAAAGGGCGGTGGACTCATAAACTGATCCCTAATATTGAAAGATGGATAAACCGCAGACACGGACAACAACACAATTCCTAACCGGACATGGTGGATATAGAAGCTATTTACACCGCTTCGGACACGACACTTCGCCAAGGTGTCCAGTTTGCCCTGAACAAGACGAAAACGCCGAGCATGTAGTATTCGTATGCCCCAGATTTGAGGAAGAGCTTGCGAGACTACAGATGCAAGTAGGAGGCAAACTATCTCCCGAAAATGTAATAGAAGTAATGCTTACATCTGAAAGAGAGTGGGACGGTGTAAATAATTTTGTAACATCCGTAAATGAAACATTGAGGAGAGAAGAAGAACTTCGAAAAGCGCTTCTTTCGACTGAAAGATCTCGTCAATGAGGACACGAAGAGCAGCAACATAAGCTGACCACCCCGCGAAGTAATACCGGATGGCAGTACCGCGGTGTGAGGTGGAGAAGTTTGGGGGTGTGGTTTAGTACGTAAAAATCGTGCATGTTTTTCCACACGGGTGGAATACATCTTTTGAAGATTCCACACCTCCAGCGAAGCAAAAAAAAATGGGAGTACAGTCGGTCGATACACACACATTCGTTCAAAAATAGTGTTTGCTGTTGGTAAAACTGCGGAAATTAAACGTTTTATTGATGTTTTGAAGAAATAAAAACACTGGTGTGAACAAAAATTATGTGATAAATTTATTCAGGGAGATACAATTATTTCGTTGTGGGTAAAACTGAAAAAATATTTAGTATTTCAATAAACATACACATACCTGCATCAAAATTTAATTCTTTGTGGGTAAAACAGGAAAAATTAATAAATATTTCAATATACTTACATACAACATGTATGTATGTACATAATTTAATGTTAAGCAAAATCTAAGTAAGGAAAGTAATTATATTTCACAAATATTTGTGATGTAATTTGAACAGTTATTTGTTTGTTTTTTGTTGGAACGAATGAATGGTAACCTAAAGTACCGCGGATAGTTTTAGTCTTACTAAAAAAAGAAAATGTATGGAGTATTAATAGGATTATAAATATTGGTTAAATTTGCTCGTGCAGCTAATCTTTTAATTGTTGTTCCTAGACCGTCGCAGGGTCCCTTTCCATGGGATGTTGCAAAAAAATGCCATTCCGCTTTAACACCAAAATCATTTTCATGAAATACAAGATTTATGAAGTTTTTTTGTTTTTGTATTGAGCACTTGCGCCATCGGAACACTTTACCCAAAGTGTTCTGTAGAAATGAGATAAGGCCATTCTGGAATAAATTCACAGCTACTGTATCATGCTTTAGACATTCAGATATTGCGACGTAGTTAGTAAACTTTTTTTCTCCATTTTCGTTGTAATAAATTGCCATTGGGTGAATTGTGACTTGGTCATTATTCCAGTGAGCGTAGTTTTCGGAAAAGTCAGAAATAATTTTAAATGGATTGCAACAGGTATCGTTACGCGGCTTCATTTTTGTTCGCGACATCGGGAGTTATCGCTAAAATTACAAAATTGTGATAGAAAGATAGGCAAATCTGAACGATTATTTGAAATTAGAAGCGAAGACACAAACTTTAAGCAGTGTGAAAAACTATTTTTGAACGAAGTTCTGACGAGATGGAGTAGCGCCCATCGAAACTACGCAGTCAACTTTTAGCTGCAACAATAAAGGTCTCACTTTGCCTTTTTGCTAATTTTGGGTTCTGCTGAAGACTTCAGCACAACCTTTGGTCTTGAACCAAAATAAATGACAAACACATACAACATAACAGGCCAACAATACATACAAACAACAACAATTCTTTTTATTAATAAGTAACAAAAAGTCCGCTGACTTATATTTTATTCATAAAAAACTTTTTTGACTTGTACAAGACGATATACACATGGAACTTGAGATGTTTTAATAATTTATTTGCGTAATTTTGCGAGTCATACAAAATCGATTATCAAATATACTCAGTTCTATTAATTCGCCTATTTATGCAGATAAAGAACGGCATTATAAAATTGGGCGTGGCAACTCCCATACGAAATTAAAAACTATTACGAAATATTTTCTGTTCTGCGAGATAAATGTGGACTGGGTCTGAACGTGACGTCTCACATATCAGAAAACTATAGACTTTTGTATTGTATCAATAATCTTGCAATTTTGCGTGATTTCATTGCGTTTAAATGTGCGCATTTTTACTTAAAACTTATGTAATTTTTGTATGAGTACATCCATAAACAATGTACGTTGTTATATAAAATATAGGCAGTATATAAAAGTCTATTTAATGTCTCTAGTTCTATCATGACGGGAGTAATAAAATTTTGTGCAAGTTCATTCAGTATTAATTAGTGTAATTGTAAAAAATTGGCGGCATTGAAAGTGTGTGTGGTACGAAACTAAATCCTATTATAAAACTTTTTCACTTCTGCAACATATACAGGGCTGAGTAACTCCACACAGGTAGTGACACGCGAGGGACGATCTAAAGGCTATGTATTTTAAAAGATTTGCATTCTTTGGTACATTCAATATAGTATAGATCACAAAAAATAACATGGAACCAGATTTTAATTTTTAGTTTTGTATTTTTTGTCGAGCGAAGCGTAGATTATAAAAGTAAAAATTTCATTTTATCCAAGGATAAAGCTGTCAATAATACTTTTTTATTATCTGTGATTGAAATGAAGTTATGTAGTATTTTTCAAACAAAAATTCTGGCGATCTCTAAAGTCATGGGATTAATAAGCAACAATAGATAGATAGATTTAGGAATTATAAACAGTGGAGGGCAATTATAAAATTTCCGTGCGTGCTATGTATTTCTAAAGCCATTCAAGAGTGTAATTATGTTACTTTCGTAACTGTTTTGAAATACAGTGGTGGCCACGAATTTAGCACATTCACCCTATGTAACTTTATAAAGCAAATATTTCAAATTCTTTTTGTTTTTCCTCGGTATTTTTCTAAAATATTTCGCACGATAAGATGACCATTTAACGTTCGGTTCTTATGTTGCATTTTAGTTTTATGCAATCTAAAGTACAAATAATACGAAAAGTGATTGGACAGTAATTTAGCACAAATTAAAAAAACTTTAATCAATCCCGAAAAAACTGAACTTACCAATACATTTTATTATAAACTTAAAATTTGGTTGGATAACCAATACATTTTATTATAAACTTAAAATTTTATTGGATAACCACTTTTTTGAGTAATAGCTGTACATCTTCTGGACATACTCTCCACTAGAGACATAATACGCTCCATTGGAATAGCATATCAGGAATTTTGATTTTCATTCAAGAAATCGTGCGAATTTTTGGGTTTTATTATTATAATATGTTGTTAAAGTCATTTCCATAGATTCTCAATAGGGTTGAGATCCGGTGACTGTTACGCACCATTTTTAAAAATCTATTCTGTTCAGTCCAAACAGCTCTTTTTTTTTTCACTGGCATTAAGTGTGTTTTGGTTGGTTGTCGTGCATAAACTTAATTGACATGTTTTTATCTGAATATATTATCATAGTATCAACCAGTAGATAATATACTGATCCATTAGTGCATCGCTTTTGTGTATCGAACGCCGTGTCCAATTACCGTCTCATATTTGACGACCACAGAACAAAAACGCCGAATAAAATCGTACAGAGCAAAAACGACGCAAAAAATTTAACAGAGCAAAAATGCAGCAGAGCAGCGTACATGTGACACTCACACATGTATACATGCATGCTCTGTTGAAGATTTCAAGAGAATTGCCAATTGCGTGTGGGCTCTCTCTCTCTCTCGAGTCGTGATCGGTTGGCTCTGTTGTTATTTTCTTTTTTTGTTTTTAGTTGTCCAGCAAGTCGAAGTGAAAGAAATAATAAGAATGCTTTATTTTCCAAAATACAGGTTTAATATCAATATGTTCTTATTTCTAAAAAACGAAAATATTTAGTCATTTTTGTTTGTAACAAATAAAAATGATGTAAACTTCAAGTCACTTAAGCTTTTGTATGTATACAGTATTACATACTATAAAGTAAAAAAATATTCTTTTTTTTCTTATAATAATAGAATTAATGAAAATTTCAAGGCTCATACGTTTGTGATATAACAAGTACAAGTAGAAAATATTAGCTTTAATTTAATTACTTAAATACTGGTGATATGAAGCTTTCATAAAGCATTGTTTTGTACTAAATCCATTAATCCATTTTTCCATTTAGGGCGTTTCTTATTTTAATAAAAAAATTATAATAGTAAATATGAAAAAAAAATTAAAAACATAATTAAAAACACTTAGTGCGATTTAGTGTAATTTAGGTAATCCAAACAAAAAAATTATTTCAATAGATTAATTTTGTTTTTTTTTAATCTCTATAAAAAGTCAAGTTTTCGATAAAACTTAAAAAATTTGCAGCTTCACTTTTTATTCATTTTCGCGGTTAGGCGGTTTCGGGATCACTCCCATCAATCAATCAATGTCTTCTTTGTTTTCATAATTTAAGTTTTCAAAAAATGTTCGGCATTCTACAGGGATGAAGCACATAAGCTGTTGGAGATCTAAATATTTACTTTTTGTTATAGCTTTTCCCTCTGGATACAGACAAGCCAACTCCAACATTTCAAAATCTTCTTCACGTACACCTCTTTTTGCCAAACTCACTACCTGCGTTACATTGCCATCAAACAAAGTTAATTGGAATACATTACTCTTTTCCTGAATAATTCTTCGTATAGTGTACCAATTTATTTTTTGTCCGTTAATATCTATTTTTCGATTTACTATTAGCCTTTCCAGCTCCTTAGAAGTTATAAAATCTGGGGTGTTCATTTCTTTAACTATAAACTTCGGCTCGGACTTTTTGGCTTCCTTTATGATATTAATCCAATCATTCGGAGTCGGTACAATCTCATTTTTTTTTTATATTTTTCTATTAAACTAAAGCATCTATCGCAACTGTTATAACTATGGCCCGAAATAAAATATTTTTGAGTTATACTTTTTAAATGAGATGATGCTAAAAAATGTTTTAAGAAATGAACACCCCAGATTTTATAACTTCTAAGGAGCTGGAAAGGAAACTTAAATTATGAAAACAAAGAAGACATTGATTATGGTTTTGTTTGTGATGGGAGTGATCCCGAAACCGCCTAACCGCGAAAATGAATAAAAAGTGAAGCTGCAAATTTTTTAAGTTTTATCGAAAACTTGACTTTTTATAGAGATTAAAAAAACAAAATTAATCTATTGAAATAATTTTTTTGTTTGGATTACCTAAATTACACTAAATCGCACTAAATGTTTTTAATTATGTTTTTAATTTTTTTTTCATACTTACTATTATAATTTTTTATTAAAATAAGAAACGCCCTAAATGGAAAAATGGATTAATGAATTTAGTACAAAACAATGCTTTATGAAAGCTTCATATCACCAGTATTTAAGTAATTAAATTAAAGCTAATATTTTCTACTTGTACTTGTTATATCAAAAACGTATGAGCCTTGAAATTTTCATTAATTCTATTATTATAAGAAAAACAAGAATATTTTTTTACTTTATAGTATGTAATACTTTTTATACATACAAAAGCTTAAGTGACTTGAAGTTTACATCATTTTTCCATGCTTTATATAAGGTTACTTTCTATATATGTTTGTGTGCCACAAAATTTGAAATCAATTTTTGAAAGCTTTTTTCTCAACCAATTTTGCTCAAATTTTGCACACTTAATCATTTTCGATGACAATACAAGGAAATGGAAAAATTTGACCAATTGGACAAAGGGGCGTGGCACCTCCCATACAAAGTTAAAACCTATTATTGAATATTGTCAGTTCTATGACACCTAGAGTGCTGAAATTTTGTGTAAGTGCATCTAGCATCAATGTGCATAGCTGTGCCAAAAATGGGCGGTATTGGAATAGTGGGCGTACCACCTCCCGTACGAAGTTAAAACATATTATCGAATAGTGTCAGTTCTATGACACGTATAGTGCTCAAATTTTGTGTAAGTGCATCTAGCATCAATGTGCGTAGTTGCGCCTAAAATGGGCGGTAATGCAAAAGTGGGCGTGGTACCTCCCATACAAACCACAAATTAGAAATCTATTATTTCTGCTCCTGATAACGCAGTAATTTTTCCTTCTACAAAAGATAACTAAAAAAGAATTTCTAGGCCCAATAGAATTCTGCTTGCATAAAGCATGGATTTGAAATTTTTTTTTTTTGATTTACTAGTTATTTGTTACAAACAAAAATTACTAAATATTTTCGTTTTTTAGAAATAAGAACATATTGATATTAAACCTGTATTTTGGAAAATAAAGCATTCTTATTATTTCTTTCACTTCGACTTGCTGGACAACTAAAAACAAACTAGTAAATCAAAAAAATTTTTTTTTTTCAAATCCATGCTTTATGCAAGCAGAATTCTATTGGGCCTAGAAATTCTTTTTTAGTTATCTTTTGTAGAAGGAAAAATTACTGCGTTATCAGGAGCAGAAATAATAGATTTTTAATTTGTGGTTTGTATGGGAGGTACCACGCCCCTTTGTCCATTCCCGCTCATATTTGCAGCAGCACTTAAAAAATGCACACCAAACCGACGTACCAAATTTTGTTCAAATACCGTTATCAGGAGCAGAAATAATAGATTTTTAATTTGTGGTTTGTATGGGAGGTACCACGCCCCTTTGTACAATCCCGCCCATATTTGCAGCAGCACTTAAAAAATCCACACCAAACCGACGTACCAAATTTTGTTCAAATACCGTTATCAGGAGCAGAAATAATAGATTTTTAATTTGTGGTTTGTATGGGAGGTACCACGCCCCTTTGTACAATCCCGCCCATATTTGCAGCAGCACTTAAAAAATGCACACCAAACCGATGTACCAAATTTTGTTCATATACCGTTATCAGGAGCAGAAATAATAGATTTTTAATTTGTGGTTTGTATGGGAGGTACCACGCCCCTTTGTACAATCCCGCCCATATTTGCAGCAGCACTTACAACATGCACACCAAACCGACGTACCAAATTTTGTTTAAATACCGTTATCAGGAGCAGAAATAATAGATTTTTAATTTGTGGTTTGTATGGGAGGTACCACGCCCCTTTGTCCAATTGGTCAAATTTTTCCATTTCCTTGTATTGTCATCGAAAATGATTAAGTGTGCAAAATTTGAGCAAAATTGGTTGAGAAAAAAGCTTTCAAAAATTGATTTCAAATTTTGTGGCACACAAACATATATAGAAAGTAACCTTATATAAAGCATGGAAAAAAGAAAATAACAACAGAGCCAACCGATCACGACTGAGAGAGAGAGAGCCCACACGCAATTGGCAATTCTCTTGAAATCTTCAACAGAGCATGCATGTATACATGTGTGAGTGTCACATGTACGCTGCTCTGCTGCATTTTTGCTCTGTTAAATTTTTTGCGTCGTTTTTGCTCTGTACGATTTTATTCGGCGTTTTTGTTCTGTGGTCGTCATTTGTACTTCGGGTTGTACTGCATGTTTGGAGGGCACAATTTGTATTGTTTTCTATTAGATCTGAACCGACATGTGTTCGATTCGCCAATCCAGGCGATATTTTCCCAAAAGTCTTGGATTTTTCTAAATGCCACTGATCAAATGAAATTTGACACTGTAAGTCATTTTTTGATACGTGTGGTTTATGTTGAACAATGCATCCAAATAATTTTTTTTCATTGGTTCATCTTCTTATGGTTCTTGAGGAAATGCTAATGCCAAATTTGGCCGAAAGGTCTCTCTGAATCACAGTTGAGCTTCTAAATGGATCTGCTTCGCAGGTTCTATCTATTAAAAAATCCGATTTATAGGTTGTTTTTCCCGGCGTAGGACATTTTTCAAGCTCCCATTAGTGACAATATGGCTTAGTATATTGCATACAACCTGTCTGGATCAATTTAGAATGTTTGCAATATCCCCAGCGGTACTTCCACTGTCGTTCAATTGCATAAGAACCTGACGCTGCGCCTCAATGCACCATGTTCCTTTAGCAATGTGTAATTATAAATTTTGTTAAATAATAATTTCCATTTGAGTAAAAATTACCCAGAAAATTACAGAAAATAACAACTATTATCAAATGTGCTAAATTTGTGTGCAGCCCAGTTAGGAATTACTTGCAAAAACATGAGAGTACGAGAAAAAGAACCAAAAGAATACGAAAAAAATTATTGGGCTTACTGATCACACCATAAGCAACACTAAAAAACAAATATTTTGCGCAGAGTTCATTATCAGAACAAATTAGTTGCTATTATAAACAACACATGTGAAGTGTGCTAAACTCGTGGCCACCACTGTAACTCATATAGTCCCCTCAATTAAACAATAGTAGGGCTGTTTTCTTTAAGCCGGGATAACAAGCTGCGATAACGAAAACGTTAATAAAAATTTAAATTTTTCTCAAAATAAAATATTATTTTTTCACTTTGTCGCCAACTACTAAATATATGTATCAAAAGAAATTTCCAAAAAAAATATTTTGTGTCGATTTTATTGGACTTAGCCTCGATATCCACCATTTTGACTTACACTGGATAATTATCAAGGCTGTCAAATATTTTTAACACAAAATTATTTTTTCAAAATTTGTTTTCACACACACATTGATTGATATTGCTTTTGGCGACAATTTTAAAAAATAATTTTTTATTTTGAGTGAAATTTTAACATTTTATTTACATTTTTGTTATTGCAGCTTTGTTATCCAGTCTTAAAGAAAAACAGCCACAGTGTATACGAATGCGAAACAATATTTTTTATTCTATATTTATCACCTCCATCATTGATTTTATATTATTATTTATGATTATAAGAACTCACAAATGTCAATTTTTTTAGTCGGATTCTTTCGAAGTAAAAATACCAGTATCTTGTTATTGCAGCTTTGTTATCCAGTCTTAAAGAAAAACAGCCACAGTGTATACGAATGCGAAACAATATTTTTTATTCTATATTTATCACCTCCATCATTGATTTTATATTATTATTTATGATTATAAGAACTCACAAATGTCAATTTTTTTAGTCGGATTCTTTCGAAGTAAAAATACCAGTATCGAAGTGCCAATCCTCGTTTAACTATAACGTCAAGCATATTCTTTAAATTAACTTAGGGAATATTTTCTAGATAAGTAGATCAAGCAGTCTTTGTGCCAATGCCGGAACTCCTTCAAATAAGTATACGTTTTTTTGTTTCCTAATATTTTAATTCGTACTGCCATCTCCGATTTTGCTCTAGCCAAATGTGAATTGGCCTTATGTTCCCATAAGGCCATTTAACGTGCCATTTAGACCTTCTAGATACTATTTCAATTCCTTCATATTGATTTTCAGCGTACGAATTATGCTTCCGCAGAGCTCATACGTAGAATGTGTATTGATTTCAATTCATTGTGTCACATCATAGATTTCGGATTAGGAATCGATATAATAAAGTCAAGGATTTTCTCCTGCTTGTATGTTTAGTTTGTTATGATATGTTTACTTTAATATTTTTAGGTACTAACTTTAAGAATAACCATTATTTGCATCTGATACTAATATTTTGTTTAATAATATTTTTGTTATACCGGCTGTTGATATTTGATCTGTAGCCGGTGTCCACCCTCTACTGCTTAGCCGCCATGGTTCGGACTGTGGTGTGTACGTTGTCCCTACGTTATGGGGACGTGGCCCTCTCGTTCGGAAGGGGCGGGAGTGAGAGGCGTTGGGACCGTTCAAAAAAAAAACGGCGCCTTAAGTCACTACTTGACACTACCACATAAACCAACCATATCTTAGCTTTAGAGAAGTATGTAGCAAAAAATGGTGTTGTACTCGGAATAATGTTTTATCAATCTGCACATATTAATTAAATCTGAGAATTGGACGCAATATATGTAGTTGTTGACACTTGTGTGTATACATACAAGTAAGACACAAACACAGTATAAACAAAGTGCTGAAGTCTTCATACGGAAAATAACAACAAATATTGGGCGTCGTCGTATTTTCATTTTATGAGGTCGGCTGAATGGAAAACAATTAATTAAGTACGTAATTTTCGATTGTATAGTTTACCTTCGGCTTTAGAAGTTTTACTTTCACACCCAATCACAAAAAAACAAAAATAAATCACATTTAGTGAGGCCAAAATGAACACACTCCGACGTAAACAACTTTCAATTGCCATCATATTGTCATCAATAGTGTAAAATTCGATTAGATTCAATTAGATTAAATTCTAAATATAATATGGCTTGTTCCAACACTTTTCACATAAACTATTAGATAAATTCATTGCATTAAAAGTTATTTGTGAAAATATATTTAATCCAATACACAAACATAGCGACCGAGATGCTTTATACTTTTTACATTTTAGTACAACATACAGAATAAACAACTGTGCAATAACTTTCGTAGAATATTCGAACTAATATCATATATATAATAAATTTAACATGTAGGATGATGTTACAGCGACCTAATACAAAGCGTTCCGTATACACACAAACACAATGCTACACGCTGACGACGGCGAAACCAAACAAGAGAGAGAATCTATAATTGCCATATTTTCCATTTTAATATTGAATAAATATGATTGTTTTAAATGTGCGGAAGAACAAAAAATACTAGAGAAATTATAGTTTACCATTGTACAAACTATTTTAGTAATAACACCTTATAGAAAATATAATATTCTCTTCAGTAAGTTTTTCTTCCATAATTTTTTAATATCATAAAACTAAGAAAGAAATAATTGTTACATACACACGAAAGTCCTGACGAGATGGGGTAGCGCACATCGAAACTGCGCAGAAAACTTTTAGCTGCAATAATAACTCACTTGCCTTTTTGCTAATTTTGGGTTCTGCTGAAGACTTCAGCACAACCTTTGGTCTTACCCCAAAATAAATTACAACATACATGCATTATACTATTTTTGCTGCTTGCAAGGCACATAGAAAGAGCGCATGAAAATGTATGTTCTTATTTTTTTCTTCTGTGCTTATTGTTTGAATGTAAACAATAACAAATGTGCGACATAATTAAAAATAGAAATAAATGAAATAGCTTCGGTTGTCGTGCTTATTAAAATTATGTATAACTTTTTTAAAAAAAATTGTGGCGGCGTAGATTTTGGGTAAGATCATTATACCAAAATAGAAATGTTGATGGGCTTTTTGCGTTAAGCTTTGAACATTTACACAACAATGACCACGAAAAATACAAAAAATGGTAAGGACGGCTGTTTTTGACCCTAGTGTAAGTAAATTGAAAAATATTATGTATATACAAAGGGATTTATAAAGTCTTTTTTATACAGCTATTTAGCACATGGGGATAGCACACAATATCTTTCTCTTACATTTAAAATGGGTACATCTACAGTGCGAAAAATAATACGAGAGACAAATGAAGTAATTAGGACAGACAGTGAACAATGCCACAAAATTAGCCTTTCGGTTGCGGAATAAGCTAAAAGATTATCTGCCTGGCCCACGATGTCGAACGTTCGCATGCCTCTCATGCGACAAACAGCTGATTTGGGATCCACTAACAGGCACTAGACGACAAAGAGAACGAAAATCTATGCGAACGATAACGTAAGCATTTCAGTGCAAAATCGGGGCCCACTAACTTTTTGTTCTGTCATCTAAGCGAATGGAAATGTCAAAAGCACTCACTTGTGTTGTGTCTGTCGTTACAATTAAAAAAGAGAAAAACATCAATACAAAGGAAATAAAAGGTAAGTAAATAAAATTATAAATAACTATCGGTATTTTACAAAATTACAATCTTATTTTTGTGAAATTTATATTATTCTTCTACAGCATAAAAAACAACCATGTTTTGTTTACCTTTTTTCAGACCGTAACTGTAGTGTCTACTTGATTTTTATACGGTACAATTTAGACACTTTGCGTTTTTTCTTGGCATATTTGAGAATTTTTTGATCTGGCAACATTTTCATTCACTCACAACACGTAAGGCTATGCGAACGAAAAGTCTGAAGATAGTTGGTCGCTTTTTGATGCGAAAGTGAGTGACTGGCTTTCGTTCGCATAGGTTTTCTTTCGACATCGTGGGTCAGGCAGTAAGTAATGATGTGGCTAATTTTAAAATAATGCAGGGGAAAACATAAGACACTGGAGCAGGATGAAATTTGAGCATGGCATGGCCACAAATATGTTTAAAGGTGCCCAAGTGCTTCTAGAAAATTTGTGGTCCGAATTGACCGAAAAATTAAACTTATGTGTGCCTCCAGTTAAAGATACTGCAGGATGGAGAATGGTGGTTAAAGAGCTGCAAACTACCTTAAAAGAAAGCTGGAAGTCTTGATTATAAACTTATATATACGATGGCGTACCTCAATATAGGACCTATTTCCAGATAATGTCGATTTTACCAAAAAAGCGGGTTCAAAATGCACTTTTTTAACGCTGGCTCCCGATGGTTGATAACGATGATTTGCTCCGCTTATAGTAAATTCAATAAGCTTTCCAACGATATATATATCGACCTGATTGGATCAGGAATGATGACTATAGCTCAAATTATATATCCGAACTTTCAAGGTCCCAATCTCGGAAAGTGGAACGTAGCGCCAACAATTTTTTTGTTGTGTTCAGATCAAAAAGTTCTATCTATAGTGAAAATTTGAAACAACTCTGAGAATCGCACTTAAACTAGATTTATGCCCTCAAAGGTAATGCTTTTGATTTTTTTGTTGAGTTCGACGTACAACGCAGGTGTTTATTGGAAGCAAGTGAGAAAAAAGTGCGACATACAGTGGCGAGCAGATGTGGATACATGATTATGAAATCCGACTTTGAAACGCTGTAAATCCCATAAAAGTAAAGCAAATGCTATGATTTTTTTTTATTTTAATTCTTTATTAACCCAAAAAAAAGAAAACAAAACAAAATTATCCAATATTAAAAGTTAAACTCAAAATTAACGCAATGTAATAGAAAAAGTCAATGTATCCACTTTTGCCCGTTTTAGTTTTTGCACTCTGGTAACACTAATAAGTAAGTCAAAAGCAACTGGATGATTACCGTTATTTGAGTTGTATTGATAATTCAACAGAAGATAAGCATTTCGCTAAAAACTGACACGTTTATTAGTTAGTTGTCGATTTTTTTTTCAAAAATATTCACCGTCAAAGAAAAATGAGAAAAATATCTGATATCACAGAAAATCAAATCATTGAAATGACAAAAAACAAAGATTCAGCTCGCAAAAATAGCAAGAACGTTAGGAATTTGTCACAGAACAGTCCTACAAGTAAGAAAGAGGCGTAATATAGATGCACCAGAAGTAAAAAAATCAAGACCAAATTTGCTTACTAATAGAGACGCTCGAGCTATGGAGCGTTTAATGACTAATAAGCAGGTGAAAACACCCAAACAGGCTGCAGCCGCTATAAACAAGCCTGTTAGTGAGTGGACAGCACGAAGAGCGCTTCGAAGAATTGGTCTGGTATCGGCTTTTAAGCAAAAGAAACCAGCTTTATCTGATAAAAATGTGAAGGCCCGTCTAAAATTTAGTAAGGATCACAAAAATTGGAGTGTGGACGACTGGAAAAGAGTTATATGGTCAGACGAAACCAAAATTAATCGTTTTCAGTCGGATGGTAAAGAGTACTACTGGCACCGCCCACATGAAACGTTGAGAAAACACCAAGTCAAACAAACCGTGAAGCATGGAGGTGGTAGCTTGATGGTTTGGGGATGTTTCACTTGGTGGCATCTCGGGCCATTAGTAAAAATCGACGGTATTATGAGAAAAGAAGACTATCTTCTTATTTTGCAAAACAATATGCCCGATTTTGTAGATGAAAGTGCTTATCCAGAGGACGAAGTAATATTTCAACAGGATGGAGACCCTAAACATACGGCTAAAATTGTTAAAGAGTGGCTTTCGAATCAAAGATTTCAGACTATGCAATGGCCAGCTCAAAGCCCAGACCTTAACCCAATCGAAAATTTATGGGCTTTGCTAAAAAAACGGCTAGCACTCTACGATCAAGCTCCGAAAAATTTAAGTGAACTTTGGTCCCGCGTCCAAACAGAGTGGTCAAATATTCCAAACCAACACATTCAGAACTTGGTTGAAAGTATGCCAAAACGAGTTAGAAGTGTCATTAAAGCCAAGGGGCTTTGGACAAAGTACTGAAAATACGAATTAAACAACTTAATTTTGAAACGTGCAAAAGTGGATACATTGACTTTTTCTATTACATTGAGTTAATTTTGAGTTTAACTTTTAATATTGGATAATTTTGTTTTGTTTTCTTTTTTTTGGGTTAATAAAGAATTAAAATAAAAAAAATCATAGCATTTGCTTTACTTTTATGGGATTTACAGCGTTTCAAAGTCGGATTTCATAATCATGTATCCACATCTGCTCGCCACTGTATAGCAGTGGCTAGTGGTACCTCTGGGTAGTGGAAACTGTTAGAAGAGTAATAAACCCTTACATAGCTGGGTAACGAACCAGGAATATTAATTCCAAAAATGTCAGTTCCTCTTATATCCCACCATAAAAACCACTAGGAAGAGTTAAGAAAGAAGCATTCCTTTGAGCGCTCCGATAGATAATACCACCCAAGACAAAAAGAGAACAGCTCCATATTCAAAATTCTTTTCCAATTTTAACATTCTCGGACTGCGGCCAAAGCTAAATTTAATAGTAGAATTATGTAATATTGTATTTGTATTATGCATTGTCATAATGTCAGTATAGGTTATGTATTTTCTAGTGTCATTTCAATTAAATTTGTAGAAAGGTTATTAGAGTGGGGAGAATTTAAAGTAGACCCCAAACTACACCTCCCTAGAGCTCTATTGAGGGATAGTAAGTAGTATTTAATTTTTGTGAAGGGAAATAAGCCCTTTTTGACCGTTTTATTTGGATCCTTATTTTTTTTTTTTTCAAAATGAATACAGTATCGTTATTTTTTTAAATAAACTCAAAGTTTTAATCATTAGATTTTTTAGCTTTTCCTGCTTTGATAGTGCTAGTGATTTTAAGTCTGATTTTGTTTAGACGAAGTTTTTCTGTTAAAATATGTTGTAGATTTATGTCATTCCATTTGGCGAATTGAGGATTCCATTGCACTGCTGGCCTAAAAAAAAAGAAAACATTTATTTATTTTCCTAATACATACAACCCTACAAGAAAGGGGAAAATATGTTGTGCCACAATAGTTTTATATTTAATTATTTTAATAATTGATAAGAAAAATTAATATGGTTTGGTAACTTTTAATTAAAGGAAGGGAAGAGAGGAGAGTAGTAATGCAACGTTGAAGATGATGTGGTGAGTAACAAAAGTGTAGATTGGTGTTTACTGCTTCTGGGGTCATTAAAAAGGTGGTGTTTCCGAATGACGATTGAACGTTAACGACTTCAAACGATAGTTATACAAGTCAACGTGTTACGGAGGTGCTCCATTTACGCGGTTTTGTCACGATCTGTTGTTTGTGCCGAATATGTTAAGATCGGAGAATCGCAGCAAACCGAAGTTAAACTACGGCAATTTAGTTTTTTTTTTTTTTTCACTGAACCAACACTCAGGGGATGTCCCCTATAAATGCAGCGCATTGCGTTGGCGGAAGGAAAATACGGTATTGGAAGGAGGAAAGAGGGAGTAGTGTTTGTTGACTTTTGTTTTAAACTTCTGAACATCATAATTAGCTGGGAAGATATCTGCCGGAAGTCGATTCCACATACGGATAGTGCGGGCGAAGAACGAATTCATTCTGTAATGTGTGGTGCGGTCGGTTGTCAAATTTATAACAAATGGATGAGAATTCCTGGAAAGTCGCGTATCTCTACCGAACGTTCTCACGGGCGGTATAAGATCACGAATATCGGAGGAACAAACCCCATGAAAGTAACGATAGAACAAGGACACACAACCCACATTACGACGATGTTCAAGGGAGACAATAGAATTGGATATCCTACCATCACCTATCAACACCATCGCCCTCCTCTGGACACGGTCAAGTAGCTCTAGTGATGAAGCTGGAGCACCCGACCATATATGGGAGTTGTATTCCATCTTTGGTCTGATGTAAGTAGTGTAGATATTGAGAAGATCAGGGGGAGTGAAGTATTTCTTACACCGGTTTAAGAAGCCTAGACACTTGAATGCTTCTTTCGACATTTCAAATACATGTTTTGTCCAACGAACATCAGATTGAATTTTCATGCCTAGAACATCAAGAGTATCTGATTGCTCAATATCTACACCGTTCATTAAAATCGACTACACCGTTGGATCAGTGAATCGCTTGTGAGACAACAAGGAGCACTGGGTCTTAAGTGCATTAAAATCTACTCTATTAACTTGACCCCATTCGGAAATGGCCAGTAAATCCTGGCTGAGTGACTCATCCATCAATAGCCTTTTGTCTTCAATTTCTTGACGAGTTGGTCTATGATCGAATGAGTATGAATGACAGAGGTTGCTGTCATCGGCAAATGAGTATATTGGATTCGATGTCCGATCCAAGAGGTCGTCGATGAAAATAAGAAAAAGGGAGGGGGAAAGGACAGAGCCCTGAGGTACACCTGCGGTTAACCTATGCTCGTCGGATGAGAACCCATCTACAACAACACGTATAGTGCGATCTCTGAGGAAGCTCGATATAAATCGAGAGAAGTCACTACCAACACCAAAAGCGATAAGCTTTGATATGAGTGCGCCGTGCCAAACTCTATCAAAGGCCTTGGAGATATCTAGAGCAACGACCTTACTCTCACCAAGCTTGTGAATAGATCGATTCCACTTTTCGGATAGCAGTGTCATCAGGTCTCCCGTAGATCGATTCCTACGGAAGCCATACTGTCGATCATTAAGTAAGTCATTAGTTTCTAAATACCTCACAAGATGGTGGTTAACCATACTCTCCATAACCTTCGAGAGCGCTGAGCAAATCGCGATCGGTCGATAGTTAGCAGGGTTATTAGCCTCACCTTTTTTAGGGATGGGCTGGATGTTCGCAATCTTCCAACGCGCTGGGAAAACCCCTGCACGGTATGCAAGGTTGAAAAGATTGCGAAGTGGACGGGCAAGCGTCGAAGAGCACTTACATAGGACAAGTGCTGAAATGCCATCCGGGCCCGGGGATTTATTTACGTCGAGATTTGCGAGAACCCTTTTAACTCCACGTGTTCGAAAAAAAATCTGAGGCATGGAACTAGATACATTTTCGATCACGGGGAGTGGTTGATTGCTTTCCGGCAAGGATGAATTCCTTGCAAACATTTCAGCCAATAGGTTAGCTTTGGCAACCGGGTTAGTGAATATCTGGTCATCTTTAACAAGAGTTGGGATTGATGAGGAGTTATCCTTTACTCTTCTTACAAATGACCAAAAGCTCTTACTTCCCCTGGGAGAAGAAAGAACTTTGGCACGAAGACGTTGTTCGTACAGAAACTTTTCACGTCTAAGTACCTTGGCACACATGGTTCTTGTCTGTTTGCGTAGCAGATCAGTTGTGGCATTTTTATTTAAACGCCATTTCCTGAATGCTTCCTCTTTGGATCTGACAGCAGCCTTGCATGTCTGGTTAAACCAACTTTTATTAGATGGTTTATCCGAAATAACGTTAATTGGAATAAATGACTTCATTCCAATCAAGATAATATTTTCAATCATTTCAGCCGCAGCATCTATATCGCCATTTAGAAAGCAAAGTTTCCAATTGAAATGCTGGAAAAAGTAGTTGAGCTCGGCCCAACGTGCCTTTTCATATATATATATTGTCCGCTTTGGGGCTGGGGTCGAAGCGACACGAAGAGCGGAATATGAAAAGGATGCTGAAACAATACAGTGATCCGAATTACCAAGAGGTGCTAAAACGTTAACTTCATACTTTTCAGGGTGTGATGTTAAGAAAAGATCAAGAATATTTGAGTGTTGCCCTTGGACACACGGAATGTGAGTCGGTTCATTCACTAGTTGCGTCAAATCATTATGCGCGGCAAAAAGCTCGGCGTATTGACCCTCCAGTGTTGAGTTACTCGAATGAGCAAGCCAAGAGGAATTGTGGACATTGAAATCGCCAGCAACCACAATTTCACTGCCAGGACAATCCTCTAAAATTTTTGTAATTGAATCGGAAAGGGCGTCAAAGCCATTTAGGGATACCTCCCTTTCCGCGTTTGGACTTCTATACACAAATCCGAAATGTAGTACGTGTGTTCCAATCTTGAATTTAACCCAAAGGGAGTTAAATTCTGGATTTTCTGAGCTTAAGTTATGCTGGCTCTGAAACACTATATTTTTACGTACATATACCACAAGACCTCTGTGGGGGATAAAAAGAGATAGGGTGTGATACCCAGGAATGTGAAAATCCTGTGGATCAGAATCCTCACACACCTGGGTCTCACAAAGAGCAAGAACATCGGGCCGATGGAAATGTGCGTGAGCATACACGGCAAAAAAATTCGATCTAAGCCCTCGTATGTTGGCAAATTGTATTTTAAACTTGCCAACCATTAGGATTTAAAGAAGTAAAAAAACTGAGTCAAAACATGTAACCAGAATTATCACATCTCCCTCCTTACCGTTGCTGTTCTCACCCAATGCCTAGTGTTATGCCTAAGGCATAGGGCGAACAACGACAAGAAGAGAAGATCGAAAATTCAATCACACGAAAGGGAATGGAAGAGGAAGGGGAGGGGAGCAACGAACACGCCAAGAAGGGAACATAGAACCCGTTTGTGCGGTCAGTGAAGTACGGCTACTGTAGTTGTTTTAGTCATCATTTGCTGCTCCCGCTGATGACAATGATGCCGTTGTTGTTGCTTTGTTTTGGTACGCGTCGCAGCTTTCGTTTGTTCGTTTTGTTATTTTTGCATGCAGGTATGTTTTTGTTGTTGTTATTGATTGGTTGACTATTATTATTTGGAGCACGGCGCGGTTTTTGGTTGTTTGTGATTTGTTATTGTTTTTCCTTTTCTTATTATTGTTTTGCGAGTTGAATCTTGTAATTGTTTCTATTATATGTTATTTATTTGTAATATTTTTATGTGATTTTATATAATTTTATTTTGACACTATTTAGTTTAGAATTATTTATTAAGACAAACAAAAAAAAACTTTGACGACACACAACACGGACGACAGATAAACGCATGTGCAACGGACGACGGACAAACAAAAACAAATATGTTTAAAGGTGCCCAAGTGCTTCTAGAAAATTTGTGGTCCGAATTGGCCGAAAAATTAAACTTATGTGTGCCTCCAGTTAAAGATACTGCAGGATGGAGAATGGTGGTTAAAGAGCTGCAAACTACCTTAAAAGAAAGCTGGAAGTCTTGATTATAAACTTATATATACGATGGCGTACCTCAATATAGGACCTATTTCCAGATAATGTCAATTTTACCAAAAAAGCGGGTTCAAAATGCACTTTTTTAACGCTGGCTCCCGATGGTTGATAACGATGATTTGCTCCGCTTATAGTAAATTCAATAAGCTTTCCAACGATATATATATCGACCTGATTGGATCAGGAATGATGACTATAGCTCAAATTATATATCCGAACTTTCAAGGCCCCAATCTCGGAAAGTGGAACGTAGCGCCAACAATTTTTTTGTTGTGTTCAGATCAAAAAGTTCTATCTATAGTGAAAATTTGAAACAACTCTGAGAATCGCACTTAAACTAGATTTATGCCCTCAAAGGTAATGCTTTTGATTTTTTGTTGAGTTCGACGTACAACGCAGGTGTTTATTGGAAGCAAGTGAGAAAAAGTGCGACATATAGCAGTGGCTAGTGGTACCTCTGGGTAGTGGAAACTGTTAGAAGAGTAATAAACCCTTACATAGCTGGGTAACGAACCAGGAATATTAATTCCAAAAATGTCAGTTCCTCTTATATCCCACCATAAAAACCACTAGGAAGAGTTAAGAAAGAAGCATTCCTTTGAGCGCTCCGATAGATAATACCACCCAAGACAAAAAGAGAACAGCTCCATATTCAAAATTCTTTTCCAATTTTAACATTCTCGGACTGCGGCCAAAGCTAAATTTAATAGTAGGATTATGTAATATTGTATTTGTATTATGCATTGTCATAATGTCAGTATAGGTTATGTATTTTCTAGTGTCATTTCAATTAAATTTGTAGAAAGGTTATTAGAGTGGGGAGAATTTAAAGTAGACCCCAAACTACACCTCCCTAGAGCTCTATTGAGGGATAGTAAGTAGTATTTAATTTTTGTGAAGGGAAATAAGCCCTTTTTGACCGTTTTATTTGGATCCTTATTTTTTTTTTTTCAAAATGAATACAGTATCGTTATTTTTTTAAATAAACTCAAAGTTTTAATCATTAGATTTTTTAGCTTTTCCTGCTTTGATAGTGCTAGTGATTTTAAGTCTGATTTTGTTTAGACGAAGTTTTTCTGTTAAAATATGTTGTAGATTTATGTCATTCCATTTGGCGAATTGAGGATTCCATTGCACTGCTGGCCTAAAAAAAAAAGAAAACATTTATTTATTTTCCTAATACATACAACCCTACAAGAAAGGGGAAAATATGTTGTGCCACAATAGTTTTATATTTAATTATTTTAATAATTAATAAGAAAAATTAATATGGTTTGGTAACTTTTAATTAAAGGAAGGGAAGAGAGGAGAGTAGTAATGCAACGTTGAAGATGATGTGGTGAGTAACAAAAGTGTAGATTGGTGTTTACTGCTTCTGGGGTCATTAAAAAGGTGGTGTTTCCGAATGACGATTGAACGTTAACGACTTCAAACGATAGTTATACAAGTCAACGTGTTACGGAGGTGCTCCATTTACGCGGTTTTGTCACGATCTGTTGTTTGTGCCGAATATGTTAAGATCGGAGAATCGCAGCAAACCGAAGTTAAACTACGGCAATTTAGTTATTAAATTGCACTTTGTTTTGTTTCAAAATTCCAAAAGAAAAAGACTGATCAATACTAAACACAAAGTAAATAACATCAGCTGTTCTACTCATACAAAAAGTGGTCGCAGTTGCATTCATCGTTGAATCTAATACATTTAAAAAAATAAACTATATATTTTTTCCAAACATAATTAAAAATATTGTGTGTGATCGCCTAAATAATAACGTATAAGTAAATATATTATGTCAACAAATAGAAATTTGCCCATATTACATGGTTCCCTGATGGAAAGTGCTGCAAAAACGCCCAGGTTATACGATTCTCCATTCCGTCTTCTTCAAAAAATTGACGAAAGGATGGATAAGCAAATTGATTATTTTGTGTTTCAAGTGGATATTTTTTCACAACTAGTGAACTAATTTGAAGATAAGTGATCGTTCTATTGGTGTGCTAATTTGTGATACTACTTTTGTTACATTTTTAGTGTTTAAAAAAGTAATTTATGGTTAAGAATTTGTTTCTTCACCAAACAACAACAATTACTGCTGCTCCATAACCATTATTTTTGTTATTGTGATTAACGTTTAACGTTTAACACTGAGTTTTGTTTTGTCTTTGTTTTAACATTCGTTCTTCGTTTGTCTATTCTGACAGTGTTGCCACTTAATCGATTTCTCAAATTTTTTAGTGATTTTTTTTTTCACGCGCGTTTTTTTTATTAGTATCATTACAGTAAAGGGTGGAATTATTTAATTATTTATTTATCTTATATTAATAATTTGTTTTTGTTTTAAAAAGATGTCTTGTTCGTCGGAAAAGTGTAAAATTGTCTCTGATATAGAGATCACGATAGAGTGTTGGCTTTGCACTGGTCAGTGGCATGCTAAGTGTGCCGGAATTAGTGCAAGGATTGTGGATGCTCTATACGGAGACAACAATGGTCTTAGGTGGTGCTGCACTAAATGTAGAAAAATTAGTGTAAAATTTTATAACTTTTTTAAGGGCTCCATGACGGAGGTTACCGAGATGTCTAGGGATCTTTGGTCCATTTATACGCGATTTTCTAAATTCGGTGATATTTTTGACAAATATTCTGAATTAGATAAGTTTGAGAAATCACCGGTTGTTTCGGGACAGAAATGTAAAAGAACGGTGAAAAAATCATCAAGATCAGTGACGCCGAGGACTGAGCATTTGAATGTTGCTGAACCTGAGGCTCAAACTGTTGACGGGTTGGAATCGTCGAATGATAAAAATCCGACCTATGCTACAGTTGCTGGGCCACTGCTTTGTGATAGAACTGTCACAGATCCTCCACAGACCAGCATGGAAAGCGACAATCCCCTCGTCCTACGGCTGCAACAGGTATGAGTCCACAAACCAGTGTGGTAGGCGGGAATTTACTTCAGTCTATGCCTGTTGCAGACGTACGTTCACAGCAATCTAGTGGTACTTCTGGTGGATTGACCATGGCCCCGGAGATGAAAATGGTCTTCGTCTCTAGGTTCGCCCCAGATACCACAGTTGATGACTTGAATGGCTTTATTAGATCCAAGATTGAGGGTAATTTTTACCTTAAGTCTTTTAAATTGAAGTCGTCATTTTCTCAAAGTCGGGCTTCTTTTAAAATTATTACGACGAGGGAAATCTTTGACAGATTGATGATCCCTGACTTCTGGCCACCTAGGGCATTTGTTAAGGAATTTGTGGATAGGGTGGACAATTTGGCTCGTCTGCCTTTGAAGTCAGCTACTGTCCCAAAAAACTAATTGATTCTTTTTATATCGGGTATCAGAATGTAAGGGGTTTGAATACGAAATTGAATCAATTATTTGTTGATAGCTTTGATTTTGATTTCTCTGCTCTTGTATTTACTGAGACTTGGTTAAAAGAGTCAGTTTTAGATTCTGAGATTTTTGTAGTAGATATATTATCTTTAGAAATGATCGTTTAGGAAGGATTGGTGGCGGTGTACTTATTGCTGTTACTAATTCTTTCCCATCGGAACGTATTATCCTCCATGGGCTTGATGACATTGAATTTATTGCAGTTCTTATTAATTTAGGTAGCAATAAATTGTTCATTACTTGCTCTTATATTCCTCCATCATCTGAATTATGTGTCTACGAAAGTCACTTGGCCGCGATTGGTAGGATTGTTTCAATGTCAGGTGACTTAGACCGTACATTAATCTTAGGGGATTTTAATTTACCTTCCGTATCTTGGCTTGCCTTGCCGGACACGGAGGCTTTAACCGCACTGCCATCATCGTTTGATACGGATGATTCTGCCTCGAATATAGTCAGGCTTTTTGCTGACCTTAATTTATTCCAGATTAATTACGTAAAGAATATAAGTGAAAGACAACTTGACCTAGTATTTGTTAATGATCCTCATTACTTTGAGATCAATAGGGTTCTCCCCATATCTCTCCCAGAGGACAATTACCATCCTACCTTAGGTTTATCGATTTTGTACTCCAATGAATCTCATTCTTCTACCTCTCAGGATGATCTCACCGTTTACTGTTACAGAAAGACAAATTTTATACTGCTTAACTCTCTTCTCCGTGACGTTGATTGGAATTCCGTCTGTAGTTGTAGCCACTATGCAGATATTGACGCTGTTGTGGATAAATTTTATCAAATTCTTAGGGACTTCCTGTCACAATCTGTACCGAAAATTCGAGTTGGGCAATCTGAAAGACTACCTTGGTCTTCTCATAAATTGTCCAGAATGAAAAATTCGAGAAGTAGGCTTTTTAAGAAGTTTAAGAAATCTGGATTGAATTCCGATTATGTAAGATACTCTATTGCTAGGTCGAGATATAACGTCGAATCTCAGAGATGTTATAGACTATATTTGGAAAAGGTGAAGAATGATTTTTCGAAATAACCCTAGAGCTTTTTACGATTTTGTTAATTTGAAACGTAAATCCACATCTAAACCAACTAGGATTAGAATGGATGGCTTGGAATATTGTGAGGACCAGGATATTGCTGATTGTTTTGCGAATTTTTTTGCGACCACATATTCAAATAGATCTTATCGATCCGACAGCACTTACCCCTATGATATTCCTGCTTTGAATCAATTAGAAATACCAAATATTGATTTGCCCTTGGTCTTGTCAGGTTTGAATGATCTAGAATCAACAAATAGTGTCGGCCCCGATGGGGTGCCAAGTATAATTTTAAAATTCTGTGCTAGTGGTTTGGCTATTCCTCTGACGTTATTGTTTAATACTTCGTTGAGATTTGGATATTTCCCTTCGGCTTGGAGGCAGTCGTTCATTTGATCCCCTACATAAATCTGGCAGTCTAATTGACGTTTCGAATTATAGAGGGATAGCTAAATTAAGTGCTATCCCTAAGCTTTTTGAGAAACTGGTGACTAATGTTGTTTCTCACAGCGTTTCTTCTATTTTGAGTCCCAGCCAACATGGGTTTCGTAAAGGCTTATCGACCACGACGAATTTGACTCAGTTTACCTCACACGTTATTGATGGGTTTGTTCTGGGTAATCAAACTGACGTCATTTACACGGATTTTAGCAAGGCGTTTGATAAAGTCAATCACGAGCTTTTGTTATATAAATTAGATAGAATTGGTTTTAGCTGTAATTTTTTGAAATGGATATCTTCTTATCTGAATAATCGTTCGCAGATTGTCAAATTCGGAAATTCTTGTTCTAGGCCAATTCTGGTTTCATCGGGAGTTCCCCAAGGTAGTCATCTTGGGCCTATACTATTTTTATTATTCATAAATGATCTCCCGGAGTCTATTATAAACTCTAGGATTTTGATGTATGCGGATGATGTGAAAATATTTTTGTCTTATAAACAGCTAGAATATTCTCATTATTTGCGGGACGACTTGGATAATTTTGGATGTTGGTGTGACATAAACTGCATGGAACTTAATTTACGGAAATGCAAGCATATGCGTTTCTTTAGATCGAATCCGAAATTTGTCAGATATGATCTTATTGGAGCTGAGTTAGAGACAGTTGATTCTTTTGTAGATCTTGGTATTCTGATGGATTCGAAACTTGATTTCAACAATCATATTATGGCCATGGTTAACAGGGCGTATGGTGTTCTTGGCTTTATTAAACGTTGGGCTAAAGAATTCTCTGATCCCTATGTGACGAAACAGTTATTTACTTCGCTCGTTAGGCCTATTTTGGAATATGGTTCTGTAGTGTGGGACCCTCAGTATGGCGTCTATATTGACAGAATTGAGTCAGTTCAGAAGCAATTTTTATTGTTTTCATTGAGACACTTACATTGGAATAGTGATTTTGTTCTTCCCCCTTATTCTAGTAGATTGAAGTTGATTGACTTGTCCTCCTTAAAAAGTAGACGAATTATGCTGAACACCGTGATGGTATTTAAGGTTATAAATGGTGATGTCTCATCTGAATATCTTATTTCTAGGATTAAGTTTAACGTGCCATTTAGACCAACTAGATACTATCAGTTTCTTCATATTGATATTCAGCGTACGAATTATGCTTCTGCGCAGCCCATTCGTAGAATGTGTATTGATTTTAATTCATTGTACCACATCATAGATTTTGGTGTCGGAATCGATACAATAAAGTCAAGGATTCTCTCGTACTTGAATGTTTAGTATTCTGTTTTAGTATTATTAAATGTAATGTATTGCTTCTATGTCAAATGTTAGCATTAACCTTTAGTGTAGTTTGTCTTTGTTTTGTTTTTGCCGGCTGAAGATATTTAATCTGTAGCCGGTATTCCACCCTCTACTGCTTGTCCACCACAGTTCGGACTGTGGTGTGTACGTTGTCCCTACGTTATGGGGACGAGGCCCTCTCGGTCGGAAGGGGCGGGAGTGAGAGGCGTTGGGACCGTTCGAAAACGAGTGTTTGCGCAATCAGTTAAAGGAGTTATTAAAGGAGAGTGAATCACGTCTATTATCTGAATTGGATAAAAGAATAATGGTGATGAGGTCGGAGTTAAACAATGTATGTGAAAGTGTCGAACTTGAAAAAGTAACAACCGATATAACAAGTATTAAGTTAGCTGAAGTTAAAAAGACCTTACCATCATGAAAGAAAAAACAACCAAAGTGGAAGATATTGTAAAAGACAATTCCGAACTGAAAGAACAAATTGAAACATTACAATCTAAAATCATGCAACAAGAAAATGCTGCTGTTTCATCGGAATTACGCATAAATGGTGTTCCTTTCTACCCCCGTGAAAACCTATATGACATGTTTGATTATCTGTGTTCTAGGCTTGAAATTTCAACTCCTGATATTAAGTCGATATACCGTCTTGAAAACAATAATAAATCATTAAATCCGACAATATTGGTTAAATTGGCATCTGTGTATGACAAAAATTTTATATTGAAGACAGTGTCAATATACCACCGCAGACATAAAGATTCATTACGTTTAAATATTCTAAACTATGAAATGAACAACCCATTTTACATAAATGAAAATCTGTCGCAAAGTAATTATAAGATTTTTATGGAGGCAATCAAATAAAAAAGGCGAATCGCTACACTCTGTTTTTACTCTACGAGGTGTAGTACAAGTTAAAAAATGTGAAGATAGTCAACCATGTCCAATATACAATATCAACCAACTTGGACATTTTTTTCGTGATGTTGAAAATGAAGTTCTCATGAAACAAAATTAATAAACAATCAAACTTACCTTCGTCTGTTTACAAAAATGTTTTTCTAGTTTTCTCGTTACTTTTTTTTTCAAACATTTCAACTCCGTTTTATATAATCTTATTTCTAGTTTATTATGTTAGTTCATTTATTCAATTTATAAATTTTTATGTTACTTTTTATTGCGAATGCATTGCTGAAAGTCATCCATTACATATATATATTCTATTATGAATACTTTTTCAAATAGTAATCATTTATCCAGAGATGTATTAGGTGATATGGTAAGAATTCTAGCAAGGCGTATTTATACAGGTGATAGCACTAGAACAACAACAAATTCGGCAACAACAAAATACAAGTAATATTTTGAATGGTGAGCCATACTGTCAAAGCAAAATATATGGGATTTGACAGTTTCGGTTACTTTTGAATGAAAAAAATTTCAGTCAGCTGGGCTCCTGCTATCACCTTTATAAATACGCCTTGAATTCTAGCAAAGCAAAAAAGGGTTTCCATGTGTGCCATATTAACGCACAAAATTTGAACAATAAAATTGGTGAGTTCAGGTTGATATTTGAAAACTCTGGAGTAGATGCCATATGTGTTTCTGAAACCTGGTTCAGTGACACAACCCCAGATAGTCTCATATCCATAAGAGGTTACAAAGTCTTTCGAGCAAATAGAAGAAGTTTTGCAGGAGGTTTGGCAATATATATCAGATACGGAATTAAGGCCAAACAGCTGACAAAGAGTTTAGTTACTGATAAGTTTTTGCTATTAGAAATCGTTATGAATGACGAAAAATTGCTCGTAGGGTGTGTATACCG